>JAOQGH010000051.1:41293952-41330628 GCA_025769975.1 Gallinago jamesoni
AGGTTGCTCCAAGCCCCCTCCAACCTGCCCTTGAACCCCTCCAGGGATGGGGCAGCCACAGCCTCTCTGGGCAACCTAATATTGAAAAGATGCTATTTTTGGCTAAGGCAATCATTACGATGATTGGTAGTGACGATGATTGCTCTGAATTGGTGCAAGTCCTGGTTTGGGGCAGAGGGAAAGCCCAGGCCAAGCCCAGGCCGTCCACATCAAAATGGCGACCGGCCATTCCTCCCTCAGCCTGTCACGCCCTGCCTGCACATCCCAGCCACGTTCCACCACAGAGATCTTCTTCTCATTCCCTTTTTAAACATTATTTTAAGAGACCCCCAGCAGCCTGAGGCTGAGGCTGAGGTGGGGGACACCCCACTTCAGGCTGGCTGGGCGGCAAGGCGGTGTTGGAGCTGCAGGAACAGCCAGCCCACGGGGAAACCCCTCAGAGACTGGCGGGAAGTTTTTAGAAAGCCATCAGGATTTACAGCTGGTGTTTAATTTCCCTGAGGAATCCCCTTTTAACACCCCGGCGTTACACCCCGCTTTTACTAACACCCCGTTTCTAGGCTAGGCCTGGCCTGACCCGGCCCGGCCCGGCCCGACAGGAGCCTGAGGTGATGTGGAGCAGGGCGGGGGTGGCGTGCGGCGCTACTCGCGGCGTTACGGCCGGAGGGGCGGGGCCGTGGGCGGGGCTCAGCGCGAGCGGGGCCGGGGGCGGGCCGGCCGGCGGGGGCCGGGCCGGGTGAGCGGGCGGGCGGCGGCGCGGCTGGAAGGGCCGGGGCGGTTCTAGAAGCGCGGCGAGAGGGGCTGCTGCTGCTGCTGCTGCCGGGTGAGGCGGGCGGGGGATCGGGCAGGGCGGGGGCGGCAGCGGCGGCGCTGCAGGTGAAGCAGCTTTCCCAGCGCTGAGGGGCCGCGGGGCAGCGTGTCAACCCGCGCGGGCCGCCGTCCTCTCTTAGGGCCGGCGGGGGGGTCTCTCCCCTCAGGGCCGGCCATGTCCTTCGGTGCCGGCGGGGGTCTCCCCCCTCAGGGCCAGCCGCGTCCCTCGGGGCCGGCGGGGATCACCCCCCTCAGGGCCGGCCGCGTCCCTCGGGGCCGGCGGGGATCAAACCCCTCAGGGCCGGCCGCGTCCCTCGGAGCCGGCGGGGGTCACCCCCCTCAGGGCTGGCCATGTCACTTTCTCAGGTCCGCCGGGGGCCTCCCCCTGCCGGGGCCGGCGGTGTTTTTCCTTCAGGGCTGGCGGTTCCCCCTCAGGAGACCCCGCCTGTGAGGAACGCGGCGGTCCCCAGCCCGGCGGTGGGGCAGGGGCCGGGGTCGGGCTGGGGAGGGGTGGTCGGGCCGGGTGCGCCTTTGGGCGGCCGGGTGGGAGCTGGTTGGAAAGCGGCGGGGGGTGGTGGTGGGTCCGGCTCTGAGAGGCGGCGGTGAAATGCTCGGCCGGGTCCCCCCCCACCCTCCCTCCCAAGAGGGAGCAGCAGCCGCCGTTGGGGTCAGCGAGGGGCGGCCGCGGTCCTGCTGCCGGCGGCTTATCTGGGGGTGAAAAACAGCCGAAAAGGACAAAATGACACTTCAGAAGAATCACTGGGCTTTTGTAAACGTGTTAGAAGTATCACCATTGCAAAAAAAAAAAAAAAAAAAAAAGTGGAAGGGCTGATTTCCCTTTTCCTTTCCCTCTGAATTAAGATATGAGTGGTATGACAGCAGAAGTTAGGAGTGTTGCGGGGTGTCAGCTGCACTGCCTGCCCGTGTGTGTGCTTCCAGCCTGCCCTAGCCCCGAGACAGAGGAAAAGATGTCTTGAGCTTCGTTAAAGGTGTTCCAAACCCACTTGTTCCGCTCCTGTCTCATTTTGGTTTATCCCGAGATTCGTTTTCTGAAAAACGCTGGTCCTTATTTCAGTCAAAGCTCGCCGATGTGCGGCCGAGCTGTGGGTGAGCCAGGAGAGCACAGAGAGCGGTGTGGTACGATGCGGTAAGCGAAGCCTTGGTGGAAACGGGTTGTGCAAAGGCAGTGGAGGGCAGGCTGGTGTGAGAGCTGAAGGCACTACCTGGGGTGTTATCGCAGCTCAGCTGGGGCACAGTAGCTTGTTGTAATGCAAAACATGCTTTTGAGCAGACAGGAATAATTTTATTTCAAGCAGCAAAGAATGTCCTTATAACCTGGAAGCAAGGAGGAAAGAGGATGTGTAAATATAGGCTGTGTTTGGAGCTGTCTGGCTTTGTGATGTTTGGTATTCCCAGTCAGTAATCACCCCTGTTCCTCAGCAGCAAGTACTGAAGCTAGGCTTTCCTAGAAGACGTTTCTGTAACAAAACCTCTCGCCCCTTAATTTTCTAGGTGCATTGGGAGGGTGAAGCTGAGCTAAAAGGCCACTGCTGACATCTTCACTGGGGTAATACTTCAGCTTTCTGGCATTTAGGACCTAGGAAATAATCCCACAGGTATGTTGTAAATGTATATAGCAACTAATAACTGCTGGTTGTACTTTACAAGCAGAACACTATTCTACAGTTGTAAAATGCCATTGCTATGACACCAACAGACAAGAATTTTTCTTCTTGCTTATGTCATAATTCTTTGAGATTATTTTTTTTTTTTCTAATGTAGCTCTTCCCAGTGCAGGAAGTACGAGCCCAGAGTATGATTATGTATTTCAGATAACAGCAGAGGGAGCTGCTGAGGGAGATTTACCATTTAATATAAGAAGTTTTTCATTCTAGGTCTAAGTCAGGAATCCAGTCTGTTTATAATTTCCATGCTGTGCTTCTTGGCAAACTTCCAAAGAAGCAAGCTGTAAACACAGATATTTTTCCTATGACTAGTTCTGATTTTTGTGTATGGTTTTCTATATGTCTGAGAAATGAGAATGTGCAGTATGGTAGGGGGCACATTTTAGGGTGATCTTAGAATAGAATCAATCCACACACTTCTGAGATAATGTCTGATTTTAATTAAATTGCTGATATTAATTGAAAGAAACAGTTCACTGATAGCAGACCATTTCTATATATTAAAAAAACCCCTTCTTTCTGAACAGGAAGATTTTTTTTTTTCAATGCTGAACAACATATGGAAGGTTATGTTACGTATCATGATGCACTAAAATTATGGGCTTTGCACAGTAAAATGCAATCTAAATTCTAACGCTGAGAAATAAGCTCTAATGAGAAAAAGTGTGATCTTGCTGTCCTGTCTTAACTGACTGTGGGATTTGACTCTAGTCTGTTTCATTCGGGGTGAGTTTGCAGATGCTGCAGAGTAAGATGCAGGCAGATTTGCTGTGCATGAATTTTCTTGCCTTCTGGAGTGCAGAAGAAATATTCTTTGCTGTGGTTTAAAAAAAAAAATCCCAAACCCACAACTGTTGGGAGGTAATCGAGATGCTTATAGTTTCTAAGGTTATTATAACAAAGGATAACAAGCCATTCTGTATTAGCAGAGATGCATGCCATTTTGCAGGAATGTACTGTATCTTTGTTAATGCGTGCAAACAAACAGCTTTTCCTCCTTTTCTTTTGGCTTGCCTTGGAAAATACAAGGCTATCATGTTGTATTATTTGCTAAGCAGTTATAATTGTTTTCAGATGGCACGTTAGACCCTTTGGCAAGAAAGGTAGTGAGCTGGCACAAGCTGTTTTGAGCAGTATATCCAATATGTACTGGGAGAAGGAGCTGGGAAGCAGTTATTTGATAATGGAGAGAACTCATGAGGAGGCACCTAATATTGAAAGGGAGCAATGCCTTTTGTGTCTCCTTGGGCATGACTGGGGGCTAGTGTTTGTGGCAAGGTGACTAACTGCAGGCTGTGCTGGTGGCCTCGTGAATCCCGACATGAGGTTGAAGATGTGACAGTGTGGTCTGGGTGGGGTGCTGATGGGCGTTTATGTCCAAAGTTCTTTTGGTCAGAGGAGTGGCTGAGCGTTGGAGCATCTGAGTTTATGTGGATAATGAGTTTTGGCTCTGAATTACTTGTTTCAAAGTCTTCAGCCAATGGTGAAGGCTTGCTTTCTTAGGACAAAATTAATAGGTTTCCTTGGGATTTAATAATTGCAAAATAGTTTTATAGGTGCCATCACATGCCAGGCATCTCCTGGCTAATGTGTCAGGCTAATCTGCAAGACATGAAATACTGCTACAAGCTGGATGATTTCTATAGCTGCTTTTCTTACAGAGGTATTGAAAGAAGCTCTTCCTTGGCAACATCCTGAAAATCTGTTTACAATTCAGCCCATCTTTTTGGCTCTAAAGTATATAAGCAGTCTCACAGTTTTCTTGGTAATGTTTTCCACTTAAATATAATTAATTTTATATACAGCCATCAATACTGATAGCAAGTTGGTGCCTGCTTTTGAAGCTCCATTGTCTGAGGAGGGGAAGGGGGCTGAAGGCAGGTACGTGGTCAGTTAGGTGCTTCTTGCCATGTCTGCAAGCAGTAAAACAGTGGGTGGAAGGCACTGGCATCTGGAGAAGCCCCAAGCAAACCTGTCTCATCCAAGAGTCCAACCTCAAATTGCTGTATGGGACGGCTATTCTTCAGAGCCTGGCATGTGGGCCTCAACTGTGTATGTGCCAGGAACCCATCTGCGGCCTGAGGTGACTTTGAAGTAGTGATTTGCTTGTTGGATTTCACCATGGTATTTTAAATTTGGATACATGTGGAAGCTGCTATTTCAGCAGTGATTTTTCCAGGTGTCTTTAATAGCATAGGCGAGTGCAGAAGAGGAGACGGGCTGTGTAACCCTTATTTGTGTCATCAGCTTGTAAGCTGTTGCATTGTGATGGTTCAGAACATGTATACACCGTTCCAAAAATGGTACATTAGTCAGATGGTGACAGTATCTGGTTATGATACTTTGTCTCGCAAACCTTATTCCCCTGTAACAAAGTGCGGGACTGTAAGAATGGAACCAAATTAGTGCATGGTAACGTAGTAATTCCAAGCAATTAAGAAAAAAAACCACATTGTTGTATGCTCTGAAAAAAAAAAGAAAAGGGGGAAAAAAACCCCAAAGTCCAAACCAAAACACCACCACCCTGGAAGAAATAAGAAATAGAAAACTAGATCAGTTAGGAGTAATTAAAAATTGCCATGAAGGAAACACGGCTGCAGACGATGTCTGATGGCCTAAGGTACTGACAGAGCAGTGACTTCTGCTGTGATTTGTGCTCAGAATTGGTAACATTCCGAAGCAGTGAGTTGCAGTCTGCTGACCAGTGATGATATGCAGGTTTTTGACTGTAATTCTGTATGGATCAATGAAGTACTGCACGCTTTCTGCTCTCCCTTCACTTTCGTTCAATCTGTTACACCTGTTCTAGCTGTTATCCAACTGCATTACTATCTTGGAGTGACTGTGAGGTAATGTCACCTGAATTATGTGGATTGGAGACTGAAATATGGACTTAGAAATGCATTAACAGGGGCTGAAATTAACCCTGTGAATGACTTGGCAGGTAGCAGTTTGGAGCAGCTAAATCACCCCCTGGTTCCATACCTCCTCTGGAGAAGCCTGATAGCAAAGGAAGTCTATCACATCTATGTGGGGATTGGAACAGTACTGTGGAGTTTTATTTCTGGAGTTTGTGTGATCAAAATGAGAGTTCCCAATACAGCAAGAGTCACACTCTGGCCCAATTTGCCATAATAAGCATCAATAAAGGGCATGACTTCTATTCTTTAAATTACGCAGACTGGTCTTACGTTGATTCCACTTAGTTTAATTCTTCTGCATGAGAAGTCTGAGCAAATTTGGAGCCTGGATGAAGGACTCACTTTTGTTAGTCCCTGTTTGTAGTTAGGCTGTCAGGCAATGGGAGGGTTTCTTCTGAGAACACCCATATCTGGGAACAAAAGCTGACATCATGAGCGAATGATCAGCCATCGGGTAATTGAAAATGCAAGTTGCACTATCCTGTGTGCTATTGCTGTTACTACTTTTTTTTTTAAAAAAAAAGCTGCAGAATGCAAATGAAGTTCCCTTATACACCATTGTGTCAGCTGAATGGTACTTGCTGAGGCTCTTCCGTGAGGTGGAGAGAGGGGTTCATGTTTTTAGGTCCTCTAGCTTCAGCATGCATGGGTAGATGTGCTGCCTTCTGTCTAAAGGAAGGCTCTGTGAGGATCGGGTTCTTGTTCTGTGTGATACAAAGGGGACTGCAGCTTATCATTTTGATCAGAAGTGGGAGCCCTAAAGGGGCTGAATGAGTAATAGGTATTTGTTTCCTCTTCTGATCTGAAAAAAGCCCTTCCTTTGGCTTCTACAGGAGCTGGGTTGAATCCCCCCATGAGTGAAAATGAAATTCAGAGTGGGTGAGAAACTGATAACCTTGATATATGTGCAAGTAATGTTTCCTTTATAAATCAGGTCAATGATTTTTTTTATTTTCTTGATTAAGAATTTTTAGAAAGACTGAATCTTTATTAAATAACGTTACTTGTGGAGAGAAATTCCATCCTGGTCTATTTTGTCTAGAAGAACACTTTTCCTTCTGCCAGTGCTCTCTGAGGTCTGACAGCACTCTTTCCAGTGGGAGCAATGATTCATTGAGGACTTAGACTCCTAAAGAAGTGTTTGTACAATATCCATTTGGTTGGCTGGCTTGGGCACATTTAAGTGAAGGAAGGGAGCAAAGCATTAAGTATCTCTTGCTGTATGCTGAAAAGTTTTAGCTCTTTCAGTGTTGGTGGAACAGCTTATTGCTACAGTGAGAACAGTCCCTGAAGCGTGTAAGTGCTCATCTGTGAGGAACATGCCCTCAGGCTCTCTGTGCTGGTGTGGTTTGATGTAGCTTCATGAGCCCGGGCACTGTGCTTCTTCCCTGGGCTGTCTTGGAACCCTGGCTCAGGGCAGCGTCAACAGCCTGCTGTGACTTCTGCGTGGAGGGCTCTTCTAGCCCAAGGCTGAACTGAGCCCAGTGGCTCTGCTCAAACCTTCTCAGTCTGTTGCAGAGGCATATCATTCTCACTTAAATAAAAGGAAATCTTAAATTCACCTCTCCAGTATGATACCTTCTCCATTTGAAGATGCTGCTGAAAAAAAGCCAGGAATGTAGGCAGTATTTGTCCTACACAGGCTTCTTATCTGGCATTTCTGTTCACCTAAGTTCTTCCATTCTCTGTTTGAATAAAACTCATTATAAACATTTGTCTCAAATTAGTTATTGAGGTAGGAGGTGCTAATGTCCCTTCTGCCTCTCTTACCCCCTGTTAGCAGATGGTTTAGCTGTGGTGGGGTGGGCATGCATACGTGTGTGTACGCACACATGCTCCTGCTCTCCAAGAGTGTGGTTATAACATTACACTCAGTCTCTTGTAACTCATTATTTGTGCTGTAACAGCTGTGAAAAGAACGTGTACAAACAATTGGAGAACCCTGCAGCCAGGTGTCCTGCTTGTTCAAGTAAGAGCTGATTTCTCTGTTTACTGAGGTTTCTGTTTATTGACTCAATAAGTCTGAGTAGGATGGCAAAGCTGTTAAAGATCTGCTATGAAGACAAGCTGCTAGCTGAAGTAAGTGTTCTTCTTGGCAGATATCCCCAGCCATGAGAGAACATGGTGGGGAGGTGCAGGGCGGAGAATGTAGTTGTGTTGTTTTAACTGGAAAATTCCCTTGTAATGGTTTTGCCAGGCTTTTGTGTAGTGCATCCAAAAAACCACTCCGTGAGACGACGACAGACTATGCAGATGGACAGCTGTTGCTTAATATATCCAAATTAATGCACTTCCCAAGTGCTCTTGACTTGCTGTTCTTTCTGCTACATCACTTATTGTGGCTTTTAGTGTTGGCAGACCTCTGCGTGGTACTATTCATTCAGCTTTACTCAATTCTCAGATTACCCATGTACTAGTTCTGAACTAACTTAAACAAGCAGTTTGGGAATATGCGGTTTGCAGGGGGGTGAGAAACAGAAGAGGGAAAGGAGAAGACTTATTATGATGCTGCAAGACATTTTCCTGCTTACTCACGCTCACAAACTGTTGTGGTAAATGTTTCTGATTGCTTATGTGGTCTTTTAAAGCGATCAAAAGAATAATTTTAAAACAATTATCTTGCCGTGTGGTAATACATAGTAGAGAAAAGAGCTATTCCTGATGTTCTTGATGGTGGTACGTTTGGTGTTAATGTCCATGGCACCGGTGAGCTCAACTGAGGGTGAGGCTTGAAAAACCCAGCAGGAAAGGGCGGTATCTACCTTCCACCTTCTGTCTCGTGTTGTGCTAGCAGATATGTGGAGCCCAAGGGAACAATGAGCTAGAGTTGTTCCAGAATTACCTTATTTTAATACCTTCCTACTTGCTGCATTGATTGAAATTTTAGGATATTCCATGTGTTTTCCCTTCTCCCCTCTATCTCCCTTTCTCATCAGACATCAGTGATTCCATTTTGCCCCAAATAGCTGCACGTTGATTACTGTGTTTGGAGTAAGAGCAGGTTGCAAGTGGTCATTTCCACCCACCAATTTACCCAGTTACAATGGGTAGGGGAAAAAAAGAATAGTTGCATCTTGGATTAAGGTGAAGAGTTGTCATCTTCCTTTTGACACCGTCCCTGGGTGTTGAGAGCTCAGTGTTTGCTGAGCAGCAGTGCTCATACACGAGGGCTGATGGTGGTGGCTGTTCCTAATTGGTGAACAGGCAGCTCTGGAGCGAGCTGTGGGCTCATCTAAGTGCAGTGCAGACTCATAAATTCCCTGGAAGAGGCAGGTCCTGGCCATCAGATCTACCAAGAGAATTACAGCTCCTAGGAGGCTCTTCTGTACGGACCTTGCATCCCTTAGTTCACTTGTCTTCTCAGAGTGGCTTTCCTGTCCATGCGCTCGGTGGGTTGTGCTCTTAGAAATAGTAATAGTCTTGTTTTCAATCTCCATCTCGAGGGACTGGTTTTTGAAGCTGGCACAGCCTTTGTAATACAGAAGTCACAAGGGCTATGCCCAGAGGCCAATATGCTGAGATGATGCATCTTGAATAAGCAGACCTGGAAATTTCACTTTCAACTTTTCCAGCCATTGCTGCCACTTCCATGCTACTAAATGCTATATTTCTCTATTTGGCTTTCGTGCTGTTTATCTTTCTGGACAGCTTTTACATAACTGAGTTCCACAGCATGCTACAAGTCTGACCGTTTAATTTAGACTTTTATTATTATTATTGGACTACAGTGCAACTCTGTATACTCTCCTATTTTTCAGCCATAATTATACGTGATGTGGAAGGCATTGAGCTGCCCTTGCAGAAGATCTTGTTCTCACTGTCTCTTGACAAATATTACTTCCATTACTTCTGTCATGTGGGCTTTCCGTGGACTGCAGCATCTTCCATATAAATCCCAAGTATACCAGAGAGCATTTCAGACACTTAAGTAACAGCTCCTGTGGTTAAAGAAGACTTTTGTCAAGCTTTACTAATTAGAATTCAGTCTTTCAAGGACTTAAATCACTTTCATGAGGGTGAAATGACTGAAGATGAAGATTAATGCCTTGGGTTGTTTTTTCTGACAAATAAGTTAATAATTTGTACTCCTCCTCTTCCTTTTAATTCATTACAGATTTGAGCAATCTGGAAGATGAAGCCCTTGCTGCAGTTGATGTTCTTCACCTGTATGTTCTTGATCAGGCACACGGAAGCGGAGTTCTTCACCTCCATAGGTATGGAGAGAACTAACGTGTGATGTTGTGACGTAGTTAATGTGATTCCCAATAATGTTAAAAGTTTGCAGTTGAAGCATATGGCTTCTCTGGGGACTGTCAATAAAATAAGACAGTATCTGTGCTATATTAAGAATTGTTCACCTGTTGTTGCCTTGAACACAGCACAAACCTTATGCTAAAAAGCTTAGTCCTGAATTTATGATTTATGAAAAGAATTTAAGTGATAAATACATGAAATATTTTCTTTCACAGAACCTGAAGTCTTCTGTCTTCTTAGAAAGCTGGAGTTAGGTGTCAAAAGGAAAAATTAATATGCCCTTCACGTTTTGAGTGTTTTGCAAGACCTGAGTAAATCCCGAAGAACGCACATTGTTATAAAACCTGAAAATAGATTTATTTTTATGACAATTTAATTGTTGTGATCTAATAGCTGTGATACAAGAATGTATGATTGTGGTAGAACCTAAAATTAAGCACAAACTGAGCTGTCTCCTATGACTTGGTCTGCTGTTTTCCTGTGGAATAGTGTGGGGAATTTACCCCCATAATAGAGACTGATTAACTACAACTGGCTGTTCTCCAGACTATGCTTTGAGTGGAGCTATTTCTGAACAGCTGAACTCAAAACTCCCCGTGGTTTGTTTTGTACCACTGTGTGGAACCACTCAGGCAGAGCAAGGCAGGGGGTGTTTCACTGCCAATCCCCAGCACGTGCTCCGGAACTGGCTAAACAGTATTTCACTACATCCACGTTATTTGGTTCTCTCTTTTCCTAAATTAAGTAGCTTTTTGTACAAAGTAGCTGTAAAGGATCACCTTTTCTTTACACTTACCTATTCCTGAACCTTTCCTATCTATGAAAATAGCCCAGCCTGCTGACTTCCATCTGCTTAATCATGCCTCGTTAATAGCTACTTTGGAATGCTGAAACTAAAGCTGTGGCTGCATTTATAAATCTCATCCGGTCTTTCAGTGTTGGGTCTTTGAAGAGCAGGGTTTGTCATAGCAATTAGGATTGATGTGCTGGCAATTTCCACTAATGCTAATCAGGAGAGAGTGTGTGTGTGTCTATAAACATTAGTCTGAAATTCTTCCTACTTAACGTTAGGTTGTGTTTCCACAGTTACCCGTATTGAAAAGCTGTAATTTTAAGTGATGCCAGTAGTTAGGCTAATAATTTATTAGGGTAACCTAATCTGAATCCATATGTAGAACAGATGCTTTGGCAACTAGATGGATCTTTTGTTGCTTTGACTCAATAGCTGTATTAATGTCAAACCTTTCTTTTCATTGTCTTGCATACAATTGTAAAACTAAAAGTAATTTGGAGGCAGTGGAAGGATCACAGCAAAGCTACATGAGCCATTGAAGTTGGCATTTTAAAAGCCCCTTGAAGCATTTGAATGCCAGACCTGCGTGTATAACAGCTTTTGTGGTTTACAGGCATTAAAGTGCATACCCTTAATTTGTCTGTTCTTTGTGGTGGTTTTAATTGCCCTGAAGCATCTAAGGTCTGTCTCCTGTGCTGTTGGAAATGGTTACTCCTTTAGGTCTGATTAACGTTTGCTCATATTCTGTTTTTAGGTCAAATGACAGACCTGATTTACGCAGAGAAAGACTTGGTACAGTCTTTAAAGGAATATATCCGAGCTGAAGAGAACAAGCTCGCTCAGATTAAAAGGTAGGGGGAGAGCCCTGCATGATGAAGGGTGACAAAATGGCTCGTCTGTGTTCAGTGACACACCACTTCTTCATCAGCACTCTTTGCCTCTAGATCTTGTTTGTGTTTCCTCAGCTGACCAACAGTGCAGTCCAGCTGACTGCCAGCACTGCTTCTGAGGTGTTGGAGGATTCCCACTCTTAAAATCAAAGCTTATGGTCTAGTTTCCATAAAGCTAAAAAGCTCTTGGGGTTTTACTTATGCTTGTGTTTTTGTTAAGATAGAGCACACAATCACTGGGAGTGTCACTTACCTATCTCATTATTTTCTGAAAGGCAGCACGCTGAAAATTGATGGCTAAGACTCATTGCAAGTGAGATGCTTGCCCACTGTGGTAAGGTTTAAAGCAGCAAACAGGGAAACAAGTTTCTTTTTAAAGAAAAAGATTTATAATTAAAAATCAGTTCACTTTATCCATGTGAAGCTGAAAGCTTGAAAGCTGGCTATGATGGCAAAAGCAGCAATAAATTGATTCTAGGTGTGTAATTAGGATGACTTAAGAAGGAAGACGTGTTCATAAATTGGTCTGTGACTGAGGAGTACACTTCTTGTTCCAGCTGGGCTGAAAAAATGGATGTACTGACAAGCAAATCGAGCTCTGATCCCGAAGGGTATCTGGCACATCCTGTGAATGCATATAAGCTGGTGAAACGTTTAAATACTGACTGGCTGGAATTGGAAAACCTGGTTCTTCAGGATACAACTAATGGTAAGGAGTTCCAGGGGAGAAGGTATTGGTAGGAGGTGGCCTCACAACACAGTTGTTTATTCTCCTTGTGTTCTGGAAAGCTGCAAACTCAACTGTGGCTTAAATATTACTGCAAAGTTTGTTTGAAACTTAAACTAATGACTGGCCTCTTGTTTACTGGTTACCCGAGTGGGTGAAACTTACCACTGAAACACATCCGTCAAGACTCAAAGAAACTATTAACTGCATTTTGTTCAGCTTGTGCTGCTTGGGGCAAAGAATGGGATATACTGAAGTGGACAACTCTGGCAACTGTTGGTTTATACCTGGTCTTGAGCCTTATGTTTCTCTTATATAAAATCTGTTTTCCCGGTCTGCCATGTCTCTTGGCAATCATTGTTTTTTGACTCTGTTAGTCAGTAGATAAGATTTAAAAATCAAAATATGAGAACCCATCCTGAATTGATGAAGGAATGCAAGTCAGCCCTGGAATTTAACAGTTGGCAGGTGTTGTGCTCAGTCTATTGATAACAGGATAATGTACAATCCTTCTATATCAAATGCTTCCCAGTACTAATCTTTGCTTTGCATCCTGTTGTCAAAGCCTGAATTTGCTTCCATAGCTTGCTTTTTTTTAAATGCAGGTTTATTTTTACTGGACTCCTTGAAAGTCAGGGAGAAGAGGCTATGTTTTTCAGGCAGAACATTGCATGTTTTCCATTTCTACTCTGCATATGCTAAAGTTTATGTACTTGGAAGTTTTTTCCAGCCAAGATTTTTATTGCCGTTTGGAATAGTCATCCTAGATGGAAATAAAATATTTGATTCTATTGACTACTTCTGTCAATCATTCTTTTTCTAAAGGCTTCCTTTTCCAGTTCTGCTTGTTGCATGATTGGAAATGGATTGCCCCCACTTCTGCCCAAACAGTCCCATACAGCCTTGATGCATTTATGCAGTGCATTTAATTTTATTTCTAAAGGTTGCCTGGTTTAACCTGTCAGGTTTAAAAGTCTCTTACTGATAAGGTCCTCCCCCTACTTAGGGGATTCTGGATGAGTGTTTCTGTCCCTTGAGCTGAGATTTGGAAAGCTCTCATGACTTTACAGGTTGGAATTTACAGACTTTACAGAGTCTGAAATTGTGTATGACTATGATCTGCAGTTGTCTCTAGATATTGCAACACAGCTGATGAAAGCTATTCTGTTTTCATGTTAGAAGGAGATATTACAGGAAAAATTAAGATCATTAGTTTCACATTGTACTTTAGTGATTGTGTGGCACGAGAAAATGGGCATTTATTTATTTATCCTTTATTTCTTGCTTATGAGCTGTATTTCTTAAAAGGAGACAGAAAATATTTTTGTAACTTTAGAGCCTAAAAGGAGGCTTTAAACCTGGATTATTTGAATCTCAATTCCCAAAAGAAAGCAGATGTTTCCTCTTCTGTGTTAATCTGGTACTTATATTTATGCAAACTCTGGAAGTAACATCTTTCCCTTTTACTCCAAAGGCTTTATTGCAAATCTCACAATTCAGCGTCAGTTTTTTCCAACTGAAGAAGATGAGACAGGAGCTGCAAAGGCTCTGATGCGCCTGCAGGACACATACAAACTGGATCCTGAAACTCTCTCTCGAGGAAACTTACCAGGTAAGCGCACAAAGGCCTCCTCTACTTAAAGAGGAAGGAGGTGGTAATATCCTTAAACTGTGTCCAAAAGTCCTTTTTCAGTAATGAGGAAGAACCACGGTGCTGAAAGTCCACACGGTTCAGATGCTTGAGGATGTATCTACTTCAGCAAATTGAGAGCAGCCTTGAGGTTATTCCCACCCAAGCCAAGGTGCCATGGTCAGCAGTGACCAGCTCAAGTAGTAGTTTTTTTAAATCAGAATTACTTTAAAAGAAAACGTTGATTTTCATTCCTCTGATGGCTCTTACAAAGCTTGGTTCTGTTCTTGTTTGTTTATGGCTCTCCAGTGAGGCTCTGGTTGAATCACTTTGCTCCTGTTCTCTCTGTGAAATGGGGACTAACAGTTTTTTGCCACAGAGAGATGTTTTGGAAAGTACATAGATATATTGGGGTGCTTCGGTGTTTTGGAAGCTGAGTCCTGATAAATCTTTGTTGCTGCTGCATATGAGAGACTTACTGAAAGAGGTCATGGTTCCTAGTAACAAACTATTTACAAACTGACTAGGCATCATTAGAGTGTGGGTAGATGAGTTGACAAAACAGGTTTAGTTATTATATGTAGGTTATTCACAGTGAACTTAATTTTAAGTTTTATCTGTGCATCTGCTGAGCAGAAGCAACCGGAAATCAGTGCACAGTGACAGTCAAATGGATACCCAATTTGTCTAAATAAGTCAGTTTGTTTATGCACAAATATACATCTCCAGCAAAGAGCAAACAAGCTAATTCTGCATATAGTCAGGCTTCCCTGATCGTCTTAATTTGTAGGTTCAGTAACATCTGTTAAGCTGTTAGTCTGCTCTGCCTTTGTCTACGACAGGAAGCACAGCAGCTTAGCACTGTAACTGCTATGTTAAGCTTCTCTTGATTTCCAAAGGAAATAATGCCACAGAATGTAATTTTTAGAATGTAATCTTTAGTTCCGAGGTGATCAATTGAATGCAAAACCTGAAATATTGTCAAAGCATTGTCTTTTAAAAGCTTTTTTGGATCATGAAAGCACGTATTTTCAATATTCCTCAATTCTGTGCATTTGAAGGCAAAGTTGCTTCTGTGTGGATTGCTTAAAGCTATCTTTTTGTTTTTAGGATCAAAATACAGATCCTCTTTGACAGTAGGTGACTGCTTTGGTATGGGGAAGACCGCTTACAATGATGGAGACTACTATCACACGGTACTCTGGATGGAACAAGCCTTAAAACAACATGATGAGGGGGAGGATACAACAGTCAGCAAAGTGGAGATCCTAGACTATCTCAGCTATGCTGTTTTCCAGTTTGGGGACTTACACAGAGCCATGGAGCTTACCAGGCGTCTGATATCCCTTGGTAAGAACAAAAACCCTGCTATTTGAGTGCTGGAGAGTGTTGCCAGCAACAGAGCCAAGACCAGTCATGGCCCATCCATATTGGTGAGCTGACTGGAAGTATAACCCTGCCAGATGGCTTGTAATAAACATAGGTCCTGGAAAAAAAGCCCTACCAGTCTACCTATACATGAAATATCTTTAACAAGCTGTCTTATAGCCCATGCTGTTATTATTCCAAGACCCAATGTGTGTCTCGCTGCACCTCTGTGATTTCCTGCAGTGTACTGAGATGTATTTGGTACTGGTTAAAGCCTGGGTTGACTTAGGCAGTGCTGGATCTTCTGTAAAGTCTGACTGACTACACATATTCCCCTTCACTCCTCAGTACAGATACTCTTTGCCAGAATAACACTTTGCCTGAGATCTTAAAGTATTTATTTCTGAATATTCAGAACAGATTGAGTTTCTTCAAACCTCCTTTATCTCTGGTCTGTTTCTAGCTTTCTCTTGAGTAAGCAAATAAGCATCGCTTCCTATACAGCTTTGCCTAGTTCCTGCATTGGAAAGGTTTATCCCCTCCAATTAACATCTGATGTGTTATGTATTTGTATGTTTTTTCAATCAGCTGTTCTTAATTTAGATATTAGCTGCATCCTGGTAAAGCCTTTCTGTTGAAAAATACGTGTCAGTCTAATTTCTGCAGATACGGGAATTCATAGGTTAAAATTGACAAGGATATGAATATGTATTGGATCTAGCTCCCCCTGCAATAATCTGGTTCAGCACTGATAGCAGAACGCAAATCCTTATCAGTACCAAACAGTGGAACAGACTTGGCAGTCCCTTCTGGGAGCAGCAGCTTCCTCTGCCCTGGGCTCAACTTCCTTATCTGGCCATTATTAGCCCATGCTCTAATGAGTGGTTACTTCTCTGGCCTTCTGGGTTAGTTAAATAAGATAAACACAATAACCTTGTGAGGGTCACATGGGAAAGAAGCTATTCTAGGTGTCTAGAAACACTTCACAGTGAACAAGGGATTGTTCCTTCTTAGTTAAGGGAGGACATTTACCATCTGCTTAGTGGTGGTAAAGATCTACTCATGATGTTACTAGATTTTGTACTCATTTTTAAAAAGGGTAGAAAGGAGGACCCTGGGAACTATCGACTTGTCAGCCTCACCTCTGTGCTCTGCTAAAGCACGTGGAGGACAGGGAGGTGATGTGAGACAGCCAGCATGGCTTCACCAAGGGCAAGTCCTGCCTGACCAACCTGGTGGCCTTCCATGATGGAGTGGACAAGGGAAGAGCTACAGATGTTGAGAGAAAAGGAGGGATGTGAAGACAAACTCCTACTTTTTTTGTTTCCCCTGAAATACAAGTTTTGTCATAGGTCCTTCCAGAAATGATTCTTTCACAGATTATGCCTGTCTTTTTTCTGCAAAGACAGAAACTTCCCAGTGCTGGTTTTCAGTGCCAATGCCTTCGGTTACCTGATAATGCTTTAGGAAGGGGAGAATTATTGCTGTGTCTTGATACAAAGACTTGTTTGTATTAACAGTTCCTGAGATTGCGTAAATCACTGGTTCTGTCTGTCTTTCTCTCAATGAAGACAGCACTCATGAGAGAGCAGGCAGTAATCTGCGGTACTTTGAGAAATTGCTGGAGAAGGAGAGAGAGGAGGAGGAGAAAGAGAGCTTAGTGAACAAGACCATGACGACGACAGAACCAGTGGTGCAAAGTGGTGCCTACGAGAGGCCTCTCGACTACTTGCCGGAGCGGGACATCTATGAGGCCCTTTGCAGAGGTGAAGGGGTAAAAATGGTAAGAGAAAGGCAAGACTTTCCCAACTCCATTGCCTTTGTGTAAGGGTGATCAAGCTTGCTGGGAGGTGTTAAATTTTGCATTCTGTGAAGCTGTTTCTTAAGAAAAAATTAAGTTTAGTTCTGCCCAGGCTGAGATTTCTACTGTATGCCTTCACCTCTCTATCTTTGGCTGGTAGTCCTAGAGAGAAAAAAAAAACCCTCTGAACTGTACGTCTTAAAGGTTGTTGAAAACTGATTCTCCTCATCCATTTCAGTTGCTGGCCATCCCAATATACCAGGAGGCTTTTTCCACTGACAGCTGGTTGTGCTTTTCCTCCCCTTTTGCATCTTAAAGGCTTGTCCTGGGGTGACTGTAATGGAGACTGTAATCAGTCACCGTTACCTCTCAACAAATGTGGCTTTAATTCTCAGTGCAGGGAGAGGAACCCATTTATTTCATCTACATAGTCTTAATTATAAGAACCAGAATTTCTACAGCTGGCTGTTTGTGTAGTTATTTCCTTAATCTGTAACCTATTATAGTTCAACTCTGCTAAAGGTTAGTGTTTCAGATGTTGCTCAGTGGTATCTTGAGTGGCATACTTTGGGGTTTGTTTATTTGCAGTAAATTGCAGAATTGCTCATGCTTACCTCTTAAATCTGCCAGTTGGCTGATGACTCTTCGTGTGCATAGAATGAAGCCCACTTTGTTTTTTGTCTTGCCGATTTTAAGTTCATGGGAAGTGTTTGAGCAAACAATCTTTTGTTTGGTGTTTTGTTTCAGACACCTCGAAGACAGAAAAGGCTGTTTTGTAGGTACCATGATGGAAACAGAAACCCTCACCTGCTCATAGCTCCCTTTAAGGAAGAAGATGAATGGGATAGTCCTCATATTGTACGATACTATGATGTCATGTCTGATGAAGAAATAGAGAAGATTAAACAACTAGCTAAACCAAGGGTAGGTTTCCCTTCTTCATTTCACTAATGACTGCTAATTCCATGCTTTAATCTCTGTTAGCAAAGACTAGGCAAAGACTTTGAAAGATCTGGTTTCATACTACAGATGATACACTGCAGCTGTGAGCCTAAGGGGAACAATTTTGTAATTCCCTGGTGATGTAGGACGATAGAGCCTAGGCTGCTGTGAAGGTATTTATGCATTGTTGCACTTAATTATGCAAAGTTCTTGGTAAATGGTGTAGAAACCTTTTAGGAAGCCAGGAACTAGACCTGAAAAGGTAGGTGACTGACTGGCTTACAGTGGTGGGAGTAGGAGTCCAAACTTCAAAACAAAATTAAAGCCCAAATCCCAACAGAAGTAGGGAAAAAAAATGGGGTTTTAAGCTGTGCTAGAAGAATATCTAGATGTTTGGGGTTTTTTGCCACAGGGAACCCCGAATCCATAGCTTCTATTTTAAACCGTAGTCGAGACCTGCACGGAGGCAGGCACTTCAGATGCTGTGGTGCATCCAGGAGTGGAACCATGGTGTCTTCCTGAAGCTACACACAGCTCATTGGGAATAATGTGATACAGTTAACACAGACTGGAGAAATCATTTGTGCTCTTAAGTAATTCCTCATCTGGGACTTGGGCAGGACGGAGTACTTGTAAGGTAGAACGCACATTGCAGTCATTCTCCCAGAATGCTTTAGATGTGACTTTTGCACCTCGATAGCTGGCTGTTGGGCAGCAGAGATGCAAATGTGACAGACTTGGTGTACCAAGTGTAGATTCAACTCAAAGGCAGCAGCTTTGGGTGGGGACTCTTGTTTTGAGCAGTACCTCCACAGTGTGCGGTCAGTAGTAGATGCTCCACCTTCCTTTACTGTCAGGTCTGATAAGCATCTAAAACTCTTCCATTTTTATAGATGGATGGTTCATTTTAGCACTCTCCTAGCTACTAAAATTCCAGTCAAGAATTACTCTTCTGTATGTATTTCTAAATGTAAATTTAAATAGTTAGAAACAGATTGGGAAACTGATGCTTCCTAAGACCATTAATAATTTGGAATGTTTGTGGAGCTGGACTTCTGTGACTACAAGCCAGCTATGGGAGTGTTGGCAGAACACTCCTGTCTCAGTGAGGACTCTCACCTCCATAAATGGAGGCTTTTTCCTATTACATCATACTATAAAACTTCAAGAGCTTCAGATAAAATGGAAACATTCAAATAGAGCATATCACTTAACTTATTTTATCAAATTAAGCACATTCTAAATAAGACACTTATTTCTTTTTGGTTGGTTTTTCCCTTTTTGTTCAGAGTTTTATGGAAAGTCTTAAGTCTCGCTCACTGAATTTTGTTTATATTACTAATGTCAGAGGAATTCTTCATATAAGCTATGTACTGTAGAACTGGGATCAGTCCCTGTAAGAGTAGGCAAATATTGTAGTCTTAAGATTCAGATGAAAGTTTTCAATTAAAAAAAAAAAAAACCCAACCAACCATTTTCTTATAATTTATTTTTTTCTAAATCAGTCTGTAGCTCAGCTGGAGGACTGGCTTTAAATTTTGCAGTACTACTGAAATAATGGAAAATTCAAGTCTTGTGATGAGATGGTCCTTAATAAATATATCTTAGTTTCAGCCAGGAAATTTCCGTTTGTAATCATGGGAGCTTTCAGACAGAATTCTGAAGTAGTGTGTTAGTTTTGGGCACAGAAAGATGAACACTTTCTTTGTTTTAAAATGCATTTGTGAGAAATTTCTACTTTTGGGTCCAAGCACTTTAACATTATCTGCCATTTGCACTTGCCATTTTTTGGGGTTTTTTTTATAGAGAAGCAACAGCTGTACGTGTTTGAGAGTAGCTGTATTCAAGTTGGGTTTTCGTGCTTGTTTTGCAAAATGCAATTGCTTTTACTCCGGTTCCAAAAAGTAGTTCCAACTTCTCAGGCAATACATCAGAGCTGACTGGGAAGGGTCAAGAAAATTCTTGACTTTATTGGTGTGGATAGCGCTGGGACAAGTCTCCATGAAAACATGAGGACTTTATTCCCAAAATTCTGGGTGTTACCTGCAGTGCAGCCATGCCTGAAGAGGCGAAAATAGGGCATGGGGAGGGACACTTGAATATATTTGAACTTGGTGCTGTGGGTTTTCAGCAATACAGAATTTCAGAGGGAAAGCCACGGAAGTGCATGCTAAACTAAGCACAGATTCTAAGGGGAAGACTGGATGAAGCTTCTGACTGATCCAGTGTGTTATGATTCTTCAAAGCCCAGAAAATGCCTCTTATACTGCTGCTTGAGGCTTCACATTTATCAGTGGGTTGTACCAAGCGAGTTTTAGATTGTATGTCTTGAATAAAGAAGCCTGCCTATCAGAAAGATGAGATACGGAATAACATGAATGTAATCAGGCTTATTCTAGTTCTGATTTATTTAGATCAAATGCTAGTGGCAGAAATCAAGCGAGCATGTACAAGCTTGAAAATGGCAGCAGAAAGACACGTTTGGGAAGCTAAATTATATCCCCAAAGCTATGCTTCATTGTACAAGCGAAGAACAACATTCAGTCAGCCTGGCTCTTCTGTTATAATTTATGCAGGAGAAATCTGGAATAAAATAACAGTGAGTCAGAATTGCAGGAGCAGCAATGCCAAGAACTTTTGTATAGGGACAAGACAGCTGACATGGATTTGAAGCTGGCTGGAGACTTAACTTGAGGAAAAATGAGAGAAATAATAACTGCATACTGCGAAGGAAATGCAAATAGAAAGGCTTTCTGAGACCTATAGTTAAGTGGAAGGAAGGAGGCATGATTTAAAGTGTCTGTGGTTTGCAGGAGTTAAATTTAAATGCGGTCTGAGTTTACAGTCAAAGAAAGGAGTGTCCCAGTTCTTGTTCTCAGCTGCAAGTATAAAACCAAAGGGACCTGTTGTGTGTTGTTAACAATACTCTATTGCTTTGGCACCACAGCAAATCTGGCTGGTTTTGCCAAATTCCACATTTTTCCTACAAATATGGTGATGGAGCCTAATGGTGATGATGCATTGCTCACTGTAAAATGTAGAGGTGAACTATGCTTTTGCAGGGTTACCTTCACAATGGAGTAACGTTATCTCAAACTGTGCCTGTGAATTAGAAGTTCCGAGGCATCTTCTAACTGGAAAGTCTGAGCACTGATGTTGAGAGTTGCCCTCAGGAGTTTTCTACCATTGTGGATTTGCCTGCCCCATCGTTTTGTAATTTGTAACTCATTCTGTAGATGTTTTCACTTGTTGTTTTTCATCTAAGAATGAGGTTGGGTTTTTTCAGTCCACATAAGGAGCAGGCTGATTAAATTTATGGAATATCCAGTGACTGTCTCTTTGCCAAGAACTTGGGCTTCATATGTTAACTTTTGTTGTTGTTCCCTCTTGCTAATATTGACTCCAGCTGTTAAAAAAAAAAACAAACCTTCAAAACCTGTTCAGTACTTGTGGATTTAATGAATATCATGGCTTGTGCAGTCAGTCAAATTCTTTTTCCAGGACCAAATGCAGGTGATGGATTGCACTTGTGTTTCTGCATGTACTGCCTTAGCATGAAATCGGAAAAAATTCTAGGTTGAAGCTATAACTTTCATCCAATGATATATTGAAGTTAGAAAAATCAGGTGTTGATTTTGGTTAAGATGAGAGAATTTTTTTCTAACCTGTAGCTGATGTGTTTCTTCCCCTTTGGGATTTTTTTTTTCTTTTGATACAGCTGGCACGAGCCACAGTACGAGATCCCAAAACCGGTGTCCTTACAGTGGCCAGCTACAGGGTATCAAAAAGGTAAGCACAGAGAAGAGTTTAGCTTTAAGGTTTTTGTGCTTAACAGCTGGAAACGTGAACCGCTTTGCGTGTAGCAAAAGCTTGCACAACAAATGCATGGTAAATGGGTTCTTTTAGCAATCTGACAGAGGGCAGGAGAATCCTTCTGCCTTGGGAAATGGGTCATTGGGTTTGAGATTCCAAAATAACCATGTTTCAATCCTTCTCTTATTCCAGCTCATGGTTGGAGGAAGATGATGATCCTGTTGTGGCCAAGGTGAATCAACGAATGCAGCAGATCACGGGGTTAACAGTGAAAACAGCAGAACTGTTGCAGGTTGGTACCTTTGTCTGGCCAGATTGCTTCCTGGGAAAATTAGCTGCTGGTCAGGGCAGTCTGGTGCTTCTGCAGATGTAAAGTAAGCAAAACTTTACTTTACAAAGTGCTTTTCAGCCTTCTGTGTTCCTGGATAGACATATGTGTGTAACAAAGCATACATGTGTGACACAATCTAATTCTAGGCTGTGGATCTCCTAGTTTAGCCACACGTACTACAGAAATACACACACTTGTCTTCCTCCTCTTCAGAGGAGGTAAAACTTGCTGCTAATTCATGTTAAACAGGCTCTTGTTGATAAGACGAGTGCTGCCATTTAGATGTGTCTGGTACTGAGAAATAATCTCAGTGAAACCCTTAAACTAAGAAAGGGAAAGAGCACTCAAGTTGTTTCTCATCCACATCTCTCATTTCTGGCAATCTAAAGAGAGATTTAGTGTGCTGTAGATAACAATCTTGCCACAAAGTGCTGTTTCTCAAAGCATGTTTTGGGTCTCTGAGGGCAAATGTTATCCTCTGCAGAAGTCACCTGCAGTTCAGTGGTTGTTTGTTTCCTTCTTTCATGCTGTAGGTTGCCAACTATGGGATGGGAGGACAGTACGAGCCACACTTTGATTTTTCTAGGGTAAGTTCACACTTTTGATTATTTCTAGGTGGGGAGAGGGGAACACCGCAAGAAAACTGTTGAAACTGTTTTCTGTTAAAACACTTGATGTACAGCCCTGTTGCATGGATGGATTGTGACTTTTGAAAAGCCTTTGCACTGCCCTTTCTGACTCTAGAAGTTCAAGAGAACAATGAACAAATCTGACTGCCTGCTTATCTTTGTCACCTTGGTTCCTTGCACAGTGTAGAGACACTAAAAGATACTCATGCAGTACTTGAATATGCTCTTTCCATTACAAAGCCCTTGGTGTGGGGGCAGCTATAGGGTCTGAGGAGTGTTTGTTGGATCTGTGTTCAGGAGGGTGGTGCTAGAGTGAGCAGAACCTGCAGCTGGTGGGTGCTGAGTCCCCACTAGGCACTAGAGGGCTCTACCCGGCAGACAACAGCTCTGGTTTGCTGCAAATGGGAAGAAAAGAGGGAGAGGTTCTTAATTGTTACCATAAAGCAGTTTATGAACGTGCTAATCATACTAAAGAGCTATGGTGACCGGTAATTTCAACTATAAAATCCATCAGATGCCTTGGTTTCCAGTAGAACTGTGGCATTTCAGTGGAATCTCACTAAATTCAGGCTGTCCCAGTGGTTTTACCTGGTAGAAGGGGTTGCTGTAGCCGGAGCACAACCCAATTATTGCATGCAGAATTGAAGCCGCACTATTAGCACTGTTTAAAAAAATAAAAAAATCCTGTACTTCAGCACTCTGGAACCTCATATTCCTTGGCTTTGGCCTGGTGAGAGAATTTTCCTGTTAACTTTAAGACTGCTTGGTTTCCTGAGTCAAGCAGATGCTCTTAAATTCTCTTCAAAGCCTTTGAACTCCAGGACCTCAGCCATCAAATCGGCCGGTGTGGACTTTGCTTTTGGATTAGGCAGCTGGGGCAGAGCTCCACTTGGAACGTAGCCTTGGCTGTGGTCCTCAGCTGAAACAAGGCAATGGCAGAATTTGCTGTGGTTCTGGACTGGTCCTCCAGGCTCTCTGTGCATCACAGATCTCAGTATTGAAATACTATTGGAGTTCAGAAATGCACGGCTCGACCTGGGTTTGGCAGCAGTGGCAGAAACCAGGGAATCCCCTCTATCTCAGTGCTCTTATGTTGGGTCTTTGAGATTGGATTTGCATATGCAGATGTAAGAGTCTTGTGGTTTTTTTTCATGAACCCACTTCAGGAAAGACCTTTTATTTCTTGGAATATGCTTCAAGTAGATTGTACTATAACATCTCAGATGGTGTCAGTGTTGCTGTTTGTTGCTGTTTGTCTTCTCTAATACTGATTTCTTCTTTTATTTAAGTGTTAAAAATTAATGGATTTGTGTACAGGAGTGCACCTTAATGTCTCCTAGCTGACATTACTTCCTGGCTATCAGCAATGTAAATAAACTTTTAATTGCATTTTTTTGAAGGGAGGAGAGACACGTTGGTATTCTAGATGTTCATTCTGCTTCTAAACCGACACCAATGTGATCTCATACTTCAACGAATGAAACTCAAAAATGTTTCCTACGCAACAAAGACAATTTGATGTTTTTGATGTGGTCCTTGGTCCTAAAAAGGCAACTGCCTGGAAATTCATTATTGCTATTCTGTGATTTTGCCTGCTGGCAAAAATGCATTTTCCCTTCTCATGACAGAATTTCTTTGAGTCACGACTACATTTTCGATAATCTAATATGTTATCTAAAGCCCACTGAAGATGAGGTTTTCTCATATTTATCTCAATTGTTAATTTTGGATCTGTGTCGACTACAGTAATGGCCTGGTGTTAACTTTGCTTGGATAAATCTGTGCCACAGGCCCTGTAACCATCACTTCTACTCTGCCCTAAGAATTGCTTTGGTGCTACTTCTTACAGCATCTGAGTGCTACGTGCATGCAGTTATGGCTGCAATTTGTAATGGCTTCCATGTTGCCCGGTGTCAGTTATCCCCTTTCTATCCCAACTCTTTTTAAACTGGGCTTGAGGATCTCTCTGCAGAGTTACATGTGTGTCACTCTAGAGTGAGCCCATTTGGAATTTGGGTTAAAGTTGTTGTCTGTTACAGCGACCCTTTGACAGCACACTCAAATCGGAAGGAAATAGGCTAGCGACGTTTCTTAACTATGTAAGTACCTCTGTTTGTCTGCTGTCTGTGAGCTTGAAGTTTGCAGTTACTCTCATTTAATTTTATAGAAAGATGAGCCAGATGCTTTCAAGCGGTTAGGGACTGGAAATCGTGTGGCCACTTTTTTAAACTATGTAAGTATGATGATCCTTGCATTGAGTGTGAGCAGCATCTTGTTTACAGCTTGTGCAGTTGGTTATTTGTTAGAGATTCCCTGGCATCTGGAAGTAGGGATTTCATTATTCGTGCAGCATCAGGTGCTGTCCCAGCTGAGTTGATAGAATTCTGGTGGTGTTTAACCTCAGAGCAGAAAATTTGAATATTGGGCCCAGCTTCCCCTTTTGGCCACTCTACTGTAAAATCTTTGCCTTAGTTGAATTCCTGTTGGTGGGAGGGGAGAATTTGGCTTATTTCTCAAAGATGAGTTCCCAGGGATTCCTCGTGTGCTGCACTGTTTGAGAACCTGACTATGCGCTATTTATTGTGAGACCGTGTTCTTTCTCCACGGTTTGACAGCACTTGATGCTGTGGTCTGTCAGCCTCCATTTTTAGCTGTTTGTCAAGGCTAGAGATACTCTGGCGTTGCTGTCACTTCAGCGAATGGAGGAGACATAGCTAATAAACTCGGTGCAACTGGGTTACAAATGCAGTATTAAAAAGATTTATTAATTGCATGTATTCATTATACAGCCTACAGACCATGTACACTGGAATCATAAACAGAATTGCCACTGATATTGGCAGCTGAATGTTTTCACAGTGGTCTTGTAACAAAATTTTATCTATCAAACTATACTTACTTTATCAGTAATTAGATTGCCTAATCTATTATGTCTACCTTCTGAGTGATACAACTTCAGACTTAAAATTCTCTGATAAAATATTTAATGGCTGAGCTGGCTTTTGAGTTTGAAATGCAGCTCAAAACAGAACCAGAAATGTTTTCAACTTGATATGGTGGGGGAGGAAATAATCTCCGAATAAGAATAAGTAGCTGTGAAATAGTCTGCTGCTGAGAGGCTTTAATTTTAAATTGTCTCTATCTGGAATTTTTTTGCTTCCCAGACTTTTGGGCAAAACTTGATTTAGAGTGATATTTTCTGACGGTTGTACATGGTCAAAGGTGATTTACCCTTGTGTGTCCCATGTAGAACGTATCCTACACATACCAACGCCCTTACTAAAAAGAGTGGTTGTGTTGCTAAGACGTAGGTATTAACTTGCAGTCACATGCACGTGCTTTCTAGTTGGAAAGGGCAAAAACCTGTGCACCTGTGGCATCTTATGCCCTTTTATTGTAGGTACCGAGCAGGAGGACACCAGAGGGGTAATAACATCCGCTTTAAACAGAAATCCAAGTTACAATAGAGAATGTGGGGGCTTGGGGAGTGGATTTATAGTAGTTCTGCTGTTTAAATTTGGTGGGAGCTGGATCTGACCCATTTGTTTCTTTTAATTAGAATCTGATCAAAACCTCACCAAAATCAGTGGAAAGATTGCTATTTTTAATGGGAGTGTTCCCAGGATCTTTGGGTTTTGCATCAAGTCTAGAATTTAGAGTGAATCCATCGTTATTGATGAATTCAATAGGGTTAAATTCATTCCAGTGTAGAATGGCAAAGTATAAAGATACATGCTTTTCTTTAGAGTCACATAGCTGTTTGTATTGAAGCTTGAGATGTGTAAAGCCCTTGAAGTGGTGTAATGTCACTGGTGAACAGCACAGAAACGGGGCAGAGAGTGAGGTTTTCTATTCTTGTAGAGTTTTTGAAGTGGTTGACCAAGATGCATAAACTAAATTGTGTTCCAAAGACATGGTTTCAATTTATGAGGAAACATGTGGTTTAACAGACACTTGTTTTCCTAATTGGATCATAAAGTGGAATGAAATTCTTGAAGCTGCCTTCCTCTGAAGTCCTCTCCCTTGTTCTAGAGTACGAGCTTATTAACGCTGCAGGTCTACAGCTCCTTATGGCTGATTGTTCAGCACTTCATCTAGATATATATCATCTATTGCACAAACAAAAGCCCTCAGCTGAAAAAAAAGCCTTCCGTAGGAGGTACTGTGACCTGGGCAGTTCATTCTGGTTGAGGTGCCTCCCTTCCTCATCAGGGCCTCTTGTAGAAGTACAAGTAGAAATCTCTCTGGTAGGGGCTTGGGGCACTTTATGGGACTGAATGTACAAAAATCTTTGTAAATGGACAGTTTGTGGACTTTGTTTTCTCAGATGAGTGATGTAGAAGCTGGAGGAGCTACAGTTTTCCCCGATTTTGGGGCAGCAATATGGCCCAAGAAGGTAAAGTCTACTCATCTCTACTCTGGACATGGCTGAATTAATAAAGTGGGATTAAAGGTGGGGGGGGGGGGTATGTGCTATGAGTGGTGGCCTATGTTACAGTGTTTCATAAAAGCCTGTAGCTGAATTCATAGGCACTTCCTCCCCACCCCCCTTACTGTAATGTGAATAATTATATTGACTAATTTCTGACTAATCGAAATCTGATTTCGCTTTTCAGGGAACAGCAGTGTTTTGGTACAACCTTTTCAGAAGTGGCGAGGGTGATTATAGAACGAGGCACGCAGCTTGCCCAGTACTAGTAGGGTGTAAATGGGGTAAGTAATGCTCCTTTAGGAACAAAACCTGAAGGAAAGGCTGTGTGTATGCAAAGCTGATGATATACTGAACACTTACAGTAGCATTTAATAACCTCAGTGTTGCCCTTTCAATTATTGGGATCATTTGGCAATAATGAAAACTCCCACCATCAGTATCACGTAGTATTAAGCAGCTACTTTGTTCTGCTGTAACTTTTTTAATGAATTTGTTTTGTGACAATGACATCAGAAAGTGTGTAAGAATGTCACTGGGCTTGTGCAGTGCGTCAGGATGACTTGAATTCTCATTTGACTAGAATCAGGTCTGTTCCTACAAAGCCTTGTGCGTAGTTTTAACTGTAAAAGGAGGAGAGCTCCCTGTAAAGCAAATGTGTCTGGAGATTGGGAGTCTCTGCCAACTGCTGAAAGCTTCTCAAGCTTTGTGTCATCCATTCCCCTACACACCTCCCCCAGCCTCCAAGGTATTCCCCTGCAGTGCCAGAGCTATAAATTATACCAGACCCAGAATATGCTCCTCTTTGCTGTTGGTCCCAGAATTGTGCAATTGGAAAGATTCTTTTTTCCCCAGCCCTTTGAATCTTCCTGTGTCTTTCCCATTGGATGAGTAGAGGAGGATAAGCAGGGATCCTCAGACTGAGGGATGAGATTTTACATAAACTACCAATCTGTGTTGTGGTGGTAATTTCATGTCCTTGTTCCACAGTTTCAAACAAATGGTTTCACGAAAGAGGAAATGAGTTTTTAAGACCTTGTGGGAGAACAGAGGTTGACTGAAGCCCATCCTGCTGCAAGCCTTTGCTTCTCTGTCTCCTTTTCTACTGGTGGTTCTTCCAGTTCATTTCTAAGAAATGATCCATCTTTTTCTCCAAGAGTCCTGGCACTTTACCCCAAAAAGGACAACAAAATATGTAACATCTGTGAAAGAAAGTAAATGGCATTGTACACATACTTGTGTTTGGGTTGCTGTTATTTACATGTCCCATCCCCACCCCACCATCATCATTTCACGTCCCTCCCACCCTCCCAGCTTTCTCTGTACTGGTGGTGCAAACAGTGCTGTGGGCGATTCAGTGTGTTTGGGTGCCTGGTCTTGTGCCTTTTGTACCTCAGAAGATTTAGATGTTAAATATTTCTTTGAACCAAAGGAATTTTTTTTAAAGTTTTGTGTACATGTTGATTTTATTGTATTTCTATGGATCACAAGTTTTGAGACAAAAATAAATGTTCTTTCTGTAAAGTTAATCTCTACTTTGTATCCTTAATAGGTCTATCAGTGCTTGGTTTTCGGGAGCAGCAGGACTTCTGCTTTTTTGCCCTTTTTCTGTAGAAAACACATGGTTTTGGACAAGGTTTTATTTAAGGGTCCAGCACATGACACAGAACTGTTGCACCTTCTACTGAAGCTGGAAAGTTTAATTTGTGTATTGAAGCTGTAATGTATTACACTTACGAAAAGCCTTTCCCTGGGGTACTTTCTATTGTTGATGCAAGCAATTACAAAAATCTGAAACCTTTTGAGACTTTCAACAGTCTTGACAATTGTTGATTCTAAAAGTAGGCATCTCTGATGAAACCCTGCATTTTTACCACAGGAACACCTGGTCTGGCAGCGCTCAGCACCTTCTGAAGTCAGCAGGTTGGCTTGCAAGCAAATCTTAATCTGCTTTTGTAGACCAGAGCAGGATTTTGTCTTGGCCTTCAGACAGGCTGGGCATAGGCATCCCCTTTGAACACTGGGATTCAGACTGTCCTTTACCTTTTTGCTTCATTAGTGTGTGTGTAATGGCCACAAGCCATTGCGTGTAGGACAGTGTTGTCAGTCAGTGAAAGGAAATCCCATTCCTGAGTGACAATTCCAAAGAAATTACAATAATAATAAAAAATAGGTCAAGTTATGGAGAAATGGACAAATGTAGAACCATGCTGTTAGTACCAGAGTGTTGTGTCGATATGACACTGAGGAGGGTGGATTGACCTCGGGCCATTTGGGGGAATATTGAGTGACAGGTGAACTTAAAGCAAAAAATGGTAATGGTTTTACGACCATAAGGTATTGCTTAAAGACTAGGTTGGGCAATTGTTAATATACCTACATATGAAACTGGCTTGAGCAAGTGAGAGAAACTTCAATGATACCAAAACATCCAGTTGCAGTCACCATTGTCATATGACAAACTCTGGTTTCCTTCGCACTTCTGCATTGCCCTGTGTCGTGTAAAGGCTGGTGAGCTTGAACGAGGTCATGCTTAAAACAGCTGTCAGGCAGGAGAAGTGATGTATCTGCTGTCCTTCTAGGAAAGGTTTATGGAAGAGAAGGGGTTTACATGTTGGCTCTAACAGGTGTCATCCATTTATTGTATCAGTAATAAAGCAATGGGACTTAACAATATACGTTCATGTGCTCCTGAGTTTCACATTGTGAGGAATTTATGGACTTCATGGCTATTGCTTTGTGTAGTTGTTGAGGTGCAGTGTGTAACTATGTGTCTTCACTTAAGTTTAATTTTTCTGTTAAACCACTGGTTGAAGAGAGAGGTCTTGGATTGCCCTGGCAGAGACTTGTTGAGCTCCAGTTGTTAATGGTACTGAAATGAGAGGAGAATCTAGCCTTTTAAATAAGTTTTGTGGGAACGGTTATAGCAAGTAGCTGTAGGAATTGCAATATTTTTTCCTCAAAGCTTTAATGGCCCAGCAGGGCAGAGCTCGATAGCTGCTCTCCAGTCTCTCACAGCGCTCCTTCGCTTGCCATGAATGTTGTGGTTGTTGGCTGGCACTTCAGAATATTTCATTGTTGACCTCTAGTTTTCTTAGTAAAATCTCTCAGCGCAAAATAAACTTGGGAAATAAGGAGTTTTGCTTTAAAACAAAGCATTCAACAGATGACAGATTCACAGATGTGAAGAAGAACTGATGATGAGCCAAAGCCACAATCTCGGGTTGGAACAATTTGGATTTTGGGGGGGAGGAGGAGGAATCTACTTAGACTTTCTGTCAACGTGGTATGTTGACAGATAAAGTTCACATCAGGACTCTGGCCAAAAATCTGCACATCCCACTTCTGAACAAGCGTGGTTGTCTGGGAAATAGCGTTGTTAACTGTGTTACACTGAACTTCTAAAGCTAATTTTACTTGCTTGTTTTCTAAGGGAAAAATCTCTTGTCCTATGCTTTGAGTTACCTTCCACTGTGCTTCGGGCTGGCCCTGAAGCAGGACGTGATGAGCGTGGATACAGGACAGCTGGAATGCTGAGCTTCCTTTTCTGCTGTGGGCAGGATTTGTTCACTTCTAAGCTGTTCTGAAGAATAATAGCTATTTTGGAGGGAAAAATTGTGGGTGTTTGGTAACCTCCCAGGCATGTTTGTGTAGTCTGGCAGATTATATTCCCTATTCTGTCTCCTATCATTCTAGAAGATGAACAGAATATGGCAATTAGCCTAAAATTAAGCCTAAGGGATAACTTCCTGACCTACAAAAGAGGAGATTCGTATGCAGGAACAAATAAGCCTTCCTCTGCCTAGGCACAGGGAGCTTCTGCCAGTGTGGCACTGGTATGGTAAGTACTTAAGTTCAGACTGAAAAGTTTTATTTTCTCCTGCTATATTGCTGACTCCTCTTTATTTCACAGGGTTTAAGTACCTAGTGCAGATATTTATATGCGCTACAAAGGCTTACTGTGGACAAGACACTTTGAAGAGCTTTGGGACCTTTCAAAAAGATACTCGAGTCAGGTCTATTGGCATTTTCCTGCTGCTGAGGTCTTTGAGGCGCTGCTCTGCTTAACAGGTACTGATCAGAGCAGACACTGGGTGAGCTCTCATGGAAAGATGGTCTCTTATCATGGCTTATGCAGTCATGAGAAGAACTGCTGCCCCCAGCCCGTGCCAGTAATTCACGTCCAGTTCAAGCATGTGGTTTCTTAACCCCTGGCTTGAATGCAACCCTGTGGCCACCCTCTGTGTCACTGAGCAGTTATGCAGCCCTCCAGGTGGGTTAGGAAACCACCTAAAGCAGTAACATTCAGCTGTGTAGGCTCAGCCAAGAACTGATCTTTTCTGTCTTAGAAGCTACTTCTCTTTCCTGTTACAGTGGAAAAAACATTGGAAAAATTATCTATCTAATCACCTTGGAGGGGAAAACTGGCATCCATGCTAAAATGTGTTGTGTGAGTGGAGAAAAGGTTTGGCTGTGATGGACAAGGGAGGCTGTGCAAGCTGTGGCAGAGAGAAATCAGGGTGTTCTGCTGTGAGGGACTGCATTTATAGTATACGATAGAGTTGTGTACCTCGGCTGAACTGTAAAACCCCTGATGTGGGAAGAAGGGTCTTTTTTTCAGTGATGTTTTATTTGGTGTTTTATTTATCTTCCTTTTGTTCTTCCTGAAGGCAGTGATGATCCAGGGGTACAGTTCAGCACAGTGTGTGCTCCTTTGGCCCAAATAAGAGGAATCCCTGTTGGGAACTCTGAAAAGGGCCAAAACCCGACAGCTGTGAGCTCTAGGTGATGGGAATTAAGAGACCAATTTCACCTGCTTAGTCCTGAATCTGTCTCCTGCACTCTGAGGGCTCACAGCTGCAATGAGAGCATGGGTGAAGCTGTTTTGTAACAATTTTGGGTGAGCAATATACTTTACCAGGTGTTTTGGATCAAGAGAAGGGCTGGAAATGGCAGACCTGGATGTGCCCTCAGTGTAACTGGGTGTTTCTAACTCCCTTGTTTGTTCTGGGACACCTCTGAGTAGCAGTTATGAAATGATCCTGGTTTTCCCTCCCGTGATAGGAAAAGAGTAGAGCCCATTCCCTAGTGCTGCGATAAGGGACGTGCTTTGGGTGCTGCTGGCTTGGCTGAGGTCTTGCTCAGAACATCCTTCTGCTCCTGCTTCCTGGTACTTCTGCTCCAAGGAGATGCAGAATAGTTTCACTGCAGTGACATTTTGGTGCACTTTTGTTGGAAAATAGGATAGCTGAATCCAGCAGGGGTCACCTCTTTGACCACAACTCAGATGTGGTTTCTCCTTCAACACTTGCTGCATCAGGCCCTCACCTGCAAAATAGGGCTTGGATTCATCCAGTGTGGAGGTGGGAGCCCTGCAACATCTGAAGGCTGATGGTGATGGAAAATTATACAGGACAAATGGCCCCTTGTGTGGTTGCTGATCTTTTAGAACATCAGGGCACTTTATCATTCCTTCTAGCTGCAGAGGACGTTGCTGTTGGTGGCTGCATCTGCAAAGGTCATGGAAGATTGGATGTATCACGTTGCACATCCAGAGCACCAGAAAACAGACCTGATGGGACCTCATGAACTCTCTGAATCTTCTCTGCTTGTCTGGGCTGGGGTGGAGTGACTTACCCTGCTGTGATCTCTTGTCTTCAAGTGACTTGCCACCTGGAAGAGGAGCTGGAGCAGAGGCTGATCATGGCACTTACCCCATCTTCTGGAGAAGATGAATTGGACTGGTGGGACTACTTGCTTCTTTGGCCATGGAGCACTGATAGGGGATTTTGGTTGAGCGTGGCACCACACTCAGTTGGTGAGCATCACCTACCTGCAGCCCAGGTGCCCAACAGCCCCCATGGCATCACTGAGCACTCTGCAGAGCCTGTGGCCGTGGCTGTTGCACCTCAAGCATGCCAGCAGTGAGATCCCTCCCAGGTCCTCCTGCGATACAGTGTTTTCTCTTGGTTCTGCATTGATTTCCTCCTCTTTAATCTTCTTGAATTGAGGGCAAACAAATGAAGCGTTTCTGACTCAGGGAGGTATATGAATTTGTAAGCCCTAATACCACGTGTTCCCTTAGGCTGTCACTTTGTAAGAAGTGTTAATTTATTCATGCCTTCTGGTCTCACTTTGCCTCCACACGTGTTCTGGTGGGAGAAATACTGCAGAATGTGTGACGTGCATGTCTGCAGGAGGGACCTAGTGATGGCTGCAGTTATCCCTTGCCTTTGTGTCTGACACTTGGAGGTGTTGCTTCTCTGTGCAAAGATTTCATCTGCCTCCAGCCCAGCTTCCCCCAGTTCCTCTAGCAGCTGGGGACATGTGTGCTTTCTCTAGCTGAGCTGATCACAGTTGGATTCCGCTTCTCTCCCTAGCTCTGGCTCTGGGTTGGGAGGGAGGGAGCTGTTTCCAATTAGCAGGAAAAGCAGCTGAGGTCATCAAGCTCTTATTCATGGTAGTTTTCTCCTTGCCAAAAAAATTGATGGAGCCCATCAGCCCAGCTGAGGCTCTGCTTGCTGACCAACCTCCCCCATGAACTCTGCTTGATCTGCGCTGTCTCCTACACAGCTGGATGCTGCTAATGCCCTGGTGGTGAGGAGCACCCTGGCTTGTGCCCGTGGCAGGGGAACAGGTAGGGGCAAGTCTGTTCCAGGGCTCTGAACACCCTCAAAGTAAAGAAGTTTTTACTCACGTTCAGATGGAATTTCCCATGTCCCAGTTTGTGCCCGTTGCCTCTTCTCCTGTCACCAGGCACCACTGAGAAGTCTCTGGCCCCATCCTCTTGCCACCTGCCCTTGACGAGATCCCCTCTCACTCTGCTCTTCTCTGGTTGAACATCCCCGGGTCACTCATCCTTTCCACAGCAGAGAGATGCTCCAGCCCTTCATCATCTTTGCAGCCTCTGCTGGACTCTCTCCAGTTGACATCTCCCAATGCCCATGGTTTGGTCAAAGGTGCAGGTGGTGGGATCCCTGTTCTGGCAGGGGGACTGGGGGCGGCAGCGGGGTGGGCAGCATTCCAGACACCAAATTCAGCAATAGAGTGCACCAGTGGGGTATGGGCACCTGTTGAGTTTATCTGAAAAAAAAAAAGTGAATGAGAACATTAATGAGGATTGCTCCCGTGAATGAGGAGAGGATGGAAAAAAATATGTGCACAAGTGCTCAAAATTCTTCTTATTTGACCAGGTCTTTTAACAATAGCGCCAAGGAGTTCATGTTTAAGTGAGTCTGCCCAGCTTGTAATGAAATACATTTCTCTCTGTGAAAAACATTTTGTGTGTTTGACAGGCCAGATCTTGCTGCCCACCTGCCAATTATAATTTGAGTTTAATTTGCATCCAGTAGAGTTTTACTTGGCATCCCTGGGGACCAGGAGGCTATGGGGGAGCTCAGGGGACACCACGTACACAGAGAAGAGCCATCCGCGTCTGGCAGCATGGTCTGATGGGCTTCTGGGCACTGTCACTGGGTGGAAACATCCTTCTGTGTCACATTCAACCAAGAAAGGGTTTGTACATCACATAGATCATTAAACAATTTCTGTCTTAGCATGTTGTATAGAAATTCAGGTTGCTCGATGGCTCAGAATTGTGCCCGAGTGAGACCTGAGCATCTGAATTGTTACCTGCTCCCCTCTTTGAATATTCCTTCCCAGAAGAGCTGGGCTGTGACCGCAGTGTCTGTGGCACAAGAAGAGCTACCTTCCCCTGGTGCTCTGAGGCAGCAGCTTTGCACAGGCTCCATTGCTGTGGGGTTTGTTTTTGGTTGTTTTTTTTTTTTTTTTCTACTGGAGTGTTTCTCTCTGCATAAATGAGAACTTTGGATTTTGTAGATAGCGAGCGTGGTTTTTGCTCACAGGAAAGAGGGAAGGGCAGAGCTGCCGCTGGGCTTGAAGTGGCACACATCAAACATTCATAGAGCTTCGGGTGCGTTTCGAGGCGGAGGACGGGGGCCAAATTCCACGGGCTGTGCTCGCTCCTCCTGCCTCCTCGGCACGCGTGGTCCCCGAGCTGCTGGGGTCTCACCCAGCACTCCAGGTCCCAGGGATGGCACTGGGGCCATTGGGGTGCTTTTATGTGAATTCGGAATACTGTCCCTGTCCTCGTTACTTGGGATTTGACCCCAAAGGTTACAGGCAGCAAAAGCAAGGCTGGGGCAGGGTCACCCCCAGCTGGGTCTAATGAGTGACAGGCTGATGGCAGGAGTGGTACCAGCTGGGCACTGGTGTAGTTAATCATTAACTGCTGCTTTCTGGGAGGCTCCAAGAATGTCAGAAGAGCATTAACTGACAGCCTTGGGATGTTCTGCTTCCATGAGGTAGATTTCTGCTTCAGGCCATTATCTTACTGTTAAATCTTCTTTTTTTTTGTTTACACCAGTAAGATCAGTAAAGATGTTTGTAGCTGAATAGCTGTTGTACCTGCTAAAAGCAAGTGAAAGTGTCAGGGAGAGCCACCCCAGTGAGTATCAGATCTTTCTTTCTGCACAATTCCCTTTGGAGAATCACTCGGTGCATCCTCACCCAACTCCCCCGATGTTTCTGCTGGTGCCGGTTGGGCTCCTCTCCTCCCAGGCTCTGAGCTTCTACAGCCCATTTTGTTTCTAGCAGTTTGTCAGCAAAAGCAGGGGGAGAGAAAGCCTTTAAATTATGACACTGCTTCTGCAAATAAGACCAAGATTGTGAGAAAGCTAGGGCCCAGCGTTTCCCTTCCTGGTTGGGATGTGGAGACGCAGCCCCGGGAAGCAGAGGGGGGGCTCAGGGGATTGGCAAGCCCAGCTCGCCTAAAATACGAGGCCAGACCATTCAGGTGGGATGATGCCAACCTTTGGGGTGCACCCAAAGGTGCAGCAGGAGCCAAACTCGACCAGACTCGCTCTGACCCACCAAGGGTCATTGCCCCGGGACACAAGCCCACACCAGTGCCTTCAGTGGTAGATTTTCTCGTGTTGGGAATCTCCTGTCCCTTTTCTCTTCAGTCCTTCCCCTGCAAACCCTCGTGAACCTGCCAAAGCAATGCACGGATCCAAGGTTTGCATGGGTGCCTTTAGGATGCAGTTCTGCCTTTGTTCTGAAATGTTGGTCAATAAAAGAACTGGAGAGTAGTTAGAAGGAAATGACTGCGTTATTAAAAGCCATTTTTAGCTCCTACCTGGGAAACCACAAACTTGAAGCTTCACACAGATCAGAAGCTGCTTACTAACAATCTCACAATCAGTGTCTCTTTTTTTAACACTTGGCATTCAGTTCCTGCCAAGTCTCTGTTCTGTCTGTGGTTGCACTTTCATTTCTTTCAGAAACAGCAGCTCCAGCTTTAGAAAGTCAGAAGTGTGTCCTGTACCCAGCTGGGAGGTTGGATTTTACAAACCTGAGCCTGGAGCGGGGCTGGGGGTCCCAGCAGAGCTCCTCACCCCCCAGCTCTCCTGGTGGGTTCAGCACAAGGAACGGCTTCCTTTCCCAGCACTGCCTGGCTCCTGCCAGCCTGGTGGGATGGGATGCTGCTGGGGGGACACTCATCCCACCCAGTGGCCTCCTTACAGCTGGAGAGGGAAAGCTGAAACATTTTTCATCAAAGGGTTGTGAAGCCTTGGCAGAGGCTGCCCAGGGCAGTGGTGGAGTCCCCATCCCTGGAGGGATTTAAAAGCCGG
>JAOQGH010000051.1:41332208-41376960 GCA_025769975.1 Gallinago jamesoni
GGGGTTCAAGGGCAGGTTGGAGGGGGCTTGGAGCAACCTGGTGTGGTGGGAGGTGTCCCTGCCCAGGGCAGGGGGGGGAACTGGATGGACTTTTAAGGTCCCTTCCAACCCAAACCATTCTGTGATTCTGTGACCTATTTTGTGTATGTAAAGCCACAACAAGTTTGCAGTTTGGGTTTAATTCTTTAGGAAACCTTGATTTGTTTGACAGTACTGTCGAACGCTTCTCCTCACCCAGCCTTGACCGCAGCCAGCTTTGAAGCAACCCTTCCCTGTGGCATGTCCCCCGTGGAGCCCTCTGTAAGCCCAAGTGCCACCGACCCCTCCTCGGGGTGCCACGTAAGCACCAAGCCTTGCGGGGAGCGGCTGATGGCATCCAGCTGGGCGAGATGCTGGCCAGAGCATCGCTGCGGATTGCGGCTCGGATCGTGTGAGAGAGAGAGCGTCTGGTGCTCGGGAGGGGGGAATTAACACAACGGTTCAGTTGGAAGGGACTTGCAGTGATCATCTAGTCCAAATCCCCGGCCACTCCAGGGCTGAGTTGGTTCCTAAAAACCAGCTTTCCTTCATTTAAAGTGCTTTTATTTAAAAAAAATAATAAATCTTTAGAATATGACGTTATTAAAAACAAATTCCTTGTTAATGAAGTCCTGACTTTTCGCATGTGGCTTCTCCTTTAGCTGCCTCTGAGGAGCTAGTGGAGCAGCGGGTCAACATCCTGTGGTGGCCCCAAGCCACAGCCGGGGTGAAAGGACACAGTCACCGTTGTGACTTGTATGACAGAAAAGAGTATTTTCCATAGGCCAAGCCAAAGCATCCAACAGCCATGGTCTGTCTGCACAGTAAGTTGATGTCAGGGCACAAGGGTTTGAACACGATGATCTTTAAGGTCCTTCCCAACTCCAACCACTCTGTGATTCTATCCTACATGCTTTTGGAGAGGGGCGGGACAGTAGAAGCGACCTTGCCTCCTTGGCATGTTACCTGTGTATAAGATATTTTATGCACTTTTAGCAGCTTTTATAACTGATGGTAGGTTGCCCCAAGCCGAAAAAGGCTGTGAGGTGTGATCTGAGTCATCCCACGGTGGAAGCACATCTCGAACCTGCCTCTGAATGAGCTCATCAAAGCGAGAGAGACCAGGCTGTGACTTTTAACACCAGGTTCCCCTGAGAGCATTGCTCCCCTGCCTTGTTTCGGTGTTCCTGGAATACAGGGGGACGTGAGGACCTTGCAGTCATGTTGGCTTCTTACCGCAAAAAATGCTGTTTAACGCTTCTGACAAAAGGAAATCATTAAGAAGCAAAGGGAGGGTGAACGTGAGAGGTTTCCATGGGGCTGGCCGAGGCTGAGGAAACTTCTCCTCTTCTCCAAGGCCTTTAGTCCTGTCCCATCCTGTCCCAGCAGCTGTGAGCCTGCTCTTTCCTGCGGGCCTGACGCTGAATTTCTCAGCCTGTAGAAACTGGTGTTAAAATTCCATTAAAACGAGGTGGAAATTAGAATGGAATTTCGCTATGGAGAGCTGTTGTTTTGTTAGGATAACAGAGATGGGTGCCAGCTGTGAAGCAAGGCTTGTAGGAACTATTTGGGACCAGCCACTCTGCTTGTTCAAACTGTTGTGTCTCATAGGAGTGATGTTTTACGGCAGAGCAGCCCTTCCTTCTGCAAGTGCCCCTCGTGAACAAAGCTTTTCACATGGTGCAGGTCACTTCTACGTGTGTAATTACCCAAAATGCTGTATTATGGAATTGATCAACCCACACAGCTTTGCACATAAATACTACTGGCTGTGTTGCGGATAGCTAGTACCTGACACTGAATTTTAATGCATTTTAGCTCAAATAAAGGGTTGCTGCTGTCACTGGGAAGCTGCAGAAGCAGAGGAGCTGCCAAGCCACCAACGTGTTCTGCAGAACCGAGAAGCTCAGTGAGTAACAACTGGATAAAGGATGTTTCGGATGATTGATTTGAATCCTGGTGAGTTTGCAGAACTTAAAAGTCACTTGAACTTCTGGAACTGGCATTATACACTCTGCTGGATGCTACAGGACCGACCCCTCCTCGGCGTTAGGACGAGGACCAGGTTGGGGGATGTAGCAAGCAAGACCTTCTGGTCGCTGCAACATGGTTCAGGCAGGCAGGACCCCTCTCTGGGATGCTCAATCCGGGCTCATCCATCCGCACCCTTTCAGCGGCACCTGATTCATCTCCAAAACCGAAGTAAGTTCATTTGGGTTTCGTTTTGTGTCACTTTTCCGGGAGCGCAGAGTGGCCGGGGCAGGAAGCTGGGGCAGAGCAGTGACCCCCACCTGCGCTCTCAGCTCCTGCTCTGCAACCACAGCCTTATCTCCCGCCTCCATCGGAGGGAGGTCTCTCTCGCTCTATCACACCTCGTCCTTTTTTTTTATTTATTTATTTTCCAGCTAATAAGCTGTCCTTTAGAACTTCTCCAAGGCTAAACTACTCTTTAAACCTCTCCCATCCCAGGCCGTGTTTTCCGGTAAACGATCGCAAAGTGACTCTGTTCTGTGGGGCGTCTTGTCAACAAAAACAGAGCAGAAAAAGGTAAGTTTTTTTCCGTGATGTAATTTGGAGGCTGTCAGATATGTTCCGTAGCCTTCTGGCCACCGGGAAAGTGATTTGTGCTGGTGATTTAGCCACTGAATTTCTTCACTAATTATTTTGATATGTTGGAAATGGCGAGAAAGTTCGGGGCTGGGGAGGGGGGGGACCGTGGCTTTTCAAGGATAACAAAGTGTCTGGATTTATGGAGAGGGGAGGCACCCGAAGGTATGGGGGAGCGCTGAGTTGGCAGGGGGTTTGGTGGGACGGGCCTCGTGCCCACCTGGGAGGAGGGTTGCTGGCAGACCTTATCAGAGGGAGATAAGGCAGGAGATGCTCTTAGAGATAGCTGAGGGGGAGGGAGGCAGGGATGGGACTTTCCCATTATTTCTGTGGTGGTTGATGGCTGGTGGTGGCTGGTTAAAGCTGCGCTCCGTGGAGGAGGTCCCTGCCGAGTTCTGTCGTCCTGTACCCAAAGCTTAGACCCTACCGTGAGGACGGAGTAGGAACACTTAATTGCAAGCAATAAAAACTTAAAGCCCTTGCACGTGAAGTGTGTCACAGATAAAACATGCTTCAAGACGTGAGAGCCCAGTACTTATGGAAGTTGTTAGACTGGAGATTGTGCTGCTGCCAAGAATATTAGATCCAGATTTCTTTTTTTTCTTTCTTTTTTTTTTTCCTTCCATTGACTTTGAGAATGCTCAGAGCATTGTATTTGAAAAGCTTCAAAGTCTGGATGAAGATTCAAATAACTTAGGAAATCGGAGATGGGGAATTGGGGTTGGTTCAGGATTGTTTTGGAGCAGAATTAGATTTGGTTTCTGTAGATCTCATGTCTTTGGGAAATAAATTCTTTTATACCTTTTACATAAGGTCACTGTCAATGGTGACCCTACTTCAAGTGTGTGGGTTGTTGACGGGCTATTTGCTCAAACGAGTGATTTAATGCTTGCCATTTCTTCCATCGACGTTTTTTCAACATGGTATTTTAAAATGCTTTTTCCGTTCTGACCTGTAGTTAGTGCTATAATTATTAGAGAAGGGTGTAGTTTATTTTAATAAGAATATATAGTTTGCCCACTGTGTTGCTCATGGTGTTCATGACTCAAGGATGTGGCTAACAGCTCGGTGCATCTTTAGAAGACAGAGAAAAAAAAAAAAATCTCAAAATATTTCAGCTGTGATAAACAGGTACGGTAACCTCAGTGCCTCTTGTATTTCCCCGCTCTGATAAAGTCGTGGGAAGAGCTGATGTACACGCTGCCTTTATCTGACCGTGTTTCCTTTGGGCCATATCCTGGGGGCTCGGCTTGTGCGAGTCCTCGCTGGTACATGGAGGGTGGGAGGGCTTCCACAAGCAATGTCAGATTGTGGAGTGCTATCAGTAATCATCCAAAATTAGACCTCTTCCTTTGTCCATAGAAGCATTGACATTAAACATAATCTGCATCAGAGTCTGTATTTTTACAAGCTTTGGTTGTTTTATCATGGTACGCGCTCTGATACCTTAAAAGATCCTGGGGCACTGGGGCAGTATTAATTTTTTGCTTGTTTGCCAAGTTTTGGTTGGTTGTTTCACCCCGTGGAAGGATGAGGAGTAGCCAAGTACAGCGTTGATCTTGAGGAGCCTGGGGATGACTTGTGGCGTGTAGGGCATGGCCACCGCGGCCCCACCACTGGGAGTGGGGAACCTGGTGCAGACCTTTCCCTCACCCCACACGTCACTGGGTCAAACCACGGGCAGGCTCAGTGAAAGTCTTACTCGGTTATTATTTACCTGATTTCCTGAGGCAACGTGAGAAAGCAGAAAGAAAAGGAAGGCCCATTTGTCCTACTAATTGCTCTGTGTTGGGATGTTCATCCAGGAAGTGCAGGAACTGAAGACTGAGTTAAAATTCGCTCCCAAATTCTGATTCATCGATCAGAACAGAAACTTGTGATGTTGCTTGTTTCCAGTTAAAACCTCCTCTGATGTTTTCTGTGATATTCCAACCTCGTCTGAGCTACTGCTTTGTGGGTTGGTAGCACCAGGCAGGAGGTGGCTGTGTGTGACCGTGGAGGGACAGGCTGGGTTTATGTCCTGCTGTGACATTCCTGTGTGACATTATGTCCCGCTCAGAGCAGGTTCACCCAGAGCAGGTCCCACAGGAACGTGTCCAGGTGGGTTTGAATGTCTCCAGAGAAGGAGATTCCACCACCTCTCTGGGCAGCCTCTGCCAGGGCTCTGCCACCCTCACAGGAAAGAAGTTCCTCCTCGTGTTTAGGTGGAACTTCCTGTGTTCCAGTTTGTGCCCATTACCTCTTGTCCTGTCCCTGGGCACCACCAAAAAAAGACTGGCCCCATCTTCTTGAGCTAAACTCATTGTGGTATATGCCAGCTGTCTTTTTGCTCTATTTTATGGCAAACTGTATTTCTATCTGTATTTAGAGAAGTCAGCAATCTGGGTTCCGTTGTCTTCTTTAAGTTTTGAGGACAAAACCCTTGTTCTATGGTGCCTGTGAATCCCACTGCGTCACTACTGCCTGTATGTGGGCAAGAGCCCTTCGGGTCACCCGTCCTCCAGGACCTCTTATATCTGATAACTTGGTATTGGTACTGCACACTGGGAATACTGGTATTGCTGTGACCAGAATTGCTCTAAACCACCAGTTTGGGATAGATTGCATTTTTTAAAAGCCGTCAGCCTGCGAGAGCCTTTTCCTGGCCCTGAAGCATTTGGGTGATCTCAGGGTCTGCGAGTCAGGGTTGGGGTTTTATGTCCCTTTGTACAAAAAACCCATAAACTTCAAGCCTTTCGCTATATCTCTGGTGACATAACGACATTTCAGGTCCCATAACTCTGCACGAGATAAATCATGACACTTGGCTGGGCTTGTTACACAAAGTTTTAATTGCTGTGTACAGGTTTAATTGCTGTGTACAGGTTTAATTCACTTTCTTGCATTAAGACTTAGCCAAGATTCTGATTTATAGCAGCCACTGCCCCCTCTTTACCCCCAGCCTCCTGGCTGCCCGGGTGGCTCTTCCCTAGAGCAACCTTTTGTGGTATTTCCAAGGTTTGTGGCAGGTGCATTTGCCACCCTGGTACAAACCCGAGTCGTTTCTTATGATGCTGCTGCAGTTCTTATTCTCATTGAACCATTTCAAGAATTCTTCCAGGCGCTCTTTAAAGCGGGAGAATTGTTTCAGCCTCGCTATGCATTTGGAGCAGTATGAAGGTTCCTGAGGGAAAACAGTAGATGCACGGATTATGGAGGAATTCCACCCAAATGCTGCATGTTCTCTGTGGCTCACTGGGATGGAGGATGATGCCGACCAGCTGCCTTTCACCAGTCCCAAACCATTTCACTCAATTCCTACAGATCATTAAGTCAAATAAGACCTTGCTATTTGTCTTAGACTTTTACAATAATGTGGGTTTTTTCTGTTTTTTTTTTTGGGGGGGGGGGGGGGCCGGGGGAGAGCTATCTGCCAAACTGGGAGAAGGGGAGGCAGGTCAAAATGTTTCTCTTGTAATATCTGAATCCTGGGAATGGGGGGAGCATGGGATGCAGGGTGGGATCCCAACACAGGGTCCAGCTGCAGCAGCGTGGAGCTCAGCGTGTGTGTGGGAAGGGGACAGATGACTATCTGCTTTTCTTCCCGAAGCTCCAGTCTCTGCTTCAGGGAAATACCCACGCACAATCATGGAGTTGTCAGAGTTGGAAGGGACCTCTAGAGACCATCCAGTCCTACTCCCCTGCCAAAGCAGGGCTGCCCAGAGCACATCCCTCAGGATGGCATCCAGGTGGGGCTTGAAGGTCTCCAGAGAAGGGGACTCCACGACCTCCCTGGGCAGCCGGTTCCTTGCTGCAAGTGCAGCCCCAATTTCCATCCCCTTATTTTCTCTTTCTCTCTCTTGTATTAAAAGGGCAGATTCCCTTCTCTCTCTAGTATTCCTGGTCTGCATCTTTTCTGCTATTAATTGCCCTTTTCTCCCTAATGGACAAGCTGCACAGGTCATTACTAATTGAACCTAATGAGTAATCTTCATTACTCAGGTCTAACCGGACTACATTACTACAGTCCCTGTAAGAACCAATTTGTGCACAATAGGCAAAGCACGATATCCTGCAGCTGGGCCACAGCTGAAAAGGAGGAATGATTTCTTTGCTGGCAAAATCTCAAAACTTTGAATTAGAATTTACCAAAAAGCGAGCAAGAAGTTAAGCGGCAGGTGACGTCTTACTGAGCAGCTTCCACCGATGTTTCTTCAATTACTACCTTAGAGAGGAATTAACTTTCAGGGTTTTCTTTTAAATCCTTGAGGACAGCTCCTGGTGTTTTCTCAGCAGAGCTATAGATTTATTTAAAGATTGACACCTTGTCCTCTGTCCTCTGCCAAACCCAAGGAGAAGGCACTGGAGCAGTCCAGTAGCTCCTGCAGCGTTGCCCAACTGGGTTTCTCGGCTTGTGCCCGAGGGAGTGTTTCAAGAACATCAGCCGCGGTAAAAAATCTGGATAAATATAAGTAGCTGCAAGAAAATATTTGAAACTCGAATCAAATAAATAGTAAAAGCTTACCTCCGAGATGGAACAGTTCCTTTTTAGCTTTCCCATCCTTACTTCAACTGCCTTCATACACTCATGTTTGTCCATCTCTTTTAGTCCTTCAAAAAAGATTTTGGTGTTTGTACATGCACATTTTTTGTCCTAGGAGCAAAAGGGAAAAAAAATACTGTTCTAGTTTGCAACCAGAAAGCTTTTCTTTCTTAAAACAGCTGTTGATAAATCATTCTGAATATGCCATCTGTTCTTTTTCTCTGGAAATCTTAACTTCTTTTATCTGATTTCCTTTTTATAGCTTCTTTTAAGAAGTCATGTTATAAGGACAGAGTTCAAAACTATTATAACTGGAAACTTTGCAATAAAAACGGTCCCGTTTCTGTCAATGGTGAATGTGACAACATTAGCAGTCAATTCCATTGAAATCAGAGAGTGACTTTCTTTTTCTTTGCCTTGGAAGTAGGACACTTACCGAGAGCTGCTTTAACCATTTTTCTGTATATTTGGAATATATTCAGTCATTTAGAGACCAGGCTTTACCATCACCAACAGAAATTCCACAGAAAATTCAGAAAAGCATTAAAAAACAGAAAAGCATTTAAAAAATAGGTAAAAACAGAAGTAGGGCATACTATTTAGCTTTGTTAGCAATTAGAATGGGTTAGTAGCCACATTCCTGTAATCAAGCCCTCCCCAGCCAGCAGTCCCCTCTCTGCTGGCATTTACATCCTGCCTCTAAACAGCCCTGGAGCTGCTGCTCCAGAGGGTACACGCTCAGCTCCCTTTGGAGACTCTGACTGATGATGATGATGATGATGATGATAATAATAATAATAATAATAAACAGCTTCTTACCGTTATGTGACACGGCATGGAGAACGACATCTGAAAACGATAGAAATCCATTAGTCACAAAGTGGAAATCGCCTCAGCAAACAAACCCAGGGTGGGGGAAGTGAAAAATTATTTACGTTTAGAGGCCCTTTTTCAGCTTCAAGGAAGCAAAACATTTCCCTGATTAAGGGACATTGAACTCTTTTCTCCAGATGCAGCGTTTCTTTCAGAGTCAGAAAGTAACTGGAGATCCCAGAGCTGAATAGCAGTAAGAAGAAGAGGAGATACATTTTAAAGGTGGTGTATCTGGGAGCTCGACCCTTTTGAGCTGAAGCAGGGTTTGAATGCAAGCTCCTCTCCCTGGGCTGGGGCTGAGCTCGCTTATATAGAGAAGCTTGAGTAAGTGCAGGATGTGATTACTATCTTATCTCCTTCATAAATCGTTAAAATAGGAAAGAGGCAACAACTTGAGCAGTCGAATTAGCAGTATATCTGATTTGAGAAACATTTATAATTAATCTTCTGGTAGGGTAGATGGTTGGACTCGATGATCCCAACCAAGGGTCTTTTCCAACCTAAATGATTCTGTGATTCCTAAAGCTCCTCACTCCGGAGCAGCACTCCGATGCACGGCCCCTAGTGATGCATGAAATACTGTAAAAAAAAAAACAAAAAACAAAAAACACATCTGAATATCTGAGGAAATCATTCTGCTTGTCATGAGGTGGCCATGAAGCTTGTCGTTTCCCATCAGATGAGACAACATCCTCCAACGCTGTAAAATGTTGCAGTTTAAAGGTTTTAGTGCCCCCACAGTTAATCTCAGCCAGAGATGGAGCCCGTGGGACCGAATGGATCCTCTCCATCCCTGATGGAGATGGGGGGCTTGGGCAGGGATGCGGGGGGCACAGGGAGGCGCAGACACTTCCAGCAGCCTTGCGAAGCTGGCGGCTTTGCTGCAGCAAGTATCTTTTCTTTGCCCTGAAAAGAAAACAAAAGGTTGTTTGTTCATCGTAATTAGTAAGTGTGAGGGCTGGATCCTACCCCCACCTAATTAATTTTTGTGGCAGCGCTGTGCAAATCTTCAGTCTCAGCTGCGGCGCCTTGTTTTGGGGGGGGAGAGGGGGGTGGTGGAATATTCATCTCCCCATCAATGATACTTGGGCCCTTCTGTAGCACTTCACAGGGGTAATTATTAGGTTTTGTGGATGTGGGGACATGCGAGTGAGTGGGGAGAAGGGCAGAAGGGACAGCGGAGTTTTGTGGAGCAGAACGGTCTGGGGTGGGGGGCTGGGGGGTGGGACCCTGGGGTGCCCCCAGGAGGGGACCCAGGTTGTCCGCGGCCGTCAGGGGACCATGGCTCTCCCAGCACAGCCAGCTCAAAGCTGAGTAAGAACACCAGGGAGTTCCCTTCCAGATAACTCTGCGTTTGAAGAGTGAAATTGCCAGAGCGATTGCAGAGCCAGGGCTCAGATAACTCTGAGATAGTGCAGCTTTAAAGACAAAAAAAAAAAAAAAAAGCCTGCTTTGTTCCAGGGTGGGTGGCAATTAATGTTACAGTTAATAATAGAAGCGTCATCAAGGGAGCTCTCAGGGAGGAATTATTTCTGGCCGCGGAGAAAAGGGAAATCACGAATTGGCAGCGTTAGTGCCAGCCGCGTAGGGAGGGTCTGTGTCCTGCCCCGGGAGGGTTTGTGACCTGCCCTGGGGACAGCTGTGCTCCTCACCCTGCAGGGTGACAGCTCTGGCTCCAGCAGGGAGCTGCCAGGAGGTCCTTTCATAGTGCCAGCAGAAATAACGCTTGGCAAGTGCTGTTTGGAAAGGGCGAGCGAGGAGCCAGACTCTCAGCTGGAGCACATCAGCACAGAGCTTTGCAAATTTCCTATAAGGTTCAGCCTCTCCTCTAAAGCCATATTTGTTTTTTCTTTAAGTAGGGTATTTCATACGAGATGACAGAGGGCAGAAGTGGCAGATGGGGTTTACCTGCTTTGCTCAGGGAAATCTTTGCCGTTGAGTCAGGGATACGTTTCCCTTTGGACAGTCTTTTAAGTGGAACACGAAAATTTGAGACTGGATGTCGTTTTAAGTTCTTTGACGGGATGTGTTTTGGGTTGTCCCTACCAGATAATGCAAACCTGGGTGTTAATCACGGCCATGTTATTCGCTGTTGGTTTGACTCCTCCGATTTGCTCTTTCCAGTGCTCTTGTAGCATCAGCCACATGGGAGATGATTGTGAGGGCTGCACTTTCCAGCCCTGCCTCCATTCACCACTCTGGTGAAAGGCCTGAATCATTCTCTTCAAGGGGAAAATTTTAGTATCAAACTGCTCTTGGTTCTCGGGTGTCCGGGCCCCCTCATTTCCCAGCCAAGCTGTCAGGAGACCAAGCAGCATTTGGCATCTGCAACCTCTTTTCAACCAGCAACCTGGGGTAGAGTTGATTAAAATGGCTCACTGAAGTGAATGTTTAAATGTGCTGGACTGGCACGCTGGAGGATGTAAAAAACCAGCAAAGATGGCTCTGTACTTTCTCCTGTGCAAACTTCAATGTCCCTTGGTAACCTCAGGGGGTCCATTCTGCTCCTCAGCACTGGAGGTGGGAGAGGAGAAGACAGGACAGCCCGTCTCCTTCACCTTCCCCCACTTCTCTCTGCATCATGGAATCACAGAATCTTAGAATTGATCCTTTGCCCGGGGGAAGCTGCTGACAGTGGGTTCAACCACCATCTTGCTCCGTGCTGGGATTTAATAACCAGACCCACCAGATGCAAACCACTACGCGGGCTGTACATTCATCTAAGCCCTTCGGGGAGGTACTGACACCCACTAAATCCATTTACCGAATGGTTTTCATACCAGATACCGCTCGGAACAATATTGCTCCTTTTAATATTCACCCACTTGGAAAACATACCGTGGCTTGATGTCAACCAGCCTGAAAGCTGCTGGAGAGAAGCAGCAAGATGTTATCAATTGGCTGAAGTGTAGAGAAAGCAGCTCCCTGTGCAAGGGCTGCATCTTTCAGTGATGCTGCAGGGGCCAGGTGACGGGTACCAATTCTTCCCCTGCTCCCAACCAGCATCTTCTCAGGGGCTTTTACAACTGCAGCCACTGCTGTTTGGCTTTTCACTTTTTCTGGAATGAGAGGCGAGGATCTGTTGTACTTTATTAAACCCTTTTCATCTGTTGCCTTTTGGTAAGGAAAAAAGATGTTTTACAACAAGGTTGTTACAAACAGGGCTGCTCACGTGTAACCGGCTGAGGAACATCTCATGGTGATGGCAGAGGGAGCTTTGAGAAGCTGGGATCAGCAAGTGAGCACACAAAATTCCCCTAAAATAGTGAAAAATAAGGACCTGGGAGTTTGTACGAAGAGGTGATTCCTTTATCAGTGGGTTCCGCTGGGGCTCTGCCGGTGAACCTGGGGCAAATAAGCCCTTTTTCAGGCTCGTTGAGAAAATGGCAGGTCTGAAATCTTCCTTCACCTTCCTGCCACACTTCTGAGCCCTTTGTGGAGTCACAGTGAGAAAAGTTGATCGAAAGCCCAAGTGAGGACCAAACTGGCAGCTCCCTCCCCTGGCTCAGCCGTGGGTCTGGTGTCTACGCAGGGACATGAAGCAGGCAAGGGCTGCCACCTAGAGAGCAGCCGCTGCTAGTCGCAGACAGATCTTGATTTTTCTCGGGTTTTTGGAAGAGAAACACTTGCCAAACCTCCGCAGACCCTGAGTGCGTGCGGTACCCGGGGCAGGGTGAGCTGCCTGTGATTTACCCCAGCCCAAGACCCTGGGGAGTTGCCCGGTGGACATCTTCTGGTTTCTGGTGGTAGCCATTGAATTTGTATTATTTGCATTTTAGCAGGCAGTGTCCAGGGACGAGGGTGTCTGCCCTTCCCCAAGCACCCGGCAGCGGTGACGGTCGGTTGGGTTCAGCCTGCTCTAAGGGAACCATTTTCCAACTTTTCTCCCCCACCATGATCAATGGTCCACAGCGTCTCCTGGTAGTCCTGGCCAACTGCTCTCTCTCCCTGTCAGATTTGTGCTAACAAACGTAAAACTTTCTTTGGAAGCAAACTGAGCCCTTTGTTATGCTTTTGCCTGGCATCCCAAAGCTCATGGCCCCGTTCCTCCTTGGAAGGTTGTCACTGTTCCTCTCTTTTCCACCCAGTTCTGACCACGAGAGCGGCTCTGGATACAGGATGTTGGATTGTGATCCAGCTCTCCAAAGAGCCTTTGAGCTGGAGGTCAGAAATCACCCCTGAAGACCAGATTTTCGGCAGGTTGTTATTCCAGTCCAGAACGGTTGTTATTCCAGTCCAGAACGGTTGTTATTCCAGTGTAGAATGTCCCCTCGGGTCCCTCACAAGGGTGTCCCCACAGGTGATGTGGGCACCATCCCGGAGCACAGACGCACCCAGTGTCACCCTGCTGCCCTCTCACAGGATGAGCTGCTTTGACCTAAAGGCACTAAAAATATCGAACCTCCTTTTCTATGCTCTCTGTATTTTTGTAGGTATCGGTTAATGCTTTGTTCTTGGCTATTTTGGGAGGGGGAAGAGTGATGATGACTGAACCTACCATTGTTTGGGGTTTTTCTTCCCTGTCCATACAATGACTACTCTGTCTGACTTACCCCGCCCTCAAGAAACTCCTCTTCAGATGTTCTTAAAAATATTAACTAATTCTTCAAACATGTTAGTTGCCTCAAGTAATCCCTGCAGATTCCGGCATGGGTTTCCCTGTCTCTTCAGCCTGCCCTTTCCCAGGGGCAGTGTGGTGTTGGGGGGATCCCACAGGCACACCATGGCTTGCACAAGCACCATTTGCTGATTAATTCTCCATGAATCATGTTATTTAGGGAAATTTTTCTCAGGTGCTCAGCGATGCCTCCAAAAGTAGGTCAAGACAATGGGCTGGGCTAGGATTGAAGGTGAAATTCCAATGGGAGATTCCCCTCAGAGGGAAAGGTGTGTACCCAAAAGCCCCAATGGTCCATGGGGATACGGGCGCAGCTGCATAAAATAAGATTTTCTGGCTGATTGCTAAATGTTTGCTTTCTTCTGACAAGAAGATACAAAATCCTGACTCGCCATTTAAGTAATACTTTCACCCAAATTTGAAAACATGGGTGATTTTAGGTGATGTCTGGACCTCATGGTGATCTTCTGCACAAGGAGATCAATCATCTATAGAGTATATAACCAACTTGTATGTTTCTCAATAGAAAGCCCCCCAAAACTCCCAAAACCTCACCACTAGAAGACTCCGATTCAATAGATCTAACTTTTTTTTAGATGGAATATTCCTTAAATCACCATAAAACATGACAAAAAAAAATATAAGAGTTACACCTTTGTGCAAGAGATTTATTTTGCATAGATTATGCTAGAGTTTGGTTACATTTCATAGAGTCCTACATACAGGTTTCCCAAATGTTTAATTGTAAAAAACGTTCCATGCAGTGTGTCGGCAGCACTCAGTTGTAAGAACAGCCAGCTTTCCACAGTTTGCACTCCACATTTTTTACATTTTTAAAATAATCAACATTGCATTCATAGCACAGTAATATTATTCCGTTAGTATGAGTAATTAAGCATAATTTAAAACGTAAACATTGTGTCCTTTTACAAGAAACGCCCCCAATCTCCTAAAGAAATGTGAAACTGCTCTGAGAGCATCTGGAAACTTCAGCTGCAGGAACAAAGAGCTGAAATTGCCAGATGCAACAGCGTTAAAGCATATCATATGGAGACTGCATTCAGTTGACAATGGGAATATGGTACCAGGCTCTTAGTCATCAGGTTGTGTTTAGGCATTTTATCTCCATGGGGCACTTGCAAGACACAGTGAAAGTCACTTTTACATTCTCAGGCTCTAATGAGCAATGCCTTGAGTTTTCAAGCCATCTTTTCATGGGTTTGAGAAGGTTGATGTCTTTGAGAGCCACCGTTGGTCGTGTCTGGTGGAGGCTCAGGGGAGCCAAGGCCAGCAGCTGGCCAGCCGTGCCACCCAAGGCCATCCTTGGTCCTGGGGACCAAGAGGGAGGTGAAGGTGCTGGGCAGCATCTCCAGCCTGGCACCGAAGGTCCCCATCTCACAGGGTGGCTTTTCCCCAGGTTTGAGCCCTGGGACTGTGGCTGGCGTGTGCAAGAGAAATAGTGTGACAGCAGCCCCCAAACTGCTCCCACAGAGCTCCTCCTCCCACACCACTAAACAGCAGTTTCCTAAAGTGAATAATTATTGCAGTTCTTCATTGTAAAAATAAATAACTCAAAGTTTCTACAAATAAATAGAATAAATAAATATTAATAGATATATGAATAAATAATAGGTCCCAATAGCCTTGGTCACTGGAGTAAGGATACACAAATGAGGATATGCAAAGCTCAGGTCTCCTGGACCAGGAGTGCTTTAGACTTCTTTGAAGACTCAACTGTTTCTTCCTAAAAGGCATAGTGATTCAGGAACTTTAATAAATATTTCAAATTCTGGAGAAAACCTTCCTCTTCGTCTGGCTCCCAGTCCTGTTCCTTGGGGACAGACAGAAAAGAAAAGTTAGAAGAAGGGAATCATTCTGTTAGCTACCGACTGTAGTTTTTTCCTTAATCATTAATTTTAAGACCACAAAGGCTCCAGTAAAGATAGTGGGGCAGGACAGCAAGTTGCATCGTAGCCGTCCCTTGGCAAGAGCAACCTCTGCCCCTGGGGCTGGGGCAGCAGCTCTGGTCCCCATCTGCAATGGGGAACTGCCCCAGATGATGGGCTTTCTCCAAGGAGACATCAGGAAGAGCAGAGCAGTGGAGACACCAGGGCCATGGCCAAGTGACAACTGCTGGCTCCACCAGCCAGCCAACGGAGAGGCAGCCACCTTCTTTAGTCAGGCTCTTGTTCTCAGTGCGATCAGGACAAACCCCACCGTGGAGTTCATAGTCATCTAAACAACAAAATAGTGAGCAGAAAATCTGACCCAAACGTACCATCCACTTGGGGCATGACTTTCTGGCATCCTTGATTTTCTGCAGGTCATGGGCTATTCGTCTCTCCGAGTGCTCTTTGCTGTTTTTTAGGGCTTTAATAAATTGTTCCAGGTAGGTGATTACGTCCCCTCCCTCCTCCATCGTGTAGTTCTGGAATAACAAAGTTAAGTCATTAGTGTCTTTTCTGTATGCTCTTGCTGGCACAGTTCATATCACGTTAATGCAATTAAAACGCCTACTACAGGAAAGAATATTGCGCAATAGTTTGAGGCCAACATTGTGTAGTAACATTGGACACCTTAGAGTAGGGAACCACCTCTGCAGCCCAGGACTTTCCTCCTGAAGAAGACCAATGTTACCTTCAAAAGCTACAGAGCAGGACTCTGGAGGTGAAAAGGGGCAGGATCCAGAACCTTTTGGTTTTTAAAGGCAGCGATACTGAGGAGCACCTCCAATCTCCAACCTTGGAGCCTGCTCTCTCCCTCTCCAGAGCTTCCCCCACAAAGTGCAATGCCGATGCTGTCACTGGCCTTGGTCCCTCACAAAGTGGGCATTTATTTCCAGGAAAGACAGGGAGCTGAGCCTGTTCCTCTACTTTCCAGTGGCAGGAAGGTGCCTGCCTCCACCTGACTTCAAAAAGATGGTCGGTTCTGACTGTCTACCCCATGAGAAGAAGGACAACCTCCACTGGGTGGAAGCAGGCTCTTATGCACCGCTGTAATGAAGGCGGTCGCCCAAAGTGCTGTATTTTCAGGGAGATCACAGCATTGATAACTGCACATGGAGGAAGAATCATCTGCACATCACCTCTGAGCACACACCAGCACAGTTCCCTCCAGCCCAGCGCTCCCCCAAAGCCCAGGTTGCCATCTAAGACCTATCTTAGGAGCTTGCAGATGTCCTTAATGGGCTTTGAGAGTAGCTGCTTTCCCCTTCCTAAAGCACACCAGCCACACCACGAGCACACAACATTGCAACGTTGAGCCACAAAGCGATCTTACCGGAGGCGTGATTTCGCTGCTGCCCTGAAAGAGATCGACAAAAATCACGTTAGAGGTTCTCCAGCGGCACAAGAAGAAAGTCAGAGGTGGGGCACAAAGAAAACAGAACAACCTTGGAGATCAGTTCGTTAACGTTGCTGAGGGTTTCCCGGATGAGGGGGCTGATGGTGCAGCCTGCTCCCGCGGTGGGTGGCACAGGGGACGCCAGGCACAGGGCACCACAGGACAGCAGCACCCCGAGCAGGACCAGCATCGTGGCGAGGGCTCCACGCTCCCCTCCTTGCACTGGGGACGGCCAGCTCCTGGCTTCCTCTTATACGCGCTCTGTTGTGAGGAAATGATTAATACCTCACCACAAATATGCCTAAAGTGAAGGCGAGTAGTCACCTGTTGAGTGGAAGCTGTTATTTTCTTATCTGATAGAGGAAACTACATGTTTCTAAAATAAGGGTTCCCCCATCAGTGCAGTAGGAGCTACGTAATTCCGATGTTTGAGCCCATTCTGATGTTAGATGCTGAAACATTTTTACGAGCTGATATTACACTGAAGATTGGTGTAAGATAAACCAGGGCCGCCTAAACGTCTCTCAGATCTTTACATTCATATCTACCCTACTTAATATTGCAATTACACTAAATACCCCTCTCATCTTTACTAATTAATTGTCCTGCTTTGTTCTCTGTGGTTTTTGTAATGAATTACTGATTTTGTAATGATTAACTCAACGGTCCCATGCTCACACATAAAGGACAAATTTGAGAGTCCTCCTGAGACCTTGCGGTGCCCTTGCAGTGAGTGCAGGAATGTGCCAAGAAGAGGACACAGCCAAGGGCTGCTGGAGCAGCTCAGCATCTCAGCCAGGGCAGAAAAGCTTCTCCTTCACTGCTGTTTAAGGAGCATTTGCCCAGTTTTTGTCCTCTCCTGAGGAGGCTGAAACCATTTGGCTGGTATCTCCGTATACTTCATCTGCAGGAAGTTTGGGTGATGGAAGTGCATCCCTCAAGCAGATCAACGTCCTGCTCAACTTGGTGTTGTCTGAAAACTTACTGAGGGTACACTCCATCCCCTCATCCAGGTTGTTGATAAAGATATTAAAGATACTATCTTTATCTCAATACTGTGCCCCAGTACTAAACCCTGGGGAACACCACCTGTGACCAGCCGCCAACTGGAGCCCTGGGTGCTCAGAGCCCTCTCCTGCCCCCCGGCCTTGCTGGGGAGAAGAGAGGGGCTGCCCTTGGTGTGCTCCCACCAAGAGCAGTGGAAACTGTGCCAGGATTACGCCCATTGGACATTGCTTCTTCACTATCCCAAACTTCAGAGTTTTTTGTTTGATGTTTTTGCTGTAATTTAAATTTTCTATTTCAGCTTTACAGGAATTTTACTGATGTTTCACAAAACACATATTGTAACTCCAGCAGTTTTCCTGCGTGATATTAATCACATCGGGAGCCACCGTTGCATTAGCTACAAACCAGGTCATGGAAATGTTCTTGGGCATCTCCCTCCCCTGAGGTGCCACCTTGTTCAGAACTTTGCTTTCAGTCATTTGGCTAATTGTTTGGTGAGGAAGGTGTCTTCCCTGCCATTCCCACAGGTCAGTGTTTAGAGAAGTCTTTGCTGGATGAACCTCCCTGGAAGTAGAAGCTGGAAGCCGACCAGACCATGCTCCCTTGCTCTGCTGGTGCAGGAACTGGGGTAGTTCTGACTTGCTGGAGTCACCCAGGTATTCCCAGTGTTTCCCTGCAATTAGCAGATCTGGAGCTGAGGTTAAACCACAGTGTGTTACCTTGGTGGTCCATTGGAATGCCATCTTTGCCTTGTGCTATCAAGGGAGTCGCATCAGTTCAGCCAGATGGTAGGTGAGCAGTCATGAATGGCCACCAGTCACCACGTCACCATGGTGCACAGTTGGTCTCTTTTAAGAAAACCCTCTTCTTCTGATTTTTAATGAGTTCAAGAATATTGTGGACCCTCCCAGTGACACCGTGCATTACACACCCCAGGAAACAGAATTGCTCCTCAGACTCAGATGTTCATAGAATCATGGAATGGGTTGGGTTGGAAGAAACCTTAAAGATTCACCCCATCTCTGCTGCCTTTGCAGTGAGCGGGTGGTTCAGGACTTTGCACGTCCCTGGCACCGCTGTGGTGCCGGAGATAAAACAGAATATGGTATGATTTAAAGGGAAGCGATGGGTTGTAGGTGTCACCTGGATGGGTGTACCTTCTGGTGCCATATATTGTAGCCAGGTTCAAATCACAGGGAAGAACTTCTTCCCCTGGAAGAGGCAGTAGGAATTCTGGCTGCAGCTAAACTGATGGGTGACCACCGGGGATTTTGCTTTTATCTCAAAACTGGCTGAAGAAACGAGAGTCCCTGCGGGGAGGGCAGAAAGGAAAGGTGTGGGCAGGACGGACTTTTACTGCTGGAAAAAACAGAACAGCCAAGTCGAGACTCCGCCTCGTTCTTTTAATTCTTTTTATAGTCGCTCACGACATGCAAATACATTCTTAGATTGCAGCCAGGGTGGAAAGAAAGAGCTGATAAAATCAGAAAGGAAGATGGAACTTGCGGTGCGCTGGTGTACGTACACTGATCTCTCAGTGGTCTCTCGCGCACTGACTCACTTCAGATATTCACTCAGAACTGAAACCACCGTGGCCACTCTGCTCCTCTCATGGTAGGATCAGCCTTGACCTTTCTTTCCTGTCCTGCAGTTGGGGGTCAGCTTCTGCGGGATGCTGAGATGGCGGGAGGGAGTTTCCAGCCGGGGCTCATGCGGCAGCACCTCCATCCAACTCCGCCTCCGCCGAAAAAATCCGAGGAGGATTTGAGCTGACGAGATGTAGATCACCGATATGATTTCACTTCCAGGCAGAGCCATCTGAAATAGCCGCGTCCTCGTTGGTCTCAGAATTAAATTAATGAGCAGCAAATGGCCTAGCCCATTAGGAATTGATGGAAAGGTTAACAGAAAATTAACTGAAAACTAACAGAAATGTTCACTTTTCTAATCCTGGAGAGATGATGGGCTTCGCTTTTATGAGCTGGGCTCTTCATAACTAGAGTAGAAATCCTGGTGAGAAGTCTCAGGACGGTGATGGCACAGGGGACTGTTCCTCCCGAGCAAAATTCACTCCCTGTGAAGGGAACTTCTGGCTCATCACCACTTATGGGGTCATTATATGCTCATCACTGCATATAAACCACTTGAATGGGAGTTCAGCCAGCCAGAGCATCTCCTGTGAGGCATCCTATCATACTAGGGGGAAAAACAGACATTCTTGGGATTAGTTTTACTAATTTATGACACTCCATCTTAAAGTCATCTTCCTGCTTTCATTCCTCTATGAAAAGATGGATCGTTGCCCCCTTTCACTCCTCTGAACGTCCTCCTCACGCCTGTGTTGAGTTCATATCTACGTGTTCTTGTGCAACTTTGAAATGTTTTTATTTCTCCCCAGATATTCGCCCCTGCCCCGTTTCCAGCTGGGAGCTGCACCCGTACACCTCTGAGCAGACCAAACCTTTGGGCTCCTCAGACTCCATAGGCCCCCTCTTCCCTTCCCCGACCCTTCTCTCTTTCCCTTCCACTTCGGATTAATCTCGGGCGTGGGATGCTGAAGTGCTCTACCATGTTCTTTGCGCAACAGCCTCGATACCTCCTTGGCTTGGCCCTGGAAGGAGTTAAGCGGTGTTGTGTCTCTGTGGTCAGCCTCTGCAGAAGGAAGGAAACCATACTTCTCTCTGGGGTGCAGGGCAATTTGAAATGCTGTTCAGAAACGGGAGAAACTGAACTCGCCACCGCCGATGACTGTGCCGGGGCATCTGCAGCAGATGTGCAGCTCCGCTCCCCAGCCCAAGGACATTCCTTTTGCATTTCGTGCTCTGGCTGTGGTCGCTGGTCTGTGGCCAGCTGTCTGGACAGTGGGCTGTCATCTTTGGAAAGTGGCCCTCGGAGCAGGGCTCCAAGTCAGGCTAATGGAAGAGGAGAGGCTGCACGTTTTGAAACAGGCTGTGGGCACAGAAAGACTTTTTATTTATCAAAAGGTATTCCCCATGGCTTTCATGACTTCCTCTGTAGCTACTCAAAAAAAAAAAAAATCCACCCCCCCAAAAAATGCCTGTTAGTCAGAGAGGCATGCCCTTCCTTTGAAGGACCGGGGACGAAGTGTACAGATTAATGAAATCAGAAATGAGTCCAAAGCCAACTCATTCTGCACCTCTCAGCCTCCTGACCCCTTGCCCTCTGCTGCCCCTTTGTCTTCTGAGGCTCTGCCAGGGTCCTTCTATCTGATGGGGGCTTAGAAGGATGCTTTAGGACTCATGGACCTTTTTGTAGGTATCCCACTTTAGGAAAGCAAGGAAAATCCCCCTGCTCTCTCAGAGAGATGTTGTCCTGGAGATCCATGACAAATTCCTTATCTTTCAGGCAAAATTAGAGATGCGAGAAGCTCTGGATTTTGGGGTTAAATTCTAAGAAATGAGTTGCCTGTTTCATCAGAAGAGGCTTTGTGGGCAGCCTCCACACCTCTCCAGCCCCGGTGTCAGAAGTTGGTGCACATGGGACAGCACAGGTCACCACCTGCACACATCCACCCCGGCAGCAGAGAAAACAAAATAGCCTTCCCTACTTTTTGAAATAAATTATGCCTACAGTTTCTTATAGCTTCCCATCCATACGGAGGGTAATTTCAAACCACCTGAAGTTTAAGGTGTAATGCCCCTTCAAGCCCCCCAAGAGCCCTGTGTGCACCCCGGGAGCAGCCCGCGCCCCGCTCCTCTCCCATCTTTAAGCTGGTGCCTGTCTTTGTGGCTTTGGTGGCTGCTGGGGAGCATCCAAAGAAGGCTGGCCATACTTAGTGGTGATTCATTGCCTTCTCAGTCACCTGTCTGAAACCAGGTGAGTTTCAGAGAAACACAGACGATCGATCCAAACAATCTGAGCTGGAGATTTCAAGCCCACCTTTCCAGGTGGCTGGAAAGGGACGGTTGATTTTGCAGTTGTGAAGACACTGGCTGTGAATGAGGGGGGAAAAACCCCACAAAAAGTGTGATCCATAACCTCTAAAAGTGGGATTGTGTTCTACAGAAACTGGAGTTTGTGAATCCTGACAAGTGACTAATGAGAACTGAAGATGAAAAAGGAATAAAATAACAACAGAAACTGAGTAATCAAATAGTTCAGAAAAGAAAAGAGGGGAATTACCCTTGTTGGGTGTTAATCCAGATTTAGCTGCTGATTGCAGCTTGATGGAGTTGAGGCTGCCTTCACCTGGCCATGATGGCATCACTGTCCCCTGTACACGGTTGACCTGAAGATGACACTGTCCATCCCTCTCATCCTTAGGGCTAAGAAATGATGGTGACAGAAGTGGTCCTCAGGCAGGAGGGGAAGGATGGAGCACAGTAGCAGGGTTTTGATGTCTGAGCTGCTTTCTGTGGGCTCTGCTCTGGCAGAAATGAGGGGGAGCCTCTGGCAGGGACCCCACCTTTGGGCTAGACAGCCCTTCTCCATGTGATGCTGGGCGATCTGGCTCCCATGTGGGTGCCCCACCATGTGCTCAGCCTTCTCCAGAGCCATCCACATCCTAGGGGGCTCTAGGAGAGGCACCCCTGGACCAAGCTGAAAAATGTGGTCTCAAGGTGCTGATGTCTGTGAAAAAGCAATGTGTGTCCCACATGCTCCCAGTAAATCTTCTCCCAGCCCTGCACATGGTGGTAGCACAGAACAACTGCCACCATGAAGGATTTAGAGGGCAACCAGAAGAGTGTGAGTGGTCCTACATGGGGTGGATGGGCTTCTCCTACCCTTGGAGAGCTCATCACAGAGCCCAAGTGGGTCTAGGCATGGGGTGTGCCCCTCAAAGAGGTCGGGCAGGTTGGGGGATCTGCTGGGATCCAGCCACCACGGTGGGGAGATGGGTTTTACTGAGGCTGATTCCGTGCCTATCAAATGGGGAGTGCTAAATATAACTCACACCTACAACTTCCAGAAATAGAAGAGAAGAGACCTTGCCCCGTTGTCACCGTCTCACAAGTCTCGTCCACAACCTGGGCCTCATGGAACTGCGTGGGGCTGTTGCTTTTTCTGCTGGTGATGTAAGAAAACTCAACAATGAGTTTTCTTTTAAAAAAAATCTGCTTCCTATACGAGCAAGCCTGCAGCAGCCCTCAAGAATCAGTCGGGGCTTAACTAAATTTTTAAGCCGTGGGTTTTATTGTGTTATGATGATGATGCAAGATTCTTATCAGGGTGACAAAGCAATCGTGGTTATCACGATCAGCGTGCCAGGACTTTACCGCTGGCTTGAAACCAGACATTGCCTTCACTCTCATTTGAACTGCTGTTTTTCTGGTTGGCTTCACGATATTCAGACGATTTAGGAGCCCGTGTGGGATCAGAGATGACGGTAGGGTGTTTGGAAACTCCAGCAGAACGTACTTTTCCCCTCGCTTGGGAAGGGCAGGGAGGAGGAAGGGGCTGTGCTGTGCCAGGGAGCCTCGCAGGGTGCTCCCAGCACTGGGGATGGGAGGCTCCATCAAGAGCTGGGACCCCCCCTGCCTGCATTCCCCTCCCTCCATCCTTCCTCCTGCATCCCCCTGCCTGCATCCCACTCAGGAAGGCACCGGAGGAGCTGCTGGCCCCGTGGCTGTTTGCAGTCTGCTGCCCCGGGCAACAGAAAGGGCTCTGGCTGCCTTTGCCTGCAGCCAGCCCTGTGTTGACTTTGAGTTATTAACGCTTCATTTTTCCCTCTTCTCTGTTTGTCAGAGTTTCCTGGGCTGCCGTGCCAAGAATGCTGAGCCTGATTAATGTTTTCTACTTAAAACCCTGACATTCTTCTCTCTCTCTCTTTTTTTTTTTTTTAATATACCTGCAATTCCATGACTTCCCATTTATCTGAAGGGCGAATTTAAAATTTCATGTAAAATATTTAAATGTAATTTAAAACAATGTATGTGAATAGTTAAACACCTCGTTGCTAATGAAAACTTTGAAATTTGGTGGCAGGGTGGCTCTCACCATTCGCCTATTCACCTCTTCAGGGAGGTTCACCTCTTCAGGGTGGTTCTTACCATTCAACTATTGCAGCACCGAAGGAGACTGTGCTCAGGACCAGAGAATTTCTTGACTCAGTTTAACCTGAGTGAGTCCATCAGGACATTCGCTCTCCATTTCTTTGATTTTAGTAAACAGATTGGGGTTTTGGTTTTATTTGTGGCCTTATCAGGTTTCCTGATTCCTGTGAGAATTCAATATAGGCTGATGCACCAGTGGGGTTGGCCGGAGAGCCCGGGTGGTTGGTGGTACCCAGGGATGGTGGGGGCACTCGTCCCTTCCAGGGCCGGTGGCTGTGTCCCTGCTGTGGGGGCTTTCGGGGACACTCCTCCTGTGGTGGGGATGAATTCCATCAGTCCCACCCAGCCAGGCTCTGCCACATGCACCATTTGCACGGGGGAGATGCCACCCAAATGCAGAGCTCGGCTGCTTTAGGGGGGACTGTTGGAAGTGTGTGTGTGTCTGAAGAAGGGGTTGTGCTCCATCAGTGCTTGCCATGGGGTCTGCGTCTCTCTGGCACTTGGAGTGCTCATTCCTGCCCCAGCTGGGCTGTCCCCTCCATCCCCATCCTCTTGAAGAACACTGTTGCTTCCCAAGTTATCCACTCTGGGAGCTTCCAGCCCTGGGAAGGGTGAGGGGACGTTTCTCAGCTGCAGCAAGTGAATGCTCTTCTGCTTTGGCCATGCTGTGAAGGTGACAGGGACATGGAGCAGCCGGCAATGAGCCACCCCAGGAGACAAGAGGGCATTTGTCTTAAAAACTCAAGCATGAGGACTGTGGAGCACGAGGGCTGTGGCTCCTCGAGCAGGTGCCTGGGTGGGTTTGGGCAGGTGTTGGGTTCTCACTCTGAGCAGGACACATCTCCCCCATCCCCAGGAGCATCCATGTGTCCATCCCACCTGGAAATCCCATCCTGCTCCCCCTGAGCAGCTCTGAAACCACCCGCCCTTCACAAATAAAGGTCACTGGATTCTGGAAGAAAATTTGTTTATTTTTGTAAAGGTCCATTTGCGTTCTCAAGGAAGGTTACAAACATTTGGTAACGGGTAAGTCAGCGTAGGCGACACATGGCATCCCTACAAACCAACCTGAGCAGTAACATTCCTCTTGAATATTGTTTGATTAAATATTAACTTTGGGAACCTACACTGGTAGTTCTACATGGGTACACACTTTCTGAGCCCCTCCCATAGGTATGGACACTTAAATAATTGGAAAAACAAGTACTGCCTGATTCAGCTCAGTAAAACTCAGCTCGCACCAGGTGTGGGAAACGCCTCGTATCAGATGAATAAACTTTGAGGAAAAAGAAACAAGACCATCAGAGCCCTGTTTGCTTTAGTATTATCCAGAATTTGATTGGATTCAGGTGACGTGGCTCTGCTGAGTCAATAATAAAACATGTAGTGATTGGAATTATCTGCAGGAACCCAGGGAGGGAGCAGAGATGGGAGCTCACAACCCAAGTGGGTCTTTTCCAGCCTCAGGGTTGGTCTGGGGCTGAGAGGCAGGTGAAGGTGCTGGTGGCACCCATGGTCCCCGTCCCGCAGGGTGGCTTTGTACCAGCTTTGAGGGCACTCGGGCTGTGGCAGGTGTGTGTGAGAGAAAGAGTGTGACAGCAACCCCCAAACTGTATCCACACGCCGCTCAACAGCCGTTTCCTAAAGCGAATACTTAAATACAGCATCATCACGATAAAGATCTCAAAGTATCCATAAAGGAATTAAATAAATAGAATAAATAAATAAATAAATAAAATTACTCTTTCTTTCTGACTCAGCATGACATGTTAAAAAATAAAAAATGTATCAAATATATACATATTATTTTAAATACTTGTCTTTTAACAGACAGGCATGTTTCTATCATTATGACATGGCTGCTGTCATAACATCACTTTTTATATACATAAATATATTTTAAAACCACAAATATACACAAAATATATATCTCTCTATATAAATACTCTATGGCAAATATTCCTGAGAATAAGTTAATAATTATGTCACATTTTGGCTGGAGTAGAGTTCAGGTGCTTCGTTTCCTCTTGGCCTTGGCATAGTTGGTGCAGTTAGGCATGTTGAATCTTCTCAGAGAGCAATCTCAAGAAACTGTCCAATGTCTCCAGGAACACATCACTCGTTACGTGTGCAGTCTTACACTCCTCATCAAGATCCTTAAAAAAAAAAAAATTAAAAAAAATGTAATTCAGCCATGTAACTTGAATATTTAAGTCTATGTTATTTGATACGTCAATTTTCTAGAGAATACTAACAACGTGGTATCCCCCAGTGTGTTTTGGGGCACTGGGTGAGCTGGGCTCTGGGGCTTGGGGTGATGATGTGGGGGTGGATGAGAGCTGATAACCGGGCAACACGCAGAGGATGCCCAGAGACCTGCTGCCCCACAGCTTCCGCTCGCATCTGCTTGGTTTTCATATTTTTATCTTTCTTGTAATTGAGATAACCGTGAGGAGCTTATGGCTCCTTAAAGGAGAGTGCTTCAAGGAAGCCTTTTTAATGATATTCATTTTCAGAAGAGATTTCTAGGGCCCACTGCAGCCAAACCAGTGCCCGTCCCCCCTGCCGTGTCCCATTACTGAGCAGCCTTTGCTAAACGTTGGGCTATCAAAGGCCACCGAGTCAAACTCACTGTGGGGAGGATGTTTTTGTAGACTTGGACTCTGGTCAGTTTTCGGGCGATGACTTTGCTCGGGTTGTTGAGAGCTGCCAAGGTGCCAGCAAAGGTTTTCAGGTGGCTGTGCATACACCTCTCCACCTGCAGGGACAGCAAGCAGTTGTTATTTCAGCAGTTCTATGGTACATTGGGACATACATACATACATACATACATACATACATACATACATACATTGGGACCACACACAGAACGCATCATGCCCTGGGAATTTAGATACTTGGGAAAAATTATAACCTACAGGAATTAAGAGCTGTGTTTTCAAACACGATCCCTGATTTGGTGTTCAGCAAAATTTTGCCAGACACCAAATTTAGGTGGTTTTCATTTAAAACATGCCAGGAACAAAATATCCCCTCCCACTGCTTTCAGTGGAAGGTGCAGGTGACACTATAAGCTGGACATGGAAAATTTAGAGGTGTCCAGCACCAGAGGTGTTGGTTCCCTGAGGGAAAGGAAGCCCAACCCTGCATTAGGGCTTAGTTTCTTGCTATTGTGTCTCTGTTGGAACTCAATCAGGATTGTCTTAATGAAATACCAGTAATTATTGCTACGGGTGTGAACTTTCAACCTTTCTCCCCCAAAGTAAGAAGGGCTGATGCTGTCTGTCCCCTGTGCATTTTGAATGAGAGATGGGCTCCTACTTCTTACTTGTACTCTACATCTCCCCCACAAAAAGCTCATTTCTTTTTTTCACTGGATTTCAGGAAAATGCAGCCGAGTGAAACTAATGGCTCTGTATGGGATATAGACCAAATATTAGTTTTGGACTGTTCTGAAACTAAGGGTTCAGAGTGAATTTTTGAGGCTATTGAGAAGATGCCAGTGCACATGCAAGACCTATACCTCCTGAGGCATCTTAAGGATATTAGCATTGGCAGCAGCTCTCTGAAGGTTCTTGGAATAACTTTGCATTTCCCTGGGTTCCTAGAGCTCTCCTCGCGCTATCAAAGTTCTGAAGTGGGAAATAAATCTGGGGATTTGAGACAATAATTTTAAATAGAAGAAAAGTATGCAGTTTCTTACCGTAGCGTTCACAGTCATCATGCTGGGAACCTGCTCAAGAGAATAAGAAGTTAATGACTTCCAAATAAAATGAGGGGGTAGAAGGGCAGCCAGGTGAAAACCATTCAAAAAAAAAAAAGGAACTTACTGCATTTAAATTGAGTTTCTGCATGTCTTGGAGAACTTCTCGAATGATCAGTCCTACCAAAGCCCTGGAGAGCTTCTCCTGCTTCCCGGGGTGGGGGGGTCCGGTCGCCTGCAGGGGTGCGGAGCTGCAGAGCACCCCGAGACTCAGCAGAGCCACCGCCTGGACCAGCATCACGAAGTCAGCTCTGCCCCTCGCCTGGGTGAACTGTCTCTGCTCTGCCTTGGGTTCCTCTTATATACACACTGCCGGAGGAAATGATTAATAGCTCACCACAAACATGCTCTTGCTGGAGGGGAGGCGGGGAAGATTTACCTGAAGAGTGGAATCTGCTCGTTATGCAAATGAGTAAGAGTCTACGTACTTTCTATACCAAGAGCAACCTCGTAGATCCTATACCTGAACCCCGGCGCAGTGAGTGCTTCCAAGGGGAGCCCTAGAACTCCTTAAGTGTGGATGAAGTGTGGACAGATATCTGTGTCCATGTGTGAATATGTCAGAGTATGTAGTCACAGACTATAAATAGACACCTAAAGACAGAAGAGCACACCACTGTAGATGCTGGAGAACTGAATCTTGGTTTATATTAATTCTCCAGCACTTCTAAAAACTTGGAGGTCATTTAAAGAAAATGTACAGGCTCCTCCAAAAAACTAGGGTTACAGTGCTCAACACTAGAATATTTACTTTTTTTTTTTACATTTATTACATTGACATTTATATTAAAACTACCAAAACCATTCAGGTGAACCTGCTCTGGCAGGAGGTTGGACTAGATGATCTCCAGAGGTCCCTTCTGACCCCATAGACATTCTGTGATTCCGTGATTAATTCTGTGACTAAAATCAGGAAATTTCTTGCAACTTGTCTGAGTCAGGCCAGAGGTACCGAGCTGTTTGGGCTCTGAGGAAAGGCACTGTAGCCTCAGGGTAGGTTTCTCCACTGTCTGAGGAGAAAAATCAAAGTTTTAATAGCAACCAAGAAAGTTTGCAGTCAAATTTCATTTGATATGGGTAGAGCTGCCAACGCACAGGACAAGCTAATTGTGAATATCAAGTGGAGATATTTGATAAAGAATGATTCAGAAGCCTAGGCTGGGCTGTGAATACAAGAAAAATCAGATTTGGGAAGAACAGCTGTCCCCTCGCTGGCATTAGAGGAAGATCAGCCGTGGATGCTGGAGTCCTGGCAAAGAGGTGTTAGATCAGCTCGACCCTGGACAGGACCCTGTGGCGTCTGCACCGGTTTGGTCTCGGGCTACAAGCGTAGATGGGGATGAAGCAGTAGTTTTCCACATTTCACTTAAAGTCTGAAAAATGCAGTTTCCATAGCAGGGTATTATTGGGATATTTATTGCCTCCTGGGGCTACTGAGAAAGCACTTGGAGGTGCCGGATGTGGTTACGGCCATCTCGTGGGAAGGCAGAGGAATCCTCCACTCAGTATTTCCCCGTGCCCAGCCCACATTCGGAGCAAGGAGTAGGAGTACCCACTCTGTCACCCAGAAGATTTGTCAGGGTGTGCTTTGCTCTTTAACCCAATATTGCTACTGAAAACCCTGACTAATGCTAGACCCAGACCAGCCCCTTACGGCCGGGGCCAGGTACAGCCTTGCTGGTTGGTGGGGAACCATTGAACCATTGCTCACCCGCTCTTTTGAGCAGTGATATTTGATAGGGGAATTTCAATTATTCTCCCCTGGTTTGCGTATGAAAACACGATGTAGTCTTGAGCAAAAAATGTCAATGAACGTTTTTCCACTAATTAAAAGTCCAAAGAGCAAACTACTTTTTCCAAATGTTATGTTTGGCAAGGTCTGCTTTTCTCTTTGTTTGTTTGTTAGTTATTGCCTTCCAGAAACTGAAAGAGGTTTCAAAAGCCGGTTTTCTCCTCAAAAGAGGTTTTCTCCTGAGCAGGCTGTGGCCTTATTCTGCTTTGGGTGCTTTGTGACCTACAGATCAGAGAGCTGGATGCTCTCTCTGGGTCTAGCTCCTGTGCTGTCAGCTACGTTCAAATCTCACCGAGTTTTGCATTTTTCCATCTCTAGGATGCATCTGGTTAAATTCACCGGAGACATTCGTCTCCTGAAATGTCAACCCTCCTCTAACAATCTGCTTTTCTCCACGTAATACGAAGGAGATTGCACCCCAACAAGCACTTTGCAGACATCACTGTTAGTTTGCACAGTTTTTATAAAATGTGAGGTTAGAGGGGAAAGGAGAGAGCGTATCTCCTAACTTACCATATTATCGGATCACATCAGCAGCAGGCTTTCTTCCAGCCACCTCAGTGCTCCCCATATCTATATGTTTCATCTAAAGGGTAGTTTCCAGCCATGAGCTATAGTTTCCTCATCATTTCTCTAATATTTCAGCCGTGCTTAATAATTCCTTCCACATTCCCGCAATAATCTATGACACTTCTCCGGTAATTCCCAACATTTTTAGGGCAGCTGTCAGGGTCATGCAATATTTCAGGATGATTTTTTTTTTTTTTTTTTTTTTTTGGAATTCTGGACATATTTTCATGCCGAGGAGAGGGATCTGGTGTCCCGGCCAGGGCTGAAGAGCGGCTGAAAGCTTAGGCAGGAGGGACGGACCGTGCAGAGAGCGATGAGTGGCCCAAGAAAAAAACCAACAGGTGTAAAATATATTAGTAAGAATAGTTCAAACACAGCAGGTGATTTACCAGGGGCCAGCAGAAAGCAGTTACTCACGCCGTCCTGCAACCAAGGCGCTTGCCAGAAAAAACATACGGTGGCGTTAAACCTCTGGGATGATAATCTGAGATAAATGCCAGGACCATGAGTTCTGTGATTACTTTGTTGGATCCGATCTCGATTGTTAGAGTGAGCAAATAGCTGTGCCGAGGAGGTTATGGAAAAACAGTGTCGCCGTCTGGTGTCAGCATCCCTCCTCTGAGGAAGTGCTTCATCGGGGAAAGGCTTTTGCACCACAGGGACCAGAGGCTGAGTTCTGTTTCCAGGGCTGGGCAGGACACAGTAAGCATCTGTCGTGTCTTGCATCCCCCTCCCAAAGGGAGTCTGAGCCTTTATATAATGTGAAGCAGGATAAAAAAAGAAAAACAAATCTGTGCCAGGCAAAAACTGCTGATGTTTGTGATGCTTTTGGTGCTGCTTGGCTGTTTTGTGTCTGTGTTTTGGCCATTCGCCTCCAGAAGTGTCACGCTTTTTGCCTTGTCTTCCCAAGAGCACATCATACCCAAATCTGACACAGATTGTCATTGGTTTATGATTCAAATTGTTCTTTTTTTTTTTTTTTCCTAACTGGGCCAAGTTTATATCTTTATATATCTATATATATCTTTATAAATTTAACTGGGGCAAGTTTATCTTTTTACATCTGGGCCAAGAAACCTGCCTGTGAAACCCATAGTGCCTTCCCTCCATTTGAGAGGCAACCATTGGCAATGACGGGACGTTTCATCCTCTGAAGGAAATGTCTTCAGACATTTCAAGCTTTTGCAGTCTCCAGCCTGGCATGTTAGGCACTGCCAGGAGCCCAGCAACACCTTCCACCTCGTCCACGTGGACCCTCAGACTGTCAAAGCACAGCTGAACTGTGAAGAACTGATTGTGTCACCCCAAATCCATACCGACTATTTTCAAACCCATTAGTCACCTTATTTTGTAGGAGAAGAAGCTGATGGAGAATTGGATCCCAGATTGTCCTGCAGCTCAAGCTGGTCTATAAGCTCCTAGGCTTTCTTCTGGTCCCAGACTGTATTTACCTTTTCCCATTCCCAGAAATTCCCGCAGTCCTCTGGGTTTTCCAAGATTATTGGCAGTCATCCATAGTCACATTGCAGGGACAAAAATGAATTGCGTCATGTCCTGCAGACTCAGTTATGGAGATCTAATTTAAAATAGTCTTTCATGCTTTCTTTATGAAGGCATCATCTAGTGTGTTTTGTTGACCAGGTCTCCAGCAAACATCCTGCTTCACAGAACCTTTGCTCCAAATTTCTGCAACAGATGAGTAAGAACAGCTGTGTGTTGGTGGCAAAGGAAGAGCCTCAAAAAGATAACCCAGTTACAGAGGGTTTACCCAGTCAGCATATAGGTTGTCCTCTACAAACACATCTCAGATCTTGGTCTGTTCAAGTGTTTAGCATCTCTAGTTTAAGAAAATCGCCTTAAACTTCAAACTGCAATAGTGTTTTGTAAAACTGTGAGCATCCGACCGCCGAGTCAACTTTTGCAATGTATGAAACTACGATTCCTTACTAAATAATGTAAAAGCCTCTTCTAAGAAACCTGCAGAAACCCTTTCTAGGAACCAGCACACCTGTGGCAACTCGTCGGCACTGACCTATGTTGGAGAGTGGTGCAGAGGAAGAGTCGTGCCCAGTCATCGGTGGCGATTTCGTCAGCCCTTGTGCTGTTTCTGTGCAAGTGGAGATGTGCAAAGTCAGAGAGACTCTTTTGGCCAAGCAGGACAGTGCTGGAAGGCACCAGGGAAGGAAGGGTGCCCTCTGTTCTGAATCCAAAGGGAATCTCATGTCAGTGAGATGAAATTAATTTCTCTGAATGGAGCATGTTGTACTGACCTTCTGCTGTTTGTGGAGTAAATACTGAAAAAATCCAGATGTTTCAGTACGTAACCCACCTCCAGAGCTGCCATCGCTCTTCACTACATGCAATGATGGAGGAAAGTGTTTGATTTCTTCTGTAGCAATGGGGTGACTGGAAATTAGATGGCAAAACACAGGGGAATCAATGGTCTGCTGTTGTCCTGCAGGACACTGACGTGCTCTCACACTCAGCTGCCCATTAAGCTGAGCTGAAGGCTTAATTGGTCTTTGGGATGCTCATTCTCTGGAGTGAGCTTCTGCAAAAGGGCAAATTTCTTCCATGCTCAGTAATCTCAATTTAGTTACTCTTCCTTTAATGACTTATTTTGAAAGTTGTATATGTTTACAAACACACAATGTTTTCTCCTGGAACTATAAAGACTTACTATTGGGTGATCTTGATTAAATAATGCTGTTGATTTTGTTTAATTAACCAAACTCCTGAGGGAATAAAAGAGTAACAGAAATATTCATGTCAGAGAGTCAATTTATCTTACATGGGTTTTATTTCCAGTCTCCTACGGAAGCTTTACAGATGCTTTGTCATAAAAACCACAAGTACAGATAGCAAGTGCTTCTCTGTGCTCTTACCAAATCCTGTGAGAGGAAGACATCAAAAATGCAGTGGTTTGATGAGTGCTGCAACCTCTGACTCTGGCGTGCACCCAAATCCCTGTCTCTGTGAAATGGACCTCTGAGAAAGAAGCTCCGAGTTGTGTGAAGGTTGCCAGGTTCAAGCAGATGTAACATCATGGGTTTTGTCAGCCTGACATGAAAATGTAAAGATGGGGTCTTCTCTTGGGCTGTATGGGCCACCCAATCTTCAACTGCATTTAGGCATGTTTAGACAAGTTTAGGCAAGTTTATTCAGACAGTAAAAATACAAGCCACAACCTCAGGTGTGCTGCATGAATCAGTCTGGGTCTTCCCAACACCAGAGCTTGAGGTCTGTCCCCCGTCCACATGACCTTCCATCCCATGGGGATCCCGTCGCTCTGGAGTTGAGCCCAGGCCAGACACTTTTTGTTCTTGTGTGATTTGCATGAGTTTTCACAAGTACTTGTGGATTTATATATCAGTATGTTTCATGAAATATACCTTCAGACTCCAGGAAGGGAGCTACCAGCATAAAACCACAAGTGGTGGTGGGGTCCTTGTAGCCAAAGGTTTTACCTAGACACTTTTTATGGTTTTGTAGTAATCTGGGATACAATGATCTGATAATAGATTACACAAATCTGACCTCTTCTTCTTCTGTTGTCTGTGTAATTGACCCTTTTAAGAGTTTTTACACCTTACTGCTAATAAGACCAAAGTTGAACACTCAGAAGCTTGTCTTAAGGGTCTTTTCCAACCTAAATGATTCTATGATTCCAAAGTGAGGAAATCCTAAAATGAAGTTTGTTTATGTGGCCATCAATTGGTCTCCTTACATTCGGCTTTCAAACTTTCTTTAGTTATATTTCATATATTTTTTTCCCCATGAAAATTTTTTTCAGCCCCACCTTTGCTCAGGGTGGAACCTTTCTTGGACCATAGCAGGTGTCTTGTTTTAGCATTTTCTCACTTTTAAGTGGTTGCTTTGCAACCATAATAATCCTTTCAGGCGGGTTTTTTTTTTAACTATGTAATTTTGAGGGGTTTTTTAGTCAAGTAAAAGGACAGCCAAAATCCCAGGTAAGCTACCTTGTGGATTCACAGTGACATCACCATGGTTATAAACTCAGTGATCTGCACTATGTAAGGGCACAGAAATTTCAAACAAAAGGTCATTTTTACGTTTTCAGTCTTACTAAGCAACTTCTTTTTACTTAGTCCTGTTTTTAGAAACTACTGAACTGATGTTTCTTCAAGATAAGCTCCCGGGCGGCGCGGAAAATTTTGACCTGGTGACTTGACATGGGCAAGTCTGTCGGCAGAAGAAAATGAGGGGCAGTGCTTGAGGCTCCCCGATAAAAGGGAAAAGGTGCATCTTTCGAAAGCGCGTTATGAGACGGCACCACATCCCACTTGTTAAAACCAGTGGGATTCAGCATCACGGAAAAAATACCTGTGGCTGCGTGGGAGCTGGTGATGCACGCCGGGAGAGCCAGCATCCGACGGGCCCCGGCAGCGCTGCCCTCGTGCCGGCTCCCCATCCCTCCCTGCTTTTGCCCATTTTATTGTATCACAAGCTATACTTACTCTTCATCCATCTTTTTTCATGGAAATCTCTAGCAAAATCAAAGTAACTCTCTTATAGGTAGTCTTCTCACTTATAGGCAGTCTTCTAATCATCTGTTTACGAGGAAGTGCAGCGACAGGACAAGGGGCAAAGGTTTTAAATTGGAAGAGGGGAGATTTAGATCAGACACCAGAAAGGAATTCTTTACAGTGAGGGTGGTGAGGCACTGGAACAGGTTGCCCAGGGAAGTCGTGGCTGCCCCATCCCTGGAGGGGTTCAAGGCCAGGCTGGATGGGGCTTGGAGCAACGTGGTGTGGTGGGAGGTGTCCCTGCCCAGGGCAGGGGGGTTGGAACTGGATGATCGTTAAGGACCCTTCCAACTCAAACCATTCTATGATCCTATGGTTCAGTGAAGGACAAAGATCTTCCAACCTGTTTTTCTCTGGGTTCATTGGAGTTACAGGCACTTAGCTATCAATTCCAGCTTTGTGCACTGCTTGGTATATGATGAATGTCCTTTTTGCTTTAACATTTAAATAAATTTCTTTTTAAAAAATTACATTTTTCTGTTTCAGGTGGCTTCTTGTAAAGCAGCATGAGTGATATTGGAGAAATCATCACAGTGCCACCACTATTTTGTTCTGGAGTTGGCCAAAACCATGGATGAAACTGAAAAGGGAAGATCCTGGGACATGGAAAAACTACATTTCGTCTTCCCATTTGGAACGAGACGGTGACCAGTTGTGCTGCAGGTGCTGCATTGCTGCAGGCAGGACTTTCTGAGGCAGAAGGTTTTCCATGATCAACAACGTCTTAACGACAAAAGTGCCGAGAGTCAGAGGTTAAAGAGCCCTGGATGAAGTTTGTGGAGCAAAGTGTCTCTACATGCTCTGCGGGAGACCCTGCCTGGACATTTAATCACATCCTTTGGAAGTTTCTGACATTTCCAAATCAGCTGAGAGAAGCATCAGTGTTTAGAATTGCTATGCTATTTTTAAACAAAAAGAAAAAGAAACCATTTGTGTCTCGCCCATTTCAAACAACCAGGACAGGTTTTTCTCCGTGCTTCTTAGATGGCTTTCCCCACAGAGCTATGGGGACGGCGGTACGCAGCCCGTGGCCATCAGAACAGGCCAGGGTGCATGGCAGCATCCCTGTGGCAGACTGGTGGCAACAGCACAGAGAGATCAAATGAATATCAGAGTCAGGTTATCCAGAGGAGGAAGACAGGGGAGACTTCTGGTTGCTGTGAGGAGTTCAGTCTGGTTTTCCCTACCTGGCTGCTGAGAAACAGGTTTTGAAATCTCATGTGATGATCTAATGAACTCCAGCGTTTCAATACATCTCACCCTCAGGAAAAGAGAAGTAGGTTCTGGGAGTAAGAGTATTATTTTAAAGCAACCAACAGAGAGTGCCTTTATCACCATTAGTCAGAAGTGTCACAGGCAGCACAACATCCTTTTGCTTCTGTGCTGCTGGTTGGCAGCTCCAGCTGCTCCCACTCTCCTCCATATGGAAATCATCGCTCTCCAGGGAATGGCTTTTCCTAGCTCAGGAGAAGGTCTTGAGGTCTCTTGTGAGCTTAAAAGCAACTGCTTTAGCATTCAAGAGACGTTTTCAAAGCGCTGATGCAAATGGAAAGTCACAACTTCCTATGGATTTCTTAGACCTTCTGATTTTTACACCTGTGTCATCGTTCCTCAGCACATTGCACTTGTGTTCCACCATCAGACCAGCTGCTGGGCTGGGGCAAATTTCTGCTTCTCAACTCGGAAAGTCTCAACAATCTGTGTTAAAAGCCACACTACAATATTGACATGTGTTCTCCCAGGCACTGAAACTCTAAACACCACAGAGGGAAAGGACTTAAAGCCAGAATTTACCTGTTTGAGCTTCTGCTTTTCTCTCATAGAAAGCATTCAAAAATAAATCATGTTTTTTTCCTGCTAATTTTATCCATTTTTCATTTTGCTGACTAACTTCCTCTTTTTGGTCCCACAGTCATTATTTCAAAATCAGCCTGAGCTGTATTTCTAATTCCTCTTTTAAGAAACTTGTCATCAAAACATGGGTGAATAAGCACAATCCCATGGAATGATTTAGGTAACTGCTGAAGACTAAGAAATAGGATATATGAGCATAATTCTGAGGTTGCTTGTAATTCCACGGTCACTTCAGCGTCTCCTTAGATGTCAAAGTCTGCTGATGTTTCAGGCCTCTGAGCCCAGTGTTTTCAGAAACAATTGCTACTGCTTCTGTAGGAGTCTCCAGTTTGGGATGTATAACCTGAGACAGCTTCTGAAAATTCACCCTTTATACTAAAATTGACACTTTCACCAAGAACATCGCCGTATCTGTGATTACAGGTGGAAAGACAGGTTGTGAAAATGCAAGCACAGATTTTGGAGCCTTCCACAAAACAGCTGTTTCATTTTAAAATTACTCAACGATGGGCTATGGCTCACATCTGGTGACCAGCGTGCTGTGATTTTGGGGCTGGTTGTAACTTTGCTCTTTGGCAGCACCATCCCTTCTTTCTGTTGCCATCACAGCCGTGACCTGAGCTGAGTTACAGTCTCTCCTGTTGGGCATGAAAAGTTGAGGTCAACAGAACTTTCTCAGTGTCACTAATGAAGCCAATTCATTTTCTGGTGCATATAGTGAAGGTATCAGCTTCTAGCATGTACTTCAATGTAAATGCCCACAGGCAGTTAATGAGTAAGCGATGGCTCCCAGCTTTTTGAGCTTTTACATTAGAACATACTAACAAAGAAAGTAAGATTTGATGCAGTGGTCCGTTGTTGCCCAGTGTCCTGTGAGCAGCAGTAGCTGATTATGGAAATGGTTTGAGACACAGTGTTATGATCTGTGAATCTGTGTAACATATTTTTGAAGTTACATACAGATTTTCTTTCCATTATACTCCACAGCAGTTAAGCTTATAGTTTAACTAAGCTGCTGCTTGATGGTTTCATTGAATGCCTCTCTGTTTTTCTACTTTGAGAAGTGATGAATTATCACTTGCCATTCACATTCTGCTCGCCCCCAGTTGGAAAGCCCAGGGTCTTCCTTTCTGCCACTCCTCATCCCAGTGTCCCCTGCTCAAGAAGCTCCTCTTTGGCCCCAGTGTCCCCTTCACCCCCTTGTACTGTGCACTACCCTTTTGGAGATGGAGTTATCAGACCCATAAACAGTAGTTAAGATACAGCCACCACACACAAAGCCGTATTTCTGTTTTATACTTCCAAACAATGCAGAATATTTTATTAGCCTTTCCCACAACTGAGCTGATGCTGTTGAGGAGGGTCCACGGTGATCCTGGGCTGAGTAAGACTCATGTAAAGCCCTTTGCTTTTTTTTAGAGATGTTACGTTTCCCATGTGCGTGTCTGTGCTCACCAACACTGAAATTCCTGGGCTGTTTTCTTGCCCAGTCACTCATCGTTGTGAGGTCCCACTAGGACACTTCATCTTCAGCTTCTGCGAGTGCTTGGCACCACTCCACGCTTCCTCACGTTACATCCACTTGCTTTTCCAGAGGACATTAAGCAATGCAGGTCTTTCGTACTGTTAATTCTGGCTTTAAACCCTGCTGATGACACACGGTCTCGTGAGTAATTGCTCTGAATTAATCGTTTCATGCAATGGCATTTTCCCTTTGACTGAAGTGATCCAACCCTTTTATTGCTTTGATTTTATTTATGTCCCCTTCTCGCACATTCAGTTCTTCATCCCTTCATTCAGTCTAGGATTCATTCCTACCACATCAGTCTTATTAGATCATACAGTGTATTTTACTCCCTTGAGAAATATGTTTTTTGACTCAAAGTATTAATGAAAGGTTTACTATTTCACAGCTGTTTTTTCCATTACCTTAGTAAACAGTGATCTTCCCATGTAGCACAAATGGACTCCATGTTGATGCTCCTACAGCACCTCTAAAATGCCTGCCATGTTCAGATTCAGCTCTGATAGTCATACCTGTTTTATCTTCCCTTTTGAATGGTTTTATAAATTCTTAACCTTCTATTATAAAAATTACATCACCTATCCATTTTATCTCTTAATTAAACCAACACAAACAGGCAGCTGGCAGTTGGTCATGGCAAGAAGGCAGACGACACCGAAAGCCCTCATAGACTGGCTTAAATAGCTCGTTGTCTGCAATGCAAATGCTTGTTTAAAAGATGTTCCATCTCAGTGCAAGATAAGTAGCTAAAATCACGAATGGATGGGTGAGAGAGATAGTAATAAGAAGTCATATAAAAGGCATTTCACTCTCTGCAGGCTATTTCTGCAGCTCTTTGAATTTCGTTGCTTTTACCGGCGTTGGCTCTGTCCCCAGCGCCGTGTGTCTGTCTTCATGGGTGTCTGACAGCAGATGGCAGCTTCCTCAACACCAGAGGAGCAAAAGGGACTGCTACAGGAGAAAACAAAGCAGAAGGCTCACTGCCCTGCTCTGCCACTCTGCTCCTGTTGACAAGGTCACCGTCATTGATCGATGTGACAAAATTCAACCAGGAGGGCGTCTCTCCCCTCGCCTACGTTGGGGAAGCAGAGTGCTTTATTTCTCTGCACAGCATGTAGAGCTCGAAAGGAGCCTGGTTGCTTTTTAAATAATATGATCGACACTTCCCTGAGTCACCGGCGTGGAGGTCTGGTGCTTTACAGTCGGTGCTCAACCTCTCTGCAATACTCTGTAACCAGGGCTGCACCCGCTTCCCGCCCCCCCTCCTCCTGACATTCGTCCCTGGGCTGCGGGAGAAGGACAAGTGAAGCACGGGTAGGTTTGTAGTGAGTATAAAATCACTACGTTCTGGTGAATCCTCCTCCCAAAATCGGTGTCAAAATTATTTAATAGATATGTTACCCTTTAAATTCCCATCAAATACTGTGGAAATATGGCACTTTCATATGTGCTAAGGTATTGGCTTTGCCATTTATTCACTGTAAAGGTGTGGCTGAAGCCAAATCACAATATCTGCGTTTCTCCATTATCCAAATCCAAAGAGAAAAGCTTTCATCTTGTGGAATGCAAAGGTCATTACAACGTATGTTCATATTTATATAGAGGGGTTGGTGCTTTACTCCACTCTGATGGAGACGTAACATAATTTTCCTCGACAGAATTAATCCTTACTATCCACAGCACAAGCGTGGCCAGAGCTTCCTCCTGTTTGTTGACAGGAGCCTCTTGGATTCAGGCTGTAAGAATGTCCTCTAAGCCAGGAGAGGTTAAGCTGAACATCTCTTGTTTGCTGCAAGTGATTTCAGCGTGAAGGGGTTTGAGATCAAAAGGCTGTTCTGTCCAGCTCTGTTATCTTAATTTGCTCCACGACAACCATAATAGAACTACTTGTTTTCTCATTTCTTACAGTCATGTAGGAAGAGCATGACTGGGATTTGTTTGGTTGGGTTGGGTTTTTTTCTCTCAAAAAGCTCTTGTAAGTTTGTGCTTTGTTCCTGTGGCTGGGGCAGCAGCAGAGCCCAGCGACACCCGCGCTCCCCCCGCGTAACCCCCCAGGAGCAGTTCATGAGTTCGTGGTGATAAATGGAATGTAACAGGGACCAAATGAATAAACTGGGTCATTGGACCATTTCTAATCTGATGCCTGCTGGTATTTTTTGTATCCTCAAAATGAAGTATTCTGTTTTTCCTCATTTGCATAGGCGATCAACTGATTTACCCAGTGAACAATTAAATACAAGTTTTGTCCCCAGCCTTTCGCTCGCTGTCAGGAAGATTTTTGTCTCTAAGGTCATTGGTCTCCGCTAACAGTCATGAATAGTTTAAATTCAATGAAATTAATGAGACACATTAAAAATTTGTGCTTCATAAATTGCTTCAGAGTCTAAGAATTGGAATTCTTTTTGTGTGTGCGTGTGTATATGCATATATAATGTATATACATTACATATGTATATAACATATAAATGCATATATATGCATTTCCAAATGAAATGGTTTTACTGTGAAAGTTAACAGATAAAAGACAGTTAATTAGTGCTATTACAGCAACTTGTGGGACCCTCGTTATGCCAAGTACCTAGAGTCAAGCATACTGCAGAAAGTTTTTAACTGTGAGAGTCCTGAGGGCACTAACAAGCCTTGATGGTCCTGACCAGCCTCACCTGGGCTCCTGCCCACACCCTTCCTTGGGGCCCAGGAGTCCATTTAAGCTCAGTCCCAGGACAGATTCCTGTTTTGCAGGAATGTTGATCTCTAGCTCAGTTATAGCTATGGCTGTGCTTAGCTGCTGAATTGGACCCCAACTGGTGAGTTGACCTCCTGACCTTGGATCTCTCTTATCCCTGCACAGTTATGTGGTGGTTTGGGCTCCTGCTTGAGCCCTGGTAGCCACCCTGAGACCTGTCCTGCTTGCCATGCTTGGATACGATGGGACTGTGCCCTGGCTGGTGAGGTCAGGTGTGTTATTGTGCTTGGCTCCTGGCTCCTTGTGTCCTGGGGAGGAGTCAGCCCTCGCTGTGCCCTGGCTGTAGCTGTGCATTTGGCAGCAAGGTAAGATACACGCTGTCAGAAGCACAGTTTAAATGAGAGTTGCTGGCAAACCAAAATGCTTTGCAGGCTAATATGAATAATACAAAAGTTCAGAATGTTTTAGGCAGCTATGTAGTGGTCAGAGGAAGTAACTGTTTCTATTGGCTTGAGGGAAGACTTCCCTTAGACTTCAAAGGGTTGACCTTGTCCAAGATCATTATCTTAGACATTATCTTGGATATTTAGCCAAAGTATCTATCTCTAAATTTTCAAGGGAGAGCTGGCACCACGCAGCAAGCTTGTATAGCTTTCAGCAGCAATTTTTACTGTTCTCTTGGTGATGAGATGCAAAAAACACTTATTGCAGTGCCAGTCCTATCACTTCATCCTGATTTGGGCTGCCAAATAGCAGTGGTCTGTGTGCTGTCCCTCTGTTAAATACATATCTGCTCATCCTGAACACATGCTGCCCTCCAGCCCTCTGTCAGAAGCCCACATTCATCTGTGTGAGATGGCCATTGGGACCACCATGGGCCTGATTACCATCTCTTCCAGAGGCAGAAAAAATGAAAATGGGTGAAGAAGAGGCTGGTGCAGAAGTGGAAGATGGGGAAGGAGCAAGCGCATCTTCTAGGGCAATATGTTAATCGATGCTGCTGTCTCTAATATTGGCGCGTTATATGGAGCACCGTAGGGAGCTCATCACAAATGTCAGTGATTTCATGGGGCGAAGAAGGGGATCTCTAATTAACGGTAATTAGCGGGTGCGGCCGGGGCCGCTGTCCGTGGTGCTGCAGGCGCCTCCCCGCGGCCGAGGGCGTCGGTCGGGTCCTGGGCCCGGCCCCATCCTCCTCCTCAGTCCCTCCCTGACAGCACCCTCCATCCTCCTCCTCACTCCCTCCCTGACAGCACCCTCCATCCTCCTCCTCACTCCCTCCCTGACACCACCCTCCATCCTCCTCCTCACTCCCTCCCTGACACCACCCCAGGGGAGGGCTTCACCCAGTGGGAAGGGCTTTGTGCCCTTCAGGGTTGTGAGTGCTCGGGTTAGTGGAGAGAAAAGTGGAAAGCACCTGGGGAGGTTTAAAAAAAAAAAAATAGTTGATGCTTCCTCAAGCACGTTTTCACATTGCGGGTCTAAATAAACTATCTGAGCTTTCAAAAAGTGTACTGGAGAAGCACCTTAACCCTTTCTGGAGAGATTTGAGTTATTGTTTCTTGTAAGCCTGTCAGCTACAACCTTAGAAAGTGAAAGTTAAGAAATGAAACCATCTGAGATACCCAGCCAGCCAATTTAGACTCACCTGCGTTATGACGTGCCGGAAGAAGGCAAAACAAATACCTCAACTGCAGGAAAAGCCATGATGAGAGATTTCACAGCCTTCTAGCCCTGGGGCAATCCAGTCATGAGACAGAAAACCAGATAGCTTTGCAGGTTTCACTCTTATCAAAACAATTTCTAAACTGACATCTCGCCAAAGCCTTCTCATGCTTTTAGACATGGCAAATGGGATGGTGGATTCCTGTTCTCCACAATTGTATTTAAGGTATATAAAACTGTATGTGGTTTCTCTCTACACCCAAACAGCACTGCTGCTAGTAATAATGAGAATTGGTTGACCAGTCACCTCTAAAGATCAAAGAAAGGTTCAAGGAGAAACCTCAGGGTGTAAATACAACCTTTAAAGCAAGGTAAATTAAAAAATAAGTGAAAGACTTCTACCCAGGAACAGAAAAGAAGAAGCTTTGAACAGTAATGAAGGGGAGTTTCTGCTTGCAGTCGGCTGGACTGGGATCTAGACATGTTGTGGTTTGATATTAGAGTAGCTTACTTGGCAATGGGTAATATAAAGCTCCAAAGAGACCTTGAGACATGATGGAAACAGTTCAAACATCTTTGTCATGAAGACAAGAAGAAAGCTGAAGTAGCATCCAGAATAGGTATGATCTTTACTTAACAGAATCTCGCGCCTAATCCCTCAATAAATGCTGAATTACAGGGGAAGAATGATCTTCCTAAACTCAAATTTCTGTAATGAAATGATAAAGAAGGCAAGGTTATGATCATAAGAAACCAGAAGGGCAGGCAGAGCTGCTCCTGAAATGTGGGGGAGTGCTGAGTCACTCTGCATTAAGTGCTGCCATAGTAACTATTTACCAGCTGATTGAGAATGGATGAGGAGAGAATGAAAAAAAAAAAAAAAAAACACACCAAAACCAAAGCCCTAAACCCCCTGGAAATAAAAACCATACCAGTTGCAGCTTGAAATACATTACATATCTCTTTACAAGGTTGAGCAGAATGGAACACTTCCTAAGGATGTTTGTCTGGGTGTTACTTGGGGCACACAGTTTACATCGGAGTGTTGTATAAACACATAAATGTATTCAAGAGAAAATATGAAATGGATATTTCTTTTTTGATAGAATAATGTTATTGCACCTAATTTGGATTTGTTTATTGACAGGGATGTGGTACAGCACATCGTCTCCATAACCCAGCCCAGGCTGTGAAGGAACATGGAGTAGAGGGTTCTTCTGGCAGTAACAGGCTTTGGGGTGAAAAGTTTTTTTCCCCAAAAGGTTTTATGGGGAAAACTTAACATGGTTTAGAGAGGGGTACAAGCTCAAATTTCTTGGCCAGTGTTTTTGATGTTGTCCTCTGCTCTGACTATTAGAAAGATCACTGTTGACCTGTGGTTGTGGGTTAAGTTTCTTGATGGTTTAAGGCAAGTCCTCTGCAGGAGAGCGAGCTCTGTGGCAATTTGTAGCAGCAATCTGGGGCACTTCGGTGACTCACAAGATTCTGGGTGGTTTATCACTGTGGAAAACTTCAGCATCATCATGACAGGTATCTGTCACCATGACACCTCTGAAGACACAATCTCCATTACAATCATCCCAGATGACAAACACATAAGTGAGAGCACTTAATTTGGTGAAAGCACTTAAATTGACTGCTGCTGAGGTGTAAGCAACTTCAGAAAACAGAGTGGCTGGGTCTTTTGATAACCAATTAGCCCAAGTTTGCCTTGGGTCTAGTGTAGAGACACAGAAAGCTATGGAAGGTTTTAAAGTCAAGAATTAGAAAAAGGTTCATGAGAACTTCATAGAGCAGCAGGAAGTTTGTGGTGAAACACAGGAAGTCACTTATCATCTTTTAATCTGCATAGATATTGGAGGAGCTGCTGCAGGAGATGATGAGGCCAGGAAAGCTGCTCTTTGCAGAGCATAGGCAGATACTTTGAGGCTCTCCAAAGCAGGGGCATAGAGGTCCAGGTGGTATTTGTTGTGTCAATGATCTCCACTCCTATGTTAGATGGAGGAAAGCTGTTTTCAGGACTCATTGTGCAAATCTGTTTGCTGTAAACTGATTTAGTGGAGTTCTGGGAGCTGGTGCACTTCAACCAGTTTCTACTGGTCCCTCAGCTTTCCTAAGGATTTATTATTTAAAAAGGTCTATCTCCTGAAGGACAAAGAGACCCCATATCACTAGGACAATTTAATTTATTCTATCAATGAACTTCATTATTGTCATTTCTAACAAACAGGGGGTTTCGGGAGCCCAGAAGCAGGACCCAGCAAGTGACTGGTGCTTCAGGGAGAAGTCTGGGCTTGCTTAGGCACAGGGACTGTAGGATCTGGGTCGCCTGCAGATGATGAGGCATGTTAACAGCCTTCCAACACAAAACTTGCTGCAGGGAGAAAAGTTAAAGGGCATAATCTGTTCTTCCTTATCAAGAAAGAGAAGGTCGTAGGAACAGGGTAGACAAAAGCTCTTAAGTAAAATAGATTGTGCAGTATTTAGTCTATAATCTATTTCACTCGCAAGTAAAATAGATTGCAGTAGATCTGATTTTTGCCAAGTCCTGTTTTATAGTTGTTTTATTTGATTTTATGACACCGAGTGCAGGTCAAGTCACAATTGCTGTAGAGGCCTTTAATGTGAGAACTGTAGTCTGAGGAACCAGTTACGGTTATCGCTGGTTCCCAGTTCACTTGTTAGCGTGCTTGAGGATGGGTTTCTGCTTTGAGACCGTGAATCTTGGAAGCCAAATAGCCCTTGAGAAAAATGGATGTGGCAATTTTCAAACAGCTTCCAGAAGTGGGCAGTGGTGACACTAACACAAGTGACATCAGTTTTAGTCAGCTGCTGGTCCTCTGTACACAGGAAAATTTTTTAAGTCCTTTTCATAGTGAATCAGAAGGAAACAACATGGTGAGAAATGGTATTTGCCATGAAATGGAAATTCTTCGTTTACATCAACTTCATTCTCACCTTTAAGAAAACCGAAAGCCTTTGTCTTCAAAGGAACTGTGTGTCCTGGAGAGCTGTAATCTCAGAATGGTTTAGGTTGGGAAAAGACCTGTAAGATCATTGAGTCCAACCATTAACCTAGCGCTGCCAGAGCCACCCATAAGCCCCCTCAGCACCACACTGGCATGTCTTTTAAATACCTCCAGGGATGGTGACTCAGCCACCTCCCTGGGCAGCGTTGATAACCCTTTCAGAGAAGAAATTTTTCCCAATATCCATCTTAAACCTCCCCTGGTGCAACTTGAGACCATTTCCTCTTGTCCCATCACCTGTTACTTGGGAGAAGAGACCGACCCCCCCTGGCTACACCCTCCTTTCAGGGAGTTGGAGAGAGCCAGAAGGTCTCCCCTC
>JAOQGH010000051.1:41411165-41424134 GCA_025769975.1 Gallinago jamesoni
CCCTTGAACCCCTCCAGGGATGGGGCAGCCACAGCTTCTCGGGGCAACCTGGGCCAGGCTCTCACCACCCTCACTGTGAAGAATTTCTTTCTGGTGTCTGATCTAAATCTCCCCTCTCTCAATTTAAAACCATTGCCCCTTGTCCTGTCACTGCACTTCCTGACACAGAGTCCCTCCCCGGCTCTCCTGGAGCTCCCTTCAGACATTGAAAGGCTGTTATAAGGTCTCCCCGGAGCCTTCTCTTCTCCAGGCTGAACAACCCCAGCTCTCTTAGCCTGTCCTCATAGGAGAGGTGCTCCATCCCTCTGAGCATCCTCGTGGCCCTCCGCTGGACCCCTTCCAACAGGTCCATGTTGGAAACCTTCCTGCTCAAATGAGACATCAGCTGCTATTTAAGCCTGGGAAGGGTTGTTGCTGTTCAAGACACCATCTCCTCCTACACGTAAACCTACAGCCTTACACTTCTATCAAACAGCCTGGAATCCACCTCAACCATCCCCAGCCCTGCCTGGAACCCAGGAATGGCATTGCAGTTGATGCAAGGAGCTTTGGAGAGAAAAGATGACCTAAGTGTTAGCCACAATTTTTTCTGCTCTAGCTCACACTCCCCTTTAGCAGTTGGCAGCTCGTCAGCAAGTGGGTTACACCACAGGACTTAAAGTGGAAATCATTTCTTTTTTTTTTCCCCCCCCTCTCATCTCTTTCAGGACTGCGGCCGTGAGAGCCGGCACGTGCCTGTGGTGAGTGTTGATGCTCTGCTTTCCCCACCTACAATTACAGGGGACTACGTTATATTTATTGCACTGAGAAGAGAGGGAAGGGTTTGCTCCGGGCCCAAGGAAGCCCCTGTGTCCCCAGGGCAGTGCCCCGGGACTCTCTCAGGGGTGGCAGGCAGTGGAGAAGCCCAGGGACTGTTGATAGACCTGCTGGAGATGGGCACTATTTGCTTCATACCCTCCTCCTGGGACAATTAATTGAGATAGCTCATCCTTGATGAACATGTTAATTAGACAGTAATTAAATGCCATTGTTAGACCACACCAATTCCACTACCATACCCAGGTGGCACAGGGGGAATGTGGTTGCACCCTTGGCTTTCTGCTGGGGTGGCTACAGCTCAGAAACGCTACCCGGCAGTATTTCTCTGGGATATTACTGAAAAATTGCACTGATGTTTTCCACCGGCTGCTCATGCACGTGCAGAACTTGCAAAAGCAGCCTCTGAATTTCAGGCCACTCATTGGTGACCCGAAATAGCCCACACGTGCTGAGAATACAGAGGTATTACTGGAAATGGGAGCCATCGGAAGCTTCGGAAAGTTGTCCCCTCTTGTGGGTAACCATGCGCTTCCAGAATTTATCTGGAAATCAGTAAATTGTCTCAAGTTTTCCCACACATCTACAGGTATAGATGGTGTCCTTGAAAATACTAGCTGCAAGACAAATATTCCATCACAATCGTCTTACACTAAAGCATGCCCTTAATGCAGCTGAAAGAAAACATGTGGGAGGACTAGAGTCTGCATCAGCTGAAGAAAGCTGATAAAAAAAGAGCTTTATGATGTTCTTCTATATTTGCCAAGGGGAATGAAAGCTTTTTATGACAGAGCTGAAACATAACTGGTTTGATCTTTGACTTTATAGAATGACAGCAGTCTGCCATTGACCCTTCTGCATGTGATTAATGTGATTTTTCTTATTCTCCTGGTGTATTTCTAGCCTCCTCGACCAGAAGATCTCTCAATTGTGTGCTTTACTAGTGGCACTACAGGTAAGAGAAGATGTGCTTTAATCTCGACATGTTAGAATAGATTATTGAATTATTTATTAGCACCACCTCAATCTGTGCAAACGTACTGTTGTACCGATACAGCAATTTCTATGCATTTTTAATATTGAAGAACCTATATGTACACACATTTCTGTAGATTGCAAATTAAAAATAATGATACATTTAGTTTTGAATTGAATTCCCTGACATACACTCTGGCAGTACGATTTTGCAGTTGTCTGCAAATCTGCCCGTGTTTCTGCTGCCCCTTTTGCAGTGGAGGTACGAAGCGTGTGATGGATTGGTATTTATATTCTGCAGATATTTAAAAAAAAAACAACAAACCAAAACCAAACCAGAAATGTGGGTCTGCAGCTTTCCATTCCCTTTCTCCTAAGGACACCAACGTCCTCAGCACCTCTGTCTCCTCTGCAGTGCCTCCCAGCTTGCTCACATGTTGTCCATGTCCTTGGGTTGGCCCTGGGCCACCACATGCTGGGGGACAAGCCCGGGCAGCTCACGCTGCTGGTGGTAACGTGCTGCTGGGCCCTTTTTCTTGGAGAGGAACAACAGCATTTTCCTGCCTGTTCTTAGCAGACACGGTGCCTTCTCCTCACTCCAGACCCTGGTTTTCACAGGGCTTGCAGGCCAGGTTGGAGGGGGCTTGGAGCAACCTGGTGTGGTGGGAGGTGTCCCTGCCCCAGGGCAGGGGGTGGAGCTGGATGGTCTTTAAGGTCCCTTCCAGCCCAAACCGTTCTATGATTCCATGAATTTCCTACTCTGGAGAACTCAACCTGTGTAACATCTACCAGAAAGCCATCCCTGCAGAGAGTGCAGGTGCACAAGCCACGATCGCTTGGGGAACCTGCGGGGAAGGACCACGCTCTGGGAATTGCTGGAGTGGCTCTTCCAGGTTCTCCTGGTCTCTCGGGATTGCCTAACGATTGGTCCTACACCAAAGCATCCTCGACTTGGCCTCCGCTCATTTAGGTGAGCAGAAGGTGTTGTTTGATACCAAGCTGTCCTCCGAGGAGGGCGAAGAGAAGACATCTTCACCTTCCACCTCCAGGAGAAGACTCGTACGGCACACCAGGTAGGCAGCTGGTACAAACGTACAAACTTAAAGGGCATTAAAAGGCTTTGGCTTTTTTTTACCTTCGTGCATCGTTCTTATCTTTGAGACCTGGGCCCTGAGAAAGGAGCCTGGGACTCTGCTCCGTCTCGGCTGTGGGAATTCCTGAAAGGCAAAGGTTGAACCCAGTGCCAGAGAAGGACCTCACAGCCACGAGCTGTGGCTCTGCCAGTGCAGAGTGGCCAGGCTCAAATGGGAATTGTAGGAAACCAAAGGAGCTGTGCCTACACATACAGGGGTGCACGATTTGGGACAATTTTAAAGCGAAATTTTATTTTTTTTTCAAATCACTTTTTTTTTCCCCCCTGTTATTTCTATTTCTAAATAAGAAATTCCGAACAGAGGAGGGGTTTTCTATTTTCTTTTTTTTTATTTGCAAATGCAAACATAGGCGGGTTTCTTTGTGCTTTTCTTAGGAACATGCCTGAAGTTACAGAAATAGGGAGCAAATTTGCTTTCTCCCACCCAAACCAGAGATTTCAATTTCGGATTCTGTAGGTTACCTGCAAACTGAACTCCCGCAGAGCAGGGCTCTGTGAGCCACCAGCCCATCCTCTGCTGCTGGAGGACTTTGTACATCACCTTCTGGCTCTTCCAGGGGTTGTATCAACACTTTTGTCTGGTTTCCATGTTGTGTTTTGGTGTAAAAGTCTTGGCTTTTTGTATAGCCCGCGTCAGAGTATTTTTATTGACCAGATTTAGGTTTTTCTTCCAGCGGATACGTTCTCAAAGTATTTTTCCCTCTGAAGGTCTCTAGACATTTTTGTACAGTGTGAAACAAATCTTAGCTCTAGTTTGTAACCTGGGAATTGTAGCATTGGAAACAATTTTAGATGCTTAGAAAAAAAACCCACCCAGAAGTAGACTTTAATGTGTGCTTTTCTTTGATAGGATGAGATGCCCAAATGCCTCCCCGGGGAGAAGGGAGAGGCTGAGGTTGCTGAGCTCAACCAAGACCAAATCTCATTGTTTTACCAAGAAACTGTCAGCGCTCGGAAACGGGCCAAAGCTGCACAGATGTCCCCAAACCATCAGGATATAATTTTTCATGCTGGATTATAGACTGCATCCCAGTGGTTTCTCACAGCCTGCCAGTGCACGTCCCCAGCTGCCGGGGGCTCCCAGGAGAAGGAAAGCCCATCCTGAGGTGCCGATGGATCACACCACCGAGTGAGTGCTGGAGCTGCTACTTGAAACACCCCTTTAGCAAAGTGGAAGAGGTTCTTCTGTTGCTTATGAGAACTGTCCTACCAGCCTGGCACCAGGAGGAGGAGGAGAAATTGCCAAACCTGGGCTATTAACTGACCAGGACAGCAGTGTACCCATTTCCATAACAGGACACTGGCAAGGTGTGTCTTTATGAGGAAATTCAAACTACAGAGCAAAGTTACAGATCTGGCATTGAAGTTTTAAAAATTTTTTAATTTTTTTAAATTTTTTTTAAAGGAAAAGCAGTATCACTGCCGACTTTTTTCTTTCAAAGTGGCAATTCTGGGAAAGGTTCTGCTGGGTTAACTCTTAAAATAGAAGAAATAAAGGAGGACATGAAAATTTACAGGAATCCCCCCCATCCTAAAAGCTCCAGCTCCCCTGTAGCATTCAGGATCTCTCCTGAAGAAGGCTGTCCTGTCTTTGGTGCTGCTGCTCTGCCTTGATGCCTTTCTGGGATTCTGGGATGCTGAACCTGCTGCAGGCAGGACAGGAGGGAAGGAGACAGGACCTTCACGCTGCTTCCAAGACACCTCAGGGGGGGTTGAGGAGAGGCACTGAATTTGCCTTAAAAGAAAAACATCAGAGTAAGTAAATGGGTCTCAAAGCATCTGAGAAATCTTTCCCAAAAAAAGTCTGGAGAGCTGTGTCAAGGCTCAGGAGGCAGACCTGCCACTGGCGTAGCCAGAGGGCACAATCTTGAATTTCCAAAGCAGTTCTGAGCACGTTTTCTCCCCTGAGCTGCCCACACAGTGCTGCCAGACGCGACTACTTAGCTGGACACCAGGAGCAATTTCTGGGTCATCGGGATGTATTTACAACAGATTTTGGTCAGTGGAGTTTCTCTTGAGGTCTGGATCTACATCTGCGCCCAGCTGGGAAAATAAGCACCTCGAAAGACAACCTGCCAGGCTGAGCTGGTGCCCACAAACCCCTCCATCCAACCATCTGAGGGCAAGGAGCACTTGTGGTTGGCAAAGACATCAGCCCCAGCTTCGCCTCCGAGCTTCAGAGGAGGATGAACGTGGGACCAAACCTGCTCATCTGCAAGTTTTTGGGACTGTGCTGCTCAAAGGCACCTGGAACATCAAATAGGGATTTTTTTCAGGGAAAATATGCTGTGTTCAAAATGTTCTGCTTCAGCACAATAAATGGGTGTGATAATTACTACTCGTTTGGGTCTTCATTCCGGTATTTTCGAGGCCGGGTGGGAGCAGTGTCGGCCAAGCCGGGAGGATGGAGGGCTCAGCCCCAGCTCCCCGGGGCTGCCAGCGACCCAGCCTCCAAAATGCTCGAAAACCATGAGGATTGGGTGTTTGTTATTTTCCTGTGCTGAGAGTGATTCCCCAAACACCAGTGCCCCTTCCCCATCTGAGGAAGCCAGAACAAAGTTCTGATTTATAATTTGGGGAAGCCGATTGTATAATTAACCTTATAATACAATTATAATTCATTTATAATTTGCATCCCTTGTTAACCATCACGACCCTGCAGGGCTCCCGCGGGCATCCCTGTGGCAGGGAAATCTCCTCTGGTCATCTTCCCCACGGTGGGGTGATTGGATTAAAGCCATTGGCTCCAAAACACGCCGGAGAGGGAGAGAGGCTGGCTCTGTAATCCTTCTTTGAGCTGAGCTACACCTTCTTTTGGGAAATGAACCCTCTGAGGGTGATGAGGAAGGACAGGAGGATGCACATGCCGCAGGGATGGGGCTCTCGGCTCCAGTTTGTGTCCTTGAAGGCTTCAACGTGCACATTCTCCATCTAACACATACAAAATTTTTACATATGAACAGATTAAAAAGTGTAAAAATTGTATTATGGTGCAAAGGGGGATTCTCGGCTGGGGGGAGAAAAGAGGGTAAAAAAAAGCAAATTCTGCTGGCTGTGCCCTGGTGGTGGGGTGACACGTTGGGGCTTTGCCACCTCCTTGTCTCCAGGTCCCCTCTGCCCTGCTGCTGGCACTGTGAATGACTTCCCTTCATTCCAGCCCCGTAGGGTCTGCTCATAGCCGAATTTCTACCACGTTTTCTGCGTTGGTCAGGTTGCCCAGTGCACGAAGTAAGAGCTTAACGGCCTTTCAAATGGGGTCTGTTGGTGTTCAAGGTAGTTCTTAGCAAAATCTGTAGGAAATCAACCCTAATGGAGAGGCTGGGACCAGCGGACAGGGCTGGTGGCCGTGTTCCACTTGGGTAATTCCATAAATTGGGCTATTTCAGGTGGAAACTGTTGTTCAGAGTCCCCAGTAGAAATGTTCATATTATGCTGTGTTTACACTATCATTTTATTCAATTTTGAGGATTGCAGTAAGTGTTTTTGATGCATGTGATAACAGTGATAACTGAGAAAATTACATACGCTTTAAAGTATTATTTTTCTCTTTTTTTAAATTTTAACCATTTCCTGCTTTTGGAAATGACTTACTGGCTCATCTTTTAAAATCGCTCTTTGCTTCCTTTCAGGGAACCCCAAAGGTGCTATGCTGACTCACGGCAACGTGGTGGCTGATTTTTCTGGCTTTTTGAAAGTGACGGAGGTGAATACCCTGATTTAGACAATGTTCCCACGTGCGGGTTGAGCCGTGTCCCGGGAAATGTCCTCCTGCAGAGAAGAGGTGACATTTTTCTTACTCAGAGGGGCAAGTCCATGGAAATGGGAGCAGGTCTGGAGGGTGGTAAATCCCCTTTCCAGCACTGGCTCCGGAGCATTCAAAGTGCTTCTGGGGAGCCATGCTGGCTCCTGTAAGCCAATTAATTACTTTCAAATAATTAGGAGGGCAAACAAATCCTGCACAGCTGCAAGTGGTGCTGCAAAAAGAGGACAGGGTCTGCTGCTCAGGATGCCCACACAATGTCGTCCTCATTTTGCTGAAAAAGCTTTCTGCATATAAAGTGTGTGTATATATGAGAACGTGTAAGTTTTTACAAGAATGGTTAATTTCATTGATATTAAGGTGTATCGCGGTTTCTGTTACATGTATTTTTTACAAAGCATAGTGCTGGCCCAGCACCCATATGATGTGTTTGATGCAATGTCTAAACTTGTGTTTAGAAACACCAGAGGAAGCAGAGTTGCTGTCGCACAACGGATTAAGGATTATATGCAGCGTGTACCTTACAAATACAAATAATCTTTTTTTTTTTTTTTTTTTTTTGTGGTAAACAGGCAATTTTATAGAGTAACGATGTATATATGGGATGGAGAATTTTTTACTTTGTATCCCTTGCTGGTTTTATTGTTGGTGCTGAGAACACTAATTGCCTTCACCCTTGAACTTCCTGAGATTCCCAGACTGCTTTTTGTGAGAGATTTCTCACACCACGTGGCCCAAGTACCTGCAGGGCTGTGACTCCAGCAGCTTTGTGGTTCCTCAAAAAGACACTGAGGGGCTGGAGCGGGTCCAGAGAAGGGCAACGGAGCTGGTGAGGGGTCTGGAGCACAAGTCTGGTGAGGAGAGCCTGAGGGTGTTGAGCCTGGAGAAAAGGAGGCTGAGGGGAGACCTTCTGGCTCTCTCCAACTCCCTGAAAGGAGGGGGTAGAAAGGTGGGGGTCGATCTCCCAAGTCCCAGGCGACAGGACTAGAGGAAACGGCCTGACGTTACTCCAGGGGAGGTTCAGGCTGGATTTTATGAAAAATTTTTTCACTGAAAGGGTTGTCAGGCATTGGAATGGGCTGCCCAGGGGGGTGGTTGAGGCACCATCCGTGGAGGTGTTCAAAAGACGGGTTGACGTGGTGCTGGGAGACACGGTTTAGTGATGGTGTTGCATTTTGTTTGCTGTGCGGGTGTTTATTTTTGTCAGAGTTAGGCTGATGGCTGGACAAGATGATCTTGAAGGTCCCTTCCAACCTAGAGGATTCTATGAAATGTCAAAGGCAGCAGTTGGCTGGGGCCAACCTTTGGACTGTTGGCTGGCTCAGGAGGGAGGGAGGCAGCGAGATGCAGGAATGGGAGCTGATGCATAGCTACGGCTGAATTTCAAAGGGCAGGAGTGTTTATTTTGGACGGGAACTGATTTATAAGGGGAGCCAAGGGAACTTGGTATCTTCCCGGGCTGGCCCGCGGGAGCGGATTTAGTGTCCGCTGACGGCACTGGGACTCTCTGGTTAATCTCGGGGGTATCAGATTGAGACCCGAGCCCGGTGTGAGTGGGTGTAAATTCAAGAGCCTCGGTCACCAGGGATCCTTGGCGAGAGCATAAATGCCAGATTAGGGCACGATTCGGGCAACGCCTGACCATAGCCATGAAACCCAGCAAAGGGCAAAATACTTGAAAGCAGTATCGCTTAATCAAACAAAAATGAGAAGTACTGTAGATTTGCTGTTTACGTGCCAGTTTTGCTTAGTTTAGTGACTTGTATAAACAGAACAGTGGGTTTTTTTACATGAACCTAGAGCTTTATTATACCTTTATTTTTCCCTCAAATGCCAAGAGGCTGTTCTCATGGTTGCACAGAACCAGGCAACCGTGCCAGCTGTGACATACTCCTCAACGTCACCTTTTCGGTCTGATTTACAACCAAATCGTTTATTGTCTGGTGACATTAAGAAGCCCAGACAGACAGCAGCGCAGGGAGTGATGCTGATGGTTTTACTTTCCTGGGCTTGCAGAGAACGAGGCCAGCTGGAAGTAGCACATAAATAGATCTGCAGGCCCCGACAGCTTCATTCAGACCGACACACAAAATGATGCTGAAAACCCCTCGTAGTCGATCCTGCTTCACTTCTCTAGGCAACGGTTGGGAGGGAGTACCCAAATCTCACTTGCCCAGGTTTAACTCCAATAAAATACTCCCCGAGGAAGAAACTCCCAGGCTTTCATCCACCACCGTGTCCCGGGTCGTGGACCGTCGATTCTGTCACAGCGGTGGAGATGCAAAGAGAGTATAAACTGCTAATACTGGGAGCTAATTGATTTTTATACCCATTTTCCACTAAGTACCGGCTTTTGTCCAAGTTATTGGGTAATCAAGCTTTCAGTTTTTTTAATTCATAATATTATGGCAAGAATTTCCGATTTCCCTTGGAAATGCAGGGAGAAAAGCTACTTTTTCTTTTGGGATGTGGGTCAGGTAAGGCTCTCAGAGCCTTTTTTTTATGCCAGCCTGCGAGGCTTAAAACCTTGAGTTAAACCTTCAAGCGTTAAAACCTTGGCACACCAAAGACTTCAGTAATTTTTTTTTTTTTTGCATAATTTTTCCAGCCTTCTTTTTTCCCCGCTGCACCTGTCTGTGGGGTGGCGATAACGCCCTTAAAAAAAAATATCACATTTTAATCATTTGAAATGATGAGAAACGCTAACAGAAATCATTACATTTTGCAGCTGAAAAAAAACAAAAATCATTAATTTTCCCAACATGTTCTGATTCAAGTCAATGATTAACCTAAGGAAAAGGAAAAGAAAAATAAATCTATAGCTTTGACTCGAGTAACGCCGGGAATCTCTGCTGGAATGTAGAAAGCTGGGGTGGCTGAGGAGGCTCCTGCAGGTCCGCACGGAGCTGGGCGCCCTGATCCCGGGCTCAGCATCTCGTGGTGGATAAAAACGGATGAAAGCAAATGGGGTTGTCTGTGGGTGAGCCTGTGTCTCCAGTGTGGCTGCGATACACCTCCTGCCGTGGAGAGCCCTCTCCGCTGCCCTGTGTGTGCATCTCCGTGCTCTCTGCTCCTCCTGCTAACCCGGCTCCATCGATGCTGTGGCTTTTAACGCTTCACTTTGTGCGCTGCCCCCTTCCTCTCTCGACAATCTTTCCCCTTTTGCTCCTCTGGTGCCATGTTTCTTTTTTTTTTTTTTTTCTTTTTCTTTTTCTTTTTTTTTTTTATAATTGTTTTATGACTTTCTTGTTGTCTTCCTGTCAGTGTTTCTTTCCTTTCTGTCTCCCATGCCCTTCACCTGCAGAAAGTGATCTTTCCGAGACAGGACGATGTGCTCATCTCCTTCCTGCCTCTGGCTCACATGTTTGAAAGAGTGATCCAGGTAAGAAACCTGCCTGCACTGACGAGGCCTCCTGGGGCTCCTTGTGTTTTCTTCCAGAGTCAGTGGTCTCCTACTTGTGAGGATGTACACATTTCCTATTTGCCTTTAGCACACATGTTTGAGAGAATGGTACAGGTAAGGTCCGAGTGTCAGTGGAAAGCATCTTTTTCTTTTTTCCACGCCAAAACCGGAATAAAACACTAAATAACCAAGCGGTATCTTGTAGCACTAAAAAAAAAAACCAACAACCAAAAACCAAACCAACCAACCCAAACCCACCTTGTACTCCAGAAGCGCCACGTGCACAACGCCAGGGTCCAGCCACTGGTCTCCATGAGGTGGCCACGAGTCCAGAGCCATTCCAGGAGAGTTTCCCCAAGCTCTCCAGCTTATAGTGGTGGCTGAAACTGGAAAATGGCCCTTTGTCAACCAGCAGAAACTGCCACCCGTGCGATTTTGGGGGGCAGCTTTCCAAATCACTCTACTCCCGTGACACCCGGGAGTAAAAGGATTTTTTTTATATTTTTTTTTTTTTCCCCCCTGCCATTTTCTACATCAGCTAAAATCTTTTTATTGCGCAAATAAGCGGATCTGCAAATAAAATAAAATAAAACCACTGAAAAAGAGGGAACTAAGAGAGCGCGGTGCGACACGCGTGATCCTCCCGGCAGGGCAGCGTACGGGGGGCATTAACTGGAAACCAGCATCCCCTGGAGATAACAGCAAATAGAAGTGCTCACTTGTGCCAGGCAGCAGAATTGACTTTTTACATCCCTTTTTTTTATGAAAAGAGAGGTGATAATTTGTGCTGAAGGTAGTGGGTGAGGGAAGGACAGCTCGTGCCGCAGTCAGTGCGTGAGGGAAGCCAGTGAGACCATCCCACCAGTCCTCCCATTCTCAGAGGCTGCGAGCTAAAAACGATCCAGTATGTGAAGGTTGGATCTGGATTCAGCCACAGCTCTGTACTTTCTCAGGGAGGACTGTTTCAGGCTAAAACCATAATTTTTTTGAGTCAGACAAGAATATAAGCCTCCCACTTCTGAGTAACAGCCAGGCCAAAGATAATATATTCTGCCCTGTTACCAAAAAAAAAACCACCACCAAACTTGCAAATTGGAAGTGAAAGTCCATGAATGGTTTGGAGAATTACAGCCCAGCCTAAATGTACTTTTAAGTCTAATTTTAAAGGGCGCTTTGGGCACATTGGCACCACTGTTCTGGCAAACTGCTTTGCCAGCAAAGAAGAATATAATTATTAAAATGTCGTCTTACGGGGAGGAAAAAAATGTTAGAAGCATTTGAAATATGTACGTCTGAACCAAAGGATGCTCAGGTTAATCCTCTCTACTATAAAAAGCCCATCAATATAAAGATTTTTTTCAAAAGGGGTAAAAAGTCATTTTCAGAAGGATTCTGAAGAGCAAGCACTGTGTCAGCTTCCCTAGATTCAGCCGATGTTATTAGTTCCTGGAACTTGCAGTTAAAATTAAACATACATTCTTCAAAGCTAAAAATTTCTAGTAGTTGTTTATAATTCCCAATGAGCACACCGATTACATATATTATTTTTTTTTTAAATTCACATGTGTGTGTGCAGTGTAAAACACAGATTTGGCAGAGTGGTGTGTGTTAAACCCACATCACACGCACGACGTTCCTGTGGTTTCAGCTGGCGGAGACACAGTCTCTAACCGGGTGACAGAGCAGTGAGAGCACTCGGAACAGTACTAATAGATTTATTTTTATTATTTTTTTTTTCAGGAGTAGCACAAAAAGACTTGGGTGTTTCTTAGCTAAAACAGTTAAAATTTTCTTATTTGGGGAGAAAAGCTGCCCAAAGGGAGCTGGTGTTTTCCACCTGCCCCTTGCAGAGCTCAGGGAAGGCTGAGGATGCTGCCTCCTCCTGCGCTCCAAAAGCAGGGAAGGGATGCTTTTTTTTTTTTTTTAATCACGGTCTCCGATAAAACGATAAAATACCACTTTTACCAAGTTTAGTGACTGGTTCTCTGACTACCAGAGCTTCAGCTGCCAGTTGGCTCATCGCAGGCAGCCTGCCCGGCCCCATCCTGCTCGTCCAGCTCTATTCTCATCCCATTAAAGCGGCCTCTTTTCTTCCCGAGGACAAAACCTCTGGATCTGAAGTTTCCACCCGAGTAAAGCACCTTTTTACAAAGTGGGCTTCTATTTCTGGGATACAGGATCAGGCACTGTATTGCTAACCTAGTCTACATTGTTGTATTTAAACAAAACTAAAGTATTAACACCTAAAAATCGGTATGTTTTACGGTGGTTCTTAATATGCATTTCTTTATTGACAGTAGGTCCTCACGCTGTGAGCTGCTGGGGTAGGTCTGGGCTGCAGGGGAGAAGTTCAGCTCCAAAATCTGGCCATAAGTGACTTCTCCATCCCCCTATGCAGGGGATGAGGGGAAATTCCTTCTTAAAGCTTTGTTCTTCCAGAAATGGGGGCAAATTTGGTGGATGCTGAATGGTCAGTATTGAAAAGTGCCCAGAACTATCCGACTATTTCTATTCAGTGCAAAATTTATTTATACATTTATATGTATTTCTAAAGCCCTGTTTTTTGGGGGTTTTTTTTTGCCTTACTGAGAACAGAATTTCAGGAAAGGCACAGCTGCACTTGGGAGGGATGCTCTGCCGTGGGAATTAACTGCTGGAGAGGGGACAGCAAAGGGCCACAAAGATGATTAAGGACCTGGAGCATCTCTCTGATAAGGAAAGGCTGAGGGACTTGGGTCTTTTTAGTCTGGAGAAGAGAAGGCTGAGGGAGGATCTGATCAATGCTTATAAATACTCAAAGGGTGGGTGTCAGGAGGACGGGGCTGGTCTTTTCTCAGTGGTGCCCAGGGACAGGACAAGAGG
>JAOQGH010000051.1:41443187-41509926 GCA_025769975.1 Gallinago jamesoni
AAGGCCAGGCTGGATGGGGCTTTGAGCAACCTGGTCTGGTGGGAGGTGTCCCTGCCCAGGGCAGGGGGATTGGAACTCGATGATCTTTAAGGTCCCTTCCAATCTAAACCATCTTATCAACAGGGGTCTGCTAAATGTTGTGTGGTTTCAGCCTTCCCCCCTCCCCCCCCCAGCCCTGTAAAGCTGGCTTTGGCTCCAGCTGAGCTGGGGGGCGGCTTCTTGTTTCCTATGTCCCTTACTGCATGGAGAAGGCAGGTGCTCGTCAGGAAACAGGCCCATTTCCTCTTTTTTTAGTGATAAAAAACATTTTTTCCTTTGGTAAGGTACTTTTTCCCCCCACCATCTCTTAATTTCCTTTAGAAATGGCATGACAGAACCTTGCCCACCTTTGAGAGGATACTTAAAAAAAGTACTTAAAGCTGTTCTTCAAAAGGAACAGCCTTATTGTTGAATGTGACTTAGCAGGCTTCAAGTTAGGAATTGGGAGACCTTAAAGGAAAAAACCTGGTCTAAGGGGAAGGTGTGGGATTCAAGTAAAGCCTAAGAGTAATGTCGTAACTTGAGGAAGCAAATGGGAAAGACCAGTGTGGGATGTCTTGGTCCCACATTGATCTTGATAGTTTCAGGGTGAGACTTTAAATTACTGTTACAGGGCCTCTGGGATTATATACAGTGAGGATTGGTTTATGCAGAAAGGCGTCTGATACTGCTAATAAACCCCCTTTAAGACTGATTTAGACTCCAACTACTTTATACCTTGGCATGGCAAAGGTCACTTCCAAGGTAGTTATTTTTCCTTTTAATCAACAGGTGTCTAAAAGACCTGAAGTATTTCTTGAAGTGTGTTGGTGTGTTTTAATTTTGTTAATATACTGATGAAAAAATTTAGATTAAAAAAAAAAAAAAATCCAGACTTTATAATATTTGTGATAATAGGGTCAAAAATTGTTACGGGCATGGGAGAGCAGGAACAGCTAAAGGTACCCTATTTGAAATAATCATCTAAAATTTCTGAACTAAATACTTATTCTTCTCTAGGTCTGAAGGGAAAGTCCAGTTTGAAAACCCTACCAAAAATTAAAGAAAATCTTGAAGTCATCGACATGAGCCGATCATGCAACCAAAGGTCTGTTAGAACTCATTCAAATACACCATTATTAGCACTAACTAATCATTTACATTGTTCTGCCTGCATGAGAAGTCTCGTGGGAGATAAGCAGTCTGAATTATCAGTTAATTGATGTCTGTTAGACTATTTGTTGGCACCTCATCAAGACATTTTGTAGATTTTGTTGCCTTCCTCTAGAACAGTGTAGCTCTCTGTGTTGAGCTTAGCTCTGTTCTTCACCTGCAGCAATCAAGTGAGCGTCAAAGAGACAACAGACTTGGAAAAAAATGAAGAGAAAATAGAAGAAAGCACTGTAATGAAGGTGAGAATGCTGTCTTGCTCTTCTATCTGCTAATATATTACGGAGGATGTCAAAGAAATGTGATGTGTTAAATTATTTTTCTTAATCTTTTTCTTTATTTCTCTCATAACTCCCTGAAAGGAGGGTGTAGAGAGGTGGTCTCTTCTCTTAAGTCACAGGTGATGGGACAAGAAGAAATTGCCTCAGTTTGAGCCAGGGGAGGCTTGGATTGGATATTAGGAAAAATGTTTACATGGAAAGGGTTATTAAGCATTGGAATGGGCTGCCCAGGGAAGCGGCTGAGGCACCATCCCTGGAGGTATTTAAAAGACAGGTTGACATGTAGCTTAGAGACATGGTTTAGTGATGGTTTTTATCAGTTACGTTGATGGTTGGACTAGATGATCTTTCCAACCCAGACAATTCTATGATTCTAAGTGGAATTTGCTGTGAGATATGTGTGTGTGCAGGCAATTTTTCAGGCTGAACTTAGTCCTGTGTTTTGGTGACATTTTCATGTGTCTTTGGCAAGAAAAAAAGCTGTTGTAGCTATTTGTAGCATGGGAAAACTAATGAAAACATCAATACTAATTATCCTTAATGAGGAAAGGCCATAGCAATTGTGTTATGTGGAAGATATCTCATTAGAGTGTGATTCCAGAGAATTGCAAGTCACTGTTGTGCCCTTCCTCATGTTACTAAAACTGGAATAAAGTATTTGGAGGTGATTGAGCAGAAGTGGACAGTTAATACTGCAGCAGCAAGAAAATAGTTCTCTGGGTGTGTTTGAGCTAAAATCTGCTACAGCAAAGGCCTCAAGTGATATTGGTGTAAAACTATTTTTTCTTTAAAATGTTAGCTTTTATTTAGAATCCACCAATTATTTGCATTTCTGCAAACGCTTAGTTTTGTAAAGTATACAATGTAGTTTTTTGTATTTCTAGAAATGGTCTGGGATTCTGAAAGCGAGTGGCCCTCTTAAAAAAAACAACAGCAAACAAATAAAAGATGGGGAAATTCATTACTCCACTGCTGTCTTATGCGTAACTTCAGCTGATGCCAGTGTGCCTTCACTGGAAGTCTCATCCAGCAAAGATTGTAGGATCAAATTACTGGCTATTCATTGTGACTTTTAGAACTGTAAGTCAGATTGCAGATTTGTTAATGATGCATGAAAAATCCTGGTACAAATTACACTGTGAATAGCAAGTTTAAGTGGTAGAGCACCAGACAGTAAGTTTCTGAGCTCTTGCTAATGTAGGACTACATTTAATTGCATTTCTTTGTCTACCTCCAGTTTTTTTCAGGCTGTTTGTCTTGGTCATTTAATTTTAGGAATCCCTGGCAATCAACTTTGAAAGTAAAGAAAGTTTGAAAAATGAAGTGACTTCAAGTGAGTATAATAGCAATGCATCATATTATTAAATATATTTCTATAGCTGTATAAAACTAATATAATTAAAATCGTATCATGAATTTTAATATTTATATAAAAGCACTGGGGTGCTGTTCTTGTACTGGTTTTGACTGTGTGATATGAGAAAGCAAATGGTTTTGAGAACACTGGCTGGACTTCTGGTCTGGCCCTGCGAGACCTGAGACAAGTCTTGAGCCAAACTTGTTGAAAACTGCATGATCTTGGTTTTAGTACTGACAGAACTAGTTGTTGGCATAAGTTCTTCAGTTTACCCAAACCTTCATTTTTAAAAGCTTGTGCCTAAATAGTTTGTCCTTCTGAAAACAAACCTGCTGAAAAATTACCTCATTGAAGGCCAAATTCTTGAGGTGTTTCTAGTGAGCCTTGGGCAAGCAAGGTGTCTCCTATTAGCTTATGAGGGTGTAAAATGGGCTTCAGGGTGTCCTTTGTTTGTTCCTTTAACTGTGTTATGAGTAGATACAAGATAGTGACTTGACAATATTTAACTCATCACAGGAATGAAACTTAGATAAGGAAATCCTGAAGGCTTGCATGTGGTTTTTTGGGTTTTTTTGGTACCTGCCTGTTTTGTTTCTTTCTCTAGGTACAGGAATGACTCTTCCCACAGGTGTTTCAACCTTTCTCCTAGAGTGTTTAGATGTAGACTCAACTGCAGATTATAACACAGGTGCTAGTGTCAGCCCGAACAGTTTCTCATCCCCTGAGACATTCAGAGATGATGGCTCAGGTGAGGTTTCTGGGTTTTTGAGCTTTTTTTAATGAAGGAAACGTGGGGAGACTACAACAGAAAGACGAGTGGTCTGTCTTGGTGTGACTTGCCAGGTTAGATCTCTGCTGTAAGCAACTGGTGCTTACCATGGGATCTGTATATCTGATCCTTCAATCCAGGGTGAATCTGGTCCTGGTGTAATCTGAATCATACTGTAAACTTAAAGTATTTGCTGTTGACACAAACTGTTTACTAGGGATGACGAATAAATCCGCTTTGAGTCAAATTCCTCCCAAACTTCTCTGTGGCTGTTTGAGCCAAGGCAGTGCTTTCACTTTGCTTTAAAGTTCCTGTCTTGCAAATGTGATTGCTTTCAGTTTGGTCACAATTTTAATAACTCAATCAACTTCAGCATAAGAAGCTTGTACTTACATCTTTTATATAGAAGAAAGAAGTAATTTTTACCCTGAGAACAAGAACTCAACTCTCCTGGACTCCAGCAAAGCAGTGGCCATAGATAAGATACCACAGATCTCAAATCTTTCAGCAATATTAGGTAATTCTTTTCTACAATACTTAATAAATATATATATGAAGAAATTTCACTCTAGTGCAAGGAACCTGTATGAAATATGTAGTGATCATTTCATCTGAGGCATGGCTGCGTAACGGGGACTAGCTCCCTGTTAGTGATCTCTGCCTGCATCTAATGTTTTGCTTTATAATTTAGTGCGCGCTAAAACATTGTCTGTTTTGATTAGCTTTTTCTTTTAAAGTTTGGCTTTTATGTTTTTTAGAACCTGCAGTGGATGCTTTTCGAGATCAAAACATTAGAAGGTAATCTGCAAAGCAGAGTCTCTGATGCACCTAAATGTTCAGGTTTTTCTCTTTTGAATGGTATTTAAAAGAAAGGCCTGAAACCTCTGATCCTGCAAACACTTCTGTTGAGTTTCAGCCACCTGTGTCCTCACTAACTCTGAAATTGGTTCATGAAGTCAGGTAAGAGTTTGCCTTAAAGACTTCTGTTTTGGTCTTGCAGCTGTAGGGAAATCAATGACAACCCTCAGTGAAGGGTTTTATAGAAAGTGACATTTATTTACAAAATCCCTAAATGAGTTGCTTTTATCCAATTGTGCTTATTCTGTCGGATTTCATTCAGTCACAGGCAGGGAGATGTGTGTGCCTGGGTGGTCAGGCCAGGATTGCCTGTACAATATGGGGCATGAATGGTACCTGTTGTCAAGTCCTCACTAAGTCTCTGGTGTTCTGTGCTTGCCCAGGACAAAATTAGATTTTGGGCAGATCTTTTATATTCTTTAGGAGTTGGGAGCTCACACGGGGCACTCTTTTGTTTCAGATTCTTGCTGGCTTCAGCCTTTGTAGATCTTGGGCTGATTTTCTGCCCACTGCCATGTTTTTTTCTTATTTGGAATACATGTCTCCCAGGAAGCAGAATGGTGTCTGTGATAACGTTGCAACCCTGTTGCCACTCTGGCGTTGTTAGGATGCCAGGTTTTCTGTTGACAAGTTGTCTCTGGTGTGGTTTTATCACAATGAAAAGTCTTCTATGCTTGGCCTTGTCACAGTGCCGCCTTCAGGTCTTGACACACAAATCTGAGTAGCAGGGGTGTTTTTCTAGGAACAGTATCATTTCTTTTAACCCTTGTGCTGCTGTTTCCAGTTCTGCATGTGGCCATTTCCATTCATAGCTCATTTATAGTGATCTTACAGTGCTACAGATCTCTACACAATCTGAATTTTCTTGTGAACCCAATTTCCCCTGCATCCTCCTTAAATACATTCTGTCCCAGTATGCTTCGGTGCTGAGTACTTCAGTGTATGTCTTGCAAGGATCTTCAGAATAAGCTGTGACTGATGATAATCTGTCAAAGTACTGTAGAGTGTGATGAAATGACCCAGTAACAGTATTTATAAAAATAAGCTTTTCCCTCAGTCTGTTTTCCTATGGTTTCCTTAATATATTTTTTGGTTTTTTGAATTATAGCATTCATTCAAAATAGTTGTTTACTTTTTATTTTTCTCCTCTCCTAGAAAGAGACCATTAGATTGCAGCTCTTCAGCAGTAAGTGTTTCAACTACTCTGGCAGGTAAAATGTGACCTGAAGCAGTTGTATGAGTTGTGAGACAACAGAATATTCTACCCAAACTTAAATGATGGCAAAATGTCAGAACCAGGCTTTCTCTGTGTCATTTGTCCCTCTGGCACTGGCTAAGCCCAATTGTGTCTAGAAGGGAAAGTATGAATTGAAAATCTTCCCTATAAATAAGACTTGGTTCGAATTAATGTGCTAGAAGAAGAATGGAAAAACCAAACCAAAACCTAAACCTTGCATTTTACCATTTAATCACCTTTGATGCCCAATGAAAATTAGCACATCTTATTTAACTTGTCCAGGAACAGAACTATGTGTCATGCTCCTTACTTGAACTTCACAGTTACTATTAGGAGTCCCTCATGTAACTACAGTTCCGAACTGTGATGCAATTCTGGCTATGGCCCAGGTACCACACCATTTTCCCCTGCTTAATTTGAACTGCAGTGGCGACAGAAGTTGCCACTAGCAAAGATTGCTGTGGTGATGTAATTCCTCTGCTCACCCAGTACATGTGTCTAGCAGTAAATAGCCAGGTGAACATAACATTAATAAACAACCTTGCTTTCTCAAGGAAAGGGAGAGGTGTAAAGCAGCCCTGTTTTTGGGGAGAGGGAGGTGAGAATTATATTGAAGGGAGGAATCATGTTTACGTGGTGGCTTTGGAATGGTCCACCTTTGAACTGTCCTGTAAGACAGGGGTTGGAGAGTAGCTGTGGTCTTTGTCTTGAAGTTAATTAATTTGTTGGAAATTTATCACAGGAAAAAAAGTCTGTAAAATTACAGCTGCAACAGAGGAAACTCCAGACCTAAAAACTGGTGTGCGCAGTTCTTCACCATTAGGACCGGAAAGAAAGGTGAAGGATCCTTAATAAATCAGCCAGGTTGTAACGTAGATGAATTTGCTCCTTCCTTTCATAGGTGGGAGAGTCCACCTGGGAGTGTAGTAGTTCCCTTGGAAGGGGTGACTGCAGAGGGTTTGAGATGTAGCTTGCCTCTCCCTCTGGATACCAGTAACAGTCACAGGTGCTCCCTGATCTCACTGGTTTTCAGACTGGCTGTGCCAGTGGTACTGAATATGTTGTGTAGAGCCCAAGTATAACGGTGGGGCTCTTTGTTAGTGCTTACCAGGTGATAGAGATTCACTTTATAACACAATGTAATTGTTTCACCCTTTAGCCTGACAATCAAACTGCTGAAACCAAAAAGCTGAAGTGTAAGAAAAAAGGAAAAAAATCCAATACATCAGGAGAAGGTTCATTGTCATTCCATCAGCTCGATGCCCCAGGAGATGCTTCGGCCAAATCAGAGGGGTTGACAGAAGTACTGTCACCCCAACAGACAGTTGCTGTGGTGGTAGGTATTCCCATTGTGCCCTGCTGATTAGCAAAGGCATGACATTGAAGCGAGAGTTTTGAATCATGATAAAAGTTACAGTTATATATGGGAAGTGATAGGAGGGGCTTTATTCCCTGGTTGTGATGGGATCCTGAAATGTGTGTGTTCTGTGTTGCTGTAAACTGATTCTTTGTCTTAATTTTGGAGAATGTAAAACCAAAAAAAAGTGAACGACAGGAATTCAGTAATTAAACCGTAACAACTATTAGTAATTCTTAATGGGGGTTGTTGTAAATACTACTGTGTACTAGGGGAATACTGAAAGACTAATAATAAACAGCAAAGAATTGGAAACTGGTACTGAATTCTGTTTTTGTTTAGCAGAGGAGTTCAACCGTGCTGATCATGGAGGGAAATAAATCCCTAAAATATCTTTGTTATTCTCAGCCTGCAAAGCCAGATGTGAGTATCTACCCTGATACTTCTTTTTTTCACTGATTAAAAATAAACAAATCCTTCTTCGTGGCACTGGAAAGGGCACAAACTTGAATGTAAGAAGTTCCATGTAAACATGAGAAGGAACTTCTTCACTTCGAGGGTGGCAGAGTCCTGGAAGAGTCTGCCCAGGGAGGTGGTGGAGTCTTTGGAGACATTCAAATCCCACCTGGACATGTTCCTGTGCAACCTGCTCTGGCAGGGGGTTGGACTAGGTGATCTCCAGAGGTCCCTTCGAACCCCATATCATTCTGTGATTCTGTGAAGAAAAGAATATTTTTAAGGTTCTAATTTATTGCACTCTTTAAATTCAGTTTTGGCATGCTAGTATGTAAAGTACTATATATTTAAGCCTTACAGTATTACAGACAGCTGAAAAAAATGTTTAAGTTTTGAAGCTTTCTATCACCCTTTCTGATAGCATATTAAGTGTAGGCAAGTAATCTTAAATGTTTTCTGGTGACATTCCTCGAAATCTGTATGCCATCCCTAATTGCCCTATGGGAAAACTATTTCCACTGAAGAAATATTCTTCTAACTGTGTGAATGAAATGTCATTAATCTTTCCAGGCTCTGTGCGGCAGACCAAAAATCTGCTCCATCATTAGAACTTCACCGTGCCACAGACCTCCCAGGCTTCGCCTAATTCCCCTTAACACCCAACCGTTCTGCCTTCCTGAAGGTCTGCCTGAAGGTAATAGAATGTAGAATTGGTGCCCCGTGCAGATGGTAGCTAGGTATTTAAAGGTGTTGGGTTTTTTTTTTTTTCCCAAGTCTGAATATTTGGAAAAATCACAAGGCTAAAGAGTAAAAGAGGAAGAAGACTTCAAATTTCTGACTTAACAGTGTTCTTGTGTAACAGTACTTCACTAAGAGACTGCACTAATATTTTCTGCTCCTTTAGTGCAGGAATTAGTAGAATTTAACCATTTCACAGGTTAGATCATTAAGGCCAGAAGGTGCTACTAGGGAATATCTCTACCTCTTCAAGTTACTCCTAAACTCGCCTTTGAGCTTTGCTGCTGGTATGGAGACTCCCTAGAAAACATACCAGCTTGATTAGTAGATTATTACCCTGAGCCTTATTTCTAGGGTGACTGTATCGCACTTGAGCTTCCAGCCATTGGTGTGATTTGTATCTTTCTCAGCTACACAGAGCTCTTTAGTGTCCAGTGTCTTTTCCTCACTGAGAGCAGTTCAAGTAATAGGGTTTGTTTTTCTGTAAAGGTTGTCAGTTTCTCTCTGAAGGTTTCTGTTATTTTCTCCTGAGACTCCTAACACAGGGGAAGCTCCTTTCTTCACTTCCTAGATTGTTGTTAAACAAAAAGAACTGTGTACAAAACTATTTCATTGCTACTGTAGAGGTAAAATTCCCTCTCTTTCCCATCTCTTGAAGTTTCTCAGTGGGCCACTGGATGGCACATGTCTTCCTAAGTTTAAAGTAGTTCTTAACAATGTATGCAAGTTTATTTGTTATTTATGCTGCATTAAATTAATACAGAGATACTGCATAAGCATCATAACTTTCAAAAATACTCATTGTACATAAATTTTTCAATGGAATTGCAGTCTCTCAGGTGCAAATACTCTCCTACTTCATGACAGGTTGAGGTACATACAGCATCTAGAATGCAGGGAAGTGCTTTTAGGTGTGTGTATGTATTAATGACAATCATCTGAGGCTCCTGTACAGATCAAAGAACAAGGATGTTAATTCGTGTGCCCAGGGAATTGTGGCAATACAGGACACAGGTTGCACTTGGTCAACAAGTGGTTCTCGGATATCAGTGAGTGGTGGTGTCAGAACAAAAGTTTGGGTTTTTTACTGCTTTTCTAGAGGAGCCTGGAAATCAGGAATTAAACTGCCTTAAGTGGTGGTGGTGGTGGGGTTTTTTTTTATGTTGGATGTTTTATTCTCTGTTCAAGGAATCTTTCAGATGATGCTGTTTTTCATTAGAAGTGCACAGACACTCATAACTAGTGTTCTCTTGACCTGCAAGATTCAGATTCCCCCAAACAAATGATGAGGTAGATACTGAATGAGAGCATCTATTGAACATCTACACAGCTGCTCAGATCAATGAGCTTTCTCTTACACTTGAATGTGCCACTTCACTGATAGTATTTAACTTAGCACATTTTCCCCCCCGCAGATAGTATTACGAATGCCAAAAATTGGACCTGCTGTAAACCAAGATGAGACGACTACATTTCAGCAGGACTCCACAGAAGAAATAACTGTCTTGCCACTGTGGAAGGGAGGTGAAAAAGAATTACTAACGAGCGATTAATGGTTGTATTTTTTGGGGCGTGTACATTGTTTGAAATTTTGTATGTTTGCAGTAATATTCCAGTACTTAAATTATTTCTTGCAAGTAACTAGATCTTATTCTGGGTATTTTTTCTTTAAGGACTTCATAAAGATGATTCTTCAGTTCATTTAAATGTTTAAAAAGTGTGACTCAAGAACAGCAGACCAAACCGTGTTAGTGGAATTATTTTTGGCTCTTCTTGTGCCAAGATTTCTAGATTTCCCTAGTAGCATTAGCATCTAAAGATGCGACCTGTACTTGAGTTGAGAAGTTAAAAAGGTAACTGCGTTTCCTGGAAAGGGGTATGTAAAGCGTTCACGTACTCTGGGTGGATCAGGAGTCAATACTACTCGACCGTTAAACTGCCCCAGCGCTTGGGTCTGCAGAGCTTTGGAGGTACAGGAGGACTCTGTGTTCTGCTGTAAAGTGATTTCTAAACACGAATATAGATCGTCTTCACCCTACTCAAGCTTTTTATCAGCAGCACTATCAGCATTCTAGGCACATCCACTGCCCAACCACTCTCTTCTCAGACTCCTTCCCATTTCATCTCACTTCATAATATCACCTGTCTCAGTCACTGGTGCTTCTAGTGTCATCAGCCTTGTGCAGAGAAAGCAGGTGCCACATGTGAATAAAAATGTGGAAAAGGCCCTTTTTATGACTGAACTGTTTCAAGAGCTGGATATTGCCATTGTGGCTTTTGAGGTTACTGCTCGCACTACACAGGTTAGATTCCCAGTGCTTCCACTTCAGCGTATGGATTGTTAATCTATAAATGTCGTTCTTCAGCTGAACATTCTTCAGTGTGCTCAACGCCTCAGAAAACAATGGCAAGCAGTTTTTTTCCAGTTGCACTCACTGCAGGTTAAGTAATTTGAGATCCCAACTGTTCTCACTAAGACCCCCTCACTCCAACTCTTGTAGACATAAAAGAAGTTTTTCAATGCTTTAAAATGATAGTATGGTTTTCCAAACCTCTTGGAGTCTTGAGTTTGTTTCTCAGTATTATCACCCCGAATATTCACGCCCTGGAGAATAGCTCTGTATTTCCAGAAAGAGCATGTCAAGAAAATCTATAAAATCCACAACACTAATTAATTTGACTACATTTGAAAATACCTGTGAAAGTTCAGCCCCTGAGCCTTTTCCCATTGCTCTGGGGTAGAAGGAAGTGCAAATAAACGCTGCTAGATTAGTCTTGTGAACAAGTATTGTATAAACAAACAATATATGGCTCAAGGTGAAAAATGATTAAGTTATTTTTCCTTTAAGCATTGGTAGAATGAGTTCTGCCAATAACTCCTTGGAGTCTTCTCGAGCGTGCTCCTAATTATCAATATCCTTATTCTTGCAAATATTAAGCCACTGCTAATTTTGGAAGAATCTACAGCCCCTGGGAGATAGAGGGGAGCTCTTTGGCCTAGCATTGAGCAAAACAAAAAGTTATGTATGTAGTTAAGTTGTTATTATGGTGATTGTTCAAGTAAAGGATGGTCTAGAATAAGAGAGATGTTTATTGCAAGGTTACTCTAGGAGTCCTAGGAACGAGCACGCGCTTTGCCTAAAACCATTTTGTAGGTTTTATACAAGAAACAGACTAATACTGATAAACTGATGGGAGAGCACGAGAGAAGAAAATACAGCACGTAACTGTGGAGTTGGCAATTTTCAGGCTGCTAGAGCCGAGTTTTGTTTTTCTTGATGTGATGAGGCTGCATAGAAGGACAGAAATACCATGAGCCACAATCTCCCTCGTCCTTCCCTTCAGTTACGAAAGCGCCGCTTATTTCCATCTTTTGTCTGACTCCTAGAGAAAGTATAATTAATTACCCGGCCAGCTCTCTGCCCCAGGGAAGGAAGTTTTATTCATTTCGAGGCCGCAACAATATCTACTCTTGTTCTGCTTTTCTCAAAGGGAAGGCATTTTCCCATGTTTTGGTTTTAAGCTGAAGAATGACTACATAAAATTTCATTCAAAGTGGAAACTGGCTCTTCCCTGTTAGTGGCTAAAGGTTATGGGTGGCTGCCAGCGAACGGGTCCTACAGAAGAGCTTATTTGTGCAGTGACTGGGGAGGGAAATCTGCTCAGTGTCACCGGGGGCTGCGCTGTCACGTCCCAGACATGATGAGGTCTGAATGGCTTGAATGGAATCGCTCGCAATGAGTCAGCCCGTGCAAGAGCCGTGATAACACTTTATCACCAGGGATTGTGCGTTGTAGGCGCGTGTTCAATAAGTGTATTCTACATCCCTCTACAAGAGGATTTTCATTAACACTGCTCAGTTATTTTTCTTATCTGAAGGGTGCTTCTAGGAGACTTTGACATGAAGTGCTTGGAGATGATAGAAGATGTGTGATTCTTGCACTGGAGAGGGCTGTAGGGGCTGGTTCTTGGAGGGTAAAGATGGTTCTGGTTTGGTTTCTCATTTCTAAAGGCAGAAAGGAGGGGTTTGGGGACCAGGGCAACGTGTGTGGGGTGGACACGGACACTGAAGTTCACGTTCTGGGTGTAGGTACCAAGATTTGCCCACAGGGAGGTTTTTACAGGAAAATGAACAATTAAACTTGTATTTATCCCTCTTACTGTCCATCTCCTGCTCCCTCGGTTAAGGCTTGTCAATCCTATCAGAATCACTTGCTATTAATTTAGGAGTTTTGGAACAGGTTAATAGCCACTTTTAAAGGGATTCTATCAGCTTGAATTGTCAGGTACTTGAGATGAGCTAAATCTGCACGTTGTGAAACTGCTGAAAGCCGAGTGGTATCATTTTGTGTTATGTTGTATCCTTTTAATTCCTAGTGTTCCCTGAGGACTTCCTGCCTGTGGGACTGTGTTTAGGTGCCCAGCTCGGAGGTAGGAGGCTTTCACGTGTGGCTTCATACGGAGCAAGGGGGAGGAGATGCATATCAACATTAAATCCTGCTCTCTATTATAATTATCTTCAGCTTCTAGTAGATGAAGACAAAATTCCTGCGGATAGCTGATGGTGAGGAACATCATAAAGATCTGTTACACATGTACTAGTGTGGTTATGTCTTTTAAAAGTAATCTGCTTAATTTAGTCTTACGTCATGAGCTGTTTTAGCTCAGTTCCATTTTCTAGGGAAAGCCGATGAGTCAGTTCTGTCAGTCCTTAATTCAACTTTCTGGTGGTGCTGTGTCCCAACAGCCAGACGCTGGAGGAGATGTGACTGTACCCAGCCTGTCCCTTTCGTTTAAACTCACTAATAAAGAGTTCTGCAAAAATTTTCATTCTGTAAAATTAATAACGCTTTTGTTGTTGTTGCTTGTACGTTGTTCTGCGTTCGCCTTATGTCCTAAATACTATTTTGTAGATGGGTTTTTTTCCTTTTTCTCGGTATAGGGCTAGGAGGAGTTCCCTGTCCTCTCTCGTCCCTGGCCCCGCCCCTCTCGTCCCTGACCCCGCCCCTCTCGTCCCTGACCCCGCCCCCCCGGCCCCGCCCCCCCGGCCCCGCCGGGTGACTAATGTCTGTCATATGACTGTGACACCGAATGGAGTCGGGCGGGCGGAACTAGCCGCGGCGAGGGGACGGCGCTGCGCGGAGCCCAGCGCTTCGGCGGCGGGGGCCAGCGGCGGCTCCCCAAGATGCCGCCCACCCTCTTCCAGAAGCTCTTCAACAAGAAGCACGGGCTGATCTCCCCGGCCAGGGACGCCCGCGACGACTGTGTCTTCAGGTAAGCGCCAGCGGGGCCGCCCCTCCTCCCCTCGCCCCAACTTCTGTGCCGAGTTCCCCGCCGCCTGCCTTGCTCCGGAGCAGGGCGGGCGGCTGCCCCCTTCCAGCTCGGCCGCAGCCCCCCTTCTCCCGCTCGGCAGCCGCCCGTGCTGCGGCGGGGCCGCTTGGCGCGGTTCCCCTCAGCCTCTCGCGTAGTGCTGGCCTCGGGCTCCCTCCCCCGCCCCGCCGCGGGAGCCCCCGGGGCGCTGAGGTGCCCCGGGCCCCTCAGGTGGGTGCTGGGCTGGAGACACTTCCCCCCCCCCCCGGGGCCGCCACGTCGGGGCCGCCGCGCTGCCTCCCCCCCTAGGAGGCCGCCTCTCCTCACGGCTGGGTCCCCTCAAGCTGTCTCCCCCCTCCGGGGGCCGCTTCTCCTCAGGGCTGCCTCCCTTCAGGGCTGTCCTTCCCTCCTGGGGGTCCTTCTCCTCAGGGCCGGACCCCCTCATGGCTGTATTCCCCTCCACCACGGGGGCCGCCTCTCTTCAGGGCTGTGTCCCCTCATGGTTGTCTTCCCCTTCCCCGGGGGGTGTCGCTTCTCCTCAGGCTTGGATCCCCTCACGGCTGTTTCCCCCCCCAACCCCGGGGGGGGGGCCGTCTCTCGGGAGGGCCGGGTTGTGCCTCCCCTCAGGGAGGCCCCCGCCCCGGGCAGCGCGGAGGAGCGGGGGCTCAGCCCCAGCTCGGCCCCGTCGCCGCCTTCCTGTCGGTTTCACCCGGTCGCCATCAGCGGCGGGTTGTGGGGTTCCCCGGTCCCCCCGCCCCGGGGATGCTGCAGGCCGGGGAAGGCGGGGGGGAGAAATGGGGGGGAGAAGGCGCCGTTCTGAGGCGGGCAGGCGGCTCGCCATCCCCGGGGGAGCAACCTCCGAAACGTGGAGGAAGGGAAGGTGGTGGGAGGGGGGGGAGAAAGAGGGAGAAAACGTGAAGTTTTGGCCGCCGCCGGGAGAGGTGTAGGGTTTCTGGTGAAATTTGTCATGCTCTAAACCGCAACAAAACTGGATCCAAGCACAAGGCGGGGAGGCCGGAGGAAGGCGGCCCCTCTCGGGCAGACCCTTCGCTGCCCCCCCCCTCCTTCGGCCCTGGGGTCGCAAAACCCCTGGGGCTGGGTGTGGGGGAGAGTCTTCCCTCAGCCCCGGCGGCCTAAGGGTTTCCCAGGGCCTCTTCGGGGGTCGGTTGGCTTGGAAACAGGTTAAGTTTGTGGGATGTTTTGGTGTTTTGGTTTTTTTTTTTTTGTTTTTTTGTGGATGTGAAATACGTGTTGTTTGTTCCACCCGTGGATCATGGTTACGCTGGAAAGCGATGCAGCTCCAGCCGGGGCTGGCGTGGGGAAGAGGTGACCTGCAAAATCGCTTTAAAGCGCAGAGAGTTGGTGACTTGGATGCAGACAGCGGCGTGCTTCGTTAGTGAGAGTTACTCGCTTCTCGAAAGGCTTCTGACGGTGTGGTAAAACTCTCCTCCCACCTGCTGCCTCCAGATTCATTACCTACAAACGACCGGCCCGTGGGTTGCTGCTGTGTGAAGGGAGATCTCTGGTTGATGGGCTTAATTTTAGGTGGCGGGATATTCCTTTTAAGTGTCGAGCAGTTTAGGTGGTTAATAATATTAGGTGGTTAATTGGCGGTAATTTGAGCATCACAGTTTCCACAGAATATTGATGGGTCTTTTTGTGTCGTTGTGGAGTCAGGGGACACCCCTGGACACTACCTGAAGTCCAGGGCTTTAATTGCTGCCATGCACCTTTTAAAGACTGATCACAGCTGCTCAAATGCCTCTATTTACTGTGAAGGTGGTTCCTTTTTTTTAATCATTTTTATCAAGAGACGAAACCTTTTAATGGTGTCTGTGTCCTCTTATTTTCTACATCAGCTTAATACTGGGATCAGACCTCCTGGTGGGGAAGGTGCCCGAAGAGTGCTCTGTGTCACTGCCTTGCCTTTTTCCCCCCCAGTTAAGACATTTGTTAGTGATGGATTTATGCAGGGACTGATGGCTCCTTCAACAGCTGCAGCGCAGACCCTGGGGCAGAAATGTGGGGATTGTGCCTGTGTTGAAAGGAACGAGTGCTCAGCGAGGCCTCTTCTTCCCTCTTCACCTGCATCGTTCTGTGCCAAACTGGATGTGAAACTTAAAAAAAAAAAAAGATAGGTCACTCCTCTTCTCTTCTCTGTTTATATAGTCCTGTTCCACTTCGTGATGGGAACTGTCAACCAGTACCTAGTGAATTTGCAAGTATTTTGTTTTGATGGACCCACAGGTATAAAATCCCAGGAAGAGGCTGACAGCTCTTCTAACTAAGGCTCTGGGGGGATTGGAGCCCCAGCTCTTACTTGGGAGAGCCATGTACCGTTTTTTGAAGACTAATACCCTTTAGGCTTGTTGCCTAATGGCTGCTTTCATTTTCCAAATGGGGATGGGTCTTTACTTAATCCTCACTATGTATGGTCCTATCAGTTACTGGTGAAACTTTTGGATAAATAAATAAAGACTGTTATTTATTACAGGTGGGTCCTTAGAGACTGGAAACAAGCACTCTGCTTTTCTTAGGCTGATCTTGGCTCCAGTAAACCTGAAGGCAACAGCCTCATCAATTTTAGTGGAGCAAGGTTACTTTATGGATTGATATATTATTATCTGTTTGTTTTCTAAAGAATAAAACACTTTCCAAATATTCTGAGCGCTGTTATTTGTGACTGTCTTCACTTTGAAAGCTTGGTCCTCTTACTGAGGAGACTGTATAGAACAACCATTAAAAAAGTACATAAATTGTCTTAATATGTTCTATGAGTAGTATGTACTTAGAGAGAAAAGCCCAACTACCCTGGCAGTGACATCAGTGTAGTCATGTAGGAACATTTAAGGGTGATTTTTTTTTAAGCTTTTTTTTTTTTTGACTGTGAATATATTTTGCATTTCTGTCAGGCTTATTGGGAAAATTTACCAGATAATAAATTCTACTTAATCTGTGCTTGCAGTGTTTCAAAAATAAAAGTATTAATAATTTTCAGGGGAAACACATTTTGTTTAGTTGTTTGCATGTTTTTTTTTTCCCTGCCCTCTCTTTCTGTGCTGTGAGTCTGTGAAATTTATGAGTCTGGGTCTAGCCAAACTGTGTGAAATCTTTCAGAATTAGGTGCTGGAGGGGTTAATAGTTCTAATGATGTGACCAGTAAGTTAGCAAATGTAAATGTAAAGTGCCAGTTTGCCTTTTTTTGTTTGTTTTTAATGTAAGTATAAAAGCAGTTTATTTTACAGAAGAAGCCTTAGGAAATCCCAATAGATCCACGACACGTTTGTATTTTAGCTCTTCGGTTTAACAGAGTGAAGTTGCTGGACTTGGCTCTTAGGCTGAAATCTCTCAGCACAGCTCGACTTGCACGTGGTGAACAAGAATGTTCAACGTTTTAGTGGTACAATCTGTTTACAAGAAACACAGAAACACCTGCAAGTATTCTAGAGAAGAGACAAACCCTTAAGTTCCAAGGTGTAGAGTGCCCGCTGTCTACTGCAAATAATACTCACGTGAGTGGATTTTCCCTGAGGGTAACTTTTACTATAAATAGGAGCTCTTGGCCGTACTGTAGCATCTGGCACTGGCGGCTGCTGGTGACAGGAGAGCTCAGCCCAGGCTTGGGCTCTTACAGTTATTAGGAATATGAGATTTCAGGTATGTTGTTTTCTGGAATTCTAGAGTCAAAGCGTTCCAGTTGTAAAATTACATAGCTGTTCATGAGTTGTGTGCTGTACATGTCTAAAATCTTACGTATGCTTTTAAATAGCATTAAAGGAACCCTCTCCCATTTTCTGATCAATTTCCCCAGTAAAATGGAAACAATCTTACAAAAGCTTCCTTAAACTAAGCAGAAGCAGCCACACATTTCTGCTAAAGGTTATATGAGCACACAAAGTATTCCACTGCACGTTGATACTGACCTATTTTGAGCTACTATTTCTTTTCTGGCTTTCTAGGGGTGCTTTGGAGAAGAGGGAACTGCCAAGCCACTGATAGCTCCACCAGCTTTTGGTTCTTCAAACTGGGCTCAGTAGAAGGAGCCCAAAGCTCAGTCGGGCTTTACGTCTTTGTTGTTAAGATACGTGGGCAGTATTGCCAATGGTAAATACAGCTGTAAGGACTGCAGCAGAGTTTTTGCAGGAGCATGTGTTTGTGGAGCTAGTAATTGGGCTTGGAGCAATATTAAGCTATTGCAGAGGGAGAGGGATGGTCCTGTAATACTGAATTATGGGTCTGGTGCGTTTTGGGGTTGTATGTGGGAGGGGAAACTCAGTGTTTCTTTCCATCTTATGTATAAAGTTCAAATACTTGTTCCCCTATATCTCTAGATACTCTTCCCACCTGGCTGGGTGATAGGGGGATTATTAATTATGAGGGTTTTTTACACTACAGCTCAATAAAAGTTTCAGTGTCTCTCTTTTTTTAATCTAGGGAACTCTAAAGAACCATCTCGCCCCGAGGGGCATTCCACCAATGTTTGCAAACTCTGTTTTGCTCTTGTTAAAGCACCTGTTGTAGAGGTACAGCTGTGCAGTAATTGTTCAAGCTTGAAAGAACCCCTTCCAGTTTCGAGTCTTACCAACGGTGTGGAGTATCTTGGGGCACATTCTTCCTTCAGGGTTTGCTTTGGTTATCTGGGTATTTCAGAGGATGAGAGCAGTTTTCCAAGTGGGAAGGTACAGGAGTAAAATGCTCTTTTCTTTATTTATGCAGAAGGCTGGTTTTGGTTATCCTGGAAATGTGCTTTCTCGGGGTCTTTCTGTAATGTGTGCTGCTCCTTTATTGAGAGAATAGTTTGCCAGGTTCCTGAGATATGAATAGGCCTAAGGCTGGCTGCAAAGTAGCATTTCCTGAAATCTGTCTAGGCAAGTATCCCCCATCAGCCCAGGCTCTTTCTATTCTCCGTGGCAGTGACTTTAAATGGTATCCTGAGATTTGTTTCCTTTCACATCATTTTTGGCAGCAGGATTCATCAAGGGAATTGCAATAAACCTAGAGTTGGAAACGGGTAGCATGATACAAAGATGCTTCACGAGCCAGTTCCTCTGCAGAGCTATTGTTCTTGCTCAGTAAAAATGCTATATGCTTTCTTGCAAAGGCATGAGTGCTTCTTGAACCGGCAGCTAGTTTCTTGAAATAAACTGTGAAGAGAGTTGGAGACATCTAACGATGTGTAGCTGGGACTTTTTAAAGTGGAGGCTGGAGTAAGGTGAAGGAAGAACATGAAAGTTGTCTTTACATTGATTTTTTTCCAGTCAAAGTTTTACCCACAGAACTTCTTGGTAAGTTTTCACATTATTTCTGAAGGTGGCTAGCACTGGTGACATAAACGATGTGGTATTGTTACAGGGACTGTTCTGTGTTTGTTCCTCCTGTGCTCAGAGCAGGGGTAGCCACCATGGATTGCCATGTTGCTCTTCATTTTCAAGTTATGGCTTCATGAGATGCTGAAGGACTTCAGAGTCCATGGTGTCTGGACACTCTAGTATCATCAAAACCACTGCCAAAATTCTTACTAAATTTACCTTCCACAGCAAACAGGGTATCCCACTCCACCCAGTCAAAGGTTTTTCTATCAAGAGCAGTAGCTTTGTGCGCAGCCAGGCTGAGCCCAGGGAAGTAAATCTCTTCCCAAGCTTGTGAGCCATGCACTGGTGAATTCATTATCTGGAGAGCACCACACAAGGCTTTGTGAAGCTGCTCCTCAGCAGTGGTGGCCGTGCATCAAGCCAGTCTGACTAAAACCTGCTCTTAATCAAATACTGTGTTTTGATATTTGTTCACTTCTGGCATTCTGCAGGTCTTTCACCAACACTTGTAAAACTCCTGGAATTTTGGCACCTCAAAGTCTATCTTGAAAAAGAGCTTTAGCTGGACTTCATTTTGTAACAGCTCCAGCTTTTCACCTTTTCCAGGGATCTGATGAATTAAAAAAGCTTTTGTTCCATACTTTTTTAAGACCATTCAAATTCTTAAACATCCAAAATGGCTATTTTTTTTTTTAAGCTCATTTCTGTCCTTTCATGTCCCTTAAGTTTTGTTTTTTATAAAAAAATCCATCTCTTCTGTAATATCTCTGGAAGAGTTTTTGGCTTTTTGGTTGCATTCATTAGCTTGAGTGTAGCAAGTTTTAATAAATATTTCACTTTGATTTATGCGCAGTTTTCTCTATCACTATGATAACTTTGGCCTGTGTTTTGAAATATATTGCTGTTTCCTAAAGTACTTCTTTTTTGCCAAATTCTGTTTTGCATTTCCTGTCATCTGAGCTTTTATGTATCTTCCAGTGCTTTTAGTCAACTTTTGTCCTGGAAGCAGAGACATACAAATAAATAGGTTCCAGTGAGCACCTCTGGAGCACAGAGAATGTTTTTATGATTTCTGCTGAAGGGCCCACTCTCCAAGCCCTCCTTGACACCACTCTCTAGGTCTCCAAGTGCTTCTCCAGGTAGGCTACCTGACTTTATGCCTTGGAAAATTTTCCTCTGCCCTGGTGGGAATGCACTCTCATCTAGCCGTCTCCACAGTGGAGTGGAAAAACCCTCCTCTTATTTTTCCTCTACTTTTTTAGAGAGAAGTAAAGATAAAAAATGAGCCAACACACAGGTTAAGGGTCACCCTTACTGTCTTTCATGCATCTCCCATAGTGGTTGGGATTTTGAGGTGGCTCAAGAACTTGGCATCACGAGGTTGTGCTGCCCTGAGTTGACACCATGAGGTCAGCGCCGTCAGCGGTCGCTTGGCTTCCTCCCAGCCTGTAACATGGCTTCCTCCTCCTGGGATGGCACGGGTTGTCTGAGGATGGCCTGTGGGCTCTTGCCTTGCTAAGCTGCCCTTGGAACAGTCATTTTCTTGGTTCCCCTTCCAGCTTTTCAACTCCTTCCTCTAAGTCAGAAATCTTTTTGAGGAGAGGCTGGAGCGAGTGATTTACATGGTGCCTTTTCACCACTGGGATCACCACTGGTTGGACTTTCAGGCCATGGTCCCAGTTTGGATCTTGCCAGCAGATCAGGTGAATCCTTTGATGTTGCTTTCAATTTTTCTTGGATTTTTGATGGCCACGTTCTCCTGTGGCCAGTCACGTACCATTTTCCCTCTGGAAGGCAGGATGTCTGCTGTCCTCTTCCCCATGGGTTTGACCCATTGCGGCTGAGACAGACCTTGCTCCCATTCTCATTCTGTGGAGACAGGGTGAGCTGGCCCATCATCTTGAGTACGTTGACTTCTTGCTATGATTTCTGCATGTCTTAAAATGTATGTGTAGGTATACTAGAGTAAAAATGCTTCTTTATACTGGGGTTACGCTGGCAAGTGTTGGAACAAAGTGTTTCTGCAGATTTATGGTTACTGTTTTTTTTTCCCCTCCTTCTCCAGGTGAGGTCGTGAGGGTATGAAGATGTGCCAAGAGCATGGGGTGTATGTCCCTGTGTGTCCACTGTGAGGTCTTCTTTGCACCAACAGTTCCACCATTTATCTTCTGGTGGACTGAAGGTGTGTTTTCATGTCTCGTGTTGTAAAGCTTGCTCTTGTGGGATGATCAACTCCTCTGGTTGATGGCTAGTCTTTGTCTTTTCAAGGGGGTTTATCCTTTGCTCTGTGTGGGCTTCTGAGTTACCATATGCTCATGGTGACAGCTAGGATGAATCCAGGCTCCTGTTCTGGAATAAACTGGTGCAGTGTGACTTGGAGCCTGAAACTCGTGTTGTAATTTTGGCTGACTGCTGGAGGTGACCACTTTAGAAGCGTATTTTACGAGTGGAAAGTAACGCACACGGTGGTTTCATGCTCAGAGGCTCCGTTCCCTCCTCTTGCTACATCTGGAGCAGAATGTCTGCGAGATCACATGTTCGTGAGTAACGTTAGGAAAAATGCAGAGCTCAGTTGCACCAGTGAATCCACAGCGTGGTTCTGCTGGGCTTCCAGATTCGGCCAAGAGCAGAATTTGTCTCTGAGGACTTGAAAAAAAATTGTGTTTGTGGTATAGATAGAAAACCTTAATCTATAGACTATCTGCTGGAAGACAAAAAAATAATTATGCCCATTAAAAACAGGAAGTAATTTTAGTCATCTGTAAATGGCTTGCTAATGCACCAGCTGCTCCACCTTACACTGAGTAGTAACAGAAATGCACATATGGGAAATATTCCTTTGAAAAAAATCATTTGCACAAAATACACACACGATTCTGCTGTGCCTGAGGAATGTGACCATAACCATTACATTGAAAAGGGGCAGTCCTCTCGGCAGGATTAATCACTTATTTCTATAGAGCAGAACACATTTGGGCACGTATTTTTAGAAGTGTGAACAGTTATGTAGTCTTTGTATCAGACAGGATTTATTTATTTTTACAACAATGCGTTGCGCTGTTGCTTAGTGCTCAACCAAAGCTTTTAATTGAGGTAATTCTGCACGTTTGCGTAAGAGGTATGACCTTTTTCTTTTCTGAAACCAATAGCTTCTGTAGATACTATTATTCAGAATACAATACGCTACAGAGAAACTTGTTCAAACATGTGAATTGCAGTGTAAAATACTAAACAAACTACATATAGAATATTAACAGAATATTAACAGTGTGTGCATCCACGAGTACAATGTGTTTGTACAAAGTTTTCTGTCTTTTATGATCTTGAAGCATGGAAATGATCTATCACACGTGACTGATCCTGCTCTGTTTCTCCAGGATGTTTCCACAGCTTCGTCAGCAGTGATTTTGGCCTAAAAGGAATAAAATACATCACAGAAACAATTGTGTTTCCTTTACAGTAGGCCCTGTTGGTGCCCATGTGTTCATGGTATTTGATACTCCTCCGGGTCTGTGTGTGCCTCGTTAGCAGTGTCTTCAAATATCTTTTCCCTTGCTCCAGCCAAAATGTCAACAAAACGTAAAACTTCTAACGGCACCACAAACTCTACCCTCTCAGTTTGTGTGATCTATAACTGGAAAGAAATGGGAGCCAAATGCCAGTTCTCTGCCATCTGTTTTAGTTGATAAATGAAGAAACTTTGAGCTCAGCTCTCCCCTGACTTAAGGTCCTGGCATTGTGCCTGTTTAAGCCTGAGCAGTATCTTCACCCCAGTTCCTGTGTCGTTCTCCAGTTTAAGAGAGAAGTTATATTGGGGTTTTGAGCATTGCCCATAGGAGCAGTTGCTTTGCTATTTGCTTGCTTTGGTGTTTTTGTTTTTTTTTTTTTTTCCCTCAGTACCTATGGAAATGGTGGCTCGCGCAGCTCTCGGTCTCGCTCTCCCCTCTTACTAATTTCTAAACCTTTTAATCAACTTCAGTCGCGTGCGGTGGAGAATGCGAGAATCCCGAGTGAGCTGAGTTTCTGTAATCTCAGGGAAAATTCTGCACGTGCTGTTGGGTGCCTCCTGGCCATTAGTAGCCAGGAAGCTCTGAGTTGGCTACACCTTCGTAAATTGTGCTTTCCAGTGGGCATCTCAGAAGAGACTTGGGGACGGAGTATGGGCACGCTAGAAGAAGGCAGTAGACATGTGGCTTCACAGTTTGCTCAGGGAACAGCTGTAGCGTGACCACAAAAAAAGGCCAGTCCTGGGCTACTGTGAATACCAGAATATCAAAAGCTCTGTTTGCTGAATTATTCTGCTTTCCAGCTAGTGCTAAAATATACACCATCTACTACGTACCCACGTCTCTAGTCTCACATGTGTTCCTTGCACGGCTTTGTCCCAAAGGAAAAAACAGGCCTCTAAAACCTGTGGACTCAGGACGTAGTTTGCCAAGATTTGGGTTATTAGGAAAGAGACCAGTAAGTCAGAAGGAAGCTCGTGTGAGCAGTGAGCTGAGAAATGAACTGTTGAACTGGAATGAGATTCTAGTTGGTGTTTTTTTGCCCCTCTGAAGACCTAACTGGAAAATGTTCTTAGCATCTGAAGAGTTGCCTGAATGGTCTGTTTACTCCTTTTCATGAAAATTGATACCAGAAATTGGTAGAAAAATTTTCAAATGTTAATGAAAACTAGGTGCAAATGATAAGCTGTATGGTCATCTGTGCAGAGAACAGAGACGCTTCTTCTCAGAAACTTCTTCTAGTTGACACTATCTGAACATCTGAGCAGCTGAGGAAGAATTCTGTCAGAATTTTCTTGTTCCTACAGGAAAAATAACAATATTACCCCCCTAAGACAGAGCTAAAGAAATGCTTCAAATGTTAGGACAGCAAATTGGCTTACAATGCTAACTGTGTTTCTATTTAAAGGCAGCCCAAACTCTGATATATCACTTAAATAGTCAGACAGAAAAAGATGGTTGGGGTTTTTTTCAGACCTTAAACACATTTCAGCTGCTGTAAGTTACTGGAAATTACTCTACTTTCTTAGTAGAAAAGGAAATTGTTCTACTGACAGCAGGGAGGGCTAAGAAGCTGTGAAAATGAGCATGTTGGTTTCTTAAGTGTATTTTCTAGTCATACAAGATATGCTAATTGTGAACTCATGACCTCTTTTTTTCCAAAACAGCTAAGATTTAAAAAAAAATCAAAGCAACTTCAAATAAATACTTATGAGACAGTAACAGAATTATGTATTTATTAAAAAGTTTATCAAGCTTTTTTTTTTTCAGATAAGCAAAAATACCACTTTGGGATGACACTGATTTAATTTACTTGCTTTATATTTTAGTACTTTTTCATGATAACTTATGTGTAGTTATCTTTAAATGAATTATTTTGGTTACTCTGAAAGTGTGTCTATTTTAAAATGTGTCATCAGATTTTCTTTTTCAATTGAAGAATGCTCACAGAAGGGGTAGGTACCTTTTTCACTTTGGGCTCAGGAGGTGAGAAACTGGGTGTTAGGTTTTTTGTTTGTTTGAGTTTTGGTTTTGGGTTTTGTTGGGTTTGATTTGGGTTTGTTGGTTTTTTTTTTTTCCCCACCTGTATTTGGCACTTATTCATTTAAAAACTGATCTTTTATATTAGAAACCAGCAGGACAAATCAGTTAAACTACACTCAAGAGATGACATTAGTCCACACCCACGCTGGAGAAAAAACCATGCAAGATAAAATAATGGCAATTGTTTTCATCTGTATGGATGATGTATGGATAGTGAAAACAGAAGAAAACAAAATGTACAGGGAACAGGGAGTTTGCCAAGAGATTGTTTCTATATAAATTTTAAGAAAATAAGAGAAACTTAGAAAGGAAGGCAGATACAAAATGGCTCAGTCCTATGAAGTGCTGAGCATCCTCAGCATAACTCAGGGGGGTTTGGAGGCTCTCAGTGCTGCAGCTGTGAGCTTTATGCTGGAAAAGAGATCCTAAGAGCAAGAAAGACCCTGCTCTCAGATCTATCTCATATATATATATGTGTATATATTTGGGGGTGTGTCTGTATATATGTTGATTTTATTATTATTTTTTTTTCCCCAAAATATACCCGGGTGCCTTTGTTCGCTGTCATGGCTCAGTGTATGTGCTCCTGTGTAAATTTCCCGTCGTCAGAAGATCATAAAGCAAAATCCTACCTACCCTGTTCAGCAGAGTGCTTGATGTTGTCTTGGTAGGAAGGTCTGTTGTGTTTCCCCAGCAGTGAAATAGATAAATTCATTATATACGTACAGTGTGTAGACAGGCCTAAATAGTTTTAATATAATGCTGGACAGCCTCCTTTGCTTCGTAGACCAGAACCATAGTTCTAAGACTATTGTGTTAGGATTTAGGGGAGGTAGAAATGCTATATAAATATAAGCTAAGATACCAGCAACAGATGAGATGGAGAGACTTTTGAAAATGGTAATGTTTATTTTCTTTCACCTTTTCTTGTCCCTGTGTTTATCAGTGGCTGGAGACCAGGACTGATGTATCTGCTCATGGAGAGAAGGGGCCAGGGTTGGGAGATGGTCTAGCTCCACCTTCTGCACAGCGGCAGTAAAGCAGAGGGGAGAGGGGAGCAGTGGGCTTTTATTTGGAAGGTACAAGATGAGCCATGACAGCTGCTAAGTACAAACCCCCAAAATCGGGCTGGAAATGCTGGGCATGAAGTGAGTGTAATGAGTATAAAGTGGTAGCATTTTGGAGTTGCTGTGTGTTGAGAAGGATATAAAGATACATGTGAAAGTGTAGTTGGGAGCAGCTGGATGGTGCTGCTGTGATTTAATGGATAGGTTTTATGGGGTTCTTTCTGCTTGGTGTTCCCTGAGCCTCGTGATGTTCTCCCTCATCATCGCTGTCCCTGCTGCTCAGGGCTTTGGAAACACACATGCGCGCACGCCCAGAGGAAGAAAAGGGTTAAAGCCCAGCTCGCTTTCCCTTCCATTTCTCTGTTCTCTTCTTAGTTTTGTCCTGTCTGAGACCTGCCACGCTGCCTCTCCCTTCTGAAGGTTTGCCCTGGGTGCTGTACCGTCCCCTCCTCCTCCTCCTGCCACAAGCAGTGGGGTGCATCCTGTTTGGGGTTACTGCTGTGTCACTCCAAGTGACATGCGCCCGCATGAGAAGGGGAAAGGGAAACGAAGAGCCAAGTGAGCAATTACTTTGCCAACAGCTCCTTTCAAAAAAAAAAAAAAATCCAACAAAACAACCCAGTCCAAAATGTCCTGGTGGCATTGACAGCTATTGCTGTCCAGCACGTGAGCTTTTCTTTCCTGTTGATGCAGCAAAATAAATAGCTTCGTGTGGTGCCGTTACTGGTTCGCAGCAGGACACCCGCAGCACTGGGCTTCTTCCAGTTCCCGCATCTTGCAGATGCTCGCGTGGACGGAGTGAATAGGGAGGGGAAAAAAAAAAATATGAGGCAAGAAAATACTTGTGAATGAGAAAGCAAAGCCACTCCATAGGAACAAGAGGAAACGACAATTGGGGTTTTTTTTGGTCGTGTTACACTGTGGTATGTGAACTATAGAAGATGCAAGAGCTGATGCTGAGCTGATCGGAGCTATATGGGACATGGCTCGTTCTGCTGCAACCCCAGGAGAGACCCTCCACGAGTCAGGAGTTGCCCCAGCCACATCTGTTGGCTGGGAGTGTCTGCAGCTACATTCTCACCAAATCCATTACCGCCAGCAAAAAGGGGGTTTATTGAACATACACTATATATATATACTGTATGTATCTTGATTAAGTACAACCTCTCCCAGTGGAACAATGTAGTTTTTATCAAGGGTTTCTGTTGATTCTGTGAGCTGTGAGGCAGAGCTCCTTTGGAGTGTGTGTTCCACCTCAGTCCCGTGATAAGAAAGGCGTGTGTTTGGAGTGAGTTTCAGTGCCGATACGCAGGGAGGGCACACCGAGCTGGACCTGCAGTTTCTCATCACAGACCAAGGCTTCAACAGTATGAAAAGCCGTGTGGACACATAGGGGCTGCTTTCAGCTGATGCTCAGAGCTGGCATGTATCTGGCTTGTGGAGTTTTCAGTAAGACTTGACTAGTTCGGCTGTTCTGCAGTGGAAAATCCCTCTAGATGGATAGTTGTGTTATAAAGCCTATTTTGTTTAATCATCACAGGGCAATGACTGGTCCTACGCTGTGTTTTCTCTTCCTACCAGTCTTGGAAACCCAAGATGGTGAGCATGTAGTAAGAGTTAAAAAAAGAAGGGGACAGCAGAAAATGTGAAAGTACAGAGTTCAGACTGATAGCGAGCAAAGCACTTTATTGCAAGCCCAGTGGAGCACTTGGCTAAGTTTGGCTTAAAAGTTGGGGATCTACTTTAAAATCAGAGGGACCGAGTGCTCTGCTGCTTTGGGGAACCAAAGTATTCGTGATCTCACAGTTTTAGTGCATTTGGCTGGTCCATTATCTGTCAGTCTGTATTTTTTTGCAGCCACTAAATGAAGTTGCAGGGCCATATGGCTTGTTCAGGTGTCTGATTTTTATTTGTCCTTATGCCCTTATGAGTTACGTAAAAGCGAAGTCAAGCAATGCCTTTAGTGTCTGCTCTATATAGTTCTACCTGAAATAGTTTCAGGTCACCTTTGCATGCTTAATTTGGAAAACAATCGAGTAGCATGACTCTTGCCGTGGAGAATTGAGCAGTCTGGGCTCCTCTCGGTAGTCCTGGGGCTCTTGCAATATCCACGCAAATCAAGATCTCAGCCCTTCTGCAAATTAAGTAGGGGCCCGTTCAACTTGTAGAGCCAGTAAGGAGGGATGTTCAGTCCAGGGGTTGGAGCCAAGTTAGAAAAGTCTTCCCTCCTGAGAAGCAGCTGCGGGATAGATCCCGTCCACCTAGGTATTCATTAACGTCGTTTGGCAGATGTGTGAAAGTGTTGCTAATTGTTTCTGATTCAGAGCCTGGCAGTAGGAAATGCGGTGACCATCCTGGTTAGCAGTTTGGAGGGTTAACTAAGTGGGTTGGTTAAAGGCTCCCAGGAGCAGGGCTGTCATGGTAACTGTTGTACGTGGTTGAGTAATTTGGGGCAAGCGTTGCATTGGACTTTTGAAGGTGTTGGAGGATGCTTAGGTGGCAAGTGACGTACGCAGTGGTGTCAGACCGGTGCTGGTTCACGGAGAGCATCTATCATTAGCACTCCTGGGATATCGGTATAAATGAGCATCACGTACGGATAGGTCAGACTGGGATCTCATTCTGTAGATATTAATTTGTTATACTTGTCTGTACAACCCTCCTCTGTCTTTAGTTTGCAGTTGTTCCTGTGTAACTGAGACTTTTTTTTTTTTCTGTGAAATCTGAGGGGGGAATAAGACTGAGTCAGCACTCTGCTTAAGCCATGTGCTTTACTTTAAGTATGTAAGTAGTTTCATTGCTCCCAATGAAACCGCTCATGTGCTTAGCATTAGGCATGTGTTTTAAATAAGTTGCTGATCCAGAGTCTAATTTTGGTTTTTTTTGAGTAAAACCTACACAAATGAGGAGGGTAAGACTACAAACACACAGTGTTTAAAATGCTACAAATCAAAGGTTTAAGGTGACGTTCTTCAGGGAAAAAAATGTTGTGGCGTTTAATGCATTTTAGTGACACACTGAGCTTAAATGTCACCTTTGTTGGAAAAATGATCATCGTCTGTTAATTTTATGTGCCTGTCTTTATTAATGACCTGGTAACGTAGCAAGCTAAAGTTCACTGTAGCCCTCTGTGACACCAGGCTTTAGTCAGAAAGCAGCAGTTTGGGATTATCCCTACGTCAAACCTCAGTCGAACTGGGTACATTTAAATAATTGTCCGCCAGCTTTTCCTCTTACAAAGATACACAGTTTGTGAAATAGGTTCAACCATGGGCTGAAAATTTCTTTGATATTTTTAAAAGCCCATTGCTATGGCAACCAGACCCCAGAACAGAAAAGCTTGTTGGTAATAAGAAGGCTAAGAAATTCTGTTAACATTCAAGGAATAAAGCCATAGCAAAATAGCTTGTAGTCTGTTTTTTTTTCCAAACCCCAGAAGGAAGCACGATATCCTGAAGCAGCTTGGACCTGGATCACCAGCTGGAAGGGCACACCCTGCAAACACTCACACTGGTCTCAGCTCTTACGGCGGGGAATAATACGGAGTTCACAAGCATCTTGCTCCAAAATCCTTTTGTTATCTCTTCCCCCCCCCCCCAAAAACGGAAAGGTTGAAGTGATTTGATGGTTTGGCTTATGGGCAAGGAAACACGAGTTTTGCTTCTCAGAACTGGATGTCCCCTTTGTGCTTTGCTAATACAGAAACTGGCAGAACAGGCATTACTTTTTCTTTGACGTTAGGGCTTGCAGCCCTGTTTCCTTGTGTCTCATGACTGAGTGAATCAACACCTAATTAAACAGTCACATGAGGGACAGCGTAAAGTGCTGCTCAGGCACTGATGGTTGCGAATCTTTGGAGAGTAACTACTTACATCTGTCTTCCTCCTTTTCCTCCTCCTCCAAGGAACCCTGAACAGCTGCAGCTTTGCTTTTTTTTTTTAATTATTTTTTTTTCCAAGGGAAAAAAGATCATGTAGACTGCAGCTGAAGCACTGCTGTCTGTGCAGATAAATGAGACCTGGGGTAGGGGAAAGAGAAGACTGGACAAAATCTGGAGAAATCAGAATTATTTGCGTTTGTGCAGGGGATGACTTAGCTGAAAGCTTGAAGCTCTTGTTCTTGAGCATTTGATGCTCCTGGTAATTTAACTGAAAATGTGAATATTGAGCAAAGTAGTACAGTGAGCCCTTCGGAGTGGTCAGAGGGGATTCTTGATATTTTTAATATTATTTGTAATTCTATCACTGGCAAAGTGCTGCAAAGGGTCCATAACAATTCCTTTCCATCTCTGAGTGGCAAATACTTGTCTGGAGATTTATTGGGCTCTCAATTATCACTCAGTCACAAGTGCAGCCACCTTAATCAATTACAGGACGTGGCCAGCAGCCAAGGAATGCTCAAATCCCTGTGCTGCCTGCTCGTGCTATGACTTTCACCACCAAGGCAATATTTTTTTCCCCCTTATAAAACTCACGAAACAAGTATTACAGGATGTTTTAATCGGCGTGAGCAGATGGCTGCTTCCACCCTGGCCCGGTGGTGGGCTCCCTGGTAGCACTGGGGACTCACTGGGCTGTGAGGGGGTCTGTAGAGGGTGGTTTGAGTGCCCTTATGGAGGGTAGCGATGGTTTGGGTGCTCCATGGTGCAGTGTCTCCAGGCTGAAGATATCCACCAGGGGTCATCCTGCCCTGCCTGCTGCACAGCCTGGGGGGGTTCGAGGTGCGCTCAGCCCAGGAGAAGGCAGGGTGTCCCCCCTGCCTCCTGGACCTTGGGCATCCCCCAGCACCGCTCGCCCACCCTGGCACAGCTCATGGGTTAAAGAGCAGGACCCAAAAATATGCAGGTGTTTACATGCTAGTCTTTAAAAAGTGATTTCTTTCTTGATATATCTATCCGATTAAAAAAAAAATAATGCTTATTTAGATGTGTTTACTCAGTGTTGGTGCAGAAATCACATGACATGTCAGGCATAGCTCGAGTGCACTAGAAATTTGTTTATGCACCTTCCAACTTCCTAATGTATCTCCTGAAGTAATGTATGGAGAATCTCAGTTTTCACTTGTGCAAAAGGAAGAAAACTGGCATAGTCCTTACAGTTGCTAGGAAGACCATGGAAATAAAAGCCTTTAAGAGTCTTTAAGCTGAAGATAAATACAGGGAATTCCAATGTTTGTCTATTAAAAAATGAAAATGTCAGGATTCCTCAACCAACGTACTCTTGTTACATCAGGAGTCATTGAAAATGAAGGGTTTATTATTGATATTAGAATTGATAGTACTAGTGGAGCTATAGTGATGCCTCTAAGATGTCGTCATTTTCATGGCAACAGAGTTCTTGCAGTCAACCTTGGCTCTAATAGATCTTCTTTTCTCTTAATTGTATTACTACCCGTAATATAAATAATAATTCATAATATAAACAGCAATTCACCACTACATTACCTAAGCTTTGTGGTTGATACATCTAAGCCTGTGAGGCTTCTTTCTGTTCCGACTGGCACTGTGAAATGCTCACTTTTTTGTCATATTAATAATGCTCCACAGTGGTAGCTCAGATGTAACGTAGATGTTGGTTTTCACGGGTCAAGTTTGCTTTATTTCTCTTGGAAACTCTCATGTATCAGGCAAAGATAGATGGTGTGTGTCACTGAGTGGCATACTGTCACTCACTTAGAAGAGAGGACGGAAAACAGAAGTTAGTTTTATGTGTGGATTTAAGGATTGAAGAATCTATCTGGACATCTCCAGAATTACACAACATAAAGGGAGGGGGAAAAAAAGACTTCTCCCCATAACCTCCCTCTGCTACACTAGATAATTCTGTGTGACCTTAGAAAATTCTTTATTTCGTCTAGCTGCTTATGTGCAGCAAAAGCAATTTGTATTGGAACCTTTTTCTTCCCAACTTTTCATTAAACACACACAATAATGAACTATTTACACTTTATTTTTTTAATAGCTACAGCAAAAGATTATTCTGCTCTGCACACCCAAGAGTGCACAATAAAATAACTGTTTAGCAGGGGGAAAATGCCCTGTTGTCTTGCAGTACCAGTTGGTATTATGGAGGTTTGTTTGGTGTCTTATTTATAGTAGATTGCACTTGGAAATGTGATACAAAACAAACACCAATGTTCCAGTAGCTTAACCATGCATCAGATTTTTACAGTTATGATAAAAGATGCTTAAAATAAAAATGACTCGAAAAATTACAACGGTAAAGGGACAATCAATCTGCTGAGGTCTCAGCATCCGCCTTCTTAAAAGAAAAATAACGTTCCCTGTTGCACCCTCCAGGAATGCTCCCAGCCAGATTTGTATTTGTGCTGATGTTCCTTTATGCCGCCCGTAGAGACAGTTTATTCCAGTCATGAGACCTCCTCTTGCCGCTCGTGAGACCCCTGTGTGCGGAGAGTTTATAAACTTTGCTTTTCTGTTGATCTTTTTTTTTTTTTTTAAATTATTTTTGTACTGCATAAGAAAAGCCCTGTTTTTTCAGTCTTTAAAAACCTGGTTTCCTTTAAAGAAAACGAGGCCTGGGTATGAATGATCTTTCTCATCCTTTTGGCTCTTGCAGACCTTTGGCTGGGTTGGGGTTTGTGCGTGCAGGTATGTGTGTGTGTGCTCCAGTTGGAGACGAAGGGTTTGTGCTTTCGTCCTGTCCCCTCTTCCTCTCCAGCAGCGAGGAATTCAGTGGAATTTTTTTTATTTTTTTTAGGGATACAAGAATGCATTGAAAGCACAGTTTTAAAAAAAGTCTAGCTCAATGGTAATCCTACTAAGGCGAGTATTTTGTGGAGGAATGGTATCTAAGTATTTCTAGTCAGATTTCAAATAAAATCCTAATTGGCTTTCTCTCTTTTTGTCTGGTGTGGCTTCCAGCTCCTACCTTTGTGCATTATGAAGCAATAGCCGTTTCTTGGCCAGTAAGCATACTGGTGTTTTGTTGTGTGTGTTTACATGTGTGAGGGAAGCCTTCTTTCAGGAGAAAGACTAAAAAAAACTCACTTAAGGCAGTGGAGAACAAAAATGAATTATTTCATTACTTTTTTTAGCTTGTGGTTTGAGCTAACTGTTGTCTCCTTGGTTTAAAATCTGATGATTTACACCCAAAAGGTGCACGTGAGCCTTTCCAGTAATTCTAAATGTGTTCAGAAATGCCTTTGGATAGAACGAAGAAAGTAACTCTCTCTGGTGCTCTGTTGGTTTGAGGATATTTTTGGATTGTTCTTAATGTTTTAAGAATGATCCGCTGCCTCAGTCAGGCATTGGGGTCTGCAGAGAACCCCTTGGGTGGGATGTACCTCATCCTCTTGGCTGTTGGATGTGGCTGGTCACTGTCACCCACGTCCCTCCCATCTGCAGTCGGATGGATGTGCTGGATATTTGAGTGCCCTCCCAGGACCTTTCTGGAAGGTGATGGTCGAAGGCAGGAGATTTTGATCGCTTTATTTTTTGAACTTGTTAAGTGTTTTCCTGAAGGTAGATAATAATATTAGCTTTGTATTTTGAGTTCAAATTTACACACACACACAAGAAAAAAATAAATAAATGCCTGCACCAGTTCAAAGAGATGGAGAGTATCGTATTCCCTGCCAAAGGCAAATGCTGCCTGGGTGGAAAATGAGGGACTTTCTTTGGGAGGAAAAAAAACCCAAACAAGCTGCCTTTCTGCAGATCCCTTTCAATGATAGATGCTGTAGGCCCATTGCAAACCCCATAAAGGTTTCACAGCAGAGGTGAAAGCAAGATACTGTATCTGGAATACACCTGATATTGTAATTACAGCTTTCCTACTAATTGATGGCCCCATTTGGGTTTTATTGAGCCTGAACCTTCTCTGAGCGTGGCCTTGTGTCTGCAGCAGGCAGCCAGTGGGTTTGGGTTGAGTTCAGGCTTGGACCCAGGGTTAAAATACCACAGGTACATGCTGGTGTGACCAGAGCATCTCACTGTCCTCAGAAATTTAGAATCAGATGTTGTTTTTGAGAACTTTCCTCCTCTGTTCCAGATCAGTAAATAGGATGTTCACTGTGCCTGGATGTACACCTAGAGGATGGTGCATGTTTAACCAAAAGACCTGAATACTTTCTTGGATGTGGGAATGGTGACAGTGTGTTTGGACCAACACTGAGTATCTGAAGTCCTTCCTCGAGTGATAAATATTCACTGATCTGGCTAAAGCACTATTTATTCTCTGTATGCTTTGAGTCCGTCTCTTTATTTGAAGAGAAGTTACTTCCAATATTTTTCCTGGTCAGTTGTTGGATGGAGGCTGGTTACGCTTTCAAAGCACTTGTCTTTAATACGCATCAGGTTACCTTGAGGTAAAATGGAAACCTTAGATGTTACTCCTGTAAATAAATGTTTACATAATACATTGGACTGAACTTCTCACCATTGCATGTCTAAGAAAAAAAAGGTCACTTTTGACATCAGTAACCTTTAGAGAGATGCCTTTGCCACACAGGTAAAGAAAGTCACTGTGCGGAGCACATTCCTTTCACTGGATCAAGAAGGTAGGAGAGGTCAAACGTTACTGCTTACAGCTCCCAAAGCTTGGTATTTTAAGGTTTAAAGGGAAGGTTTGGTTTTAAGGCATGGGTCCTGTAAACAGCACCTGCCCAGTTTTGCTCATGTGAGTAATTCCATTGAATTCCCTGCCTCTAGTCAGGTATGAAAAGCTAGATCTGTAACGTGGGTCTGTGTGGGGTCAGGGCTGCAGCTCTTCATTTCTAAATGAGAAATTTCCTATAAAACATTCATGGTTGCGAAAGATAGTGGGTCTGGATTTGGAACCAAGTAAGTTTTACTGCGTTTGTGTCAAAACGCTTGCCCAGCACCAAACATAAAATTATTACCTTCCTATAAGTCGTCAGCAAAACTGCTGTTGCGTCAATAGATGAAGGATTTCTCCCTGAACTTTATCCAGCAGATGTGTAGCCGAAGGGGGAGCTCTGTTCTCTGGTGGAATCTCTCCTGGGGGGCAAAACATGGTCCAGGTGCGTTGGGATTGTTGGATCTTGGGAGCAGAGCCTGTCAACAAGTCCCATCAGCTCCCCCGCTCCGAGATACAGGGGGATCATCGGGAGCCCTGACCTCCGTGTTGTGGCACGCAGCCGAACAGGAGAATCCTGACCATAAATGGATTTTTTGCTGCCTGACAGTAAATGGATTTTTGCTGCCTTTGTTTTTGAAATATGGGCAAAACCTGCAGGTTTTCAGACACTGAAAAAAACTGAAGTGGGAGCTATGATGCTACAGTCTCCTGCCTTTATGTATTTCTTCATCTTTGTCCAAAGATAATACAAAATTAATAGTATGAGTGATTAGCTCCACATGTGCCTGTGACAATACTTGATGGCTTTTAATGTGCGCTGGCTCCTTCTTTGCTTCCCTGTCCATCTCGCTGGCTCCTCCCCCACAATTTAGAGGGGAGGAAAAAAAATAAAAAAAATTCTTTAAATAGCAAGCTCTTTGCTTTTGTGATGTACCGGGGCAGCCTTCCTGGCATGGCCCGGGTTACCACAAGAGCAATCAGGAAACCTTGTTTGCAGCTCTCAGGTTGGTCAGGATTTTGTCGTGGGCATTATTTCACATACTGCTTTTGTTTAGGTGGCCAAAAAAAAATAAAAAAGCCTATATATCGCCATCCAGTCGTCTTGCACGTCCCCGATGCTCCACTTGTAATATTAATGAGCCCTTTCCAGGACATACAGTGCTTTCTTTGTTCTTATAGGAGCCGCTGGGGAGGGGGAGTGGGTGATGCAGGGAGTGGGGCTGGTGTCACTCAGCCTGGGGACACGCTCGGGGGGACACAGCCCCAGCCATGCCAGGGTGGGCAGCGAGCATCGCTGGCTGAAGGCACCTCTCCCCGGCACCCGCAGGAAGGAGACCCCCCGCCTCGTTAAAACGTTGAAGGGTCTCTGTTTTGAGGGTGCCAGGGTGGGCGCGGGGATGGATGGTGGCTCCAGGTGGCGGGCGCTGACAGCTGGGTCACATGATGGCTGTCAGCGCTGGCTCTGCCACCCCTCGGCCTCCGCCACAAGCTTCCCCTGGCTTCCAGGAATGTAAAGGCTGGGGGGACAGTCTGGAAGGAGGCCGCCTTGCTTGGCTCCCCCCTCCATTTCTCCCTGTCCGAGCAGGCTGAATTCCCCAGGGTGGCGGTTCCCGGAGGTGCAGGACCAGCGGCCACAGTTGCCAGGGGACTTGGGTCATGAGACTCAACTCCGACCGCGTTCCGCTGGAGGAGGAGGAGGAGGAGGAGGAGGATAGATGGGACTGACATGTACGCTCCGGCGGCTGCCAGAGCAGCGCTTGGCTTCCCGATGAATTAGATCGATCCCCTCTGCAGCCATACACTAGAAGAGAGAGAGGAGCGGGGGACGACGGGCGGTATTTCCTCCAGCAGAATTCCCGGGCTGTGCGGGAGAATTCCCGGGCTGTGCGGGAGAATGGAGGGGCAGGATTGGGGTTATGAAACCCCAGGGCAGTGCGAACGCAGCCTGGTGCAAACGCCTGTCTTGCGCTTCAGCGAACTGCTTTCTTTAAGGTGGTTTTTGTGATCCCGTTGCTAGGATTAAGGCTTTTTTTTTTTTGCATTGCAGCATGGAGAGTCTTTTGTTTGAGTTAAATTCAGACCTCTTGATATGTCACCTGACAGTCTTGTGGTTTTGGATGAATATGGCTCATTGCTATTATTAACCTGAGTTGGCAGCTGGGCACAACAGGAGTTTATAGGGATTTTGAAAAGTGGAACTGCTCGGGGGACAAAGATGCTTCCCAGGTACGGTCACTGCACAGTTCTTGAGATCATTTTAATTATTTGAAAGCTTAATATTTTCACTGTGATGAAAGTATTTCTCTGCCAGAAATGTGAAGCTTTATTTGTGATTCTTACAGTCGTGTGTTAAATGGCACTAATGTATTTTTTTTTTCCTTGAATTGGTTCTGTTATAATTTTGCAAAGGGAGGCGCAATCTACTTGAATAATGTAAAACCTTGTGTTCAGTGCTAGTGAATTTAACTGAAAGGAACCGTATCTTGTTTGTGTATGGCTTTTTTTGTTAAAACAGATATTTCAAAAGAGCACAGAGCTTGTGTGTGCATGCGTGTGCGTGCATATGTTTGCATGCGTGTATGTGCTTAAAGCAGCTAAAAGCTGAACAGGTTCTTTTTGAAAGGACATACGCGACGTAGTCCCCAAAATATTCTATGAAATTACTAATACTAATTTCAAATTCTGAAGCTGTGTGAATTGCAAACTTACTCAACATGCTGCACGTTTTTGACAAAACCTTCCATCCTACTTATTTTCAGTATCACACTCCAGATTATGATTAATGTGTTGACTAGACTGCACCTAACCTGTGTATATTATGTCTTTTTGCTTGTGGAAAGGCATCTGGCTCATGTATTGAATTTTTAGAGTATAAATTAGCTACCTTAATGAGAGCCAAGTGACTTGGGAGAAGGGAGGAAAAAAATGAAAATACACTAAAGTCAGCTTCATATACAGTTCAAGAATTGGACAGAGCCCAGGACCTTGGAAGCCAATTGAAGTTTAGGTCCAAGTTTATGATACTGAGTGTGAAATACCTGGCTGACGGAGTATGTGCCTGGTGTACGAGATGTGCTTAGGATAAGCAGCAGAAGTTTCCTGGAGCTCAAGTAGTGCAGCTATTCAAGGTGAGGGCTGCTAAGCTGGTCACTGAATGAGACACGTTTATAGATGCGGCATGGAGCTGACCTCTACTGCAGTGCCTGTGGCCCTGTCACTCTCCTTCAAGAAATGAAAAAGGGGAGACTTGGATTTTTTTAAAAGCAAACATGTTTTCCTCGTGACTTCCTTAAAAGTGTAACTGCTACAAGCTGTCACCCGTCCTGAGTGGTTGTCCCTGAGATGATCCACCAGCTATCAGTTCTTCTGAGCTACCCAGGGAAAGGGTCCATTGAATTTTGTGAAACCCCAACTGCGGTCAAAGGGACAGAGGGCAGCGTCACCCAAAGTGCTGGGTAAACTCCTTCGCAGTCGATCGTCGTGGGCTGCCTCCGTGGCCTTGGGCGAGTCACAAACGCTGGTTTTTCTCTGCAGAATCAGCAGGCGTTCGCCACAACAGTCACACAACCCTGCAGTGACCTCAACTCTTGTAAAGTCAATTATCTTGCAAAATTTTTTCTAAGTATAGGCCCCGTGGTTTCTCTACTTCAGGGATCTTCTTCCTCCCTGCAGCCTTATGGTTGTGGTGTTGTCACCAGCATTTAAATGGGATCTCTCACTGAAAATGCCAACGTGGCAAAACAGTGATGCAGACTGGATCATCCTTATCACAGGAATCCTGGTAAAGTTCTTTGGCTCCTCAGGTGTTATTATTAAAAAATAGTTAACCTACCCATGCCTCTTTACAAAAGCTCTGCTGGTGGATAGTCTTCCAAAGCTGGAAGCATCATGAACATGTCATATTGCTCTTTTCATTATTTCCAGATTAGTTGTGCTCTTTCAGAAAGGTATCTTTGTACAATAATGGTCAAATAATAAGTGAATTACTGAGTTGGAGTAAGAATGTATTAAAATACCTAGAATACCTTCCCCTTGTGTCCTATATACTTAACTTTTGTTGTATCTTCTCAAAGCCAAAAGAGAAAAAACCCAGTAACTGGTAATAGAAATGCGCGGAGGAATTTGGGCAGGATAAAGGGAATCCCTTGTTGGAAAAAGCATCTCAATCAGGGGTGAGAGGTGTATGATACGAAGGTTGGACTGTGCAAGGACCATTTGGTACCACCTTCTGTTCATCTTCCCTGTAACAAAGCAGCATCCTAAATACTACTAGGTTTACACGCACAGGTGAGCGTGCTTTGATGTGCATCTACGTAGAGTCAACCTGCATCTGAAAAACCCCAATGCTCCCAGTGGAATGGTCTCACATTTATAATGTAAACTCTTCAAAAGAGGGACAGTCGCTTTGCCTAGCGCTTGTGTAGAAGTTAGTTGGGTCCAAGCGCCGCCGTAAGAACAACAGGGCACGAAGAGGATCATCTGCAGGAGTTGGAGATGAGCCCTGGGGATCCCTGTACCTCTGTTCTCCTGCTCATCTGAACAGGAGTATGGCAAGGTGTTTCCTCCCGTGCGGAGGGCATGGGGTGAGGTAGACCTGATGCCTGCTCTGCCCTGGCTCTCACTGTCAGCCTTTTAAAAAGGTGCTAACATGAAAACCACACAGAACAGATAAGCTAGCTTAAACTATAAATATCATTTGCGTAGATGCATTTAAAAATAGTTGGAAGTGATTCATCACCAGGCAGTTTTTATAACTATGGGTAACATGATGTAGGAAAACAATAGTTTGACTGATAGTTTCAACTTACTTTTTCAATGATTAGTCATATGCTGGTTTTGAGCAAACTTTCTACAGTTCTTACCTGCTTAATATCTCCATCCGTTTGCTTCAATTGCTTTTCTTTAAGACTTCTAAAATAGCTGTGTTAATTATTAAAAAGTAACTGGGTACTACCTAAGCCGTGTTAGTATAAAATTGTTTTAAAAGTCCAGTCTCAGGCTGGAGGAAAAACAGTATTAAAGTAAACCCTTAATGGAATGAAGAAGTGCTGTTTGTGGTGTAGTGGAAACAAGGAGGAAGGAACATACTCACTTTCAATTACAGGGGAAAAAGATAGTATTTTAATTGACGGAGTGATAACGAAGGATTTCTGTGTCTGTCGTTTCATCCATTAAAGCTTGCAGAGAGTGTAATAACGCCAGGTGAAAGCCATTCGGTTACCTCTTGCTGAGAAACATCTATGGCAATAATAAACTCCAGGAGTTAGATACATGAGAAAATCCCTCCTTGGGGAGAGTTTGGAGTTGAGAATTGCCATGCAACTCGCGGTAGAGATGTCAGGAAGCCTGTAATGGGTCTGTAAGTGTAAACTACAAATATTACTCCTGGTAGTTGAATGTGAAAAAAGCAGGAAAACAAAACAGGTGAAAGAGCAAGAAGAGCTGAACAATAGTAAGGCTCAAGTGTGAACATGCATTAAAATAGAATTTTTCAAGCCCCGATTTCATTATAATTACTTTCTAATAATTTAATCATTATTCATGTGGAAGTTTGCCTTTCTGTCCCAAATAATTCCTTTCCCTGTGTGCTTTCTACCTGCCTTAGCATCTCTGCAGGGGGTTGGACCAGATGACCTCCAGGGGTCCCTTCCAACCTCAACCTGGTGGTTGGAGGTCTGGTGAGGTCTGGTTTGATGTGATTTGTTTCTGAAGTCTCCCACACAGCATTTATACATCGATGATTTCTGCCCCATTCTATTCATATCAGTATTTCTGAACATCTCACTCTGGAGGAATTACTATTTGTGTAGTGGAAATCACCACAGGACTGGTGTCCTGCTCAGAAATAATTTGTTTTTCACCATTTCTTCTCTTGCTTTGACGGGTGAACTCGCAGCACTAATTGTGTAGCAAAGTTGCAAACGCTTCTGCCGGTGAAAAGATTGTTGGGGTTTTCCTGCTGGTGGTTTTTCTGTTTGTTTGTTTGTTCTAGGTTTGTTTTTGTTTTTATTTCTTTAAATATAATCAGTTTCAAGGAAAGATCAAAGGGTGGTAGATAGGTCAGGCAGGAAAAAGTCCTCATTAAGAGAACAGTCATTTCCAGAAGAGCGTGGGAGCTGGAGACTCACCTTGCATTAACATCCCTAGAACACTTGATTCTATGTCTCCTGGTTTGTCTGTAAGAATCTCAAGAAAACATCAGTTAAATGTCAAAGTTAGTTTCCATTTATAAACAGAACTAATTATATTCAGAAGATCTAGGTCAATTTTCATCCGGCTGAAGAGTAGCGCGGGAGTATTGCCCTCTTACATTTGTTTTGAGAACGTGCCCTGCGTATTGCACCCAGGAATATGACCGTTTTGGGGTTAAATCTATCCAGATATCGAGCTTAACAGGACTTTAAAGCTGCTGACACCACCAGCAAAGCTATTCCGGGTCCCGCTTCCTCCAGAAAAATGTGCTTTGCTGGGAGGTGGGGGGGCGAGCCGGGGGGGTGCCCGGCTGGCTCTGTTTACTGTCTGTCTAAGCGAACTTTCCCCCAGCTCTCTTCAAAGTTTCTTCTGGTCTGGGAAGTGGCCCGCTATTGCCAAGGGAATGTTTTTGCAAGGCTGAAATGTGCTTAAGGACTCTATTATGTAACACAGATAACGCTTTTTGGGAATTATCACAAATTACGCTGGGTAATATCTACCAAACGCTCGTCTAGAGAAAGTTAAAATGTCATGTGAAGAAGCCGAGAAGTAAACAAGCTCTTGTTACCTTGATCAAACATGTTTCCGAATACAGCAAGGGTTTTATATTTAGCTTTCTCTCCTCTTAGTGTGTAATCTGCTCTTGGAGCTTTTTATAAGTAGACTTTCCTGAGATCTGGAACAGCTACTGCCCTTCTTTGCCAGTGATTTCAAAGTCAAATATCAAAAGTACTAGGTAATGGAAGACACGCTTTTGTCTGAGTGTGAAGGAAATTCAAACGCGTTGCAAGGGTGGAGCAGGCGATAGCACCTTTTTGGCAAGCGATTCGCTGTTATTGTCACAGACTGTTTCTTTATAGGAACCACAGTGGTCTGTCTGGAAACAAAGTGAGTTTGCAGACTTCCATTGGTTTCACTTAAATCATGGAATCAATCACGGAGTCAATCTGTCATTCTGTGGATTTTGGTTTTTTTTTTTTGCATTTTCTGAAATGCAGGATGGGGGTAATAAGCAGAGCCCCCAGTAAATGTAAGGTCTGCTCTGAGTTTGTTCCTGTGCTTGGGTTCTGGTACAGAATTTGCTCCTTTTGGCGTCTGCTCTTGGGGTGGGCACATCCCTCTGTGGACGACGCTTGGCTTTAGGTGCCCGAACAGAGAGGGCACACGGCTCTTTGCCCCCAAATCTAGACACTGAGTTATTTCAGTTTCAAGTTGCTCAAGCTTTTTTCTTGTAATAACTTGCTTTTGACATTTGTTGCACACTATCTTCTCTGCAGCTTCTGTTTTTCTCTCCAGTTGCTAAATGGTGGGGCTGAGCAGATTAGGAAATGGATTTCCTCTCTCAAAAGACCGAATAACTGTATGTCTTGGTGCTTATTTTCACCTCACTGGGACTACACCAGTTGTAAAGCCTGTGAATCTATTTTGGACAGTCTTAAAACCTTCTGATGGGCAGCCATGGCTTTGATTCTCTGCTGTGACCTATTCCAGAAGTTGGGTTACAAATCATCATTAGTTTGCTCATCACATACAGCATGGACATAGAGAAGGAAACCTTTTGGTTGGTGAATTAGAGGGACAGAGGAGAGGAAAATTACCCACAGTCTTGGAGTCAAGCATGCCAGGTTTACTTTAATCCATGTTATCACTTATGGGTGTCTTTGTTTCTGAAATAAATGTGGAGCTCCTTCTTGTAAACTGGGAGCCTGTATCCTTCATTGTTGGCTGGAAAGTTCCAGGGCCTCATTTCTCACTTCTTGGGGTTCCGTGCTAACGCTGTTTGCCTAAAAGCCAAGGATAAGGAAGATAGAATTTCACTTGATCTAGGAAATGGCTCGTAACTGGCTGAAAGATGATTCCTGTTGGTTTCATGGAGAGAGCAGGCATCTTGTTTCCTATCTTCCAAGAACTGAGAAGGTATCAGTGAAAATGGATTCCCCAGCCCAGGGCAATAGTGCTTGCTTTAAAACGATGGCTGGCTTTTTAAAATGGAAATTTAAGATGACAGCTACAGAGCAGCCTTAAAGACAAGATTTTGTGAAGGTATTGGAGCCTGAGTCCTCCCCAGTTCTCCCTTTACAGAGCACCTCTGAAATCAATGGCACTGGGGGAGGCAGAGGCTCAGGAGAGCTCCTCTCCTTGTCACGGACTGCAAAACCAGTTTGGGAGTAGGTGTGTTGGAAGAGGACTGGTATGTGTTTTGCTGACCCATGCAGCAGCGTAGCCCTGAATCACAGGGGCTTAAGTGGAGATTATTTCTAAGTCTGAACATAGCAAGGACCTGAGTATATCATCAGGCCCAAGCTACACGTGGCTCTCTCCTCCCCAGCATTGAAGCATTATTAGTGTGGTTGTTGTATAGTTTATAATGCACGGATGTTATTGGTGTTTGTGAAACCCGAAGGAGGGGAGGAAAGGTGCTTTGCATCTTTTTGGTGCTCTGCCAACCCGCAAGGCTGAAAACCTGTGACTGGAAATGCAGAAATTCATTACTTAAGGGGGAGACCAGCGTGAATATATATCTTTTTCCTTTTTTATTTGTGAACGTTTTCAACCTAGTGCTTGCAACGAAGAGGGGCTCCCTTTTCGTGTGTCTTTAAACACAAAAGCTGAGTTTTTCTAGGACTTTGACTTCCAAAAGCTGGAACTTGAAGAAAACATTAAATATCACAAGACAGAGCACGAGAGCTAGGAATGCTGTGCACAACGTATATGGTTGCAGTGGATTGGTGCCATTTGTGCCAGTGTAATTTGGCAAATGTAGAGGAAAGAAAAAACAAAAGGCAGAGTTCTGGCTGCGGGATCAAAGCGTTTGATGAAATAGCGTTGCATTTGCTTGATTTAATGTTTTAATAAAGTTGTATATACTGATGATGTAGAAAGAACAGTGTAATAAGGAGTTGTGGTAATTGATCCTTCTGCTCTTTTCTTTTTTAATTAAAGCTGGCCTTTGCCGGAGTTTGACCCAAGTCAGATCCGACTGATTGTGTATCAGGACTGCGAAAGAAGAGGACGGAATGTCTTATTTGACTCCAGTGCTAAAAGAAAAATAGAGGATGTTTCAGTGTCGGTGAGTATTTTACTAATTTGCATGGCTATAGTCTGTATCATTTAAAATGGCAAGATTACAAACGTTCTGGTTTATTCATATTAACATTTAAACGTCAGTTATATACAGGGCTATATTTAAATGCCTGTTAAGTTGCAAATTATTCAGGCTTCAGTGATTCCACTCTTAACAGCTTTAAGTACTATAGCAATCTCCTTATTCCTGGGCTCGTCTACTTTCTGCTCTTGCAGAGAGAAGGCTTCCTTCCTGGGGCTGCAGCAGGCAGCGCTGGGGGCTGAGGTGGGGCATAAACTGATATTTAGGGATTTATGCTTTTATGCCGTGGTGTGGGGTCTGCATTCTTGATCGGACGGTCCTCCCAGTCCTGTGTCCTCTGCTGTCCTGTTTGTTAGCTTTTGCCAATCCTTCCTATGCTTCGCTGCCAGTATTTTGACACAAAATTACTTGAAAACTTTTTCTCTTTTTCCTTTTGGCATGGCCTGCATGGTAATCTATTAATTGAAACTAATGGCTGCAAGTCAGATGAGGATACTTCCTTCTAAGGGTCCTGGCCAGAAGATTAATTTCTAGCCACAGTGCTATTGTAGGTGGTTGTGTGAGGTTGGACAATTTAGTTCACTACTTTGAACTTCCTTTCCTCCATCCCTAAAAACATTTGCAAACCATTTTGAGCCCTGCAAGCAGAAGGCACCGTGTGAACTGAAATTTATGATCCTGGTTGCTTTTACCCGTAGGACCTGCTGTAAGTTCTGTAGGCAGAGGTACGCAAAATACGGCTACCCCCAAGCAGCGATTTTCACGTTGGGTTGTTGGAGCACGGCCAGAAGATTCTTCATCCAGCTTTGTAAACTCTTCCAGGCTATTGCTGAATGCTGCCAGCCTGATGCCTCTCCTGCTGGTGCTTCCCATCTCCACGTATCTTATCCTCTGGGAGTCACTTTGTGTCTCACTAACTTCCATCCTTCTCCATCTTAGCACTTTAATAGCCGTGAATCAAGATCCCAATTTCCTAGTTCTTTGGGGGAATTTATGAAGTAAAGCAAGTTTCACAAAGGTTGAACAAAACAGATCTTTAATTTTAACTGGCTAGAATTGCTTTATAAGTTCCTGCTCGTCTAGGTGTTCTTGCCAGGAAAACAGGCTTTTAAAGACAAGAGATCATTAGAAGTGGTTTATTGGTATGAATTGCTGGCTCTGCTCATTACTATTACTTCATCAATTATAAAGTATTACTTTATTAATAAGAAAGATGTTACACAGTATAAATCCTCTTGCTATATTTTGATTGATTTCTTGCAAGCCTAAAACCTCTTTAAGATAGATCTGTACTTGCACAGTAAACTTGCAAACTTCACTGGTTTGGTTTATTTCAGAGAAATAATTGACTGTGGCAGCTCAACAGCAACAGAATAAATGGCTATTAATGAAGCTAATACAGTTTCATATTAATCTTGCCTTTATTTTTCTTTGCTAACAGTGAAGGGGGAGAGAAATATCTATAGTCACCATCTCTATGAAAGGAATATGTGAGATTGTTGGAGGAAGATTATTCCCAGGGTGTTTGAAATGCCCAATACTCATCTCTAGTAACTTGATATGGTTCTTCTTTTTTGTGGTATTAGGAGACTTTGAAAGAGAATGCATTGAAACATTTGCTTGACGTGCTATCTGCCTTCAGCAGCACTCAGATAATGTCATGTCAGGCAAAACTTTCCTCATAAAACAAAACTTTGGAGCAGCAGAAACATTATGCAGGTAAAAACGTGCCGGAGAGTCCTCGGCTCGGCTTGCTGCGAGCTTAGTGCAGGCTTGTACAGTTAGCAGTACGTACTGGCCATTTTCAAGGAATCCCATTGTTTATTTTTCTCGCTCTTTATCATGATTTTCATTAACAAAGACACACCCTGCCTATACAAAGCCAGATCTTGGCTCTAAGCACATTCCAAGGCACTCTTGCCCTTTCGCAGCAAGACGTGTGTGTGGGCCGGGCACTTGCCCTTCTGAAAGGGTATCTGTTCACCACACCACAACAGCCAACACTTTCTGCATCTCTCACCCCCATTTCCCTACATGATTTGTACCTCTGGATTTACAAATAAACTACGGGAGAGATTTGCAAGAGTGCCCGGCAGAGGCCAGACTGTTCTGAGTGAAGTCTCATCAGACTAATACAGAGAACTGGGAGGGTTTTAGTTTGCTTTATGTTGCTGTACAATTCAGTTTCCGTTTTCTGTTGCTTCTGAGATGGCTAGCAAAATTGTCTAATTGAAAGTAGGCATAATTTAAAAGCTGTATGCCTGCAGCAAGGTGAGATGTGCTTTGCTCTATTTTATATTTCTAATCTCTGCACGTGTCAAGAGTTGTGTGCGGTGGACCAAGGTTGAAGGTGGCTCAGTCATTTGAATTCTGTAAGGAAAGGTATGGTTATAAAATGTAAGAAGCACCAGAGCAAACTTTTCCAGATGCAGATGTTTCGGGAAATAAAACAGTAGGCTCCGACTTCTTGATGAGTGAAAACTGCAGAGTTTGTGCTCGAACCAAGCTGGGCTCTAATTATTTAAACATTACTAGGCTCATATTATCCATGAGGGAAACGTGAACGTAACACAAATAAGGATTTTGTGTTTTCATTGGATATTAAATCAACCTCTTTGTATCTTCAGTAAAGCTAAACATCAGGTAAACAAGAATTTTGGGAGGGTGTTGCACAGAGACGCAGAGAAGGCAGCTGAGAGTTTGTGGTGTGGCCATTAAAGTCTTTTTAATTGTGCAGGAGAAGCGATGTTTTCCCTGGATCCTGCTGGAGCTGAAGTTGGCGAGCGGAGCGGAGCGGCCGCCTGGTGACTCGCAGGGCTGGCGGCTGCCGCACCGGGAATGTTGGCCGAGGGCTGTGCCAGGCCTTTCCAGCGAGGCCAGGGCAGCTGTGGGCACTTGGCATGGGGCGAGCAGAGAGATCCCCTTTGTCAGTCCTATACCTTTTTTGGTGCTGAGCGGGAGAGGTTCTTCCCTGGCTTTCCAGGGGATGGGCTATTGATCGGCCGGGCTCTCTTAAGCAGAGCCCAAAGGCTGCTGCCTCGCGGGCATCTGAAAATTGGGCAACTCCCCTGTCTGAACTCTGCCAGGGCATCCCAGAAGGGAGCCACTGCCCTCTCCAGCCCTGTGACACCGGGTCATGAGCAAATGTGTCAGAATGGGCGTTTGCATGTTGAGTACACCGGGGCAGGCCGTGATGCCAGAAGTAGACATTACTGACACCTTTACTGAACAACCTGGGTCCACACCCAAACATCCACATCCTGCGGGTTTCTGGGGTATCAAAGTACTTCTATGGTCAAGGTCATGGGTCTGATCCTCTGTCTCCTCTAGAGTTACTGCAGAGTTTGTTTCTCATGCTACTGAGTCTCACTAATGAGACGGTATTACTTGATTTGCAGGTGATAGTGTTACAGCCCATGACTGATTTCTGTTAGCGTTCTTGTTTCTGTGCTTGTCTGCTCCTTTTCCTCTTTTCTTTTTCGTTTTCCTTTTCCTCCCCGCCTGCCTCCCTCTCGCAGGTACCCCCAGCCCCCCTCACTCCCCGCATGGTGCCTCGTGGCTGTGCCAGCTCCCACACACATCCACCCCGCTGGGTTTTACTGGGTTCCTAAGCCAGGAGCTGCATGTAAACCCAGGTACACTCCTCCAGGGGCCATGACACCAGGTTTGAATTTCAAATCGAGCCCAACGAGCAGCTCCTTTTCCTTTTCAAGGTGCAGAGGGGAGGGCGGGTGGCCCGGCCAGTGCTGAGCTTTCAGCCTTGGCTCTGCCTTTCCTGACCCCTCTCTGTGCTTGGCTTCCCAACCCTGACACCGCACTCACGCCGACCTTCCGCGAGGGCTCTGCTCTGTTTTACTGTGCTGCGGCTCTCGTGTGGCACGTGAGTTATGTGGCCATAAATGTCAGCGTGCAAAGGCCAGCTGAAGTATGAGGAATTTTCCTCTGAGGGCTGGCGATTGCCTGGGATGAGGATGCCACAGAAATGATGCCACGAGAGAGAAGTGGGGAGTAAACCAAACAAGAAGCTGGGAAGGGGAACCGTGCATCAGGGCTTCCCTCAGAGCAGGGCTGAAGGAGCTCAGGGTTAGCGATTTCCTTTAACTCCTCATTTTCCTTTTTATGTTGTCCACGGTGACTTATGACAAGACGGTGTTTGCCATTTGGGATTTAAGTGGAGAGAGGTGCTGAAGGACATGGAAGAAGCTAAAAGATTTCCTAAGACCAGCCTGGAGGAAGGCGTGGAGTCCAGGGAGGAAGAAGAAGGGGTGTCAAGGGACCATGAGGAAGAGGAGGGAGGAAAGAAAGCAAGAGCCGAGCTGTGCACGTGCTGAGCGGGGATCTGGAGTCTGAGTGGTTTGACTGGGAATGGGGAAAGAAAGGAATCACACAAGGGCAGTGATTTGTTCCCAGGTCCCAGAGGCAGAGAGGATTTTCAGAACCAGGATTTGTTTTGGTTTCTTGAAGAAATGAAAGAGAAAAAGTGACCTGGGGTGCAGAACTGGTGATTTAGAGGTGCAACTTGGATTTGGGGAGCAAAAAGTTCACTTTTGCCGTGTAACCCAGTCGTCTTTCTCTTTGGGATAATTTAACTGGAAGGTCATATGATATTTGATCTCCTACTGTGGCAATTTCTTTCACTCCAAATGTCATATTTATCCCAAAGTAGAAAAAAGGCATGCTGTTCTAAACAAGCCAGGATTAGCCACGTGTTCTAATATACTTCAGCACTGGATAAATGTTGAACAGCAAATTGCTTTGAGGGATTAGTAATTGGATAGTGAGCCTTTTTGCTGTTAGGTGAGTTGTGTGACACGGAGCCTTTGCTCTCTCTCTGGCTCTCGGTGGACAGGTTCCCAGTGAGCCAGGCTGGGCAGACCAGTAAAGACACCAGCTGTAAATGCAGGGACCGAGTCCCACCTTCTTATTCTCTTGAAACAGAAATAGAAGAATTCTAGTGAAGTGGGCGAGCCGACCGTTGTCTCTGCTTCTTTCACTGACCTCTGAGTAACAGGGGAACTTGACAACTCTGGAAGTAAAGGGAGAACAGAGCACTTGCCAGCTGCATTTTAAGAGAGAAACCTGGATTTTTATATTAGCAGTTGAAGGGAAGGAATTCAAACCTGTTCAAGTTACTCTCATGTCCTAGGTGGATGCTTACATTTAATTACATGTTCAGACCGACATGCATTAATAAAGCAAAAGAGTTAATTTATCTGTTTCGGAAGAGTGTTTCATCTTTGCTGAATAAGCTGCTCTAGAAATGAGGTACGGAGGTCTCTAAGAATGGCAACTTCACTTGTATAGATAGGTTTCTCTATTGCTACCACCCCAGTGGTGTTTGAGCACCTGCTGTTGCAGAGAGGTAGAAAAGAGTAAAACATATGATGACATTTCTCTTTCCTTCTGTCACTCACAGCCCTGACACACAGACACACAGTCTGGATTCAGTTCAACACACCAGGCTTCTTTCAACTGTCTTATTATCCCTGAATCAAAACTTGCCCAGCAGAAATTCCTCTCTTGGTGCTCAGCGCCGGGCACGTTCTTTCCACTTACTGAGGAATTTATGGACCTTGTGGTGAAGAATTAAAGGTCTTTGCTGATAGAGGTGGAGAAAAGGGATTCCAGAAGCAGAACTGTAGAAGAAAACTGCTTTGTACCCTGTGGTACTATAAAGGCATTTTACTCTGGGACCTTCAGTACTACCTGATGGGTCTCCAAGACTTTGAGCAAATGGTGACCTCTGATGTAAGAACTGGGGCTGCCAGGAAGCCTTTGGTATCTGCAACGAGTTGGCAGAGAAAAGACCAAAGAGTGTGCCCAGAGCAGGGAGAGCAGCGTGGCAGCTGCCCGCAGCATCCTTCCCACAGCTGTTCTGCTCTCCAGCAAAAGTTAGCTTTTAGGAGGGCTCCAGCAGTACAGCAGTCTGTTGTTTTTGTCTATTTGGGAAGAAAATCCACAACTTTGAATTTTCCCCTTGCACAGCTGCTAAATAATTAGGTTGCCTTCGTATTTTTGGAAACCTGGCTTGAGTATCTTCGGAATATTATGTTGGAGTGCAAGTAATCCCACTCCACTGATGCCTGGTATCTTGAAATTTGTACCATCTAAAATTTCATGGACATTTGGAGTTGGAAACTGCAGAGGAGAGGGACATTGCAGGTACTTGATCTCATTGTCCAACAGGTTATTCTTAGCATATGCTAAGTTTGTAAAGGAGCAAACAGCAAAATTTGTCAGTGCTCTGCATTTTAGAAGGGTTTTGCTGTTCATAAGGTTCTGAAAAGTGGTATCTGAGATATCCTGACCTCCTTCACAGGCTCCTTGCAGGAGTCTTGGCTCATTAAACTCCACTGCAAAGACCAAACAGCCATTTTCCTGGTTTGCTATTTAAATTAGGCAACTATTAATTCAAGATACCAGACTCCCCAGTGGATCTGGGGAAAGCTGCTGTGCAGAAAAATGCAGTGACGATGAGAAGAAATTATTTAAAAGTAAGCAATTTGCAAAATTACCCTGTTTTTTAATGCATAGAATTTTTTTTTTCACCTGCAGAAATGCATTTGCTGGCTTGAGAGTCTCAAGGAAGCTTAGTTATAATTGTAACTTTTTAAAAGGAACTTTCAACATCTGATGGAAAATGCAAGCTGAAATGTGGTTCGCCTGCAAAAGCTTCTGTAACCCTGTGGATTTTATGTGGTTTTATCACATGATGCTTGCCTCGCCGGGGACATTGTTGTTTGTGTCAGAGATAAAATGCAATTCTGGTTCACGAGTTCCTGCTGAAGTCATATGATGATCATTCACATGTCCCAGCCATTGTGTACTGTGCTCCAGCCACACAGACTAGCAATTAGCAAATCTACATATTGCATGAATTTCAACGTACTCGCCACGATGTCGTAACGAGAGGATACCACTCTGGGTGGCTGAATATGTCAGTAAAGCGCAGGACTCGGCAGCTCGTGAGGGCTTCCTTCCCCTCTGCCACAGAATTCCTGATTTCTTTGCACATTTTTCCTTCAGGCTTTCTGTGGCAGCAGCTCTGGAATGGGAGCAGCAGCGCAGCGTGGAGCTCCGTAATCCCTGACGTTTTCTGCTGCTTTGCTAAATCTCACCCACGGTTAGGGTCAAATAAATTCACCTGAGCCTAACCGTGGGTGAGATTTAGCCAAAAAAAAAGATTAAAAGAAAAGTAACCTGCACAGCCTAGGGCAGAGGGATGGGATTCCCATCTTGTCCCTCATCAAAATCCCTCCACAGCACTAAGGGCAGTCGCCTTTTTGTACAGTTGTTGCTGGTTATTGAGTGGAGTCATGAAGGTACCACCCAGTGCCTCGGGTATTTCACACTTTTCTTTATGCTTTTTCACTTTTCTCATAGCTGTTAATGATTCCATACTTATGGTTTTGAACGAAGGGGGAGCTCATGATGCCAACCCCTGAGCCCAGAGATCAAGCCGAGCAGCACTTCTGTATTTCCATCTCTCCCTTGAACCGTGCTTCCAGTAGGGTTTGCTTCCAGCTTGCTCGTACTGGTTTGGTGATTGTGCAGGAAATGTTAATTAAGAAAGTCTTAGGGCAGAGTCAGTATGTAGTTTTGAGCAGTGTAGACTATTTCTGTCTCCTAGCACTGCCCATTAGCAAATGTAAATAATGTCAGCCTTATGCGAGTGTTTTGAAGTGTAATGAGTGTGTGAAAAGTACGTGGAGGTCTTTAGGTGAAGAGGGGGTTGCCTGATGCTAATGTAAATGGCATTAACTGACACGGATGCTGATTCTGCCTGGGATGCTGAGCTTCACGGGGGAAATCACAAATGTTTATAAATCATCTGCAGAACTGTGGTGAAGCATCTCCAGTGCCAGATCATGCTGCGAGTGCAGAGCGGACACAGGCCCTACCCATCCCATGTGGCAGTTCCAGCTCCATCCAGAGCCCTCTTAACTCTCTTTTTTGCTACGTTTTCTCTCTGAATCTCTATCGGAAACCACCCCTTGGGCCATTTTTCCATCTTTTGATGAAACTTTTCTGGCTTCTCTATAGCACTGACTGTTTTTCAGCTTTGCCCGTTTTCAGCCTCGTACTGAACATCAGGAACGTGTCACTTCTATGCCACTCTTTAGGGGACTTAGACACAGCTAGGGAGAGATCTGTAAAAATAGTATCTTTTCTCTCCACCTATCCTTGTAACGTGAATCTCTCTGGAATTACTGCTTGATTATTCCTAATTAGTGTGCTTTCCTGTACATCGTGGACTGCTCCTTGTCGCGATCAGGCCAGCATCGTTACTCTGGTGCCCATCACCCTGCGGTGTCACCTCCCTCCCACTGAGATGGGGACAGATGGGGCCTGTTGTTGCCATCCTTCCCTTGAGAGCATCAGTACCATCCTTTCTCCTAATCCTGGGTCTGAAAAAGCCGTTTGTGAAGCTTCAGAGTCAGATGGCTGCTTAGGAAAATAGAAGTTGGAGTGACCTCTCAGCTCCTGGATAACTGGAAGTAAGCCAGCTCAGCTTTCTCTCATACAGACAGGCTGCAAGACACACTCTAATAAATATTCTTTTAACTGTTTTCCTGGGGCATAAGCCTTTCAGCTGTTAAATATCTCACCTAACCAGGTGCTAAACAGTGGTTTTTGGATCGTGGGTCTTAGTGTGTCCCATGTGTTGTCTTATTTCAGAAACTCTGCAGCGATGCTCAGGTGAGAGTTTTTGGGAAATGCTGCCAACTGAAGCCTGGAGGAGACAGCTCTTCTTCCCTGGACAGTTCAATCAACTCCTCATCATTATTCTCTGATCCAAAAGAGCAATGCCCCAAATACCAGGTGAGTTGCTCTTCCTTTTTTTTTTATTTTTTTCATAACCCACGTCAAATACTAACGGCAGGTGAGGTCCTGAATGTTTTAAACTTCTTGAAATTAGAGCAGTTTTCAGTCAAAATCAGACTTTGGTTCTGACTCAGTAGCGTTGAATTCTGCAGCTTGGGTTTGAACGAGTCTAAAAGCAACCAGCTGGTTCTCTTGGGATGTCTCTTGAGTGGCAGCGATTTCGCCAGGGCATTTGTTCTGTCTTATGACCTGGGTGATAACACTCGTTGGGTATGATCAGACTTGGCACAAACATCTTATCTTGGCATAGGTGAGGTAGTTTATTTTACTTTATTGCTAAATGCCAGGGAAATAAGAGAGAAATGCCCTGTCTGTAGGGATAGTCCCTGTAACAGCTTTATAACAAGGGATTCAGTGCACTTGAGTTCCATTTTACATAAGAGATTTTGGCCATGAGAGTAGTTACAGTCATCTGACATGGATATATTTCTGTCATCTCTCCTTCCATGGATCACAAGTGTTTTATATTAAGCCACCCTAAAATAGAACTAAGCCCTTCCACTCTTTGTAATGAAGTAATTGTCTGTTTGAGGGAAGCTGCTATCTCCACAACCTATTCTGAAGTACAGTACTACTGATGTCTCAATCTACCGGAGACATAAATTAAGAACCTTTCAGTGCTGACTTTCTCACTGTCGCGTTAGCTCTGGCTATATTTGGTGAGCTGCGTATTCTTGTTTTCTCTTTCTCATCACACTCTTTTCCACAGCTTTAGTGAGGTGGCTGAAGATCTGTTTTCCATTCCTCCCTTCCTGGAAGGGCATTTAGCTGCGGTTATGAAAGGAAGAGACGTTTCTGTCAGCAGCTTCCTTCCAGCACAAAATAACCTCCTTCGTGCATTGTGTCACCAAGAAAAATGATGCCCCCCACTATCCAGAAATTGTCTCTCCTACTGGGCAGGCTGCGTGCAAACAATGGTCAGCGTTACTAAAGGAAATTAATTTTAGTGGTTGGCATGACACCATATTTTAAAGCTGTGGAAAGTTTTCCCTTTTTCAGTCCCCGTTTCCTCACGCGTATCGCTCCGTCAGAATCTTACCCAGTTGAGCTGAAGTGATGTGTGACTTTGTGACCGGACCAGAAAGCAAGCCAGAAACTTTCAGCTTAAGTTGGTTTTCCACAGCCTATTTGTTCTCAACTCCCTACTGCGTTCCCTGTCCTCCTTCCAGGCTTCCCCAGCACGTGAGCAAAGAGCCGTAAATCCGAGAATTCTTTACTGCACAATAAAAGTTTTGTATCAGGCTGCAGAAGGGCCAGAGTAAGTTTGTCCAGACACGCTCAGCCTGGCATTTCCTATCTTCTAACTGCTCTGTCTGGTAACCTCAGAAGTTACCAAATGTATTTGTGGTATTTATAAGCTCTTTTGTTTGTTTTTTTTAAAGCTATAAAATGGAAGTCCAAATAATACAATGCTGTAGGAGTTTTTAAATGGTTCTTTATGTTTCCTTGTTTGAATGCACTTTGACTGTATATGATCAACTTTAATTGCAAGCTGAAATACAGGGGTTTGTTGCAGGCTTCCATATTTTTAATTATGTCCTACCCAATTCCCTCACAAATGTGATTTGAATCCATTAAGGTGAAGCTGAATATGGTTCTAAGCTCACCCACGATTATTTGCACCAGTGTTACCTCTGTCCCTGCTTGTTGGTGTAATCAGGCTTGAAAGTCTTTCTGATTTGTTGATCGTGACATTTGACATTTATTTCTGCACTGTGTTTTTAATTTACATCTTAGTTATTGGTAGGAGAATATGTACAGTAAGTGGAATATTAAATGTGGTCAATGTTCAGAATGTAATTTCCAAATTGTGCAAATTTCACTACCTCCAATATGCTAATGTACAATAACAAACACTTGCGGATATTTTATGTTTGGTTTTTATGGGAGCTGGTAAATACGACCTGGGGAGTTGGTTTGTGGCCAAGCTGTCAGTGCCGGAGGTTGTGGCCTTTTTGCCAGATGCTCCTTGGCTATTTTTTTGTTTGAGTTTTTAATATTTAACCCCTTTCCTCAGTTGATTGCACTCCACTTTGGTCTCGAGTGACCTTTACTTTGCAGCACTGAAGACCCAAAGAGTTGAGCTGAGCTGTAGCTGTAGCAGTGTCTCCATATTAAATGCATTAAATACGTGCATTTTCTGTTACGCATGGTAAAATTATTGTTATTAAGTGTAGATGAAATGCCAGACTGAAACAGGCCATGGGTGCATCTCATCATGCTCTTTGCCTTCAGCATTGCTTGTCTGTCTCTCAGAAGAAAGGGAAACCCCTATAATTAAATTTGAAAGCAGCTGATTTTCATTTGCTTTTTTTTAATTTGGTTGCTTGACAAAGAAAACCAATACTTTAAGATAAAGTATTTTTCCTCAGCTGTAGAATTAGATTTTCACAACAGCAGAAAGTTGAAACCAAAACCGGCCATCAAGGGCTTGACATTTATTTAGAATGAGTCCTTCAACTGGAGATCTGCAACAGATTTAAAAATAACAATCGTAACATTCGGCCGTAGTAATTTGCAGTGTCCTTACTTCGAGATTTCATGCTGCTGCCAGACCTATTATTTCCTAAAGCCATTAACATCTATGCTTAGATTCCCTTGGAGCTGCTGGGTCATACTGCCTGATTTTAAAGTCTAGTTTTTCCAGTACTGCCTGGAGTGCACCTGGGCAGCGTGATACCCTGGGAGGGAAAGATGGAAATTTCTCCGAAACCCATCTAATGGCCAGATTTTGCCCTGTCATGTGAACACTAACAACCCCTGCAATTGTATCCTCGTTTTTATAACTGCTGTTGCTACTTTTAGTCATCCCCTATCTTTCTTGCACCGAGAGCGCATTTTGGAGGTTAATAGTCTGTCTCTTAAAGTACCATCGTCTTAATTGAGAGTGCTTGAGGAGAGCTAAAAATTGAAAAGCGTTATAAGTGTGTTGCCTTTTGGCTGCTGAGCGTTCCCTTGTTCCTGCCCTTGTTCCGGGGGGGGGCAGCGGGAGCAGAAACGTCAAACGGGCATTTTCATATCGCTCCTTGGTGCCGGTAGGAATTGTCGGTGTGGACGCCCTGTCCTTGCCTGTGCTCTGAGCTCACTCTCTGACGCTGGGGAAAATATTGAGATATATTCCTGTGAAGGAATCCGGGTGAGGATCCTGGTTGTTCAGAGCTTGGATAAAGGGGTATGGGGATATGGCACTTAGCATTTTCCAAGCACGAGGTTATTTCGGTGATGAGTTCTAGGGACCTTTTTGGAACGATTACTCCAAGGAAATGTTATTAATTATGCACCTTAGAGCAGATGTATTGCTCTCTTGCACAGAACCAAAGTACCTCACCTGAACCTGAACTCTGTGAGTGAGTGATCGTGATATTTTACATTATTCAGGGGGCACAAACGCAGAGCCAGCACTACTGATCTGCTGGCCTAGAGATACACCAGCCCTGGATAAAGGGACAGTGACCTGAGTCATTGGAAGCATACAAATAAGATGAGTGTCAGCTGAGCAGTCGTCTCTCCAGTTAATTATCTTGAGTAACTTGTTAATTTTAGGGTTTTGTTTGCAGTGTTTGATGTAGCCTGTGATGCAGCACAGTGACGCTCCTCCTTCTATTCAGCTGTTAAGCCATACAGCAAGCTCTCACCAACCCAGAAGCAGGAATTGCCCCACTTGAGCCTGGCACTGTGATGCTGCAGCTCTTTGCTGGTACCATCACTGGAGCACCAGGGAAAGATGCATCAAATATAAAACACCATCTGTGGTTAAGTTATAAATCAGTTGTTGTCAAGAAAGCGCTGGTCAAACTTGGCTCTGATGCACAGTTTGTGTAAGATCTCCAGTGAACTTGTAATTCTTCTGGTCAAGCAGACACAAGGTTTAGTTGAATGGTTCTTACTCAGTAAAGTGTGTTATCTCCCCCCTGTAGCTGAGTCAGGTTTGCTGGATGGTTTTAGTGGTTTAGCTCGCAGCCAGTGTGAAGATCACTTGCTACGCTGGCTCTGTCTCTACTGAACTGGTCAACTTGGTGTATTCAACAGTGTTATAGCAAGATAGTTTGTGTGTTTATCTTTTAAGTAAAGGATATTTTCCTTAGTCCTATGTTACCTTTTTTTTTTTGCAGGGTTCTCGGTGCTCCTCAGATGCTAACATGCTTGGAGAGATGATGTTTGGCTCTGTGGCCATGAGCTACAAGGGCTCCACATTGAAAATTCACCAAATTCGGTAAGTTTAATTTTTTTACCGGTGGTCTTTTCAGAAGACTTACCCCTCAGTGCTAATTTGTAATGATTTGAATGCTGCAAGTGCAGAGTAAAAGGAATTTCTGGGTTTGCTTTAAAGCTGTTCTGATGTCAGTTTTGACACAAAAGGCTGTTATGCTGTGTTTAGGTGTATAAAATCTGGAGTGTTGTGAAATGGAAAGCAAAGCTTGTCTTGGCACCGTGTTTCTGACTGACAGCTTCCTTTTTGTCCTCCAGCTCACCTCCTCAGCTCATGCTCAGCAAGGTTTTCACAGCTCGCACTGGAAGCAGCATCTACGGAAGTCTGAATACGTGAGTCCATTACAAATTGTATCTGTTGCACATAAGCAGATGAGTGTAAAGAACATAGAAAAGTTTTTTGGACCCTTTCTCTAGAAAAATAACTCCTCGTTCCCTGATCTGTTGCATCCTGTCGCTGATGTCCTCGCCTTTCCCTTGTGGTTGTCTTCACCTCCGTTTGCTCTAAGTGAATGAATGAACCATTCCTTTAATGCAGAGCTGGTGAAGCTTGATATTGTTAGGTATAAAAGTACCTGCAACCACCACAGGAGAAGGGATGAGGGCAGAAGGCTGGAGCTGGGGAATTCAGTCCACGATGAAGAAAAAGGTGTTACAGAAACATCTGGCTTCAGAGGGTGCGATGTTTAGTTTCCTGTGTATTCATTGACCCACCTGAGAAGGTGGCTCAGGCTATGAGAGCTTTTTCTAGCCTCTTATCTTGTCCGTTCCATTTGAGCTATAGTGAAGTAACACTATATTCTCCTGCAATGCAAATCACTGCTTTTGCTGTATCTTTGTTTGTTACAGGTTGCAGGACAGTCTTGAGTTCATTAATCAAGACAGCAATACGTTAAAGCCTGACCACAGTACAATTATGAATGGACTTCTTGGGAATATAGGTAATTACAAATATCTTTTATTTCCTGGTATCTTTAACTGAGTAATCATAGCTTCTAGAATATGAAAGTCTTCTAAATAGAATCAAATTTTTTAAAAAAAAGAAACTAGAAACACAAAATTAATGTTGGTAGGATTGGGACGAGAGTAAATCAGACAGTTCAAGGTATTAGCGATGGTTCAATATATCCAGCTGTATATGTATGTATAAAATACATAATAAATACTTCGATAAGTTTAAATACAGAAAACGTTGGAAAATGACAGTCTGTAGAGCTGTCTAAGCAGTGTATCTCAGATCAGGCAGGATTGACTCTGCCTGGCTCAGTTCCCCAGTTTTATTTTCATTAATAATTTTCATTCTGTCCTGTACTCTGGCCTCCCGAGCACGTGTGGCCGCATCTGGCATCTTTGGTTCTCAGCCTTGGTGGAAGTGCTGTGGATGAAGGCTCTGAGAACATTAGATAAGAGAAAGGGGAAGGTCTTGGCTTTTCCCCCGGGGGACAGTTGAGCTGATAGGAAAGATCCTGCGCTTGGCTGTCCAGTGCAGGAGCCTGATGAGCTCTTTCTCTTGGTTTAGATTGTTGACTTTCCAAGAAAACATCTGTTGTAGGTGGGATAAGGGGCTGCTTTTTTTTTTTTTCTTCTTTTTTTGCATTTGCTTTCCAGAATATTGCTGTATGTAAAATATACTTTTCTAGGGTTGGAAGTAAGGAGTGAATTTGATGACTTTGGTACTCTAACTGGGTCTCTAGCTGGTTCTTATTTGTTGATGTGTTTATTTCTCCTTCGTGCTGACTTTGATAAGACTACACCTAAACATGGGCTTAAATGCTTTTCAGGCTCAAAAGCTGTATACTTCATTAATATCATTCCAAATAGTCCATTTATAAGGGAAGCTAATTAGTGCCCTAAGAACCTGTTCTCTATTAAATGCTTCCTGGGTTTACTAAGTCAGGAAGGTTAAAAAGATGATTTTTTTTCTTGATATTCACTATTCCTTTCAGACGTCAGCTGTGATTTTTCACAGTGAACGAGGTGCCTGATCTAAGAGAAAGGAACTCACTTAATCTCCTTTTAGGGTTTTGCTGTGGTTTGCTTTTGGCAAGTTTGCTGTCTCACCGGCGTGATCTAAACTGCAAATTCCCCTTCAGATAATGCAACTATTAGACGTGGACTCAATACGATTTGGATGTGGCTGGTGCCACAGGTTCATCTGTGTCCGGCTGGGTGAGGGTGACTCTTCCCCACCCAGCAGGAAGGACAAGTGTCCCCACAGGACAGGCACCTTGACAAGAAGTGCCAGGATCGCCTCCTCAAAGAGGATGCTGAAACTTTACTTTGTTATTGAGCTGCATGAGTTTTGAGTCGGTTTGAGGGTGTTTGTTTGCAGTTCCCGTTTCCGGGCTGGGGGAGCCGTGGGTAGAGGAGGGGGAGAAGTTAATCTGTAACCACAGCGTTTCTCACAACCCTCTTCAGTAGCAAAGGCTGTGCCCGACTCTGGCCCGTGATAGGAGAAGGCTCTATGTGTTTTGGTTGGGAACTATTTACCAGCTGCTTTTTTTAGACATGCTGGTTTAAAAAAAAACAACCCAAACCAAACAAAACACAGCACTGGTCACGTCCTTCCTTTCAGTGAGTGAAGAATGAAGGGAGCTTGGTTGAGGTGCAGCTTTTATGTTTCGTGCAATCGGAAAACTTTGAGTGAGCAGCAGCTTCACGTTCAGGAGAGGGACTGGCAATTAACTCATTAAAACTACCCGTGCATTTTTCCTGGCTCTGCCTACAGTAAATGCACCCTTTCTCTGGTGTATCTACCATTCGGTATTACTTTTAAAGTGAACTACTAAGACTGCTAACATTTATTTTGCTATCTGATCATTTCACTAAACTGACGTGCTGCCTGTTCTCAGAAAAGCTACTTTAGCCTAAAAGTTTCAGTTGGTTCTACTGAGATGATTTTCTGCCTGCCTTCTCCCCTTTTCTCCCCGTCATCTTCCTCGGCCACCCCACCAGCGTGGATGTTAAAACAAACATTGTACTCCATGATGAATCTCCTGTTTGTGATCGAGTTAGGCTTTGGGCCTGCATAAATTAATCATTTTTCGACTTAAAAAAAAAAAAAAGCCCACAGAGAGAAACCCCATCCTTGAATGGGAGACAGTGTAAAGCTGGGTCTATTATTTTAATTCTATAAATGCGATATAGTTCAACTGCGAGCCGTATCCTTGAATCAACGTTCTTGTCCAGAGCCCTTCTCCTGCATCCGTTAGTCTGCATTTACGTTGGCTTGTATCTTCTCCCTGCCCTGGCCCCCTCCCTCCCTCCCTCCCTCCCTCCCTCCGGACTGTTCTGCTTTACTAACCTCATTCTTTCATGTGTATTTTACGTTTTGCCGTGTAGGTCTTTCACAGCTTTGCAGCCCCAGGCGGGCATTCTCAGAGCAAGGTCCGCTCCGCCTCATCCGGAGCGCCTCTTTCTTTGCAGGTTTGCTGTGTGCTGTGTGGTGTGGCTAGTTCTAGCTGGTGTGACGGAACTGTGGGGGTTTGTAGTTTAGCCCTGGAAATAAGATTATTCTTTATTTAAGTACAAAAAAAAACGGAGAACGATGTCTGGGCTTTCACCTTTTTGGATATGTGCTTTGAATCCCCAGAGGACAGCATTTTAGCATCATTTTATTTTAATAGTCCTCCTTGGGGTTGGCCGGTTGTGGTGTTTTGTTTCAAAAACTTAAATATTTAATGGTGGATTTCCTATTTCTGGAAATAATATTTCACAATAGTGTCCACCTATTTTGATCTGGACTTGTTTCAACCAAATTGTAAAAACTAAAGCTAACCTAGCTTCATTTAAAATGGTAATTTCTTGTTTACAGTGGTTGGGTCTTATTTCCATGGCTGAGTAGCTTTTATTTCACATGATAGTTGTAAATTATATCACATTTAAAGACTATTGAGCCTGAGACACTTTGATCGTTTGTATGTGCAGGCTGTGAATCTGGACAGCTTATGGCTTAGTTGAACAACCAATGCACTGCTCACGATTTAAAAGTATTTGTTTTCTTCAACACAGCATTGTAAAATCCTTTTAAAATTATATATACAATACCGAAGACAGCTGGTATATGAAAGAAATCCAGTTTATATTGGGGTTTGGTGGGGTTTTTGTCTATGCACGGTGTACTCCCAATGCAACCAACATCTTTTTGGTACATGAAAATTCCATTGAAAAATATCTGTGTAAAGAAACCAAGTATATTACTTCTAGTTTGTACTAAAATAGGTGTGTGGACTTCAGAAAAATACATACAAGCTTTTCAGATGAGTCTTTTGGCTTGTTCAGCTAAGCAGCCTTTCTTGGTGATGGCCTTGTGCAGTGCTGTTGATCTGAATTAATGAGCATGTTTTTGTTTCATTAATTACACGGAGATCTGCAAACAAGAAAGGAACTGTATATTCCCCTGCTAATTGGTGTTCTGTGTTTTCCAGTTCACAGCAACCCTATGGATATGCCTGGGAGGGAGCAGAGCGAGGACAGAGACAGCGGTATAGCGAGATCTGGTAATGGCAGTTCCGTGTGCTAACCCTGTAGACTCCAAAAATATTCAGTAATATTCCTCGCTGGGATGTTTAAACACCATCACATAGGTTTTCCTGCGCTGAAATGCGATTGTTGTGTTTTGTTATATATAAGCATTAATGCATATCTGTATGTGTTCCTACAAATGTGTAGGCGTCAAGAGTATTGCATTAGGAACCTCGGGGAGGGAATCTGAACAGCCGTCCACTTTATTAAAGCATGCTGCAGATCAGCAAGCCAAATTAAATATTGAAATGAGTTTGCGGCATTTCTAAATGATACTTGTTGTCATCTCCTTTCCAAATTGAGGAGGATGGTAATGTCAAAACATGGATTCGCCTCCGCAACACCCCTCTCCTCCCCGCAGACTCAGGGTATTGGGCGCATAACGATGGGATTAACGTTACCCCTTTCCACACAGCATTTATTTCCCGATGCTCGGGGGTGATGAGCACGGTGCAGCCTGTGTGTTGCCTGGTATGTAAAGCTGCAGGACTGTCCCACCCTTGTAGTGCTGGTATATCTTGTTAATGTTATTATAAACTGGTTATTTTTAGATAATAATCATAGATAAGAAAGAGAAGACACTCGAGAACCAACACCAGTTTATCTCGAGGGGCTTTCTTTAGTTGCTGATCCTATTTTCCAAATGCTCTTTCTTCTGGAGAGATTACTTTTTTTTTATTTATTCCTCTTATTATTGCAGCATCTCTTAGCAGTCTGCTCATCACTCCGTTTCCATCTCCGGGCTCATCGTTTAACAAAAGCTGTGCGAGCAGTTACCAGCGGCGTTGGCGTCGCAGCCAGACTACCAGCTTGGAGAACGGGGTCTTCCCTCGATGGTGAGCTGGGAATGAAAACGCTGGTTCCTGCCCATAGATTTTTCCACCCTTGTCAGCTTGATTCTGCTCTCGCATACGTACATCTGCTCTTCCTGTTGCTTCCCGGGGGTATTTACAGAGGTGTAAGTCAGGCTGCGCTTCAGCGCCTGAGCTTTTTTAGTACCTTGTTTTCTCCATGGCATCTATTGGTTTGCACTAACGAAAGCCGTCAGCAAAATGTAAACCTGTAGGCTGTGTTTTGAGGATAAGAAGCCCTAAAATCCTACTCACAACACGCATTTCTTGGCAGGGATGGGAGAGAACTAGAAAACCCTCTTCTAATCCCACAAACGCTTTGAATCTGGTTCCAGCTTTTGTGACTGCGGGATCAATTAATGGTTGCTTGTAAAAAATTGCAAAGGGGATGTTATCAAAGGTGATGATTTGACAACACGTGCCAACAAAAGTTGTTTATTGGAGGGAAATGTTGAAGAATCGAATTACAGGGAAACCAACATACAACTTTAAGCAGTGGATTACATTAACTTTCTATTTTCTCTGTGCTTCAAGGTCCATGGATGAAAGCTTTAACTTGTCAGATGACAGCTCTGGTCCCAGCCCAGGAATTGTTAGGAAGAAAAAGATAGCAATTGGCGTCATTTTTTCACTCTCAAGAGATGAAGATGAAAACAACAAATTTAATGAGTTCTTCTTCTCCCACTTCCCTCTTTTTGAGAGTCACATGAACAAACTGAAGAGCGCGATAGAGCAGGTAAACCCTCTCTCATTTGATTCTTGCACTTGTAGCGCTGCGTGTTCCCCCCAGCTGTCAGGTTCCATTTCTGTCTCTTGTTACTGGTTTACAAAAAGTGGGATTGACATGCTGTGGGGTATGGGAATTTGACCAGGGAAGAGCTTCACTCCATGACATCTTTGAGGATGTTCCTCATGGCTAGCAAAAGCGGAACAGGAGCTGAGGACAGAGCGCGCGGTGTTACTCTGCAGGGATGGCTGAGAGCCCGAGCACCCGCTGGGCTGTGAGAGCTCCCAGCAAGGCCTGGATCAGCCCAGGGGGGACACAGGGGGTTTTAAGGCCACCTCTACCTCCTGGTTTCAGCTAGTGCATCCCAGAGTAAGAATCTATCTCTAGGCTATTCCAGGCTGTACATAAATATCGAGGTTTTCCTTTTATTTCTCTGCCTGGTCCTGATATGTAGGAAATTTTCAAAGATGGACGTTTCAAACGTGCGGTGAGATTTGCTTCAAATCTCTCTTCTAGGAAATACTTGGTGGTTACTTTTTGCCACTGCAATGAAAACTTTGATCCCTTTTATGCTTTGACTGATGAAAAGCACAGAAGAAGCAGAGGCTGCAAATGCATGTGCCTCATATCTTTCCTCAGATAGGAAAGTTGGCACTTGTACCATCGTTTTATCACTTAAAAAAAATTTATTTGCATGACTAGTTGCATGAAAAGATAAAGCCAAACACATGACTTTGTTTTCCATTTTCTGTGCTTCTGTAGTTGTGTGTTACTTATCTGTTTAATGATTGTTTTCAAGGCTATGAAAATGAGTCGTAGATCAGCTGATGCCAGTCAGCGGAGTTTGGCATATAACAGAATTGTTGATGCCCTTAATGAATTCAGGTGAGCAGTTTGTCTCCTCTCTTCTGTATCTGTTTCTCCAAAAGCACTCCTGTCTCTTTTAGAAGGATCTTTGCCTTAGTGCAGGATAAGCAACTTAAAATGTCTAAAATCTTCCACAAAAGTAAGTACAATAAAGATTTAGTGATAGCAAGCCATTATAATCTGTTTGTGTGTTTAGTTTTTTGCCAAGTGTATGTATCCATCAGGGCTCTTTCTGAACAGGATATAGATGATGAAGGTTTTCTGTGCTTCAGGTGGTAACGAAGGTCCAGCAACATCTTAAATTGTCTTTTATGGCCTGTTGAGAGGGGGAAAATAATTGCGAAGCCCCGGGTTAGGGAAATCTTCCTCCTTGGGTATGTTTTCCTGATGTGTGAGGAAAGCAAGACCTTTACCCTGCTCTAAATTCTGCTCTAAAGACATTTTAGATAACCAGCTATTAAGAAAGAGGACTATCTTTTTCCCACAGTAAAATGCAGTTCTGCAATCTCTATCTGTACCTGCAGAGCGTCTCCATTCAACAGTTAATACACAAAGTAAGGCAGATAAGCACATCCCTGGCATTTAACTGTATGTTCTTTCCATAGTTTAAGTCATGGGGAGGGAATTAAGATGAAATCCGTCTGTTTCAAGTGATTCATCTCCTCCCCATGGGAGTGGCAGGGTGCTTCCTTTTACAACCAGTGCAGAGCTGCTTGTTCAAGACGTTATAGGAGACGGTGCTCTGATGTTGTAGAAGGAAAATCCTGACATCAGGGTGTGTTTCACCGAGCAGCGAAGGATCTTGAGGGCTCACTTATTTTTCTACAGTTCCGCTTACCACCTGAATGCCAGGGATGAGGTGGTGGGGCAGGATGAAGGCAGGATGAGTTTTTTTAATTTTTTTTCTTTTTTTTTTTTTTTTTTTAGAACCTCAGCTCCGTGCAGCTGGGAAGGGAGGGCAGAGGATGCGTTTGGCAGGGACAGGAGGCAGGGAAAGAGGGAGCACGTGGGGCTGCGGTGCGAGGTGGATGGGGGGTAAGCAGTGCCAAGAGCCGGGGCAGAGGCAGCTCGTGATCCTGCCCAGGGGCCCGAGACGAGTTCGGCAACTCTCTCAGCAGCCACCGTGGTTCCTCCGCTCCCCCCAGCTCCCTTCTCCTCCCCGTCCTCACCCACAGCCGCCCCTCTGCATTCCTGCCCCCTGATAACACCACCTCCCTGCCTGGTTTCCCAAAATTTGCCCCCTCCCCCCCCTAAGCATTCCCCCTCAAGATCCGTTCAGCGGACTTTGCCTGTTTTCCTTTGTCCTTCCAAGTTAAACAGTTCCAGCGTGGTGGGGAGGGGCGCCCATCCCCGCTCAAACGGAGGAAAAATAACCCTGAAAACACAAGCCAGGTCCCCCCCCCCTCCCCCCTTGCTGGCTTTTTCCTCCTTGGAGGGAAGCTGAGCTGGGATGGGATGAGGAAGGCAGCTCTTGTCAAGGCTGAGGAGAGGACAATAATGTCCCCCTGGCCATGGGGGGGTTGGCACCCCCCCTCCTGAGCCACTGGGAGACTCCATCATTCACATGACACGGCCCTTGCGCAACCAGCACTGGGAGCCTGTGTCCAACCACCAGTTTTATGCAGAGGTTTCCATGGTGATATAAATATTACTCTTTAATAGTGTAACGAGGTAAATTAAATCCAGTTTAATTTCATATAAATGAATTTCCTGGGGCAGCAGGCTTTGGCAATTCTGTTTTTTGGTTGGGTTTTTTTTTTTTGGTTTTGTTTTTTCGTTTTAAGTGAGTGCATTCAGAGACACACACCAGCTGGTGCCCCCAGGCCAGACTGGTCCTGCAGGTGGACAACGTCCCCGTGTCTCGGGCTGGCAGGTCACACTGCCATCGAGAAAAAGCATTTCTGTAACATGCAAGAGCCACTTACTTTTCAAAGCATTGCAATGTGTGTCTAGTAAGGGGGGGGAAAAAAAAAGGCATATTTAAATCCTAAAGGCTGAATGCAAAGATGCTTTGGCACGGGTTCAGCAAACCCATTTAGGCCACTATTATCTCTTTAGGCGTCTGCTTTCCCACTGAAGTCACGGGGAAGTCAGGAGCCTGAGTCCTTCGGTGAACCTGAGACTTGTGTTGATTCCTGCCCTCTTAGCAAATTGTGCTGGAGGGAAGAAGGGTGCTGACTTCAGTGGGTTGGTGTTTCTAAAACGTAATCCTCTGCTGGTTTAACTCATTGCAGCCTGCCTGTTGTTTTTGTTGGGTTTGTTTTTTTTTTTAAGGAGAATTTGTTTGGTGGTTGTTTTTTTTTAAACCCAGACTTTCAGCGGTTCTCAAGTGCAGCTGGTGTGTGCTCCTCTGGTCATTTAGAATAACCTCAAGTCAGTGGGGCGTGGGGGACCAGCTCCACGTGGCCGTGCTGGTCAGAGGTGGGGGGAAGGAGGATGAAGGTTGTCACCCTACCCTCCTGCCACCCAAAAGTCCCCCTCTGCAGGGACGGTGCTGGGGTTGTAGCCCAGCCTGGGAGCTGGCAAGGAGGGTTGTTGCAAAGGAACTCCTGCAGGGGCAGCCAGGCATTTACAGGCATTTACCTGCTGGTCCTGGGGGGTGAGGGGGGAGAAAAGATGACAGCAAAACAAACCTTTTCCTTTGCTCTTCTTCTTTCATCCGGGGAAAAACAAAGCTGCCTTCTCTGAAGGGCCAAAGCCGCTTCTGCAAATTGATGCTATTGATAAATTTGCCGTCGGTTGGGTGCCCGGCTCCGGGCCTAGCCTTGCATCATTATTCAATTTACAGCAGTTTTTAATTCTGTAAAGCACTGATAGGTTTAGCTATTAACACCTGACTTAGAGGCTTAAAAATCTCTTCAGATGTCAGCTGTGCAGACACATGACTTATGAAATAAGCCACTGTACTTGCATAAACATTTCGACTCCCCCGGCCCCCGAGGGCAGTGCAGCACATTGATAGTACAGATTATGTGCCTGACTAATACCTGTGCGGCACATAGGCAGGCTGGCAAGGAAACACCGAGCACAAGGCCTAGGGAAACACCTCTCTCTGCTTTCTGGCAGCCAAAATTGATCCTATTTTATGCCAGTAATTTTTAAGCAGCTTATGCCGCTGTGAACTGAGCGGTGCGGGCTGGTCCCCGTGCCAGCACAGGAGTCCCATGGGCACCCACTGCAGCAATCCCTGCCTTCATTTTCTTGTTCCTTTTTAAGGAATAGTCACAGAGTTGTTTGGGTGGGAAGAGACATCAAAGCCCCCCCCCCCAGTGCCACCCCCTGCCCTGGGCAGGGACACCTCCCACCACACCAGGTTGCTCCAAGCCCCCTCCAACCT
>JAOQGH010000051.1:41522293-41532837 GCA_025769975.1 Gallinago jamesoni
CAGGGATGGGGCAGCCACAGCTTCTCTGGGCAACCTGGGCCAGGCTCTCCCCACCCTCACCCCAAAGAACTTCTTCCTGAATTCCTCTGCTCCTGCGCTTTGTCCCCCAACTGTCGCTCCCTTTGAGGGCAGGAAGGAACCTGCTGGTTTTCCTCCCTCCACCCGCTTTCTCATCGCTTTGGTGGTTTTCTGTGAAAGCCCCAAGGAGCAGGGAGGGGGGGCTGAGGCAGCGGTGAGGGTGTGGGGCTGTAACCTTGGGAGGGGGTGTTGGGAACAGCCCGGTGCCTGCGGTGTGTCACCGCTGGGGGAGGAGAGAGGGCGACTGGCATCACTTTGACCTGAGGAACGTCCTCCTCGGCCGCTCGGAGCTGCATAAACTCCTGGCCCCAGCACAAACGCTCGGGCTGGAGCGGGCAACGAGGCTACCAAGGCTTTGCCTCCAATTAAACATGACTCTTCTGCTTCCTTCCAGGATTGAATCCAGCGACCTCCCCTTGCTGGCAGCGGTGGCCAGCACCCACTCTCCCTATGTTGCCCAGATCCTGCTTTAAAATGCCAGAGGCCACAGACGGTGACTTTTTTTTCTCCCCCCCCCCCCCCTCTGGAAACCAAGTGGAAAACAACTTGTTCTGGCTCCTTTCTCTTTGAAGCAATTAAAACAAACTGCTCCTTGAGCTGCAGCACCTCCTTATATGACTGCAAACAGTTGGAGACTTTTCCTCTCCCGCTCGCTCATTTATATAAAAAGGACAAAACTGAGTAAGCCCGGGATCTCCACCACAGAAAAGCAAAGATTTTAGCAAAAGCTGAAGATCCGCATTTTTTTACCAGTTTGCGCCCCAGTGGCTGACTGTAATTTATATTGGGAGATGCACGGAAGAACTGCTTTGAGAAATACCTGATGTTGTAGGCAATTAGAGACTTAATGAGAAGGCAGGGGCTTCAGACCGGCCGCTGCTGCCCGGGAGCTCGTTAAGGGCTGTGCCATTCTCCAGCTGCAAGGATTTGTAAACAACTTCTACTTTTTCACGCCACAGTCAACTCCTGGACACTTCCCGGAGGAAGAACAGGGTTTAGGGGGGGTGGGGGTGGGGATGGTTTGTTTTGTAAAAAGCTTATTAATGATGCTCAGCTCCCAAATTTATTATTTATGGTCTTTCTCCTGGGGAGAGGGAGTAGCGGGGGGAGAGGGAGGGAGCAGCCGACAGACAGACAGACAGACAGACCAGCGATGGAGATTTCTCTTTCGGGGCCGGACGTTGTAACCAGTATTAAATGTTTATAATGTTTCAATGTTGCTTTATACTAAGTGATGCTTTTCTTCCACAACCTAATCAAAATGTTAAGGAAAAAAAACCCCATAACCTAAAGAGAGCGCTGGCTGCGGTTTCCCCGCGGGGTCCCTGGAATGACACGACTCTTTACCTCTAACTTTTTTATGGTCTATAATGTTCTTGCAACGTCATGTTCTTTTTTACAGCAGTCAGCCAGCCATCGAAACAGCCAACTAGAAAGAATTGTACCAAAGCATCGGGGGCAAAAAAAAAAAAAACACCTGAATAGACTATTACCCTTAATTGCTCAGGTAACGAATTGATATATATTTTTAAAACTGTTCTACAAAAAAAAAAAAAAACCCGAACCTTGATTACAGGATAGCGATAGCAAAATTATTTTTGGACAACTCTACCCTTGATGCAGCTGATTCTCCTCCCTTTTCTACTCGCCCGTGGAATTACCAGCAGGAAACGTTGTTTATTTTATTCTCAGCATTTCTCCTTTACCCAGCCCGCGCTGTTTGCTCGCTGTATATACAATAGCTGTAGGAAGGGCTGATGGACCCAAGCTGGTGTCAGTAATAATGTAAATAGACGGGGGTTGGTCGGTGGATTTATGTTTTCAAAAGGCTCTACTACCTCAGTTTAACTGGACGCTTCATCGCAGGCTTCGCTCCGCGTGTTTGTCCCGGCAGCCAGTTCTTGTGGCAGGTTTTTGGGTTCTGTTTGCATCGATGGCGTTTTTAGCGTCTCGGAAACGCGTGGATTATCCCCAGAAGCAGGAGATGCGTGTTGGCTTGGTCGCTCAGCTCCATAAACGGGTCTATAAATAGGCTGTCCTGTAATCACCTTGTCAGTAGCGTAGCCCGCCTGCTATTGTTGTTTGCCCGGTTATTTTAAATATAAATCTATTTTAACCATTTGATAAACTCGAAGAACAATAGGAGAGGTCCCTGCCCGCCCGCTGCCAGCCACAGAACTCTCCTCCCTTCCTTCGCCGGGGCCAGGAGTTCACCCCCAGTGGGGTTTTTTTCAGTAATATCTAAAATCTGTTGCTGAAGGCTGTGTCCCGGGGCTGATCTCCAGGACAGGCCCTTTCCCCGCGGGACTGAGTCCCCCTTAGCGAGGACACCCCGCGCCAGTAGAAGGCAGTGTCCCCTGGAACCCTGCTGTGTGTGAGATCTCGCGCCGAGTCTCTGCAGGGGAGACGCTTGGCTTTAACGTGGGATCCAAGGATCCGCTTCTCCCCTCTCCTTCGAACGTCCCTCCTTCCCCACACAATTCCGTGACGCCTGGCTTTTGGAATGAGCGCAAAACGTAAGGGCCCAGTTGTGTAAACACATTTTTTTGCATGAAATATCGGATTGAGCTGGGAATACGAGGTTTTAACTCTTTGCTACGATCCGTTGCACAGCCCAGAGTTACGATTCTGCCCGTTGTACATAGATGTGCAGTAGTGACCCGGGGCTGGCCTGGTGGCCCTGGTGGGACCCTGAGGGGACGTCTCCCTTCCATGCTCCCAAGTAGCCGGGCAGCGCCGCACCGTAGCCCCGGTGCCACCAGGGCCCTGCTCATAGGGCATCCTTACAGGAAAATACTGCGTTCTCCCCCGTTTAACCATTATGGGGCAAAATGTGGGTATTGCTTTGAAGAGGTTGGTCTCTCAAGAAAGGCCCTTCCACGGCTGGAAATTGGTATTAACCAAGGAGAAGGAGAAAAAGGTGGTCGTTGGGTGGCACCTGCCTCTGCCCCACACGGCCCCCGACAGCGTGTTCGGTCTGTCCCGGAGGAAGAGGAGGTGGTGGCTCCGGGGGTGGCACCCTCTGGAGCAGCGTGTGGTGGAGCCCCCACCCGAACCCCGGCGTGAGGGGAGGTCACTCTCTCAGTGAACTCTTAGGGTACGTGAACAACGTGGTACGTGAGTCTCTTTGTTAAATAATACAAAAAAAAAGGGATCTTTTACAGGACTATAGCGTCGGCTTTTTAAAAAGTATATGGCGATTGTTTTATGTGAATAGAAAACTAAGGTTTGATTTCTTTTTTTTTTTTTTTCCCCACTATTACCAATCCCCATTAACATGTCTTAATTTTCTGGCTGAAAACTCAGTGTACTAGGCACACAAATGAGCAAATTTGGGTTTTGTTGCAATTGGCAAACACTGGGCTGCTAAGAACAAAACAATATTTAAAAAGAAAGGATTTTAAACCTTGCCTATGTTTTCCCTCTTAGTCGTTAGAGATGTTTTATGACAATTTTTTGCTTTCTCTAAATTATTTAGATGGTGGTACTTGTAAAATGCTGGGTAAAATGTACATACTTGTTATCTCTTCTGTTTTTGTATATATTTCCCAAGATGCGTACTTGTATTATAATAACCATTCCCAATTTTAGGGGAAATTTGTGCAATAAATACAGTATGTCCATTTACTTCTGGTACGTTTTTGTGTCCGTTTTTTTGTACGTGCAGCAGGAGGGGGTGGGTGAGTGTATGAACTGTGACCACCGCGGGGCTCCCGTCGCTCTGTCTCCTCACCCATCCCCCTCGGGACGTGTGTCCCGGTACTCGGGGGGGGCTGCAGCCGTTGCACTCGGGGGCTCGAGAGGGAATTAGTCCTTTCAACTGGGAATTTGTGCTTGAACTTATTGTCCCATCAGTTTGGAATGTCTGATGCGATGGGAAGAGGGGGATGTGGCTCAGTCCACGCTGATGGGGGACTTTGCAGGAGGAGAACGGACGTGTGTGTCGCACCGTGGTCCCAATCCACTCCCAGAGCAGTCTGTCACACCAGCAGAGTGTTTGTCCTTCTTCTCCTGGAAGTTCCCGTGTTTGTGCCCGGCTGCCCGGTTAGAATCCCTTTTCTGTCTCCCCGTGCTGCTGCGCAGGAGTAGAGGTTATTGAGAAGTCTTCCTAAGGCTTTATAAAATAATTTCAAATTACGATGTAGTGCTGTCGAGGAAAGTGAAGTAATAATCACACAGCAGGAAAAAAGAACTTGGGAAGATGTCGCAGAGTGTCCCTACAGCAGCTTTTAGAGCTTTCAGGTTAACACGGGTCCTGTATTCTTGAAGAGGGAGTAAATAATCTACAAATAATGGAGACCTTCACTTGAAGTAGCTGCACCCTCTGGTTTTGATGAGTTTTCCCACCCGGGATGTGCCTCCCCCAGGGGACGAGCCGGGGCAGGAGCAGAGGTAAGTGGCCACGGGCCCCATCCTGTGGCTGCTGGTCCGGAGCCGGCGCCGCGATGGGAGCACAGGGAGAGGGCTGGGAGCGGGGCTTTCTAGGATTTCCCCTTCTACTTGTCAAGTCCCTTCCTGTCAAAAGATATCTGTTGCTTGACTATTTCGTTTTCTGGGGTGTCTGGGGGGGTGTTTGGCCAGCGGTTACGTGAGTGGTAAATTCTACAGTAAAATCCCTGCAGCACCCAGAAACCCCTGGTGTTAATGCCTGGGATTGATTTCCTTCTTAACTCTGCATCCACACAGGGATGTAGCACTTTTCCAGCCAATATTTTTAATGTATTGTTACTCCTTTTCTGCAATTCCCCTTAATTTTCCTGAAACAAAGGATGAAACCTATTCTCTTCTGCCTGGGTGAAGGCAGGGCAGTGAGCCACGGGCATCCCAGCACCTGGGTGTCTTCCCTCCCTGGAGTGATGACCGTGGGGTCTGCAGAAGGGCCTGTGGTTATTTTCGGCGTGCTCCTGGCGCAGAGTAACTGCAGGGCGATGTCTGGAGCCTCCGAGGGGCAGGAGGAAGCTCTGTCACTGTGTCACGGCAGGACACGGAACTTCTCACGGAGCCATTGGTCCCCACAGGGATCACTGAGCAGCCGGCAGGAGGGGCTGTGTGTGGGGCTGGGGGTCTCCTGTCCCCCGAGGGACCCCTGGGCAGCCTGCTCTGCGATGGCTGGACACGTCACGTGGCCTCTGGAAATGAACAGCTTCCTGTGAGCCGTCACCTGCTTGGGTTTTGAGCAGGTTCTCCGCGTTCCCCCAGCCCGTCTCCTCCCGGGAGGCAGAGTAGCGGGAGGAAGCACGTTACTCCCAGGTTTTTGTTTATTTTCATTACCGAAAATATTTGTACAGTGGCAGAATTTGATTTCCCAACCCCTGCCCGTTCCAGCTGTTTGTTCCCAGCTGGAGCTGAAGACATCTGCTCCGAGGGTGGGAGTCACCGCCGGAGCTCCCGAGAAGCAGCCGCAGCGGGGCACGGGGAGCTCTGAATGCAACCACGGGTAATCACTGCGCAGAAGGAAGAGGTGACAAGGCAGAGGACAGCGAGTAGCTGCTCCTGTGGTTTGAGACGTTACTGCTGCAGGAGAGGCTCCCTGAAGAACATCACAAGAGCTTGGTGGTGAGACACTGGGCAGCACCTCCTGTGCTGCTGGCGGAGGGTTGGGGGGGGTCCTGATGGTCACTTCTGCCACAAGATGGTATCTCCTGAGCAAGCTCAGAGCCACAACACGGTGACACCGACTCCTGCCCTGGGCCGTGACGTTGACACACGTCAGCCCAACGCCCGCACGTGATGGCAGCCCTCCCGGCTCCCAGCCCTGCCCAGCGTGGCCGCTCTGTGGTCAGGGCACCTTGTGCAGGTGGATCTGGCCTGTCAGCACCCACGGGTGCCCCACCACCCGGGCTGTGACGGGCACAGGGTGGAACAACCGGTCCCAGTGGGCTGTGGGGCCAGCCCAGCTCGCTCAAGCTGAGGCTTGGGCGCCCTGGCTCTGCCGCAGACACTCGCTGGGGTTCCGAGGTTGGGTTTCCACCAACACCTTCCTCACCGGGGGGGTTAGGGAGCGTGCGTGACCCTGGGCAGGATGGTGGAGCCAGTTGTCATCGATGAGACATCCTGGACCAGCCGGCAGGTCCTTATCGCAGCTCCCCAAGGGAAGTGTTTGGGCCATAGGTTGGTCACGGATTTCATAAGCAGCACAGGAGATAAGGAGATGCCTGTTCCTTGTGACACAGCTGCTCTGCCTGTCCCATCCCTGGCCAGGCCCTGGGCAGGGAGAAGAACCTCAAGGCCAGGAGGGGGGTCCAGGTGATCCACCCCTCGCTCCCCAAACTCCTTCCTGCTTTCTCTTTGCTGTTGTTTTCCTCAAGGACCTGCAACCCGGCTCCTTTGGGAACAGCGTTTCTGTGGCTTTATCTTCTCAGAGATGAAGTTACCGACCAAGAAAAAGTCTTCAGCTTTTCTTGTCCCCAGGTGGGTGGTGGTGGCAGGAGGGACACGTCCTGCCCTGGCTCATCTTTTTCCGGTTACAAGATCAGAACCTCGTGTGAGCAGGAGGGACCCGTTCCCTGTGAGGCCACCCCAGGCTGGGGGAGCCCCTAGGGCCGTCCCTGGGCCTGCTGGGTTTTAGCCCCAAAAAACATTGTTCAGTGCTGGAATTTTTCTTGTTTCAAGATTTCATCGACCCTGCGCCGCTTTCTCAGCTGCCGAGAGAGGGGAACTCTCTCCCCCCGCCCTGCCTTTGGCTGCTCCCGTTGTTCAGTTTCTAACCACCATAACCAGAGCGTCTGTTTAATCTGGAACTTGCTTTTTCTCCTTCGTTAACTCCTTAGTGCGAGTTTCAGCGCCGCTGGTGGGACGGACTCAGCTCTTTTCTTGAGGAAATCCAGGGAGGGGGTGTGGGATGCGGCCGTGGTGTCCCGTGGTGGCTCCGCTGCGTTGGCAGCAGTTGTGAGTGGCGAGATGCAGGGCTGCTCCTGCTGCTCTTTTCTTCTCCGGTGGGACGGGCTGAGGTCGCGGCTCTGGGACACACGCACGCGTCGCCCGTGGCATCGCTGGGGCCGGGCGGGAGAACTGAAGGTGGAGTTTGTCCCAGCCTGTTAATGGAAAACAAATGTTTTCCCTGAGTGTCGTGGAAAATGAAACTGGTGTTTCTTATGGAAGCGCGTGCAGGCAGACTGAGAGTGTTTCCTTGAGAAGCGAGCACCTTACTTCCTAGAGGCGTATTACGTTAGTTCTCTTGGCTAATAGAATGAATTTCTAGAACCTTTCCACTGATGTCACTGAAGAAAAGCGGTTGGTAAACAGCCCAGAGCCAGCCCAGGGAGCAGGGGTGAGAGCGCAGGGAGGCAAAGCCCAGGTCCATCCAGGGGTGGGTCATGGCAAGTCCCTTGGTCAGCCCCCAACACTGGAGGGTGGTGGGACCTCTCCTGAGCAGACCCCGTCGCTTGAGGTGGGTGGTGGGACCTCTCCTGAGCAGACCCCCCTCGCTTAAGGGCGCTGGTGTGGGGACGGTGACAGGTCCCTACGCGACACAGGCGTTCAGCCACAGGGACTTTTGAGAAGAGGGTACAAATGAGTTCGTGCGCTTGATTTCTCCTGGCAGAGACACTTCTCACTTCGGAGAGCTTCGATGCATTTGAAAAGACTACATTCAGCAATTCTTCTGTAATTACTTCAAAATTACAGCCACGAGCAATTATATTTTTCAATAGCTTATTGAGTGTCATGAATCCTAAGAAATTAACTACCAAATTTTCAAGGAGCAGATTTATTAATAGCAGCTGTAACTAGAAATCTTGTCTAATTTTGATCACTACCGAAGGAGCAGAAAGACTGAGGGCCCCTGTTTCCATGTATTAACAATATGACTGATAAAATTTGCGGGAGACGTTCTCGGCGAACAAGATAATTACAGCTGTGCTGCTTGTGCCGCAATAATTAATGATCGTGCGTTTTATTCTCCAGGCTTGTTTTTCTTGTACAGCTCCAACAGTTTAAATCAAGGTCTTGATCCCTGTCATTTCACGTGACATTGTTCTGGGGCTGGTGAGGCCGTAAAAGCCATCAGCCTGGGGGCAAATTTATTTTTCAAAATACGGTTTAAATCTGCAAACCATTTCTTAAATTATAGGTTAGTGAAAAGCAGTCCCTTCCCATGGAAACAGATACAGTTTTTTAAGAACTGAAGGCTTGGATTGATTTAGCATGAAAATGGAGGGCCCTGTCCTGGGCTGGTGAGAAGCTCCTGGCAATTGCAGCTCTTCTGTGGATTCAGACACTCATTTTTAGGGGGGAAATAATCCTTAATCTAAATGCAGCTTTTCAAATATGCTGTAGTTCTGTTTTTTTCCCAGGCTTGCTGACCCCACGGGATCACAGGTACCTGTGGAAGGTCGCCCTTTGGTCTGTGAAAGCTCGAGCCATTCGGCAGGAGCCCCCACCAGCTTCATCCGGTGCAAGTCATCGGTCAGAAATACGGGGCGAATTCCCCCCTTTTCAGGACAGGTACAGCAGAGGCAGTTTGAGAGGAAAATGTTTTTCATCAGCAGCGCCCAGCCTCTGCCTTCATCACTTACAGTCAAAGCATGAGAGCTCATTAAGCGTTGCTAATTAATTTGTGAGTCGGCTATTTCCTGTTCAGGCTGTCAACGAAGGAGGCAGCTGAGCGTCATTGCTGCAGCGTGTGGCCGTCCTGCCACCTCAGCGAGGAAAAGCCTTTCACCAAAGGAACTGTAACCCCCTCCTTGCCCATGATGTCACCAACAGTTCCATCTGCCGGGACTCCGTCGCCGCACCGGCACGGTTGTGGTGTCTCTGGCACCCGTCTCCAACCAGTGCCGGCTACTGGCCCGGTCCCTGGAGGTGCCACTGGAACTGCTGGTGATCCCATCCTGGACACGGGCTTCTGCTGAGCTCTGCTTTCAGTTTTTTCTCCTGCTCCTCTTGCTGCTGGGTTTGGTTGCAGGTTCTTCACCATTTGTATGCTTTCAGACCACAACTAGAAAAAACTCTGGGGTGGTTCCTGCTACCTCAAGGTCTCCTGAAGTACAAACCCACAGATTATTTCCATTTCTCCTCGTACCTTCTTGAAAAAGCACGGCACGGTTGTAACACCCTCCTGGAGACAGGCTCAAATAGTACTTCACACAATAGCAACTGCTGCAGATTGTTTATATAAAAGAAAACACTTCTACTGCGAAGGCAATTTTGCTGGATAAAGACAGGAGTGAAACCTAAGTGTTTAAATGCAGCGCAGGCTTCTACGGAAAGAATCTGTCCACTGGCCAAGGCTCTGAGAAACATATTAGTTGCTAAGACAGTTCAAAAACTTCAGATGGTGAGACTTCTGCTGGTGTCATCCACGGCTCTTAGCACACAGAGTGTTCCTGATGGCACCGAGGGGAGCTGGGACACTCAGAGGGCAGCGCGTCTGCGACGTGTGAAAACGCAGAGACCCCCATTCAGCTTTGCAAAAAAGCCAAAGTTTGCTGGTTCAAGGTGCACAGTCGTTTCAGAGGCAGTTATTGAAAATAATATTTCCTTGACAAGATTGTTCTTGGTGTCACAGTGTTTAGGGAACTCTGTGTGGCTCCTACAGGGCAGGCAGGTCCCAGCATGAATTTCATTGCGTTCCCCTTTCTCGTGGAAATAGCAAACACGATCCCAGCCACAGCTCTGCCGACCCCCCAACAGCAGCCTCCATCCCCTCGTCACTATTTCAGACTGGGGAACGCTCACACCTTGATTTTTAGGAATGAAATGCCTAAAGATCTAAAGAAATCACTGCCTCAGTATCATCACTGTTGTCCTACCTGACAGATCTTTCCCTGATGTTTAAATGCACAGTATTGTGGTAAGAAACAAACAAACAAACAAAAAGCAGCCCGTTCTGCTCTGAGCAAGAGAAATTGCTTCCAAGGGGGGTACGTGATTGGAGGTAAGTGGTATTTGTGTACTTAGGTGGCATCTGGTTTGATTGGGCGGTGCACTGAGCCACGCACTCGATAACTTGCATCACCATATGATTCATCCCATCATCTGACCTTCATCTAGCTGCTCTTCTGCTTTTATTTCCTTTGCTCCCTACCATTTACAGTAAAGGAAATTCTTCCTGTCTTTCATAGACAAGGCTTCCTTTCATTCCAGGAAGACTGTGAACGGTTGCACTTTTAGCAGTAAAAAACCCCACCAACTGGTTCAGTCCTCTCCTCTCCATCACAGGATGGAGTAACCCTCCCCTCTCCTCTCGCTGTACCCCCCAGACACCATGCGTGTTCCAGGAGTTGCTGTGTGTTAGTCACAGCCTCCCCTCCTGGGTGAAACCCCTGCGAGATGCTGCGGAGCCCTGGGGTGGGGTGATGGGGCTGGCAGTGAGCATCCTCCCGGTTTTGTACCAAAAGGAGAAGTGAACAGGTCTTCCTGCCTGCTGGGAGGGGGGGCTGAGAGAGCTGGGGGGGTTCAGCCTGGAGAAGAGAAGGCTCCGGGGAGACCTTCCAGCCCCTTCCAGTCCCTAAAGAAGGGGGGCT
>JAOQGH010000051.1:41533199-41576697 GCA_025769975.1 Gallinago jamesoni
CTGGAGGGGTTCAAGGGCAGGTTGGAGGGGGCTTGGAGCAAGGTGGTGTGGTGGGAGGTGTCCCTGCCCAGGGCAGGAGGTGGAACTGGATGCTCTTTAAGGTCCCTTCCCACCCAAACCATTCCATAATTCCAGAAGAAATCTAACTCTGTGCTGACTCTTGCTGATGCTGTACCTCCAGCTCCTGCTCTGCACCCAGCCAGGCTGCACTCGTGTCCCTGGATGCCTTAGCTTTTTGATGCATAAATGGTAAAAGAGAATCTGGTGGCGTCTCTCCAGGAGCATCTCGGTTGTCCACCGCAGGACAGCTTGCGGGTTGTGGGAAGTGGCCACCACAGGCACTGGGACACTGCTGGGGCTCGATATCCCCTGCCACCACATCTACCACGATACGGAATTACCCAGGCCAGGGCCTCTGGAAGGAGGGGAGGAAGGGAGGAAAACCACCCCGGGTGGAAGAAGAGTCATCTGCACATCTTTTTCAAGTTAAAAATAGCCAGGATTTTGCCTGCAGAGGACAGTTTGTTCTGTTATGCTGCTGACATCATGTGAGCCGGCCATACGCTTCTGCATTTGAAGACCAAAACCAAGATGCTGAAAACAGGAACTTTCTGGATATTCTGCATGCCTGAGATTGAATGGTTTCAGTGAGCCGCCTGATATCATCTCATCCATATGGTTGCGCTTGGGTGGGGGAACTAAACATCTCATTAGCTCCATAGGGTCATTAAAAGCGGGAGAACAGATCATAAGGAATAATAAGGACGTACGTCAGAAGACAGATGATAAAAACAACCGCCTCTGACACCGCGTGCTTCGATGCGAGGGGACCCAATTTACCGGCGTGGAGGAGCCGAGCGCTTGCTAACTCCCTAATGTCAGCGGGAGCAGTTTATACTCTCTTCATCAGAAAACCAGACAGAAAGCATCGAAAAGTGACTAAAAGCAGAGGATGATACAGGGAATTTTGGCCTACATAGCTTTGCAATGAGTTCACTGAGCATTCCTGGCTCCCCGGCCTGAACTGAGTCTACTAAAGTGTGCAGCATTTCTTCATAATCAAGTTAGAGTTTATCCACACACAGAAGCACAAACACTCGGACACGTATCTTCCCACAAACACGCGAAATACATGCCCGCAGTGGAAAGCTGAGGTGATGCTGGCGGGATTGCTGTGCTGGTCTCGGCTACGATAGCAATGCCCAAGTGCTCTGGAACTGATGCCAGGGCAAGAAAACGGTAAGAACTGCAAATCTTGGTCTCGATTCAGATGCTGTAATGGTTCTCGGAGGATTTCACAAATAAGTAGTATGTATTCGGGTGCATAAATCAGAGAAATAGCATGTGTGGCGTTTATTCACAATTTCTTAATTGAGTTGATTGCCAGTTAAGAAAAAGTCTAGACTGCTGGCCCGTTACTTGGCAGCAGAGAGGTTGTTTATTATTTTTCCACATGCTCAGAGAGTTACTCCATTTACTTAAAAAAGGAAAGGACTGAAATCCTATTTACTCTAATCTTTATCATATTTAAACTGGCTCCTCTCCGTAGACATGCCCTGGTCTTTTACTAGCTCAACTCTGTCAGCCAAAGCGTTGTCCACTTACAAATGTCACAGATACACAGAATGGTAATATTGAGTTATGCAAGTGTTTGGCTTTTTGCCTCTGAAAATAACTCTTCAGTAGAAAAACACAAATCCCATCGCATGTTCTCTCTGGGTTATAACAGGTCACAGCCACAAAATCTCTACTGTTTGTGAAATCTTCTTGCAACTTATAGTTTTACAGCTTTAAGCAGCCCCCCAAAATTAATGAGAGAGACATTAAATTTTTGGAATGAGATGTGTTGAATTGGCTGCCGATGCCAGATGATTGGTGGGGAATTTCCTATTGCAAGAGTGTTCTTTAATTGTTGGTTTTTTTTTTCTTTTTAAGTCTTCCTCTTTATCTGTGCCCTGCCCATTCTCTTACCCGCCCTCTCTTTTCTAATGGTTCTTGGCATGAGCTTTCCTACAGACACATGAAGAAAATCTTTCAGCTAACGTTTTAACCTGATTAGAACAAGAAAGCAAATGCAAATGGGGTAGTCACTAGACTCCAGATTGCCTCCTGTCAGGGCAGGTTTTCCCCCGCAGCCCCCACCTTCAGTTTTTTCAGGCTAGAGCTTGGACATCTGTACGCTGTTGCTGGATACCTCCAATATCTAGACAGGTCCATATGCTCTTTCAGCTTTTGCCAGCAAAGCGCTGGGGCTGGAATGGAATCTCCGTAGGCTGTGAGGAGTAAGAGTAAAACGGCAGGAGACAGACAAACCGTTTGACAAAAGAGCCCGTTTCAGACAGAAAGACAGAGGAGTTCCATTGCCGAGCGTGTGTCTGTTTGGGGCAAGAACTTCTGGCTTTGATCAAGACAGCTGTTTTTATTTTAGATGGTATTTTATAACAATTTAAGATGTTTTTGTCAGTTCTTATTCTGTTTTATCAGACACTTTCGATAATGTTGTGCACTACACCCTGCCTGGGGCAGATTGGATGCCGTGGTGACTTGGCAAGGAGTCTTTTCGCTCCCGATCCCGCTCGCTCCCATTTGGCAGAGCCCGGTAACTCAGCGCGGGGTGGCAGCAGGCGCAGGACGGGCAGACAGCCATCCCTCACTTCACTTGCACCTTTCCCGTGTCCCTCGGCAGCCGGAGGAATGCCCTTCTCGATACGTGCCTTTCCACACCGGGACACGGAGGGGAAATGAGGTAGATGAGAACATACATGTAAGCGTCACGGGGCAGCCGGTGCTGTTTCCATATAAATAGCTCTCACTGTCCTCACTGGCAACTTTCAGAGAGCCTGTATCAATGCACGGCTTTGTTTTCATAGAAACCTTAGTAAATGAATAGCAAATAACCTAATTCAGCGTTTGCTTCAGCAGATTGCTCCTAACTTGGGGACTAGGACTGCAGAAGCAGTCGGGTGCATGGCTGGCTGGGCCTCACCTGACACAACGGCCAGGATGAGATGTTCCTAACCCGCTACGTGTCCTCAAGCATGAATCACAGAATGGTTGGAGTTGAAAAGGACCTTAAAGCCCACTCAGTGCCACAACCCTGCCCTGGGCAGGGACACCTCCCACCACACCACGTTGCTCCAAGCCCCCTCCAACCTGCCCTTGAATCCCTCCAGGGATGGGGCAGCCACAGCTTCTCTAGGCAAATATTGGTTGAAATATCGGTTATTTTAGAATTTTAGAATTTCCACCTGTCCTCTATGAAGCCTTTCCCGTGGACACCCCATAAAGTGGCCTCAGTCGAGAGGAGGTGGGAGCTAAAACGTAGGAAATGGTTAATCTCTCCAGCCGGAGCTGTGGCTCAGTCTGCTCCAGGGAGCAGCTGGGGCTTGTCATCCCCCTCTCTTTGCATGTTAATGTACTCTGAAGACCTTTCAATCTGCAGGCTCACTGTATTCACAGTACATTCACACCAGCACTCAGCACATTAGAGACCATCAAAGATGTGTGACAGGGAACTCAAAAAGCAAGCAAAATTGCAGCTGAAGGTAAAGCATAAGTAGAGAAAGCCTTGTATCCCCGCATTTAAAAGTTGTTAGGCTTCTCATTTGTTTGAGTCTTGTTAATTAAGGCTGAGAAATAAGGGTTTGACTGTCAGGATGACCTCTGTAATTGCTTATGTGTACATGGCTTTTTACCCTTCAGGAAAAATCTGTACGTGGAAGGAAAATGCGGCTACTCTTGAGTTAAAGAGAAGAGATGGGGTTTTAGTTTTAAAAATATTGTTATGATACAGCAGAAAGATAAAGATCCCGCAATTCTCATGCTTCATTTCTACATTTTACCATTGTCCCTTGCACTGAAGCTCCAGGAATATGCACAGTGGGGAACTTTGCCTCAGGAAAAGCAAAATTAGTGGGACAATACAAAATGTCCATTTCATTCTTGCTTCTGATTTTGCAAAAATAATTTAGTATTTCATATTTTCTGGGACATAATTTCAGAAATGGAAATTTTGAGCTGCAAAATGCTGTTTTAGGGAGGAGATCAATACTCTTATCTGGGTACCTGATTAGTGTTGTGCAAAAATTGAACTTCCCTGCAAAAGATGCACTTGCACAAAATTACTAATTATCTCTTTGGCTCCCCCATTTCGCACACTTTTACTGCCCTGAAACAAACACATTCTACTCAGGAAGTTAATCATCAGAATAAGCATATATGGTAAGAGTTTGAAGAGATTCTTCCCATTGGGGGATCCCAGAACATTTTGTTTTCCTCTAGTCAGGCAGAGAATTAGTTTGTACATCTTTGCGGTGTGTTAACCACATACTTAGCCAGTAGCTGCTGCCAATGATGTGAATGAATCTCTGAAGGGGAATTTTTTTTTTGCCAAAGCTAAAAAAAATCAAAAACAATAGCCCAACAGCCGTATTGGAAAACCAGAGGAAGGAAATTGCCAGGCTGTAATAAAACTTACGGGAACAAGAAATATAGAGAATACATGAAAATACAAGTAAAAAATATTTCAGTGCGTGGTGATTGTTTATCTTTCCCACTGGGAGAGGTGAGGAAGTTGAGTTTTACCCTGAAGAATCTGGGATGTGCACACGGCGGGGAAAGGCGTGAGATTAAAAGGCATCTTTGGGAGTGTCAGTGAACCCAAACAATTGAAGGAACATACCAGGAGGAGGAGATGTCCTTCGTAATTTAGCTGATCTTCTCAAATGCACGGATGTTTGAAGCAGAAACATTTAATCTCCTGAGGTTGCATCTCATCTGTGTAAATAGCAAGACACCTTCAATTCTTATATATAAGGCTACAAATGCTGTTCATAAAAAAAAACCTATGTGATAAGTAACGATGCTTTATTTGGGCAGAGTGATACAATCCAGACAAAAAGGAAGCAAGTTTTCCCCTCCACACAGACAATAGGCATCCTGCTTGTCCACATCCTTTAATCCCAGCCCTGAAATTACTCACTTGTGAAAGCTCCTTAATTGTGTTTAACTACGTAGGCTTTACCGTGTGGGGCCACAGGCTGTAACACCAGTAAGCAGTTAGGATCACGGCGCTCATTTCCATTGTTTTCCAGATATTTGGGAAAATAAACCTGACAGCTAAAACAGCCCCCAGAATAATTGCAGCTATTAGAGCCATTACCTACCCAAATTCAGGTATTTTTGGAGTGAGGTAGGCCGTGTTTCACGGGTCAGTTGAGCCAAGCAATTAAATTGGAAGAGCCGTGTTGGTTCCTATCAAGAACCTCTCTCTACTTTCCTGCTTGATGTCCGTCCCTTGCCTGATGCACAATAAGGAAGATAATTTCTGTGCCAAAGGAATTCTTAGGCTACTAATTTTATTCCCATGTTGAGTCCCCACTTCTGTGCTATTTTGACTGCAGGAATGCTGAAGAGGTAGAACAGGTGGTAAAGTGAGTTACCATCTTAAAAAATGGGATTAGGATTTAAATGATCACAGATCCCTGAGAACTGTCACAGCACAGATTACAGTTGCATTTTTATTCCAGTCTTTCATTAAGGTTTTTTTCCAGTCACCTGCACTTGGGCAGGATCGACTAATCTTTTACATGACCTTTAACTATAAACTGAGACGATAAAGACGATACTTTATTTGCTATTATATCTCTGGTTAAAAAAAAAAAAAGGAAGAAAAGAGGGAAAAAAAAAGAATAAAAACAGAATCTCCTAATAAAGAAGGATGCATGCTTCAGGTGTTTTCTACTTGCTTCTCCTCAGTTACTCAGGAGAACTCTTTATTTCCAGCTTTGATCTGGGTTCTTTGCAGGGAATCTCAAAAGATTCCCACACTACTGGAAGTAATATTTTATGTACTGAAGTTGGAAAAGGATAATGTGTTCTGCCAAATAACTAGTACAAACTCCTGACCTTTGGAACAATAATAGACATGGTATTTGGAAATGTTAATTTTACCACAGATGTTCAAAATGAAGTAAAAAAAATCATAAATAAATTGGTCTTGACAGACTTTACCGGACTGAAACTGTGTCCTTACCTGATTGTAATATTTGAGAGCATCTTATAGTGTCTTTCTAGTGGTAGCAGCGTAATGACTTTGTGATGTTAAGAGCAGTTGTTTTTAAGATCTGGGCTATCCATTCCGCTGCTGTTGTTCCTGCAATGATACTAGGCACAGCACCAGAAAAAGTCCACAGTTGAGGAAATGTCAAATTTCCTCAGATTTTTCTTTGAAGGAAACACTAGAAATATTATAAAACAACTTGGGATGGCCAACAAAGTTCTTCAGCACAACAAAGATAATTGTGCCATAAAGGGCAAGTGGTAAAGAGAAGGGGAAGGAATAGCTGGAGAAGGGGAAGAAACAAGAACACTCTTGTTTATTGGGAAGGAAAGAGAAAAAAAAAAAACCAAAAAAAAAAGGACAAACACAAGTTGTTTGCCTGCATAGCTTTGATCTCACAAATTTACAAAACTGGGCTCGGGTGAGGAAGGAAACCATCCGAAGCCTGTTTGATACACGGCTGCTGGCCTGTTGTCCCCGAGGGGCCGGCAGTGCTGGAAATCCGGGTCCTGGGAAGACTTGGGCACCAGCCCAGGCCTGATTTGTACCGACCCCACCAGCCTTCGGAGCCCCACAGCTGCTTTTTAGTGAAGGCTGAGATCCAAATTCAACAGGTCGGGCTTCCCACCACGGTGCTGGAGCCCTCCAGCCCTCGGCGGGCCGAGCCGGGATGGGGCCACGCATGAGGGGAATCTGCGCTCCACAGCCCTGGGCCTGAAGCCTAAGGCTTTTAGAAGCTCCAGAATCAAGGAGGTAAATATCCTATGAGCTGTGAATTGTGAGGAAAAGGTGGGAATGCACAGGAAGCAACGGTGAAGAAATGACATGCTGGTGCTTGGTGTCATGAGAATAACGCTTCCCTGCCCATGGAAACTCCAACTGGAAAAGTCCCACTCGAGGTCAAAACGCAGTTGATGCAGAAAATGAGTTATTTTGGGTATCAAAACTGAACAGAAGGTGTTCTAAGGAGAACCCTGGCGGGGCCCTGGGAGCTGTGAGGGGAGAAGGGCGCGGTGACACCCGGGCTGAGCTCGAAGGGCTACCGGCTACCGCTGACCACCGGCCCGCGCTACCCGGCACCCGGAGGGGCAGACGACAGCAGGGTCCGTGCTGACAGGGCCGCCCGCCACCCGGCTCCCCTCAGCGCCGAGACCCCTTCCCGTCACCCCGCTCCCCTCAGGGTCGCCCGCGCGTGCGCCGGGCCCCACCCAACCCTCGCGAGCCTTCCCTCGCGAGCCTTCCCTCGCGCCGCTCCCTAACCCCAGCCCCTGGTGCTCGCCCCAGCCCCGCCCTTCCCTCCGCCCCGCCTCCTTTCCCCTCTTGCTGATTTTCTGGGTTAAAGCGCCCGCTCTCGCGCTTTTCTGTCTGGAGGGTGATACGCGGTGTGTGAAGGGTGTTGGGGGCCAGGACGGCGGCGGCGGCTGCTGGCGGCTTAAGGGGAGGAGCAGGTTCGGCTCCGGGCGCGGGGCGAGGCGAAGGGATACGCCGGTGCCGCGTCGCGAAACTCCTCGCCCGCCCGCGTCGCTTTGTGAGTCTCCGGCTGGGCGGAGCCGCTCGGCGCAGGGGCCGAGCGGGCGGGCGCAGGGAGTCCCGCTCCGGCCGGTAACTTCCCTCAGCTCGCGCCGACTTCTCCTCACGGCCGGGCCGCGCCGCCGCCGCCTGGGCCCGCACGATGGGGAGCGGCGCCGGCCGCCGGGGAAACGCGGCGGCAGGAGCCGGCGCCACCTGCCCCGCGCCCCGCCGCTGAGCCGGCAGCCGGAGGCGCCCCGAGCGCCGCGGAGGAGCCGCCCGCCTGGTGAGCAGCCAGCCCCGGCAGCGGGCACCGCGCCCGCCCCGGCCCTCCCCGCGCCCGCCTCGGCCTTCTTCTTCTCCCCTCCCCGCCCCGGGCCCGCCGCCTGCCCCGGGGCGGCGCGGCCTCCCCCGGCCCCCGCCGGGCCCCCGCGGGGCCGGGCCGCGCTGCGCTGAGCTCCGCGGCGGGGCCGGACCGGCGCTGCCGGGCGGGGGAGGCTCGGCCGCTCGCCCCGCGTTGTTGTGGTGTCCGGGTGTTCCCGGCCCGCCCGGAGGCATCGCCCCCCGCCAGCCATTTCCGAGGAGTTACGGACCTGGAGGAGCAGGGGAATAGAATGAGCTCTCCGGTGGACCCCAAGATTAAACAGGCTTTGCGGAAGAAACCAGCAGAGAGGACTCCGGAGGTAAGGGGGCTGCGGCTCCTCGCCCGCTCCGGCTTTTGATTTGTTTATTTTTTAGTTTTTCCTTTTGAGTTTGCCTGGGATTTATCCGTGTTGCCGCCAGGCTCTCTGCCCGGTGCGGGGTTTGCCCGCTGCACATCCCCGGGCCGGCGCTCACAAACCGCTTCTGCTTAGAGTTGGGTTATTTATTTATTTCTGCTTTCCCAAGTTGGACCTTTCGAGACCGAGAGTCTTTTTAAACATTCAGGAACACCTTGGGCAGGGGCATAAGGCGCTTCGTGAACTACTTCAGGCAAGAAGAAGAGGCAGATCACTGAAAAGTAAAATTAGGCATGTTTCAGTGATGCAAAACTTCTGGGAAAAGCTAGCGAGCTGAGAGACTTTGCTTACCTGTACAGTGATGCAGATTTAAACAAAACCAAACTAATTATGCTCTACAGGCTTCATAAAGAGATGTTTCTCCAGTGAGTGGGAGTACAGAAATGTGTGAGGCTGGTTAACTACAATAAAGTGAGTTTTCCAATTAACTGCCTTCTCTGTCCCTTCCCCACAAGGCAGCCTGTAATCAGCCTTGTATTTTTTGGGAATGGTCATGTCATAGAGCATTAACTTAATAATGAAATGTGTTTGATAACATTTTCATTTCATTGAAAGGCTGATCGGAGTTTGTTTGCTTATGATGGCTTTTTTTTTTTGTTTCCCTTACTGTGATTTTTTTTTTTTGAGTTTTTTTTAATATGTTCTAAAGAATCAGTGGTATGAAATGATCCGCTCTTGAGTTTGTCCCTTTGAGACCGGGAAACATCTGTTCTCCCTTGATACTTCACAGGGAGCAGAATGTCCTGCCTGGTCTTCCTTATAAGTTAATTATCAAAAGGCTTCTCAGGAAGAACTGTGGGAGAGTGTTTCAGGGGATGTCCTAGCAGGACACAGACCCCAATTCTCCTTCCAGTCTGTTTTGTAAGTGCCTGAAATACACATGTTCGGTCCTGGTGTTTACTTGCCTTGGGATATCTGATACATTTCTACTTGCATCTCTGCTCCCTAAATTAATGATGAGGCAGTCTCTACGAAAGAGCTGTCTCTCTGTTCTTTCTGTTTTCTTATTTTTATCACTCTGCTCTTGCTTCAGACCTTTCTTTCTCCCCGGCAGTAGTCTGCAGTTAGCAGAATTCCTTTGCCAGTGTGGTTTGTAGTGTTGGGCAACTGGGTTCATCACAGAAGTGTCATTCGTGAGCTGACATACCATGTGGGCTCGTCATGGCTTGGACTTTGGGGAGCAGGTGATCTGGCCTGGCCCAGAACATCTGCCCACTGCTGCTGCTTGTAACACCAACAGCTCACAGCTGTGTAGGGCTTTTTGTTCTTTAGGGTGGTTTTTTTTTTAAGTATCCCCAGTTTTCCCCCCTGGCAATTGTAATGAAATTCTTTAGGATTGTCACCTTATTATGGCTAAAACTGCCTTAAAATAAATATATCACTTAACCTTGTAACGTTAAATTGTCAGATGTTGTCCAACTGCACTGGACCGTACTGGTGGGTTCATGGTGAATCCGTGTCGATTCCCACTGAGACTGGCTGGTGTGAGGGTTGCATGCAGGTTTGAATTTGCCAAGGTGTCTCTGTTGTGGAGGAAAAAAAAAAATCTAATGTTTGCTATCTGAACTAATGGCATGTCTAAAATGATTTTTAAAAAATACCTTAATTCCCTTGTTAATCTGGCCCTTTTTTGGCAGGCATTTAGACACATCACACAGTGAGACTACTCGTGATTAAAGTTAAATATGTACTTAAAACTTGGCAAGATTGGGGCCTCTGTTCTTCTTGCCTGTTGCTGAGTGGATAATTACAGTCAAATCACTTTTGTTTTTCTGGGGGTACTTTTGTTTATATACATTTAGAAACTGACCTGCTTTTGAGAAAAGCCCTTCCCTGTGTGTCTCGAGGGTGTTTCCTTTCTGGGTCTCTGTTACCTGTTCAGACACAAAGCAAAAAAAATTGAACCCACGGCCAGAGGCTGCCAGATTTCCCAAACATATGTCCCAAGATGTGATGACAGATAGGTATAGGGTGATAAGGGAATTGGAGGAAACAATTGCAATGTGTATGTTTCATTTTTAATTTATTTTTATTATTTTAAATCCTGCTAAACATCCTGACTTGTCAACTTCTTTTTCTGTCGGCAGCAAGACGTAGGTCAGGGAAGTCGAAACCTGCTTAGCGCAGCCGTTGGGGTCAGAACACCCCAGTTTCGGGTGTTCGAGCTGGTGACTCCTCTCTTGAAGCATCCAGATGTGAGCAGACAAAAAGTGTGGCTGCCTTTCTCCCCTCCCACTCTGGTGGAAAAGGTATCATCAGCTCCTCCCACATGAAATCAGCTGCGTGGAGCTGCTCCTGCACTTTGACTGCATTTTTATCCAGGAAACCCCCCCCAAATTCCCCCAAACCATGATTGGTATTTTATGATGAGCCAAAGCCACAGGAGTTTTGAGTGCTTTCAGTCCCTTTTTACACCCTCCCCGTCCCCCCCTATTTCTGATCCTGCAGTTTATGTGTGCAGTTTACCTGGGTATTACAAATTACAGGGTTGGGGCTGTGCTGATTAGTAGCATGGTCTGGTGCCTCATAACTATCATCTGTGTAGCAGGCTCTGGAAAAATACAGATAAATCATCCACACGTCGAATTTCGCTTAGGAGTGGTGCCATTATTCATATGATTTGGATTTTTAGGACTTATTCTTGACAAAGTGTTTTAATTTCTAAGATCTAAGGAACTAAGCAGGGAGATATGAAAGTGTTTTTATAATTTCCTTATTTTGAGGAATTATCGCGATGGCATGCTCAAGTAAAACTTTTAATTCTTGATGCTACAAATATTCTTGTTTGGAAAAATCTCTGTTAGGGCAAGTTTTCAGTGTTGTGGTAACATTCCAATGTTTGCCAATTGTTAAAGTGTATAAGTTATGCATATTAGACATGTACACGCTTGATTTTTTTTTTTGGTTGTTGTTGCTCAGATGCTTCATGTGTTATAATCTTTAATTTATTTGGCGGGGGAAATTATTTTGATGAACTCCTGGAGATTGTAGAGCATTTTAATGATGTATACGTTTTTATGTAATTGCTGTTCTGTTACCCCATTTAGAAACTTTCTTCAGTACAACCCAAGTCTGGGAAATCTTTTGAATTTTGTTTTTTCTTTCTGTTTATTTCTTTCTTCCCTCTGCCTTAGCACATCATAAAGTTGTGCAGGTGTGATGCGAGCTGGCCTTTCTCGTGAAAGGTGTTTCAGAATATTTTCTTGTGGGCTGAATCCTGTGTCTGCAGTGGATTTTCCACCCTGGGATGCGAATCCCACTTGGTTTCGACTCAGGACTGGTTGGTGACATAGATGGGCTGTGACCCTGTGCTGACACTGCCCATAAATCTGTGTCTGTCGCTCAGGTTCAGCCTGAAAGTGCGGAATTTGCCAGGGTTCTGTCAGATGTTAGTTCTGATAACAGATTATCCTAACAAATCAGCTCTTCTGTGTGTGCCCTCTTGTCAGATGGAGAAAACCTTTGCAGTAATTGGACACTTAATAGCTTTAAAAAATCATACCTATATTTAAACTACAGTATTTCACATACTCGATTAATATTTTAATATCAGCATTTGTCTTCCAGGATTATGCTGATGTCTGTGTGGTGTTAAATGGGGAGTATTATTCATGCAGATCCTCTAGTTCTTGCAGGTTGGGAATATGAGATCTCCCTGCTCCTGTGCAGAGTTTTACCTTCATCTTGCACATCATCCTGCCTGTTTCTTATGTCACAGGTGGGGATGTTAAATTAGTAAGTTGGGAGTATTTTAATAGAAGGAAATCATTTGTTCAAAGCAGTAGGAGGGAGGGAGGAATGTTTATGGCACTGTGTCTGCTCTCTCATTAAAGGTTTAATTTTTTGAGGCCCAGAATTTCTTATCAGATCCATGCAAAGGCTGTGAAGTTAGTCTTTTGGGGAGTGGTTTAATGCCTACCACAGATAAGGTCTCAGGGGCTGATAGGACAAAGTAGCAAATGATCATGTTCCTTTTTCTTTCCTCTATTTTTTTAATTAAATTTTTCCCCCTCCCATGAGCATGCTCTTTTCCTTTTTTTTAATCGATCCTTTTCCCATCATAGCCTCCCTTTAGTTCTTCACAACTTTGTTCTAGGCAGTATTTCCTTTCCATGGTTCAGAAAGCTTTGCCTTTATTGAACTTCAAAGGGCAGAGTTTATTTTTATTCTCTAAGCTCTTGTATTTTCCTATCTTTGTACTATGTCTTGTTTCAGTAATTCTCGATTAATGTTAATTCAACTTTATTTGGCAATACTAACTCCTCCTCCTCTTCCTGTTCCCTTTTTATTAATACAGTGGAAAGAGGAAAAAAACTTAATTTGCACAATTGTGTTATAAGAGAGTCTGCTGTTTGGAGTGTGTGTGTGATGCTTCTTGACGGCTCATATCTAGAGAAATAGATCTGCGTGAATCTAAATCATGCACAAATAGTACATTGATGGGCATTATAAAATGGCTGTAATAAATAAAATAAATTATTGCTGACAGCATAACAAAGGCACTCTTGTACTGTAGCACAGCTGAGCCAAACAGAAGAGAACATCTGCTTCTTGTTTCCAGAAATAACTGGTATTTTGAAGTGGTTTTTTTCATCGTTTTAATAATTTTCTGTAAACTCAGTAGGTGAAACAGGGGATTAGGCTTTGTTAAAATCCATTGTTTCTGTAGTTCGCAGTGAGCTTTTAGCAGTGTTAATGTAACAATGGTGTTGGGTTTGGATAGCTGTTTAATGTAATCAGAATTGTAGAATCACTACAAAAATCTAGATGCTTGCAATTATCTTAAAGCTGAAAAGAAACTTGTATTAAATTAAGTTGCAGATGCTGGTTTGTATTTAATAAAAATTCCTTCCTGTTAGTATGTGGGCCTCCGAAACAGGGAGAGAGGAGTGATGGAAACCTGACTCCTGCCATAATTTTCTACTACCTAACCTCTGTCTTACGTTCCCATTCCCATATTTTTTTTTTTGTTAGTGATAGATTCTTTTGCAGCTGATGCTCTGTAAGACTTTTTTGGCTGAGTAACAACCCGGAGCTTGAACAGAAGACACCCGGCAGTTCCTTGGTGTGAAATACTGGGGGTTGTCCTGTAACTCTGTGCTTTGGTGTTTTTGCCTCCCCAGACCATACATCAGAGATGGTGGTACCCGACTTCTGTCCCTACATGGCAGAGATTTGGGTCCTGTGCTTGGAAGAGGCCTTTAAAGTCACTGTATTGGTTATCACTGGGTGATAACCAAAGCGATTGCGAACACGTACTGACGTGCCTGCAGTTTACTCCTAATGAATTCCTGGCTGGGTCGTTGTGTACCTTATGCAGATTGTCTTTTGGTACTCCTATGCCAACAATTATTATTTACAGTTACAAGAACATAAAACCTCCTAATATAATTAAGAATACTTTATAAGCAGTCCTGTGGAGGTGACAGATAAGAGTTTTATTTTAGTTCTGTATGACTGAAAAATCAAATGCAGAAAAATCGGTTGTTTTATTAGCAAGAATGTTGAATAACGGTGACTTTAGAGAAAGAGGGTACCTGCACTGCGGTGCCACGTGCTGCTTTGTTGACATCGTATTCTATCAGCATCTCTCTGAGACTAGAAAAGACCTAGAATTGTGAAATTTTTCTTAAAAATTAGTCTCTTTAAATTAAATTAGTCTCTTTAAATTCAATGTCTTGTAAAGCTTTTTTCTTTTTATAGCTGTCTAGTAAAATTAAAGTTCAGAACACTGGTACCTGAGGAGCGACAGGCTGGGTATCATATTGGTGGCTGACTGCTCATAAGGTTGTTTGGGTCTTATTGATAAGCAGAATATCTTTTTTTTTGTTAATGAAGCAGGTCTTGAAATTCTGTATTACTTCTAATGAAACAATAGCAAACCTTCTTTCATCGTCCTGTGCTTCCCTGCCATGTAGCTTCTGTTGAAGGTAAAACAAAACCATATTATTTTTTTTTCCCAAGCTGTTCATTAACATATTTATCTCGTGATAAATACAGCATTGACAATTCGGGAGGATTGTCTGACAAGTCTCAGTGTTTTAGGAGAGCTGCATCTACTCAGCCTCCAGCTTGATGATTTTGAAAGGTTTTGGTTCTTACATATTCTTCTGTTGTGTTTTCTAAGAGTGCTTTGGATGGGAAGTTGTATCTTATTAATGTATTTCTTAATACAGTGTAGTATCATGAGTCTTCATCTCAATTAGACCTGTGGTTTTCCTGTAATAAAAAAAGCCAGGCATGCAAACTCTTGTCCTACCTCACTAAAATGCATCTTGATAATTCATTTTCATAAACTTTGTATTTTCCCCTTGTCTGAGGTGATCAACAATGATGTTCTTTAATAGATACGTCTCAATCTTTTATTAAAAGAATTTAAATAGAGCTCAATCAATGCACGTTTGCTGGTAGTTGATTGGTCTTACTCAGCATCCCTGGGAAAGCGGTGCAGGTAAAATGTGGTGTCCTCCTCCCTGAGCCCGGGCAGGGTTGAATCTCTCTTCTGGGTAAATAAAGTTAACCTCCTTTTGCATTATTAATCTGTGGCCGATCATAGGTTCATCTTTAAATTCACAAGGTCTTATTTGAAATTGCTGATACTTGGCTATTTTACTGCAGTTGTTTTCATTGACGTGTGGTGGATTTGCCTGTTTTTTCGCCAGAAGTGTTCGACAACCTGGCATATGTTTCAGTACCCAAATAATTCAGATCATCACTTAGTTGGAATCTTAAGTACAACATACTTTCTGAAGCTGAAATCACTCCTAAATTAGTTGTACTTAAAAAAATAAAATCCATCTGTTCTTTCAAATGAACCAAAATACAATATTGGAGCACTTATAACCAAATGTTAATATATGTAAATATTCAGCTATAAGAGCCTTAGTGTCTGTTTTGGGAGGGTTTTTGTTTGTTTTTGACTAGTTTTTTGAGCTTGTTTTCGTTGTGCTTTCAGCAGCACGACTGAATGTGTTGCTCGTATTCCTCTTCTGATTATTTATGTCTCGGAGACACAAAAAAGGTTGTGTTGAGCCTTGGACAAGGAACCACGTTCACATCGGAGGGTTCTGGTTTGGCTGTTCTGCAGCTGTTGTCTGTCTGGGATACCTGCAAGGAAACTTTCCTGGTAGTTCGCAGAAATAAATATTTTTTTCCCAGCTTTTTTAACAGTTAAGGCCTGTTGAGTTCAGTCAAATATAGATTCATGGTTCCAACCAAATAAATCAGGCTTCAGGACACTGTTTTAGCTGCGAGTACATACACTGGCTTTACTGAAGTGTCATTGGCGAGTAGGTTTTTCTTAAATTTAGATTCTGTCTAACAAAGTTTCCTTGTTCAAAAAAAATTAATATTAAACAAGTAGAGAAAAATAGCATTAATGTTGCTGGGTGGTTCAGCTTTTTGGGTTTAGATTCTGTGTCCCTATTAACCTGTATTGTGGGTAAGGGTGTCCAAGACTGTCCTGGAAAGGAAAACTTGGGCAGGAGTAAAAAGGGGTAAAAAAAACCTCAGGTGGAAACAGGGAAACATTGAGACTCTTGGGCTGCCCTGAAGTAGGTGTATGGCTTCTCCTGGTAAATTTGTTTTGCCAGAGTGTTATGAAGCAAAGCTTTTAAAATATAATAATAAAAAAAAAAAGTAGTAGTCAAAACCAACCCCAGAAGAACTTCTCCCCAAACCATTTAATTCTTTACCTTTCAGGTTGGGTGAAATGCCAACGAAAGTAAACTTGTAATAAAAACTCAGAAAAGTAAATGAGACTGAACATTGACTGTTCTTCACCTAAGGTAGTGCTAATAACCTGGGAATGCTTTTAGAGTTTTTCCCTCTAAAGGCTGCCCCTTGCTGGTTTCTGGCCTCCCTGGCAGCTGAGGTGCAATCAAGGCTTTTTCCTTGGTTCAATAGATACCTGGGGCTTCTGTTGTTCTGATGCAGAGTAACCAGCATTGCTCCTGGAAGAGTCCCAGTTGTTGGCTTGGTGGGATGTGTTAAAACTAATTACAATCATGCTGCTTTCCAAAGCATCACTCTCAAATATGGCTCTGCGAAGGGCCCTTGGGGCTGTGTCACTGCATTTCCCAGCCCAGACAGAGCCTGCAGTGGCCACAGGGACCTGCTTCTCGAAAGGGAATGTCCCAGTCCCTGCCGGTGTGAACCTCTGTAGACTTTAACCTCTACCCGTGCTGTTGCTGCATGGGATTATTTTACCTCTTCAGCTGTGTAGGAACAGAAGTGTACAGATGTTTCCCTTATGACAAGTGGTGCTTTTTGGTTTCGTGTACAACATTGGAAGGGTTATTATAAATTATGTGCTCTGGCCCTTTCCTCCTACCTGTCTCTCTCTGCTAAGTACCCAGCCAGAACCAGCTTTGTTTCATAGAATCATAGAATGGTTAGAGTTGGAAGGGACCTTAAAGACCACCCAGTTCCATCCCCTGCCTTGGGCAGGGACACCTCCTACCAGACCAGGTTGCTCCAAGCCCCCTCCAACCTGGTTTTGAACCCCTCTAAGGAATGGGGCACCCACAGGTTCTTGATTCCCAACTCCTGCTCTTGGATCCTGATGAATGTGATTCCTTCATGTAGAGCAAAGTCTGCTATAAAGAGCGTGGATGCATTAAAGAGAAATTCAAATTACAGTGCGTTAATAACTCTGGACAATGGCTCATGTGTATTTGCATTGTTTGCAGAAAGTTCAGGGTTTATGCTGGGTGAGTCACCAAGTTACACATGACGAGGTGAAAAGCCGTTTGTTCCCCCGTCCTTCTTTGTCTACTGGATGTAATTTCCAATTCTGATTCATTAAAACGAAGCGGTGAGTAGGAATGTGGTTCTGTTACGGGATACCGGTGAATGGGTGTCTTCAAGCCTTGTCTTGGCCCTTGGAAAGGTGGAGCGCTCCTGTCAGGGAACGTGAGCCCAGCTCTCCTGAAGACAGGAGCACAGTTAGGTCCAGCTGAGGCAGAGCCTTGGGAGCATGAGAAACGGTATTAAACTGCTGAGCACAGTTGTGTGCTGCCTGCTCTTGTGGCTTCAAGCGCTTCTTGTGTCTAAAACGTGATGGAATTGTTGAATCTGAGCATCCCAAGCGTAAGGAACGTATGGTATCTCTTGTGTGTGAGGCTACACAGAGAAGTCGGAGGCTGTTGCCTGACCTTACTGGCTCCTGCTTGTTGGGGTGCCTTTGTGGGAAGCAGGGCCACAACAAAAGCGGTAACAAAACATTCTGGCTTTGTAATTTGTGTGTCAGTGTCACTTACTTTCTATGACTGTTCTGTGTCTGAGTGTTTACTGCACACCTTGTGTATATGATCTTTAGGTATCTGTTCTGGAAGATATATATGAAATAAGGAATTTAAAGGAAATTCTATTCTAAGACACTGTTATGTGTATGAATCTTGTATAGGAGTGAAAAAGATGACCCTGTGCCTGTGTTCTTAAAAGTGTAGAATCATCGAATGATTAAAGTTGGACAGGGCTTTAAAGACAGTTCCAAGCCCTTGCCCTGGGCAGGGACATCTTCAACTAGACCAGGTTGCTCCAAGCCCCCTCCAACCTGGTCTTGAACCCCTCCAGGGATGGGGCAGCCACAGCTTCTCTGGGCAACCTGGGCCAGGCTCTTACCACCCTCAGAGTGAAAAATTTCTTCCTAATCTCTGATCTAAATCTCTCCTCTTTCAATTTAAAACCATTACCCCTCATCCTATTGATACATTCCCTGATAGAGGCCCATTTTCTGCAGAGAGGGTGCTCTGGGGACTTCTGCTCCTGGGGAGGGACATCCTGTGGGGAGTGATGGCAGGCGATATCTGCACTCGCCTTCCCTTGGCCCAAAAGAAATTGAGTATTTTGTGTCATGCTTTAATGTGTCCAGAGTCTGGTGTGTGTAGGAACAGCTTTGTCTGAAGTCCCTGTTACCAGATGTGGTTTAATCTCTATTTATTGCCTTTTTTTTGTTTTGTTTTTAAGTTTCTCATCCTGTTATATACCCGGTACAGACAGATACTCCATCTCTGATACCGGTAGCATCATGCCTGTTGATTCGGTATTGGTTGAGAATCTGGTGTGGGTGTAGGTAAGAATACTAAATCAAACATCTCTGGAATACATCAAGTTTCTAGTTTTCTCATGAAAGTCTTTCCCAAGTCTCTCACCCTTCACTCCCCTTCTCCTCGGTTCAGAAGGTATGAGGGGAAATTTGGTCTGATCTCTTTGGAGAAGGATTTTGGTGCTGCCACAGGCGAGGCACCATGTGCCAACAGCTCTCCCTGCTTTGTGCTTCTGGTCTGTCCCGACAGACCCCAGGAGGAGCTCCCACCCTAAGCTGGCCTCGGCAGGGCTTCTGCTGGTCAGAGAGAGACTTGCTGGTCCTTTTGGTGACCTCTGCTTTGACTTGGGCTGTGCCAAAACTGTCGTGTCCCTGCCTTTTGGGCTGTCTCAATGTGCAGCCCATTGCTCTGTAGCAGCAAGCTCTCAGGGGGCTATTGGGATATCCTGAAAGGGATGCGCATCCTTCCTGTCCTTTTTATTAACTTTTTTGTTGCAAGAAGCTGGCTTCAGAAGCTGTACTCCGTGATTCTAGAGTTTTCTGGCCTGACAGTATAGTGGTCAACAAGGCTTTTGTATCTGGGGGGTTATTCTCAACCAGAAACTCACTGTTTTCGATGCATGGTTGTCAGACTATGCAGGAGGCTCCACACTATTTATGGATCTCTTTAAGCTGTTGGCCAGAGAAACTGTAACTAAAGACCAGAGATCACAGCAGCTTGCTTCGTGATAATCTTCACAGTAAATACAGGATTTAGAGCTCAACAGATGTGATTTTGCAGACTGCGTCACACATTTTTATTGATCTAATATTTTGAGGCCTAGTTATCTAAATTATGATGGGGTGGTGGTAAATGTAACTTGTGGGAGGTTGAAAAATTATTTCCCTTTCCTGAATGTTGGTGTCACAGAGGACTCTTGGTGCTACGGGAGCAGCTGTGGGACCTGGCATGGTGGGAAGATGCCCCAGGAGTCATCAGCAGGGAGCCTCCGTGTCTGTATTCCAGTCTAAGCTCAAGCTGGTGACAATTTAGTATGTAACTTTCCAGTATCAAACTCCTTTTGGTCATTTTCAGAAGGTACTGAGCCTTCTGCCTCATCAGATCCTTAAACCTCATTAAAGGAGCAAATGAAATTAGAGTAAATCAGGACGGCTCTTTGCCAGTCATCTTCCAGGCAGTGTGTGAAGTGTTCTTGCTCTAAGATGACTTTTCCTATCCTTGCTTCCAATTATTGTTCCTGAAAAACTGGTTTTTCATTTTAATGGCAGCTGTGACAGCTCTGAGAGTGAAACCAGAAATTATGATGGAGTCCTGGAATTCTTTATTGGAAGTTGTTTCCTGTGGTGTATACCTTTCCTCATGCGGTGGGGTCATGCACTTAGTTTCATCTGCACAGTGATAATTTAACTAAAAGTGATGTGACATTTCCCTAAAACCCTGTTTTCTATTCTGTTATCTGAATTTAAAGAGTGAATTTTAGGGACTTCTTAGGTAGTAAGGGTGTGTTGTGCAAAACTAAATGACAAACCCAGTGCCTCTTTACTGACCTTGCACTAAGAACTCCTTGGAGATATCAGAATAGTGAAGAAGGACGAGAAGAGGGTGTGGAAGGGGGTGGGAGAGAACTGAGTGTTCACTTGCCATTCAGAAAAGTTGCCAAATGGAAGAAAAACACATTTGTTTTCTGCTTTGGTTCTCCAAAACTGCAAAGGGTGGAGGGAAAGCAGTCAAGATGTGTAGGTGTTAAATTCCTTCTAGAAACACTATTAAAGCCCCAAACCACCCTACCGATTAAAAGTAATAATGAAAGTAATAATTTTAATAATAATAATACTAATTTTAACATACTTTGTATAAGATTTACAGAGGAGTTTTCCTGTAAAGTTTATTTTGACAAAACCAATTCTTGTGTCACTTTGTGTAAAGAGAACTGGGCATCAGTTTATAGCACAGATAAGAATAAGAAAATAATATTCAGCCTTAACTGCAGTTAAACCTGCCCCGTGCCCGTGTTCGCGCTCCCATCACAAGGGTGTGAGGAGCTGGCAATCCCTGGGTGGAAACAGGTCTTCTGACACTAAAAGGTGGCTTGTGGTGGTCTCATCCGTGGCGAAAAAGCCACGCGCTTCTGAGGACTGTGCATTCTGGATGAACGTCCAGTTTGGAGAGTTTATCCTCCCTACCCCAAGCACATCTGAAAATGAGCTTTCCTTGAGAAATGTATTGGAGAACAGATCTGAAAAGGATGTCGGAGCTCTCATGTCCTTCCTTGTAAGAGGCCATTGCCATAGAACAGTTTTGTTTGTGCCAGTAGCGCCAGACAAGCGATTTCTAAAATGAGGAGGTCGTTTTATTCCAATGACCTCAGGCTTAAAATTTAGAGGGTTTTCCTTTGTTTGATGGAACTGTGATACACCCTTCTTCCTCTTTTGATGATTTCGGTGCAGTATTTTGGAAATACCCTTAGTTCAGGGAAGCACAGGCAAATTACTTAGTATTCTGCATCTGGTTTCTCTGGGTTCCTTAGCTCTGCTAATTATTGGGTAGCTTTTAGTGTAGAGAGTCAAGGAAATTCTTGCTGAATTAGAACAAAAATAACTGCCTTAAGGGATTCCCTCTTTGTAATCTTTTTGTGCCTGATTAAAGCATTGATATTTAAGCTGTCCGTCCTCCGTAGACTGATTAAAAACGAGCCTCAAATGTTGGTCCTTCTGGGCTGGAGGGAAAGAATTCTTGTGGTGTGGTGGCGTGTTGTGTTGCAGGCATGTGCAATTTGGCCTTTTGGCCAAATAAGAATTCCTACAACGAGATAGTTCCAGAGCTGTTGTAATATTTTTCACCTTGACAATTTGCATTTGAAAGAGCTGGAGAGTGAGGTCTCCTTTGTAAACTCCATTGTGTATTTAGCATTAAAAGGTGATGGGATCACTTCTGCTGTTAAATGCTTATCCTGGGAGGTTTTTTTATGTTATCATGCTTTCCCGTGGCCACAAGATATTGTGGGCTGTTGAGGGAGAACATTCTACTTAAAGCTGATTTACTGCACCCGATGTTCTCAGGGTTCTGTGTAACGTTATCCAGTCTACAGTAGAAGTGGTCTTCCCAAATGCTGCAGAAGGAGTTTCTGTTCCTGTTTCCCATTTGGAGTAGGAAGGAAACTGGTCGTCCTATGTTAGACTGCTGACCTCCTGTCAAATCTGTTTGTTACTTCCATTTGCATTGGATGGTGATGCTTCCTTTGGCAAACTCTTCCATAGATGCTGTTAAATCTGATTTAAAAGATTCTGGGTGGAGTATTCAAAATGTGGTTGTACCTCCTAACTGATGGATGGTCTTGGGACAGAAATTAAGGGGCATAATCCAGCTGGCATGATTGTTATCCTAACGATCTCTGAGCTTGTGTGTTGATACCTACCATGTCTTCCTGTGCTGTTGGGTTGCACTCTTGGGTGGAGTTTACAGCTCAAGAGAGGGACCATGTGTTGTTTTGTTTCCCCCTGTACCTATTAGCTAAAAGAAGGGGATTATTGTGTATCACAGACTTGTAGTTAACAGATGCAGCATAACCAGAGTTGATCACAACCATGGCCTTAAGAAAAGCTGAGAATTGGGGCTCTCAAATCCAGCAAATCTGGCTACATTGAATTCGGAGATTGTAGAGTTCAGTGTTGTCAACAGTAATGTTCCTTTGATTTTTTTTTTCTGAGCTCTAGTCAAACATTTATTTTATGTATTTTCATGAAGTAATTACGTAGCTCTTTTAGTTGTGAATACTGACAGAGAAAAGTGAGATGCTTTAGGAGGTCTTCCCCTCCTTCTGACACTTGTACAGGGTGGTAAGTCCTGTGGTGGACTGGCTACTTGAGCAAGAGACCAATACACTCCTAATGCGCTGCTTTTCAGGAAAACCCAAAGCAAGTGTGTCTTAATTTTCAGTATTATTGTGTAAAATGTCTGAAGTGCAATAGCGGATCTTTCTGCTTCTCCCGGGGGGGCAGGCTGGGATCTAGACTGTATGTTCTTCATGTCCATAGTCAGAAATGTGACCGACCAGAGATGGTGGTGGTGTAATCTCTGATTGCGGCATTCTGCTGCTGGGCCCACACTCTGCCTTTCATCACCCACTTATGGATCTTCTCCTTTAACGTGAGCTGATGAGTCAAAAGCTTGAGTCTTAAATGAATGTGTTGCATTGCTGTGTATAAACCAAAGTTTGATAGTCAGATTAAGTTTAGTATTAGGGCTTTTTTTTCCTTCATCTTCAGTGAGTAATTGTAGTCTGAAAGCAGAAGTCATCTTTTTAGATGAAACGCTGATTTGTTTAAAAGCAGGTTTATTGTGCCGCCGTAGAGGCTGTGGTTGAATAACACTGGAAGAGCGAGGTGTTGGAGGAATCTCTGGCATGTTGCATTACAAATTAGTGTTGATCGTGGTTTCAGAGGAATGAGAAAATTGAGATTGGCTTGGTTTTGGGTTTGAATTCAAAGGTAATTATAGCTTCTTGAAGGTTTTGGCCTTTCTAAGGATGGAAAGGAGGAGAAATGGTTTCCACATCGTCTTGTATACTACAGCCCAACCGAAGTAGCCCATGTCTTGTGTGTAATCAATTAGTACCCGTTGGATTTAGCACAGAGGTGGAGAAAGCAGCTGCTCTCGTCCGTAGTTCTGTGGATGTTGGTCATGAAGCGTGTTGCTCTTTGGGAGGTGGGTACCTGGTGGGAAGCTCAGGGTTTGGAGCTAAAAATTCCTCACTAACGACATTGTCTCATGGTTTATTCAGTCCCTGACAGTACACTCCTTTGTTTCTCCTAATGTTGAAGCTGTTAATTTTCTTAATGAGGATTATTCCCTTTGTATCATTGTGTCAATGATCAATTGTAATTGCTAGTGAAGTGCACAGGTATCTGTACCTCTGATATTTATGTTGATTTGATTTCAAACTTGAAACCTGTTAGCCTAGGTGTATGAATATGTATAATAGACTATAACTCCTCAGCTTGGATCTGTAAGCTGCTTTGTGGTTTAGTGTTGAGAAATACAAAAGTAGATCTTAAAACAGTGGCAGGGTGTCAGTTTTTAGATTTGCTGGGGTGGTTTGTATGGGAGCAGTAGGGTGAATCTGGCTTGGGTTTTTTTGCTACAAGTGAAGATGTGAAGAGCTTCTGACAACACATTTCTGTTTGGTAAAAGATACATTTTGTATATATATATATATGTGTATGTATATGTGTATATATATGTTTGCCAATATATGGATACACAAGAAGACAGGCATGTTAGCTTCTCTGCCAGTGAGAGGATGTTGTGGCAGCAGGAGAATTTAACTGTGGGAATCTGCATTGAGAGAACTTACAACTTCTCTATGGGATACAACCTACTGGTAATTACAGTAACTTTCCTGGATTGCTCTGTTTGGTAATGCTTGGGTACCCCACCACCAGGATGCAGGAGGAATTACGAGTGAATGTCTTAGTTGTTCTCTACAGGAATTCCTTCATCATTTCCAATAGCATTATTATGGGAATAAAATAGCTGGAGCCTGATTTTGCTTTTTTTTCCTCCAGTGGTTTTATTGAAAAAGCTTGTAGGAGAGCTTTACTTTTGTGTGGTATTTTATTCTCCAGTTGTAATCTTCTCATTCTCATACTTTTTTTCTAGCGTGCTGGTGTATCATCACCAATGTTGAATGAAAACAGAATATTTCAGTGTGGTGACTAACATCTTACTGATGCACCAAAAGGTTCTGAGGCAGTTTGTAGGGCTGTGTATTCCTCTCCATTACCTGGATACTGAGTGGGTGACTTAAATTACAACATTGATAAGAAATCTCATTTAGCCTTTGCTATTATTTATTAAGCAGGACTTAATTTCCTGACAGACGTGATCTTTGCTTGCTTGAATTCACAAAGAAATATTAAATGATGAACTGCAAAATCAAAAATGTGCCATTATAAAAATAGCAGTATTCTTATCCCTTTGTATAAAAAAAAAAACAACAAAAACCTTGATGATTAATATGGTGGAAACAAACTGCAGGGAAGTGTTTTTTTGCCTGTTTATCTTCCTCTGATCGGGGTGCTTGTTGGACAGGAGCTGTAGTTACGGGATGTTTGTGATGGCTGATGGGGATGATGACCATTGGGATGGTGGTGTTCGCTGGCTGCAAAGGTCCCTTGGGCAAAGCACGGTGACAATGAGCGAGGAAAATCCTTACGATGTGGTGTGTTTGGGTGTTAAACGGGAATCAGCAGTTGTGTAGTGCTGGGTTTGTGGGGTGGGAAGCAAGGACTAGTGGTTTTCAGAGTAGCACATCCTCCTGCCTTTGTTTGTATATTTTTTATTAGGTGTCTGTCTGTTTATCTACTTACCTCTCTTCTTGTATGGAGCTTACTCTGTGGGACCTCTTTCTGCTTGGGTGGATGGCATTGGGTGCTTCCTGCAACACCTGTCCTGGAGCTAGTTAGCTAGATTTTAGAAGAGTAGAAAAAGTTTCAGTAAAAAACTACTTTGAATCTCCGTTGTAGTGTGGAGCCCTAGTCCAAGAGAGAGGAAAGAGAACAAAACCTGGAGTGTTCTCTGCAATAGGGGGAAAGTCATAAATGGGTGACAAACTTGGACATTAAACATGACCAAGTTGGGTAGGGACATACTTCCAAGTTGTCATTACTGATAAGCATAGAATTGACCTTTGGATTTCATCCTCCACCTCCTCTCTCCTCATCCCCTGGTTTCTGTACCAAATTTCTTATTTAATAAGAACCTACATTTTTTTTTCTTAGCATTTTAGTGTTCTGACCTTTCCTATCACAACTCTTTTATTTTTTTTTTTTTCTTAAAAGGAAATTTCAGATGCTGGTACTTTCTTACCAGCTTCTCGTAAAAGAGTAGGGAGTTTCTTTGTGAATTAGGCAAGCTGGTGGTTTTTGGAGTTACAACAGAAAAGGTTTAATTGAAATACTGCTCTCTGGATGCTTGTCCTCTGGAAGGGAGATTAACAATCTTGACAAATACTCAGCCGCTTGACTTGCGAAGCATTGATTGAACTGGAAGCCTGAAATTACCCTTTCTGCTTGTTGATTTTGGGTGACTTTTCATGAGCCTGGGTAAGGAGGCTGATTTTATGGTCTTTGGTCCCTTACTGAAAAATGTTTGGTATAAAATCCTGCCCTTTAGTAGTTGTATACGTTGAGATGAATTTTGGGTACTCTGAGCTTCCCATTCTGTCGAGCTCGAGGAGCTTAGTGTTTTCAAAGCAGCTTCCTTTGGGTTCTCTAAGATCGGTATCTAAGGCTGAAAGTTATATTTGAAACTAAGTAATGAGTGTCTGGGAACTGTATGGTAATGTTTCACTTGAGGATACTTCTTCATAGCTGGACTTTGGACCTTATCACAGCTCAGAACAAAACTGTGCTTCAAATATTCAAACCTCTCTGTGCGCTGCTGGCTTTGAAGCAATGACATTTGATGTTCCTGTCTCTCCAGTTCAGGGCCTTTTGGTATTTCACTCTGCAAAATCAGCTTTTCCAAAGGAAGTTTTTTCTCTGGCTAAGTCAGGGTTTCAGAAATGCTGACTCGGTGTCATGAAACAGCAGTAAAAATAATATAAATTTTCCCCTCCCTCATTCCTTTATATGTTTTTCTTTCTACCAAAGTCTTCTATCAACATAGTCCAGGGTTCTTAGGTGGAAGGTGTTTATCTGTGTTGGGTGTGGGGAACTACTGGTGCGTTGAGAAACTTTTTGTTTTTATTTTCATGTAGAAATACTTTGCTTTTTTATTTACAGAAGTATTCTGCTGAATGGAGGTACTTAAACTGTAACAGTGACTCTTGGGTCTGTGGTTGTAAATAAGATCTGGCTTTTTTAGATTTTATTGAGGATACTTCTCTTTCCAGGAGTGGAAGGTAAATCTGAAGTCTGTGCCTATAGCCCATGTGTGCATGATATAAGGAAATAGAAGGAAATACTATGTAAGGAAATGGTATTAGCTCCATTGAGAGAATTGCTACTTTTGCAGGAAAAAAGAAAAGGTAAAAATCCAAGTGTGCAAACGTTACTTCTGACAGTCTGCAAAAAATAAAAGCCAGATTTTAGTTTCCTGTTTGTGGCCATACTGTTATTAACTGATGCTGCCCGATGTAACTGCTTCCTGGATTTACAAAAGAGTGAAATGAAGTCCCTTTTAATCTCTTTTCTCCTGTTTAAAGATACTGTAATAACTAACTGGTTTTTGGGAAAAAAACAGTATCTATCATCTATATGCGTAAATGTGAAGTTCAGAGTTCAGGAAGAAGTCCTGTATCATGGTCATACCGTGGTCCATAACTGTCTGATGTCCAAATGCACCAGGAGGCCATGGACACGTGAAGACTATAATTCTAAGAAATCAAGTTCTTGGGCATCTGAAGCTGTTCAGTGGATCAGGTGTAGTGATCCTGTGTTACAAAATCATAATAAAGAATTATGATTTTTAGCAAGGTCATAAGAAAACTCAGCATTGCTCAAATGCCTGTAGCGAGTGGAACTGGCAACTGAGGGCATAGAACTGTCACCTGGTACCACAGATGGAAAACTTCTTTGTGCAAAATATGCTCTTCTTTTTCTCCTGAATAATGGAATATGGCTCTGAAGTGGCTGAACCAGTTTAGTTTCTCCAAATGTTATTGGGCGCAGTCTCAGGCAGTGATTTAGGATCATGCGAGAGTTTGCTGCCAGTGTGTTTTATGATAAATACTTTAATTAGGCTTTTTGCATTCATGGTATTTCTTATATGGCAGGATGACGCTTTGCTCCTTATGAGCGGTGCTTAAACTATGGCATTCTCTGCAAGATACTGTCTCAGAGTCTTTTGAGAATATTTTAATTCATCTGACTGACTAATCCATCCATTCTGCTCCCTAATGGTGCCTCAATGCTTGTATTTTTTTTTTTTTAATAAGGCCTCCAGATAAATAGGAGGCTGTTTTAAAGGGGATTGTTACTGTCGGTGTGCTCTCCAGCTCTAAGTGAAGAGTGCTGTGCTCATGTTCTTTTGCACCAAATTTTACACTTTAATAAAAAAATCAAAAGTTTATGCTGCTGTACAGGCAGAGTAAAGGATGAAGATGGAGGAGTTGCCTTCTGGTTCAGCTCAGCATCTTCCTTTTAGCCAAGGGACCACACGCTGTGCTGTGCACGTTTAAAGGGAGCAGATTTTGGGGCTTCTGCAAATTTTGTGGAGAGGAGTGATGGTGTGTTGTCACCTGGGTGTGTGTCACCTGGCTCTGGGCTCAGAGGTTGGGCTGCTCAAACCAACACCGCTGAGGTGGGTGACCGTGCCGTACAGAGATCTGCTTATGTAAAACGTGGATGGGAGAACTCCAGCGTGTTTCTGTGTTTTTATTTCTGGTGTTACGTTATCAGGAAAGAATTTGGGAGGACTATTTTTACAATTGGCTTTAAACAGGGGATAAAGGGAACGGCATGGATTCCAGCCTTCAGTGAAGTAACAGGAAGGGAAGCAATGAAAACCATAAACCGTGCTGAGTAACATTTCCTCTCTTCTGCTACACCCCCCTAAGGGTGACAAAGTCTTTATTGAGCCCGACAGGATTTGCAGTGAAAGATGCATTCAGTCCGTGCGAGGAGCTTGCTGAATCACGGGGAGCAGGCGATGGCAGCAGGCTGGACGGAAGCCTACACAACCTGCTCTCCGGGCTCCAGGAATTCCTCCTGTTTGCTTTACTGACATTGAGGCACTTTAAATAACAAATTCAATACCGAGAAATCCAGCCGCTGTCCCAGAGCCGGTTAAAATCCTTGTCCTGATACCAAGTGAGTGCTTGATTCTGATGAAGTTTGTTTCCAGCTTTGTTTCTGGGTTGGTCTTTTCTGGCCAGAGCACTGAAGATAAAGCAGCAGCTCTCAAATAAGTAGAGAGTTTGGGGCATCCTTCAACCATGTGGCTTCGTTTCCTGGGAGATTTTGCCCCATCCCTGGAGGGGTTCAAGGCCAGGCCGGATGGGGCTTTGAGCAATGTGGTCTTGTGGGAGGTGTCCCTGCCCAGGACAGGGGGGTTGGAACTTGATGGCCTGTAGGGTCCCTTCCAGCTCTAACTATTCTATGATTCTATGAATTTGTACCTGATGGTTGTCTCGAATGTCATTGGAATTCAGGAAGCTGTTACCATGTGGATTAGCTGTTGTTTCAAAGGGAGACGTGTGTATCTGTTGCTTTTTAAAGTATAGTATCCAGCTGAATCTCTATCAGGTTGAGGTTGGCAGGACCTCTGGAGGTCACTCGGTCCAACCTCCCTGCTCAAGCAGCGCTATCCAGACCCAGTTGCCCAGGACTGTGTCCAGATGGCTTCAGAATATCTGCAAGGCCAGAGGTGTCACTGTCTCTCTGGGCAACCTGTGCCAGTGCTTGGTCACCCCCCAGTAAAAAAGCATTTCCTAATGTTCAGAAGGAACCTCCTGGGTTTGTTTCTGCCTGTAGCCTCTGGTCCTGACACTGAGAACCACTGAACAGAGTTACTGAGTTATTACTGAACACTTCAGAGAATACCAACTTATTTTTGTTCACTCTGAAGCGTATAAAACCTGCATCCTGGCAGCTGTCTGGTCTTACCTTGGAAAAAGCAGGAATGCAAAATCCCACCAGCCATCCTTCTTGTTCCCGTAAGGAGCAGGCTCCCATGTGTGAGCCGGGACAGCCGCCTGGGCGTGGGGAGCCTCGCCAGCCTGAGTGTACCTTCTCCCAACAGGAATTAAATGTTTGGGGTGGAATTGAGAGACAGGTTCTGCGTGGTTCATCGGGATGGTTTGCATGCGAGAGCAATCCGTCTGGAACTTGCTGACACAGCTCTCTCTCGCATGCGGCTTTGAAGTGCTGGTGCTGCTGTGCTGGGTTCTGCTCCTTTCTCATTCCCTCTGCACAACTCAGGGCTGATGGTGAATAATACCTGCTGGTTGGCATCCTTTGAGACCCCTCATTTATTCTTCAGCATGTTAGGATGTCTAAGAAGTTGGAGCCCATGGGATCCAGAAGCTGGAAGGAATCTACTGAACGGGGGAGTCCCGTCCCAGTGCGGGGACATTCCTACCACTTGAAGCACCCAACGTACCAGGCAGTGGGGATTTATGGTTTCCTCAGCTTCCCAATACCTCACTGCAATCGCTGAGGATGGCTCTTTGGGAGATTTATCAGACTTAACAACTATGAGGTCATTTTGGAATGATTTACTCTCTTTTCCTTAGAAATAGAACAGATTTCCTGCTTAGTGTTTTAATAGAATCCTGTGTTACTGGAACACCTGGCTGGGGTCACAGCATGTAAAGCATCGGGTTTTCATTTTATGTTTATCAAGAGCAAAATTGCTTTTGATGCCATCATTTCATACTCATTCCAGAGCATCACACTGCTGCTGCCAGCTTTTCTTTCACACTGTGGGTGAATTTGTCTTGGACCTTATTTTGGGTTTACAGCGTGTGGATGCGTTTTGTGTGAATTACAGCTGCACTGGCTGGAGTTGTTGTTGGTTGGGGAACTTTATATTCAGAACTCCATGCTCCACACCACCCTCGGTCCGTTGGATCCTTAATTCTAAACCTTGACAAGTTGCTCCCTGGATTAAAGGTGAGCGACTTGGAGAGAAAAAGAGTGAAGCAGAAAGGAACGATACAGACTCTCAAACTTTGCTTCTCATCAGCTCAGGGGACAGAGAGGGAAGGATAAACCCCTTATTGAGGGTGGACATTGAATTGTGAAAAGTTAACTTGAATAAACTTCAGAGGCAGCTGTGTAAATCACTTTAGCCTTAGGATACTAGTAATCTATGTTTCAAGTTTCCTGGATTAAGGAAAAGGGTCCCCAGGCCGTTGTATTCCCTGCTGAAGTAGAGGGGGTTGTAGGGGCAGGGGGTTGCTTCCAGCAGCGTTTGGTACTTCTGTGCTTGGTCGGAACCATCCAGACCTTTGGCTGTCTTTTAAAACCGATGCTGGTAACGAAACTAACGACAATCACCACTTCTCCAGCTATCTTGAGGTTTGATTATAGTGTCATGATGACTTTTTTGGCTGACTTTTCCCTTACTTATTTTTAAAAGTTACATATATGCATCTAAGAAATTTAATTTTTCACCATCCTTGTAAAAATCAGAAGTAGCTAATTATTTTCAAATAAAAGTGTCTTGGGGTAAATGGGTGATGGCAGCAGTTACTTGATTTGCTTTTGTGTGATGAGTTTCTAGTTAATCCTTCCAGTGCTGCTTTTATTTTCCCTTATTCTACCATTGTCATCCTTCTAGTAATTACAGGAGTCAGCGTGTGGCAGGGAAAATGAGAAGTGGGCTAGTTGTTCGAGTGGCTCTTTTCATAATCTATTGGGAGGAGAATGTTACCATAAAGTTGATTTGTACAACATGAAGTTGTTACTAAAATCTCCATGTTTTCACACCACCTTTGGTTTGGCATCTGGTTAAGCTTTGTGCTGGAAGGATGCATGCGCCGGGGGTGATAAAAAGCTGCTGGTGAGAACTGGGGCTACTGGTGTATCGGTGCTGGGCCATGCTTTCCCTGTGGCTGGCTTTGGTGATAACGGTGCCAGCCGCAGAGCCATCCCTTGATTTCTGCTCTTCTGCCTAAACCCAGGCTACTTTATATGGTATTTTCTTTCATGTGGAGAATAAGGAGAAATGGAAACATGAAGAAAGAGTGGGATCTGTAGCCGCAGTGTTCACATCTTGGCTCTCTGTGGTCTACAAAACCTCCTTCCCAGCAAGATTAACAACTCCTGCCTGTTCCCCTCCTTCCCTTGGCTCACCAGAGCTGTGTTTTTAGCTAGTTGGATGGAAAATGTGAGTTAATTTCTTAAATGTGATTTAATTTTCTTAAATAACCCAGGCAAGGTGGTTTTCTGTCAAAAGATTGAAGACTATGTGTGGGCATACCATTGGAAGGTGGATACTGTGCTTTAGTTTCAGCTATTATTATCAGCTGAAAAGTTTTGAAGATAAAGCGTATAAAATAAAAGAATTTTGACCTTGGTCTCTAGTTCAGAGCATGTGGAGAAATTGTTTTTCATCAATAGTTGCATTTCACTTGGATTTTTGGCAGAAAGGAGTATGTAAAGAGATTCTGGGGAAGGGTATCCGAAGGGTCTGTAACTCTCCAGCCAATACGTTGTGTTGCGCTGTTACAGGGCTGGTTGTTGCCCTTTGGCATTGGCCTTTTATAGCCCTTTCTTTTCATAGTGGGTGTTGGGGAAAATTATCTCTACCCTTTGTACTGTGGCTATGTGCTTGCCTACTGTTTATAACTGCAGGGACAATGTACATCTATTTTTTTTTTTTAAATGCCAGCTTCTAATCCTATTTTCAGTTTTCTAAAGCTTGAGACATGAATACTTTTATCTCTGATGGTTTTTTTTGGCTGACAGTGTCTGTCCCCAAGGTGGCCACAGCACCTACCCCTTGCTGCCTCCAGCTGTGTGGGGCTTAAAATGATGTTCCTCGCTTGCAAAAACACAAACCGAGACTCTAAATGTCGTCTCTCAGGCACAATTTCAGTGCTATTGTAAGCATTTATTCTTAAACGAGATAGGAGTAATGGAAGAAACTTCATAAGGTATGATTGATGGGAAATTTTCCTGTTATTAGGGAAAACTGGGCTAAAGCTGCACATAATGTGCCTTGTTTGAATTTGAAGTGGCATGTGAGGCAGAGGAGGAATTTCACCGGGCTGGCTGTAAAGGATCTATTTAAACAAAGAAAAAAGACCTGTAAAACTGATCGGATGGGTACAGTGGGCACACTGGAGGAAAGGCAGCCCCCAGACCTTCCTGGCAGATGTTATCAAAGTTACCTCTTCTCCTTGGTGGTGCCCAGGAAAATCACTTGCTCTGCTTAATTCAGAGAAGGGATTGCTTAATAGATCAGTTATTTTTAGGAAGGGTGTTACAGATCCTGATTTACAACAGCCTATAGAAACCGATGCATGGGCAGCTGAGATCTTCAGGCCTGTTGAAATGTCACCTGGCTGGGTAGTGAGTGATATGATGCTTCTTATTTAATTTATTGCCATTAAAGCAGTAATAGTGGCCAGAGTTAAAGAAAAGGTTTTGCCTTCCCTTTGCTGGGGCTCAGCTCTTCTCTCCACTGCCCCATATCTCAACAGCCCGACTCTGAGCTGAGGGATGCTTTCCAGGCATGAATCCCTTTAAACAAATGTTTATCTCTTGAATTTACCAACTGTTTATTCCTCAAGCTCTTAAATAAGCCTGATGGGTTGGTACAGTAGCCCTGTTGGGGGGTTGCAGCAGATGGCCCATGCTGGATTTACCCACTCAGGGACTGTGCTCTCTGGAGTTGTAGAGAATAATTCTCAATAAAGGATGTGGTCAGTTTTCATAGGAACAACTTCAAACTTTGTTATTAAACATGAATATGTTTAGAGTTCTACTTACAGTTTTCTGTAACTCATGAAGACAGAGCTGCTAATCTAAAACATATTTTAAAGACATAAAAATAAAACATTTTTAAAATTTTATCTTAGTCTTGATTAAATTATGTAGAAAAATATGTAGGAAACATTAGAAAATGAAGGAAAGTGAGTATAGAAGTAATGAGTTGGGAAGAGTGAAACATTTATCTTTCCTTGTTTAATTAGAACACCAAATACTAACTCTCTCTGGCTGCCTGGTAGCCCAGCATCTGGAGGAGTTGAGAGCACCCACTGTTTCCACTCTGGTGGACCTCCAGCTGGACGAGGAAGGAGAACAGAGCACAGGGAGGTTATTTCAGTTGTTAAAATTCTTTAAGTGCTATGATACCACACAGTCAAAGGATATTTTTGCCACATTCCTGTGTCTGAGACTTTCTGGTGGTGAAGTCCAGGCAGTTCCCTGCCCGGGAAGGGGAAGAGCTCAGTGATGGGGCTCACAAGGTGCCTTGAGTGACCCTCGGCTGCTGGGTCGCTCTTGGGTGTTTCACCAAGAAAATCAAGTTTATGGCAGTTCACAGCTGGAGGATCAAAATGAGCTTGGACTACATGAAACAAGCGCTTCATAAATATCTATGTTAAGCGTTCAGACCTTCTGTTTAATTTTCATGGGTTTTGGTAATGACATTTAAAAAAAGAAATAAAAATCTGATTTTTATTGGTTTTACATGGCCTGCAATTATGTATGACCTTTCATTTGGCATAACACTCTATATCTGTTATATTTCTAAACACTTAGTATTAAGCCAAATAACTTTTCTAAAGTAAATCCATTGTAAATTCTGAGGCTCGCCTTCCTATTGATTTATCTTTTCTAAACAGTGTATAAATGTGGCACTTGAAAATTCAGACGGTACTTTCCAAGGGTGAGCTGGGGAGGCTGCTCCGTGCTATATAATAATTTTGTTGTGCGTGTATTTAATGCGAAGAGCCCACCTGTTTGGGATAGTAAATTAAATGATGAATAGCCCTAGTGAGGTTTTTTTTCCCCTTGCACATGGTCTGTGCCGGCAGCGTGGGTATTTTTGTGACTGAAGAGGATCCCTGTGCGGTGAGAAGTTGAAACAGCTGTATCTCCTAATTACAGCTTTCATGGAAAGTCCAAGTTTTTAAAGTGAAATAATCTTCATGTTTTAATAGCGTTGCTTCAAAAAAGTTGTTTGTTTCTGCGGTTGCTCATGGATGGCGCTGATGTGAAGCTGAGTCTCCGAGTCTTAGTAGCAGGAGGTGGGAGACAAATCTAAAATTAATTGTTTTCGTCTTTGCCAAGGAGTATTTTGGGCTAATTTCTAATCTTGCCCTCCTTCAAGGGTGGGCTGAGTCAGGGAGGCAGCAGGATGGAGCGGAGTTTATAGTGGAGCTACCAGTTAGGTCTGAGGGAGACATAAACCAACATTTTCTCTCTAAACATAACACTTTTACCATGAAAAGGGTGGTTCTCTGCGCCACATATAGAGGCTGGATGATGCGGTTTTCTTCAGGGTTCTTGTCTGCTAACAAACTAATTTGGCAAAATTTGCTCTCTAAAGAGGTGGTAGAAGGCTTCAACAATTTTTGACCTTGGATGAGTAGGACTGTCCTATGTGGCTTATTCCACATGTTGCTTGGTGCTGTGTCCGCTCATGTAAATAATACTTTCAGAGATATTTTTAATAAATCTTTTTCAGGGATGTGTTTTTGCATCAGTTGGGCTTTGCTCTTTTTGCTTCCACAGCTTAAGTGCAGCCAGGGTTCTTCAAATCTACCTGTGTCCTGGCCTATCTAATAATTTGGGCTTTATCTCTAGAATTCTGTCTCTTGAGTCTGCGTGACTTATTGCAGAGTCTGAGAAGGAGATGCTGGAGTGATGAGATGCTGTGAATGATGTTGCTCATGTCTTCTTTTTTTTTTTCTTCTCTTTTTCTTTTTAGGACTTAAATACTATCTATTCTTTCCTTCATGGACTGGACATACTCTCGCATTTCAGGGAACATCAGCTAAGGTAAGGTACCTCCAAAGGCACAGCTCAACTGGTGTCTGAGACTGTATTTTCATGGAGATGGGCAAAGCTTTTGTCTGCCCAGAGCATTGGCCAAGTCTGTTGCCGAGTTAAGTCATTGCAATAACATGACATGGCATCTCAACTAATTAGCTTTGCTGAGAACGAAGGCAGAGCTTATTCCCAAAGTCTACAAAGGACCGTGTAGACGGTGCCCTATGGTAACTCCAGATCACAAAAGCTTTTTAACGCTTCAGACATTCGGATGAGCTCAGAATACAGAAAATGGAAGGCCAACAAAGCACAAAAAGTGCGTTGGAAGTATCCGAGTTCCTTCAGTTCTGTTGCTATGGGTAATTCCAGTGTGTGGGAGTGATTTAAACACTTAGAGAACACGCTGTATATTATCTGTTTGGATAATGAAGAACACTGCAATAATTTGAATTTTATGGTTAGGCACATCCTTTGTTTAGAACAACAACAAAAAAAAAAGAGTTGAATTTGAGGTCTTAAAGCCTCAAAGCAAATCTACTGAAATGTGGTGATTAATGGTTTATAATCTTTGGGGATTAAAATTGAAATTAAACTTCTCTTCTTCCCTCAGAATAATGTCATCCAGTGCCCGCTATGAGAGGTACAAGGGCAACCAAGTTCTCTTTTGGTAAGTACCTATCTCTTGTTGGGGGTTCTTCAGTAGAAGCGTAAATAAACCCAGCATGTTGTGTGCTGTAATATATTTCTTTTTCTGCAATTGTAAACATAACTTTATAACATTTAAGCCTGGCCAGAGGGGTTTAAAGCTTTGACTGGAGGCGGCTCTGACAGGTGGGTACTGACCCTTGAGAGGTGCCCCTGAGTGAACATCAGGGCTCCCGTGGACACCAGGGGGGTGTCTGTGCACTCACAAGATGAACAGCGAAGCGGGTAGTGTCCCCTCGGCGGTCGGTGGGAGCGGTGGTGACAGCTCAGTAGGTGGCACTCTTCCCCTGGCACTGATTGCCTTGGAGGAGCATCTTGTATCCGAGGAACGATGGAGCTCAAATGCTATCTCTTCTTTTACTTCAAATTGCTAGAATTAGTATTTTAGCTCGGAATTCTGTTTATTTTCCTCCCTGCAGGAACCTATACCTTTTTTTCCTCATGTTTTAGCACTGGTTATGGTGTATTTATCCTCTCAGAGTTAATACTCACTGTGTAAGGCACGCCTTCCAGTATTCAAGGCTAAATCAGTGAGGTGCCACCTAGGAGTGTGTGTGGTGGCCGTGTGTGACAAGGACCTGTTCTGGTAGTACCAGGTGGATGGGTACACGTGGGGTTTTGTGCTGGAGGATGAAGGTGATGCTTGGCTGTGGTCGGGAAGCATCAATGCAGTGTTCTAGGCAGGGGCAAAATCTGCTGTAAAAGATGGTGATGTCTGCACAGACCCAGGGGCTGGAACCCTGGCAGGTCTCTGTCCCTCCATTTGGGGTCGGGTGGCACAACAGGAGACAATGACTGTCTGTGTAGAGTTGTTAATTGACTTTAGCACGGAATAAAAATGTCTCTGTATCTGTAGCTTTATGTACCCTTTCACTGCAATGAAGTGTTTTTACTGAAAATTAACAATTTCATTTTAATAAAATAAATTTTTAAGTTGATTTAAATGTGGAATTGCAAGGTATAGGAAACATTCTGGATGTCAGTCTTTGAAAAGAAAGTTATTTCTTGTTAGCATTCAAAGGAAGTTCTTAGGTTTCCAATCCACGTGCCACATGGGTGGGTGGCAGATTGTTATTTTACTCCAATAACATTTTTGATAATATATTTTTGAGTTGCTGTAAGAAGAAAATAGATACTGATTATTTTCTTTCCTTATAGCTCAGAAACTATTGCAAGATGCTGGTATATTCTGCTTTCTGGCTCTGTGCTCATGAAGGATTCCATGTTTTTGCCACCTTGCAGGTATGTAAAGTTTTTGTAATTACTTAAGGTAAGGTAAGATTTTTTTTTAAATAAATGCTTTACAATAGTTCTTTTAAATTTTGTTTTCTAAAGTTTGATAGTGGAAGAAATGTTCTGCTGATTTAATTTCAATTCCCTTTTGCTTTTCCTGTGTGTGGAAAATTCTATGTGAAATACTGCACTTTATGGGTTTTAAATCTCCTTTGGCTTTTTAAGCTTAGAAGAGAATTTGTAGTTAAGCTTGTTGACTTGGGGGCTCTTTTTGATTTTTTTTTTCTACTTTTTTTGAAGTGCCCTATAACAGTGGGATAAACTTAAGTTACTTTCCCTGGTCTGAAAACTTCATATAACATTTTTAATTAAGGGAACTGTGCGGTCACTGACCACCTACAGGTTATTTTCATATGAAACAGTGTCTTGGATAACTTAGTAGTATTCTTTTGTAACAGTAATTAGCAGCATTTTAATTTCATTTGAAGTAATATTTAATGTTATGCATTATTCCTTGTCGCCAACCGAGTTCCTGTTTATTGAGTCATTCTGAAAGGAGGCTTAAGTACAGGTCTGTGAGGAAACGCAACATCATCTTCATTCTCAGTGCCCCAGGTGGTACCGAGCTCTTCTTTTCCATAGGAAACACAACTAAGCTGTTTGTGTCTGTTTTTTTTTCCTACTTTTGCTTAAGATGTAACAGTGGAAATGACCCACAATATACCATTAAGTGTAAATCATCTTTGAAGTACAGGTTTGGTGTTTTTTTGTTTTTTTTTTTATTTTTATTTTTAGAAAACTTTCTATTTAGTGTTTATAACATAGTAATTACTTGAATTGATTGTTGATTGGAGGTTTTTCTTGCTTTTTTGTTGGTGGTGGTTTTTTGTTTTGTTTGGGTTTTTTTGGGGGGTGTTTTAGAATCATAGAATCATCTAGGTTGGAAGGGACTTTTTAAGATCATCTAGTTTCTTTGGGTTTCTTTTTTTTAGAAAATTTCTTGCTGCAGTTTGGTGTTGCTCTGTGCTTTGATTTTTTTCAAAAATAATGCCTGATGACCTTTGGCAATATTATTTTCTGCAATAGGAAAAAAATTATGAGTTTAAAAGAAGATATGGAGGACAATTTTCCATGCAAAGAATTAATCTTTGTCTGACAAAGAACTCAATGCCGTACTATCGGTGCCTAATGAAAGATGTTCCTCTATCTGTATTATAATAGTGAAATAAACATTATGGGAGAGTACATTTTTTACAATATTGATTTATTTTATATATATATTGCTTCTTTATATCCACAGCAGGCAAGTGGTAGGCAAGTGTAGGGAATGAAAAGAAAACCATGCTTTAAGGGTTGTGAGATGCTGAAGGCAGTGGAGACATCCTCTTCCAGCCAGTTAGATTTTTGGTGGACTTAAAGCCAACCTGTTTGATTTGTTAAATATGGCATAAATATGTCAACGTTTATATGAGCAGAGGTGAGCGAGGCTGGAGAGGGGTGTTGTCTGTGCAGAAGTGCCGCAGGAGAGGGATGGTGGCTTTGAGATGTCCTGGGGGAAAACGGATGAGGACCAAAATAGAATCCTTAATGTGAGGAGGGTGATAACTACCAAGGATGAGAATTTTGCCTTTGATGTGGAGACCTCCTAGTGCTTGGGAAAGGTCAAGAGCCAGGTTTGAGTAATTGTTGTTCTGGAAGAACTGGGTAGAGAGAGGCACTCAGTAAAATAGATAATAGTGAGCAAATGGGTTCTGGTTTGAAGCTCAACCTTTGTATAGCCTTCATAACGCCCCCCACTCCTCAGTTATTCCTTTGTAGCGTTGACATAAAATCATAGAATTGTCCAGGTTGGAAGGCACCATTAAGATCCAATCGTCAACCTAACACTGATAAAAACCATCACTAAACCATGTCTCTGAGCACTATGTCAACCCGTCTTTTAAACACCTCTAGGGATGGTGCCTCAACCCCTGCCCTGGGCAGCCCATTCCAAGGCTTAATAACCCTTTCAGTGTAACCATTTTTCCTAATCTCCAATCTGATGCAACTGAGGCCATTTCCTCTTGTCCCATCGCCTGTTCCTTGGGAGAAGAGACTGACGTGGTAATTTCAATTTTATGTTTGTTCTCTAGAGCATTTGACAAACACTTCATTTAGAGAACTTTAGAGTTCTTTGCAAGGAATACTGGAACAGTTTTTTAGAAAACATGAGAAGCAGGGTATCTGTGCTTTTTAGTTAGAGGAAGCTGATTTCCTGGGCAATAGGGGGTTTTAAGGCCTCCTTTTCTTGTAAAGTTGTTTTTAGTCTATTTTATTTGGCAGTCATTCTTCAAAATTCAGGATTGCGTTGTAAACTAACTGCCTAGAAAATTTTGTTTAATAATGATATGAGAAACTGCTGTTAGGCTTGACTGTTAGTGAGATCCTTTCAGTCTCTGTAAATAAGACTGGAAGGTGATGATGGTTTACTGGTACCTTCTCACAATACTTGTCATTTTTCTGTCACCTGCCCCGTGATTACCTTGACAGATGGGAGGAGACTTAGACAACTGTAAACTTAACCTGGTTCAGGTATTCTCCTTCTCTTTCATTTCTTATTTCATGCACTATCCACTGTTTGGTAGTTTCAAAGTCAACAGAGCTTCGGGGAAACCTTAGCTTTCTTCTGTAGATCTTTTTGAAATAAAATATTCTGTAGATTCAAACCTGAAAGGGGCGTAGCCCCAGGGAAACCTAAGAAGGTGGGGAGGGAAGAAGCAGATCAATCAGTAATATTGGGTACAGAGATGGCATAACCTTGATTCCTCCACTGCCTGGAGAATGGGTTTGTCAATAGATCTGGCACAGGAGGAAAAGAATTTACGTCTGACATGAAAGCCACGGCGGGAACAAAAGAACAGGATTGACAGATTTTCTGGAAGGAAAATCATGTCAGCAAGTTAAAGAGTTCTTGTCTTAACCTTGCTCGTTAATCAAGATAATTCATGTGAATAGGATATTTGAAGGAGATTACTCACAGCAAGATTAGCTGTAGGAAATACAGCGAGGGCCTGGAGGAACTTTTGAAGCCAATTATGTGGATGGCAGCCTCCTGCAGCTGTGAGAATTGAACCTCCAAGGGGAAAATACAAAGTCCTGAAACATTCAGGATATAGTCTTAATAAAAACAAACACTTCTCTTTCCTGAGCCCTTCCAAGAAATTAACGAACTATTTCCAGAATCTCACAAGTGGAGAAAATTGGAATCATTGTCCTATTCAAGTTGCTTGTTTCTTGGGTAAAACCACTTATGTTATCCAAAATGGACTCCTGGTTGAATTGTGGTATCTTTTCATGAGACTTTAGACACGTCGATGACTCAAACCATTTCTCTTCCTATTCTCTGGTAAAAGGAGAAGGGACAAATGCTTGGATCAAGAAAAGTGTCATAGTGAAAGAGGAACTTCAGTCTTGCATTATGAACAGTGGCCTGGGTTGAAATTATTTTAGCTTGTTTTTTTTTTTAAAGTTAATATTTTTGTTTATAACAATATTCTAATATATTTTGAAACTTACTTTGACAGTTAATAGTGTTTCAGTCTTTTCTATGGGAAGAAGTACCGGAGGCACAGAAAATTCTGTGTTGTTACTGGGCTGGCAGTTTCAGTAAAGAGTAATGCAGGGTTAAAGATGTGCAATTTGCACAACTTAAATTTCTTATATTTTAGAGATCTTTAAATTTTGATGTATGTATTTATACCTTGAATGCAGCAGTAAAAGGGATATGATTTTAGATGATAAAACCTCACTGCTGGGTAGAAGCAGCAGTTACTCAGTGCATCTGTGGCTCTGGATGAGGTGCTGGGTTCCCTGGGTGGCTGTAACTTCCAGCATCGTCTGACAGCCAGTGAGTAATGCTGTAATACACCTTGGGAACACTAATAATACATGTGTTTTGTAAAATTAATTAATTCAGATATGGGTGTTCATACTGAAACTCTTCTGGCAGCGCTAGTGCTGTGATGAAAATACTCAGAGGAAGAAGGGGCCGTGGATGTGAAGAGGCAATGCAGCGGTGAGAGACCATGTGTCCCTGGTCATCTTTTTTGACATGGATCAACCTTCTCAGACAGCCAAAAGAACAGAAAATGAAGAAGGGCTTTATTCAGACCTGTCCCAGCTAAATGACCAAATAATCTCATCCACATTCCCACCCTCCCCCCAGTAACTTTCTTTTGTTTAGAATTTCTTACAGCCCCTTGGAGGCTTTCTAGAGTGCAGGGGATGCTGATCGCACCACAGAAATAAGGGGGGTTTATTCATTGGATAAACAAACAAAATAATCCAAGAGATGTGAAATCGGAAGCAAAGGGTAATGTGTGGTTTGCTTATATCTAAAATGTAATTTTATTAAGACGGTGTAATCCCACGGCCTGGAATAGCTGCACAGCTTCACAGAAAGCAGTCGGTAGGATACAGGCTGCCTCAAAGCAGCACGGTGTTCGGCACGTAAGGTAATTAATGCAGACAGCTTCAGTCTGCAGCCTGTGAATCGTGTGGCTGGTTCTGCAGCATCATTTCAAATTAAAACTTTCAGCAAGTTTAAGAGAGAAACCTGCTTGCTCTTGTTATTGAGAGCTAATGCAAAAACGGGTTTTGATGACTTGAGCATTAATTGAGATCGGTATTTTGTGTTCAGCCATGTATCGTGGTTTCAGATTTCCTTTTAAACCATTTTCTGATGGAGTTAAGTGTTCTGATATTTTTATAATTAAGTTACTTGGCAATGCTGAGGGCTTGCAGAGTATACAGTATCTTGAAAACTCCACCACCTGCATTTGCTGAAACTTTAAGTCTGCAAACCTGGAACTTTTTCCCCATCTCCTTCCTGTGGTTTGCAACTGGAGTGGATTTGGGGCCTCTCAGCAATTTGTGTAGCGATGGGCGATGCTGCTCCTCAGGCTCCTGAGGGCTCTGCATGCAGGTTTTCCCCTCTTTGTTACTTCCCAGCCAATGACAAGGAGTTTAAGTGTAAAATTGCACTTTGAGAATATTTAGATTGAGATTTAGTAATACTAATGGCTGCTCCAAGCCATTCATACTATTCTTGTATCGTATGTTCAGTGGTAGCTGGATGGATTTAATCTTGGATCTGGGCAAGGAGAGGAAAAGTGAAATGCTTTTCAAATTAAGGGTAAGCCCTGACTTGTGTGTGGGGGAAAAACCAAACCCAAATCCTTTTCATTTGTTTACAAAAAATGACCAAACACGTCAATTTCTCATGCAACTTGGTCTCTTCCTGGCCCAGTTGTGCACTTGAATGCAAAATGGTTTTGCACTGGAGAAACCCAGCCAGGTTACTGGGTGCATAGGGTCATGGGCTTCTCTTCCCAGTGGCAAAAAGTACAATTTATCTTCATCTTTATGTTCCTAAAAAAAGCAGCCTGATAGGCAGCCTGAGAGACAAGTGAATTCATAAGAACAAAATAGCTGCAAAAAATGGCAAACATTTTTGTTTGATATACTGGTAAACTGGTATTTCAGTGTCCTCGTCCAGTCCTATGTGAAATACAGCACCAAGCATTACTGCAGAGAGAGTTATCCTCAGTCACAGGTAACTCCGTGCATTATTGGTACCAACTTATACCACCAGGAGAATGTTATGACTTTGTAATTCCTGGAAAATACAGAACAAATCTTCCAGTTCCCGATGTCTCGTCGTTGAAGGCTTTGATGCATGAAATATCTAAAAATGCTGTTTCAGGATGCTGTAAAATATGGTGAATTTGAAGATGCCCGCTAATTAGCGTTCAGACTAGTAATAAGGCATTCAGTCTCAGTCTCCATCTGTTTGTAGGCTGAAAGCTCTTCAGGACAGGCTGTTTTTTTTACCTTTAAAGTATGTACTGTATTTTGAGTAAATAATGAGAAACCATTGGTAATGAATAATTTCAGCATATTTGATATCAAGAAAATCTCAAGTTAAATGACCATTAAATTACCATTCCTGAAATTTGTCAGTCGTGATATTCCAGATGTATTTTCAGCACCAAATACTCAGGTCACTGAACATCTGGGTATTAAGCATTTTAAAACATTTGTGTTTAGAAAGCAGTAAATGTTTGTGTACATCCTGTTTAAGGAATTACTTCATGTTCAAAATAGGTTATGTTGGAGGCTTTTCTAAGTGGTTTGCTTTGTAAAGGTGAGTTTTATTACAACAGCTCCGATGCCTTAAAAGTTTTAACACCTTCCAGTATTTTGTGGATGAGAAGCTCAACATGAGCTGGCAGTGTGCGTTGGCAGCCCAGAGAGTCAACGCCATCCTGGGCTGCATCAAGAAAAGCGTGGCCAGCAGGTCATGGGAGGTGATTCTACACCTCTGCTCTGCTGAGACCCCACCTGGAGCACTGTGTCCTGCTCTGGAGTGCCCAACATCAGGACATGGAGCTGTTGGACCGGGGCCAGAGGAGGCCCTGGAGATGCTGGGAGGGTTGGAGCCCCTCTGCTGGGAGGACAGGCTGAGAGAGTTGGGGGGGGTTCAGCCCAACTGAGAAGGCTCTGGGGAGACCTTTAAGCCCCTTCCAGTCCCTCAAGGGGCTTCAGGAAAGGTGGGGAGGGACTCTGGATGAGTGAGGGGGAAGGGTTTGACGCTGAAAGAGGAGAGATGGAGCTGAGATGTGGGGAAGAAGTTCTTTGGGGTGAGGGTGGTGAGAGCCTGGCCCAGGTTGCCCC
>JAOQGH010000051.1:41576797-41592381 GCA_025769975.1 Gallinago jamesoni
GGAGGGGTTCAAGGGCAGGTTGGAGGGGGCTTGGAGCAACGTGGTGTGGTGGGAGGTGTCCCTGCCCAGGGCAGGGGAGTTGGAACTCGATCATCTTTAGGGTCTCTTCCAACTCTAACCATTCTATGATTTTGGGGAGTGGGTATAAGTTTGAAAACTGGAGTGCTGTAAAATTGTGCAGCAGAAAAGGGACAGATGAACTGGGTGAAACAGCTGATCCTGAGACCCACGTTATTTGCAGTTCTGAGATTTTATTTTTCAGTAGCTGTAGTCCCCTCCTGAATGCCCATTAGTGGTTGGTATAGGATACGGTGCCAGTTTAACTTGCATTCCTTTCTCACATGATGCAACTCGTTAAGCATTTTTAATTATGAAGAGCCATGGTTTCTTGCAAATGAGGCATCCAGAAATCAAGGATAACCAAGGCTGCCTCTGGTATGTGGAAGACATTTTTTCCCCATGACAGTGTTGCAGCCCAGGGAGTGAGTGCCTGCGAATTAATGATGCAGATGTAACAAATGAATATTAAGTGACAGGAGTGTACAATAAAATTATACATAAAAAAAAAGCGTAATGTAGTTTACAGTACTGACTGTTCTGGACCTCCAACAGTGGGAAGCTATAGAATAATGGTGTGAAATTTAAGACCCTCTTAAGATATGCGTAATTAAATATATAGATCAAGCAAAATTTTAATCGCTGGATCATTTAAAACTTTAATAGTTACACCTTTGGTAATATGTCCTTTAACATAGGTTGTTACTGAAGAGTTTAATTAACGTTAGTTTCCTATTTTTTTCATACTTTCATTATTTGTTTTAGTTTAAATCCTTAATTGGATTTTTTTTCCCCACTCTCTCCTTGAAGGCACATAACATGCTGTACCTTGATGAGGCTTTCACACTTTTTTTCCATATCTCATCACATACAACACCAAGAGGACTTTGCGTTTTGGGATGAGTTTAGGTTGGAGAAGCTGCTCTGCGATGGTTTGGCAGCAGAGGTGCTGGTGGCCACCTGAAATGGGCTTGTACCTCCCTAGGGAGCAAACCCGGCCCTGTGAAGTAGCTTCTGTGACCATGGTCTGGTGGGAACGTGGTGGTCTGAAGCATGAGCTGGGGAACCAGCGCTGAAAGATGATGGGATGACAGGTTTTGCAAGAAACACCACGAGTCCTTGGCATCACAGCAAAGGGTGGATTAGTCCTAAAAGGAAAGACAGCCCTTTTTCTTCCAGAATCAGATGTACAACTTCTCTGAGCTCTCTCCTTTGAGAAGGAGTATATTTTAGGTTTGGGGCTGTGTTAAATGTCTGACTACAAAGGCTCCTCTGTTGTCACAGAAATGTTCTTTCTCCTTTGGAGGAACGCTCAGCACCAAAGCTCGCGCTTGTCTTTCCAAACAGGATTTTGCCTCCTCCATTTCCAAAGCTGTGTTCAACTTAACCTTTTCCATTTCCAAACGTCCTCTTACATTTTCATACCAAAATCAATTAATCTCTTAGGCATTTTCAGACCTTTGTAAGTACTGTACTGTTTACTTTTCTAATGTAAATATTTATTAACTAGAAGATGACAGGTTTGATACCAGACATGACTAGATGACTCCAAATCTAATTATGTTGGTTTTTCACTGTCGCAATGCTTGTTATCAATTAATCTAATGCTTGAAATTATTTCTTCCAAAAGGGGAAAAAAAGTAAGTAACTGCTGATTATGTAAAATTCCCGGAAAGACTTAAACCATCTCTTCAGAACAGGTTTAGGTGGCTGTCTCCTCCTCTCTTTTCTCCTTGGATGTGCACTCTGCTTCTGCCTAGTTTTAATTTTTCCTAATGTATTCACCTGAACTAGTTAAGACTGTAAATCTGTGACAATAAATTAATAAAGCAAATACTTGAACTTTGATGTTGACTAATGCTCTTTAGTTTTAAAAATATAAAAAATAGAGTTGTGACTATTGTCATACATTTCTGCCTCCTGTCAGACAAACTCGTACACCTTTGCTTAGATATTTGCAAATGATATTTTCCGTTTGCCTGTTATTAATTCTAGTGGAAGTTGCTAATGACGAAAGAGTCTTCCCTGGCAAATGGTTTCATGGCTGAGTTTGTTTGTTCTACGCATTTCACTGTGTAATTTTAGGAATGAAGATCATTCTGAAACTTTGATCAGACTGGGCAGGTTGGTGAGATATACACTGATGTCAACAAACCTCTTAAATGAGAAGCTGCATGTTTGTATTCTAGAGAAAACCATGGAATAAGTCATTAAGAAAGTTAAAATCTGTGTTTCTAAAACACATTGGATATGTAAACTAAGACGACTGTTAAAAATTGTTTTTTTTTAAAACAGGGCGGTGGTTATGGGTGGGGGAAACCATCAGGCGCCCCCTCTTTTTGAAGGAGCTCTGTTGTGGTATAATTGATGAAACATCCCATGATGCACACCAGGAAATAATTAAACTTGACCTATTGCCTTGTCAATATGAGTAGTTTATTCTTTAGGATTAGAAGGGTGGGTTTTGTCTTTGGAACATAATCCTTTTCTGAGTGCTTGGTTGTTGTAAAGTGCTTGATGGACCAGAAATGATAGTGCCGGGAGCTTGACCTTTGTTATGAGTGATGGTGTTCTTCTGCCCAGCATTATTGGTTTCTGCCATTATTTAATTAGCAAATGGTACAACATAAGCAGAGCGGGAGCTGACAGTAGCTGCATTTCATGGATATGTTGATGTAAAACAAAACAAACAAACAAAAACCAACCTCCAGTAGTTCGGTAAATTTCTGTTAACCTGCAATAAAAATGCTGTGTTTGACCCACCTGTAGCAGAAAATTGTAGTTTTCCCTGCTACTGGGCTTATAGCAATAGTAATCTATTTTGTGATAAAATGAAGAATAATAATTTTTGTTTTAAAAAACTGCAAAACCTGAATCTTCTGGTTGCACCTAGTTCCTTTAGAATGTTGTTTGGAAAAAAAAAATGTTGTCTTGATTTTTCTATTGTTTGAAGCAGAATTAGAACTGTTTAACTTTTTTTTGCAATTGCAAACGATACCTCAGCAACCTTGGTTTCACTTTTGCCTTTTGGGTTTGTGGAAAAATCACAATGTGGAATTTCCATTCACCTCAAAGTTAGAGCTTACATGAAAAGCAATCTTTCTCTGTATTTGGAACTAAATTAACTTTGTTGTAATAGTTGGGGTAGTTTGGCCCTTCTTTCTGATGGGCTCTGCCGGGGTCATGTGCTGCATGGAAAAAGAATGAAAGGAGGCCTGAAAATGTTAGTTATGAGTTTCTTACTAGAGATGTGTGAAAATGATGGTTTTTCCTGTGAAACTTGTCCTTCTCTGGCCTGGGGTGAGAACTTCAGTTGTCGTTATGACTCCATGGCAATCATGTAATTTAAAGATTTTTATTTATTTTTTCAGTGGACCATTAGCAACATCAAAACTTAACAGTTTAAACTGCTGTGGTGCTGTTAATTGTAATGCTTTATCTTAACTGCATTACATTGATAATTGCTTTGTTGGAATAATCTGAAGTTTCGCTTGAATAATTCACAGTTCAGTTCCTTTAATTCCTTTCCTGAAGATGCAGGTGTCCTACAGAAGTTGTTGCGTGCTCCCCTCGTGGGTAGTTTATAAACACAAATCTTCTCAATGCTTTCTCCAAAGCAATCGTGTCCCGGTGTGTTCCTGCTGTGGAGATGACCATGTGTAATTCCAATGTTCTTGGGGGACTGGAGTTTCAGATTCACTTTCCTAGTGAACCCTAGTGAAAGCACTCATTTTTGGGGTGGGATTCATCTCTGCACTTGTCCCAGCCTCCTCTTAATTCACACGTTAACCTGCTTTGAGTTAAGTGATTTTTGGTTACTTCACCTGCTGATACGTGTTGAAGTGTGATTGCTGTTGACAGCCCGAGTTTGTAACGCGGCAGCTACAGCCACCGAGCTGCTCATCCAGCCACCACGCTGGTAATCGAGGGGTTTTTTTTCTGATTTGATGTCTGTACGGGATTGCTTTCACTTGTGCTTGGTCGAGTGAGTTGTCTGTAGTGAAAACAAATTTACTTCATATGTGAGGCCAGATATTTTCAATTCCAGGTGCTACCACAGTCGGAAATTAAGTGATTTAAGAGGTTATTGGTCTGTAACACACACCACACCCCCCAGCAGTATCTATCTCAGCTCTGTTTGTGCTGGTATTTCCAGCACCCTCAGATCTGCTTGTGTAGGATCTTTTCCAGCATTGATTCCCCTAAAGACATCTTGTTTTTTAGATGTCCTGAAGGTCGTCACCTTGTAGAGTCACATCACGTTGCTTTTATCCCCTTCTCTTAGTTGCTATATTACACTGCCCATCACGTTGTGTCCCATTTGGGGTTTTTTCCCCTATTTCTTAAACAGATCCCACCATGATGACACACTCCTTGTGATGGTACAAAGAACAATGTACAGAGGGTGGCCACAAGTTCAGGCTGAGTTTTAGAGGAGAGGTCCTCTCTCCTCCTGTTCGTGGGGAGGACGAAGGGGTGATGTGGAGTCGCGGGAACTCATTAAAAAGCCTGTGTGCAAAGAAGTACTTCTGAGGTTTTTATGTATATTTGTTTTTACAAAGCCTGTTTAATACTTAATTAACATTTACTAATGTTTTCTTGTCAACACCAAAATGCATTGTGAGTGCTTTTGAGTATCTGCAGTAATAATGATTTTACAAAGGAACATTCTTTATCTTTAGACTTTACATAGAGAGGTGCTAAGTAAATTAAAAAAAAATATGATAATGGTACTATCTGGTTTGAATTTTTCACACAATAGTTTTAATCAATTTTTCTTTGTCCTTTTATGTTTTTAAGGATATTGTAACGTGCATTAATGCCAATTTACTTTTATTATTGGAAAGGTAAAATATGCTATTCACCTCATTCTTTTCCATTTGCTTTTTTTCCCCGTCCCACTCCAGTTTTGGCAAGCAGTCTGGAGGAAAACGAGGATGCGAATGTATCATATTGGAGCCTTCAGAAATGATTGTGGTAAGACAGATTTTTTCAAATGTATTTAAATCTATTGCTGGTTTCAGCAAATTCTTTCTTTTTTATAGCCGAAAGCTTATTGTAAAGTATTCTATAAAATTGCAGCAGAATTGCCTTGATTTCAATTATACCTATGGCTGCTATCGTAACCGCAATAGCTATGTAAATTTAATCTAGATGGGTAAATGATGATGATGATTAGGTCATTCTTTCTAAAATTATGCTTACTTGAGTTTCAGAAGCCTACCAGTTACGCCTGAGTTGAGTGTTCCTGAGTCAGGCAATGACAGACCGCTATCTTAAATATTTTATTTACCCTCCCCAGCCCCTTTTCATTGCTTTTTCTGGGCCATGGCAGCCAGGCTGGGGCTGGGGGAGAGGCCCCCTCACCCCTGGCCTTTGCAGTTCCTTACCATGTGAAGGCTTCTAAGTAAGAGGAGAAGGAGCGTAAGTGAATTGAACTTGAAGGGTAAGCACAGGAAGGACAGGGACCTGTTGGAGCAGGTCCAGAGGAGGCCCTGGAGATGCTGGGAGGGCTGGAGCCCCTCTGCTGGGAGGACAGGCCGAGAGAGTTGGGGGGTTCAGCCTGGAGAAGAGAAGGCTCCGGGGAGACTTTCCCCAGAGCTGGGGAGGGACTCTGGATCAGGGAGGGGAGCCATAGGACAAGGGGAAAGAGTTTTAATAGATTAGAGATTAGGAAGAAATTGGATGGAGCTTGGAGCAACCTGGTGTGGTGGGAGGTGTCCCTGCCCAGGGCAGGGGGTGGCACTGGGTGGTCTTTAAGGTCCCTTCCAAGCCAAGCCTTGAACCTCTCCAGGGATGGGGCAGCCACAGCTTCCCTGGGCAACCTGGGCCAGGCTCTCACCACCCTCACCCCAGGGAATTTCTTCCTGACATCTCAATCTAAGAAGATGCAAACAAAGGAGTAGCTTTTGTGTAGTGTGTCCCACCAGAGAGCAAACAACCTTATTGAAGTATTTTATGAACAAACTAGAGAGTTTTTTGTGTGTAGCTTGAGTAGCTAAACCTGTGGAGAGTTTCTCCAGAGGAGGGCCTGTCCTGCTGAAGCCAGTTTTGGCCATGTCGGAAACCTCAAATACAGCTGGTCATTCCTGCAGACAGATGTCCAACTGGGCAATTCTCCCCCGTATCTTAAACCTCTTGAACTTTCTGTAACTGTCATTAAATTCTACCAAGAATGTAGAGATATCTGAAATAACCTTAAATCCTTTCCTGGAGCTTCACTGTTTTTTTGTTTTTTTTTTTCCTGTAGGAAGATCAGATAACTGTGAAAGTGCAAAGTTGTTTCTTCATTATCTTTATGTTCGTGTTTTACAGGCAAATGAAGCTAAAGGTACCATTAACTGTCAGTTTTTTAGGTAGGACTTCAAATGGGGTGAGAAAAAAGCATTAGTGTGATGGCAGGGACCTTGCTAATGAGCTACCCTGACACAAGGTGTACCTGAGTTTCATTTTCCTAATTAATTCTTATTAATTTACCCTGACTTTTATTTTTTCCTCTTTTTTTTTTAATTTGCAACATACTAATGAGCTTTAATATATAATGAATATTTATCTTCAAGCAAAAGAATTAGCTACTTCAGTGTAGTTAAAGAACAGCATCGCTCTCTACTGCTGACTGGCTTTTTTTAAATTTATTTTTTCCCCTCTTCCTCTTCCTTTTTAGAATATAAATCAGTTTTGTAGCGGGAATCCTCCGGGAGCTGACCCATTTTAAAGGCCATAAAATGTGGTCAACTTAAGTTAATGAGGATAACAGATAGTGTGTGAATGGGCACTGTAGCTCATATTTTTGGAGGCTGAGCAATCTATTGAATTAATAATGGCTTCATTTATCACTTAAGCTGCAATTCTTGCCATTTTCTTATCTCAATGTTCTGAAGTCTCCTTTCTGTTTTTCTTGGTGCTTTTGTTTTTTTCCTTCAGATTTAAGTGTAAGGTTTTGGAAGAACAGCATGATATTGGGAGGTGGGAAGTGTTTCCCTGCTGACAGGGGCTGCAGCGAGGGACAGAGGACAGTCCCTGAGCCACCTCTGTTGTCACGGGGCAGCAAGTGCTGCAGGTGAAGCTGTAGGGACATGTTCTGCTACTGCCACTATTCAAGTTTAATGAAAACAATAGCCTTGATTAGAAACCAGCTGGTTCACGTGCTTGGCTGGACTTCTTGTTACATATTGAAAGTGAAATAATGGAACAACTGGTCCAGGGTGCCTAGAGAAGCTGTGGCTGCCCCATCCCTGGAGGGGTTCAAGGGCAGGTTGGAGGGGGCTTGGAACAACCTGGTGTGGTGGGAGGTGTCTCTGCCCAGGGCAAGGGGGTGGAACTGGATTATCTTTAAGGTTCCTTCCAACCCAAACCATTCTACGAAATCATATGCAGAACTCTACAGGGCAGTGGTTTCCATCTGACCTGCTGGCATGATCACCCTGGTCCTTGCTGCTGTGGTGGCACACGGGAGCAGCCCTCCCTCCACAGAGATGCTGAGTTCCTCCGTAGGGGTGTTCATCCCACTCAGGAGGTTGTGAGGAGGTTGAATACACTCTCTGCCAGCAGAGACGTTTAGTTTTAACCAGGTGAAAGCAGGGCTGAGCCATGAGCGGTGAGGGGGAGCCCTGGCCAGCCTGTCCCATCGCTGTAAATCCTAACCATAACCAGTCTGATGGTCGGCTGGACCCAAAATGCTGATGGTGCTGGTGGCACTACACTAGAAGCAATGTGGTGTGATGGTCTTTCCTGGGTTTCTGATTTTTGTGTTCTTCTCAGCAGCAGTGGCATTGACTGATGGACACAGGAGGTCTCAGTTTGAGTTGCCACTCTCAGTTTTCTCTTTGTGATAATAAATACAATATATTTATGCTCACTACTTAGTTTTTAGTTAGAATTGTAGAAGAAAAATAATTTCATCTTGCAATGAGTGTTTGTTTTACTTTAGTCTTAAAAAATACCTATTCAGCTTGGGAATTCTTAATAATAAGGGTCATTAATGTTGGAAGAGTCGACGCCTGACCCCTTTGGCGTGCTCTCGGCATCCGGGTCAGTCTGTTTTCTGGGAGAGGCTCAACATTTGCTGGAGTTTCTATGATCATGTAAGAATGAACACAGAGGAAAAAAAAAGAAATAATGCATTTATTGAAGGCGCTCGTGTATGGTAGCACACACATTAAAATTGAAAGTGAAATCAACACCATTTCAGTTATTTATAAAGCTGTGCTCCCTTACTTCTGGAAGCCTTCTCTATAATTAGAGAGCAATATTATGGCTAACTAGAAATTGGTATTTCATGCTAGGTGAAGAAGGGCTTCTTTATCCATTTGAGACCAAATGGACTGTTTAAAAGGATTTTTTTTTTTGGTTATTTTATTTTCTTGTCCTTAGATTTTTTTTTTTTTTGCATCCTTCTACCATCATGCCTAGAGCAGCCCTGCTCCTTGAGGGCTTGCTGATTGTCCCGTGCCATTGCAGACAGATAGTAAAATTCTAGTGAAAAGTGTGGTTGCTGCTTGCTGGGGGAACTTGGCTTTTCTTTCTTTTTTTTGACAACACTGTGGCGTGAGGTTTGCTCTTCTTTAACTGTTGTATCTTTAACCTGTGTTACCAATGTATTTTTTTCTCTAGGGAATTAAAACTAAACCACAAGGCAAGCTCAGCTGTTTGCACTTTCCTCTGACCTCAGGCAGACATAGCTGTTTGGAAAAAGCGATGTAGAAAGTAGATGTGAACTTGCTTTTGCGATGGTTTAGGTATTTTGGTTACTTTCTTGTTCCTGTCTGTGAAGTTCTTTCTGGTTTTTATTCCTTTCTACCTTCTAAAATTTAATTTTGAGATCATTTACCCAAGTATGTAAGTGAGGGCTGCGTAAGACCCTGTAGAGGTTCTTCTGTTCTGGTACTTAAATTGTATGTTTAGGATTTTGAAGTTAAATTTAGAAGAGAGAGGGGAAAAAAAAATAAAAAAATAGAAATGCTTGAGGGCAGTAGAAAATCCTGTGCAGTAAATGTGTTGTAGAGAAGCTTCTTGCCTGGCTGCAGCCTCTCTGCCTGCACGTCTGCTCCGCTTCCTGCTGGGAGATATTTTTCCAAAACATCAAAAGGAAATGGGAAAGGATGGACTGCTTTTTATAGAAAGAAGGAATTGTAACCAGTGAGATAAAAAGGTTTCATGTTGACTCTTACTAACAAGAGCAACTTACCTGATTTTTTTAATATTCAGTCGTAAATAATATTTAACATCAAGATATGAATCACACTCCAGTTATTTCTTCATAATCTGCTGGAAGTGATTGGAAGTCATTCTGCCATAGATGAAGTAGTTATTTACAGAAAGCTGAAATATTTAAAGTTATTTAGCTGTAACTGGTACTAGAAATAAGTTATGTTTTCAAAAATTACACTAAAAAAAATAGGCTATAATTGAGTGCCTTTACCAGATTGTAAGTAATCAAAAAAATGGTAACATCATTGTTGAAAGCACACTTGAGGTACAGACATGGCTCGTTTCGTGTTGTATGAGACGTGTCGGTGCAGGAGGGTTTCTGCTGGGGAGTGACATTGTGTAGAGGATACGTGTGCCTTTTCTACCCTTTTTTTTTTTTTTTTTAAAAAGAACTGTTTCCTGGAAGGAAACTGTGGCCTCCAGCTCATTGTAATAACGTAGTTCTGAGACCTGCAGCAGTGGTTCTCTGAATTCTCTGAAACGGCTGCCATCCTTTTCTCGATAAAACTTTTAACTGCTCTGAACTTATGGTTGTTCCTTCCTCATGAGCTTAATCCGGCTCCATCGGCTCTCGGTGCTATGGAAGAACTGGATGTTTAACCAGGAGCCTGAACGTGTGTTTCAGGTGGAGAACTCCAAAGACAATGAGGACAACATCTTGCAGAGAGAGGTGCCGCTCAGGCAGTCCCGGCGGAGGTTTCGGAAGATCAACCAGAGGGGCGAGCGTCAGACCATCACTGACAACGTGGATTCCAGCAGCTACTTGTCGGTGAGTCTGCTCTCTCTTGGCCCAGCTCCTCGGCATCGCGCCGTCTGTGCCGCTGGCAGAGTTTTGTTCTGGTGAGAAAAAGGCTGGTGAGATGAAATAATCTGTGTTTCTCATTTTTGAGAGCGTTTTCTTTTCTTGTTGGGGAGCAGTAGAGTGCTTCACTTTTGACCGCTGTAAGGGGAAGAGAAGATTCAGGCACGAGTTGGAAAATAGGTTTTTTTTTTTTGCTTCAGGAGTTTTCAGTTGAACAGTATAAATAAATCTTAACGTGTTTGCCGGACGGAGAAATGGTCAGTCTTGGTTTCTGTCGGGTTTTGTTGGTTTTACCTGGCATTCTTTTGGTACGGTGTAGGAATTGATGGTTTTCTTGTTTTCTTTAATAAATATGAACTATGGTTTAGAACGGAGTCGGTTGCAAACGCAGTTCAACACAGCACTAACGCTGTCGCGCTCGGCCGCGTTTACGGGCTTAAAAATAGCGTCTTGGCAATTCAAGCATCAAAAAGAATAACGGCAACTCGTTTGCTGGTCTGAAATAAATAAAAATAAATAAATAAATAAAAAAAGCTGTGCGGTGTGAAGGCACGTACAGCTGTGGTTTCGAGGCCACAATGCTTTTATGAAGGTTTCTTTGCCATTATTTTTCACATACAAACTTCCTGCTTGGTAGCAGGAGATACGTGTGATCTAGACAAATTATTTCATTGTAAATAATTGCTCTGGATGCTTTGATTTGTTTTGAAAATCAAAGGTTTTAAAAGAACAGTCCTAATGTTGAAGTGCACGAACCTTGAGTAGTCTTCATGCATTGAAAAAAGAAAAAACTAGTATTTAATTTCTCCCCTTTTTTTTCTCCCTGAAAGGTACAAAGCCTTCTCTTGGCTGGTGTACACTTCAAAATAGCTGATGCGTGCAGTTAGATAGAAACTTAAAAGATTTCCTCTGTGTCAGGAGAAACTGCTGGGTGGCTTTTTTTTTGGTGGCTGTTGGATCGCAGGTGGTGACTTTAGCCTCCCCACAGCATGACCGTGGCCTGGGTAGGGGTTACCTCGGCGTTTGTCTCGTCAGCAGAAGAGCTCTCCTTGCTGTGGCCAGAAGAGAATATGCTGCTTGGAGTTCACCGTCCTCTGCCATCTCGTTTCAGAACCGTCCCAAGCGTTGGATTTTATCATTAGTAACTCATCTGAATTAGTGATTGACCAAATGAGATAATGGAGGAACAGCCAACGCCGGTGGTTCCTGCCCATCTTGAGGGGTGCAGAAGGGGCTCCGGCATCTCTGGGCTAAGAAAGACCATGTTAGGTGGCTGCTTGAACAATTTCAGAGTCTTTCAGTTGTTGATGCAAGGAGTCGGTGTGGTACGGGCACAGGATTGTGATTTGATGACAAATTATGTCCTCATTAGGATTTTTCTTCATGTTGACTTATTTATTTGTTACCAACCACAAGGAGCGCGCCTGTGTGTCTGCACAGAGTTTCGCGTTGCAAATCTGGTGGCTTCCTCAGATTTATGAATACCTATATTTTGATCAGCATTTGATGGAAGATGGTATAAACTTCATAAACCAACAGCACATTCCTAAATCTACTGTTGTCAGTTAATTAGGAATATATAAACAGAGGCCCCGTTTGCAGCGCTTAGATGTTTTCCTGGCTGAGTGAGTGCTAAGTGGCAAGGGGTAAACAACCACCTCTCTAGAACAGGATAGAAAATCTGCAAGCTGTTGGGTTTTCAGGCGTCGGGACTGAAATACCAACCCGTGCTCTGCAGACTGGAAGCTCCTCATTGGGAAGTGTCACACTCCCAGCACTCGGTGTAGCGAGAAGTAATTTGTAGCTCAGCAGATGACTAAGAAATCAAAACACGATAACCAGCTGCCTGCTTGACAAGTAAATAAAAATTGGATGCCTGTATTTTTCCATGTTGTGTTATAATGTGTGAGAAAATAGTGGATTTTTCTGAGGAATGGTTTGTTCTGTGCCGAGGTTTAACTCTTAACCACACGAGTCGTCTCCAGTGGTCTTGAAAACCAGGCTTCATAAAGGGAACCCACGTGAGAACGGGCAGGGGAAGGAGTTTAGGGGTTTTGAATGAAACTTTTATTTGATGAGAAGTTGCAATAACGTTTTCTGCCAGAGTGGGGGAAGCTGTTGACAAACTCGTTGGCAGATTTCCTCTCTGGCCTGATGCTGATGAATAAGCGCGGGGCTGCGTTTCCCTCCCCGGCCGGTCGGGAAGTGCTCTCTGACAGAGCCTGAATGGAGCCCCACGGACCTTTTGTGAGCCCCGCTCGCCCCGGCACCACTCTGAGATTCCCAGCCTCTCCCCGGGGACCTCAGGCATGTCCCACGCGTGTGATGATGTTACAGTACTCAGCGTGACACTCTTTGAGGCCATTCTCTGAGACGCAGGTAGTTTTCCACTTCCTAAAGAAAACGTCTTGTTTTATCCCACCTCAAAATTTTCCCTTTCAGGCTTAAATAGAAGATTCCTTGTGTTTGCTTTTAATGGGGATTGCATAGGTAATCTCCTTAAAATGTAAATCTCTGTGCATTAACTATACTGTCATTAGTATTTATGATGAAGCTTAATCTTTGTGTTTATAAAACATTACCCATTAGGTTGTGACATGAGCTTGCGGCTGCTTCTCACACAGCTTCTAAGTGCTGGGACTCCTCTAGAAATTCCAGTGATTGGCCACGAAATAAAGATTTGTATGCAGATACTTTAATATTTTAAATGATTTACCATCTTTGAAGCTGTTCCTTTCCCTTAAGTAAAAGAGCCCTAGTGCTTAATTTAGCTCTGTATCTTCAGGATACTTGACATTCAAATTATTGTGGGAATCAATTTTATTTTTTTTCCTCCCCTTGAATGAATTAATGTTAACAGTGGATTATCTGGTTGGTTTCTTTGGCGAAGGAGTTACTCTTTAGACTACTTCACTACGTTTTTGTGGTTCATGGAGCAATATTGTTTCACTCTCCTGCAGAATAAGTATTTAAAGTTGGGTTGGTTTTTATTTTTGTGTTGTTTATCTTCTTCCAGTAAAATTCAGTGAACATATGCTGACAGTGTTCTTTCTTCTCGCTCAAACCGAACAGGTTTATGTTTCTGTTTATACCTTCAAAGTGCATAATGATGTGGATTTGTTCTCGCAATACGTATGCATGGCAGTCTGTTGGGCTGGCTCTGGGTGGGTGAACAGCCCGAGGTCCAGCTTCCACTCCCCAGGGTGGCCAGGAGCTGTGTCAAGGTCCTGCTGGCACTAGGTTTTCCCTTCCAGAGCAAATCTTGCCAGCAAGATCCTAATGATATATATATATCTGGCAAAACACTTCTCAAATGTTTTTTTCCAGGATGCAGAATAGCCCTGCTGCCCACGGAGGTGGTTCCATCGTGGTTGATGACGTGCAAGGCAAAGGCCACAGTGGCAGCCCGAGTGGGCCACCTGGCTGCCTCAGCATCCCCAGAGTGACGTGGGCTCTCGTCACCCCTGGGCATTTCTGGATTCTGTTGCCCTTGGCTTTTTTGTCACTTAATACCTCTCTGCATCTTGCATGTCACTCCCACAGTGACATCCTGACTGTGGGGGGGGGGAATGAGGCTGGAGTCACTGGGAGAAACCTCTTCTCAGCCTTAATGGCTTAGAAAGAAAGGTGCTGTTGCTGTTAATTATGTCCCCTCTTGCTTCAAATGATGTTTGTTAGAAGGATTGCAGATCCCTCTGGCGAAGGAGCTCTCTGCCTTGCTGTCTGTAACGGAGATAAGGATCCAGACAGGAGCGGGAGTGCAGCGGGGCATTACCACAGGGTAAACACTCAGCTCTAGTTCCGAGTCTAGTTCTCAGCCCAGTAAATAATGCAACTGTATTTCTTAGTTACAAAAGAAAAAAAAAAATAATTGTCATTATCTCTGTTCAACCGCAGCCCAGCTGTTGGTGACCGTAAAGCTGGTGCTGACAAAACTCCAGCCCGACTGACAACAGATGACTTGGTATGTTAATATTTTTAGGAAAAAAATATTTAATAGTAGTTCGGGTGCTTTATAAAAGTTAAATTGCTTTTTTTTGATCTTGGATCAAGTAATCAGAGAGTAAAAGGTTCAAGTATTTATCTTCACAATAAAAAAATGAAACCTGAAGTAGTAAGTTTTGCGCTTACGTTTCTTGCAGTGATCAAAACGGAGGTTACCAACCTGATACAAATTTCTATGTGACCCTCAAGCCTGTAAACTCAAATCTCTTTTCAACTGTCTAAGGTTTTTCTAAACTATTGGCTATATACATTTTTGACAGTTCTTTTCTCTGATTTTTCTTTTTAGATGAATTTTATAGTGCAAGTTCAATGCAATGCATATTTCTATGGAGTTGTGACAACATTTTGAATTTTTTCAATTGTTTGTTCATGGTAGAACAGGATAAAGAAATGGGTACCAAACTTCAGTAGTAATTCCCTTTCTCAGAGATGCAAATTTTTTTTTCTTTCTTTTTTAAACTCTTGTAAGAGGATGATGAGGTTTAAAAGATTTATTAAAATATTAAGTTTTACGGACAGTTTCTTAATACTCGCATCATGTTCAAATTTTCCTGGAGCCTTGTAGGAGCATTTATCTTCAGAGCAGTCTGTCACTGAGGACTGCTTGAGTGGCAAGTTTCTTGTTCTTTGATCATTACTTAATGTAATCCTGTCAGGGGCTGAGTTAAGGCAGGGAATCTCACAACTGTAGGAAGTTAAGGCACATTTCAATATATACTGGATCAAACCCATTAAGGTGCTTTACCATTACTAATCCTTTCCTTTTTAAATGCTATAAAATGCCATGGGCCTTTTATAATCTATTTTTAACTGCCAGGTAAATTTGCTGAAATGGTACCTATTATTGATCTAAGCCAACTAATAGAGCGTGTCTCCAGCTGCCTTTTGTTAAACTTGGACACAGCATCGTCTGGCGTCTGTTTATTGGGAATATCGGTTAATTTTAATGAGGTTGTGGCTGGACTGAGAGTGGCTAAAATCACTTGTTCTTCAGCTGGAGGAGGGTTCTCTTTGCTGCTCACCGCTTTCTCGTGCGTTTACATCTCGTGTGCTTCCTCTTTTTGATGCTTTTGAAAAACGCTTGACAGAATTTTAGCCCTATGAACTGACAAATCAGAAGAAAACGTGAGTCTTGCTGAAATCCAGGCGTCTTGCTGTGCACTGCATGGGTGCAGACATTGCCGTGGTCCGTAGCTTTCTGGAGGTGTTGTGCGATGCAAGGAGGTAATGTGAGGGGTTTGTTCTTTCCTGAAGCTGTTTTTACAACATAAGGAATTTCTCTGTTCTCATCTTCATCTTAAATGTGGCGTTTCTGAGGTTGTGTGTCACTCGTGGGACATCTTCTCAAGAGCCACCATGAGTGCAGGACCCCTGTGATTGAGGCTGCCTGGGCATGACAGGTTGCTTAGAATCATGGAGTCATGGAATGGTTTGGGTTGGAAGGGACCTTAAAGACCACCCAGTGCCACCCCCTGCCCTGGGCAGGGACACCTCCCACCACACCAGGTTG
>JAOQGH010000051.1:41592475-41651144 GCA_025769975.1 Gallinago jamesoni
AAGAACTTCTTCCCCACATCTCAGCTCCATCTCCCCTCTTTCAGGGTCAAACCCTTCCCCCTCCTCCTAGGGCTCCCTTCCCTCATCCAGAGTCCCTCCCCAGCTTTCCTGGAGCCCCTTGAGGGACTGGAAGGGGCTGGAAGGTCTCCCCGGAGCCTTTTCTTCTCCAGGCTGAACCCCCCCAACTCTCTCATCCTGTCTGCTTGTGTGCAGCTTTCTTGAACTCCTGCCATTTTACTTGTTTTTCTTGCTTCTGTCATCAAAAAGAAGCTGCCTCTGCAGCACGTTCACTTCCTGAGCAGACAAGTCCAGGTTTGTTGTGGCCCTGACGTAAAGGACCCGGTCGCAGCACCGAGAGGGGAGGAGGGGAATGCACCTGGCTGGAGTCCCCCGGCTTCCTGGAAATGAAAATTACTGTCAGGCTGGTCTTTGGGGGTGGGGAAAAAATGCTGTGAATGACGTAGGAGCTGTGTTAAGTAATGATGGTGTCGGAGGTGTCACCCTGGTTAAGTGTGGCTGGATCCAGCGTGGGAACCCACACTCGGCATCTCCAGCTCGCCCAGACACCGGCCCTGGGGCACTTCCCTTCGCTTTCGTCAGCGAGGGGAGAATTGCCAAATGCACCTTTGCTCCTACTTTATTGTACGTATTGATTGTGTCTGCTTGTTTTTGTCAGCGGTGTCGCTCTCAGGGGTTCCTGGAAAGTCTGTTGCTGGTTATGATGGTCGTTAACAAAACACCAGTCCTCAGTGTGCTGGGCATTAAAGTTCTAGGGATTTCCAGAGACCACTGGCGCTTCCCAGTCCAATTAATGAGTGGCTGCGGTGTCCAAAGAGTAATGATTTGGCTCGGCTACACAAGAAAAAAGAAAATACTGAAAATAGTGCCCTTTGGTTAAATTCTGTATTTTTCAAATTGTAAATCTATTTTTTAAAAATAGCAACATATGCAACATGTGAACCCCAATCCATCCATAATGAAAGTAATTGTATTTATTCAAAACTTATATCCAGGAGTTTCCCTGAAGATTTTACAGACTTGACGAGCAGATGATACATCAACTGTGAACTGCAGAAACCACCTCAGTTGGGAGGTGACATGTGCAGGTGTTTAACAGCATTTAACGGTGATGCACAAATGAAACTACATCAAACTGAAACCAGGGAGGGTTTATTTTAAGCGAGCACCTGTATTGACTCTGATCTGGCTGCGTGGAGTAGTGTATGGCCCTTCCCCTTGACTGGGGTGGTGGGTGATGGAGCCGTGGTGGGATGAAGCATTGTTCTGCCACAGGACAGACAGACAGACAGATGTCCTCCTGCTCTGCCAGGCTGCATCCTGAGCAAGACACTGGGTTGCTGTTATGGGGAGATACACTGTGAGGCTGCTGCTTATCCATAGAATCATGGAATGGTTTGGGTTGGAAGGGTCCTTAAAGATTGAGTTTCATTCCACCAGACTAGGTTGCTCCAAGCCCCCTCCAGCCTGGCCTTGAACCCTTCCAGGGATGGGGCCAGCAACCTAGTCTGGTGCTGATGAGTGAGATGAGCCTGTACAGCTGCTCCCTCCCCAGGCACTGGTGGGAACTGGGGTGATGCTTGTCCCCAGGACCCCAGTATGGTCCCTGCAGCAGGTTTGAGTGTTGCCTTCACCTCGCTCAGCAGAACTGCACTTCTTTGTGTGATAATTCCAGAAAAACTTGTGGATATTTTTTACACTTCCTACTTGCTGTCCAAACACATCAGTGTTTTCCCACTTTTACCAAGAATCCTGGAACTATTTGGAAACAGCTCCTGAAGCCTCCCCACCCCTTTAACTGGGATGAACTGGAGAGTTGTCAGACCTTGACCTAAGCTGGTGCTGGCAGTGAGGTGGGAGGGACGTACAGTCCGTGGCAGCTTGTGGCAGAAGAACCTCTCAAAAATTCTAGGGATTTTGCAAACTGACATGCACAAGAAGTAAAAATTCAGGTGATTATTAATGTGCTCTCTGCACTGTAATCAGTTATCCCTTTCTTCCTCCTCCTTCCACCATGCAGACAAATTTACACTGTGGCAGAAATTAACTCAGTTGCCTGGAAGATGCCTGAGAAAATATTTTATTTGGCATGTTCAGAGTGTTAATCTCTGTTTTGATGGACCCTAAGGGGTTGGGTGGCAGTTCCAAAGTCATTAATTCTTTATAAGCATCCTCTTATGCAAACTAGATGGAGAGTGATGTGTAAGGGTTGTACCCACTGCTCACAATTGTGTTGTCTAATTGGGGTGGTTAATGGGAAAAGGCAGCGCTCTGCACCCGAGAAAGGCATTGCAGGCTTTTGGGGGGGCCTTTTGTGTACCAGTTGCAGTTTTTTGTTAGTTCCTTCTTTTTAAGGTTATTGTTTCAGTTGTTGAAAATGACATATTGAGTGACTTCTTGTAGGAAACTGGCAGGGTGGTAGCCAGCAAGCTGGTCCCTGCCTGCAGGGGGGTGGTAGCACCCGTGGATCTGGTTTTATTTCCTATTTCTTGTCTTCCATCTGGGCTGTTTGTGTTCAATATGCTCTTCTGAAGGGTAGCAGCCTCCTTGTGTTCTCATTTATGGCTGCTCAACCTTTCCCTGAGGTTTGAGTTCATTGTGACTTAGAAGCGATTGTGTGAAGGGTCCTTTCGTATTTCATCCCGGAGAGTTGTTAGAGCTGTTGGGTCGAACATCACATAACGCTGAAGACTTCTTCAAAGGGCTGTGGTGGTGGTGTCTTCAGCTTCGTATTCACGTTACAACACTTTTCTAATTTAGAATATGGAAATTCACATCAACTCAGCCGTGTTCTTCAGAAACCTTCTGGACCAAGTCAGGGACTGAGAATATCCCGAGCAATCTTCAGTTAAAATCACCATTGGAAAATGTCAGTGCATGATGCAAGCATTTGGATGCCCTGTTTTCCTTGAAAATCTTGGCATGAAAACCACTGTCTGTACCAGAGAATAGCTAGAAGATCTTTGGGTTTTGGCATAGAACTGATTGCTATCTAATGACATTTAACAGCATTTGTAATTTTACATTTGAGATGTGGAAACTTTCTTAATGGGCTTATATTTGACAGATGAAATACTTGAAATAGTTGATTAAATGAAGCCTCTGGCTAAATGGGATCATCATTGGAGCTTAATTCCTTGTTGATGCTTGGTTCTTGCAAGTCCGAGTTGCTTTCTATTGCTGAGCATTAGAGTTTTGTGTTGTTCTGTGATTAAGTTTTCGTTTGAGGTAACGTAGCTGCAATGCTTCTATTGTCTTTATGATTTTGATTTTGTTTCCTTTAAAGTTTGGTTATCGTTGTGGTTTGTCAGTTTGGAGCGTAGCCGTGACATCTGGCCCATCCCTTTCTTTATCTGGTGACATTGGTTTCTCAGAGCGGGTGAGAATAACTGGCCTTTTGCTGCTGTTTTGCTCAGTGGAGGGAGGAGACCCCCAATGAAGCTGGGGAAGAATTTCCAAGAGCATGTTTGGCTTTCCGTTTTAACAGCAATAAGGGTTGGATATTACCAGAAAATGAGAAAGTTTGCCCAGAGAAGCTGTGGCTGCCCCATCCCTGGAGGGGTTCAAGGGCAGGTTGGAAGGGGCTTTGAGCAAGCTGGTGTGGTGGGAGGTGTCCCTGCCCAGAACAGGTGGGTTGGAACTGTGTGATCTTTAAGGTCCCTTCCAAACCAAACCATTCTGTGATTCTATGATGATGACCCTTCAACACTTCATCCCGTGAGGGAAGCCCTGCAGAGCTGCTCTAGCTTTGCGCTGAGCTTCCCCCAACGTGGTGGATTTGGGGATCTGTGTGTCTCGTTCTGGGCGTTCTCCTGGGAAACCCCTCGGGGACACTTACCCACCCTTAGGTCCCTTCTTCATGCTGTTCCCGTGCTCAGGCTGTTCTGGGGTCCAGGGACAGCCGAGATCCCCACGCCTGAGCCCTGGCACCTCTGTTGGTGTAGAACTCTGCATATAGAAAAGCAGCCAAGGTGCCTCCAGACACGGGGCTATTCTGGAGAGGAAAAAACCTGTTCGTGAGATGTCAAGCCTGGGCTGATGCTCGTGTCACATACACTCTCTGAGCTGGATGCTCTGGTCACTAATAAATGAGAGTTGACTGTTCACAGTCACCATTCCTTAGAGAGGAATCTTGAAATTTGGTAGGAGTCGTCAGATCCCTTCCCCCCTTCCTGCTTTCAGACTTCCAGTTTGGTGTTAATTCTCCAGAAAAATGACAGAAGAAATATTGGAAGTGGCATTTTAATGATTTTTAACCTCATCTGTGGAGTTAATGTGTTATTCTCAAGGTCATTTAATCAGAGGCCTTTTTCCTATGCGAGGTGCACTGGTGCCTTATGTTCCAAAGAGTCTGAATCTGTTTTAGCTTGAGATCCAGTTTTTATAAATGAAGGTAGAAAAAGTGATGCTTTTATATTGGCTTTTTGTATCAACTTTCAGGGGCTGAAAATGAATATATCAGTCGGTGGGCTTCAGGGTTTCCAAACATGAAGCTCCAGCTGGTTTCCCGGGTGGGTGGCTGTTCTGGGCTGGGGTTGGGCTGTGATTTCAGTTTTGGGATGAGATCGAGGGTACGTTTCACCAAGCAGATTTCTAAAGGTGTTTTGGGAAATTTTGCTTGTGGGATCCGAGAGATTTTGTCCTTTCAGTCTCCCTGGGTGGGTTTGGTCCCACAAACTGTCTCTTCTGGGAGTGTTGCCCCTCCTTCCCCTCACCAAGGATTTTGGGGGTTGCCCACCTTTCCCAAACTTCCCCACCCCTTGCCTAAATGAGGTGTCAGGAAGGAAGGGAGGAGCCTGAGATGAATCATCTCGGTTCAAACTGTAGAAATGAACTTTTGTTTTGTTTTTAATCTGTAGCAGAGGGGGTCTCCCCCCTTTTCCCCCCCCCCTCCCCGGGTGCTGGTGTGCTCCCCGCTTGCCGTGCGGATCATGCTGCCCCCCGGCTCTGCAGGGAGCGCGCACCGACAGACGGAGATCTGCGGGAGAGGGCTCTCGTCTAGAAACCTATTTAAGAAAGTCTTATAAACCGTATCAATCTAAATCACTGCAAATAGGAGATGACCTTTCCCTGCTTAACGCGACGACTGAAAAAAATAAAAATAAAAAAAGATGGTTGGGGCAGTGTGAAAGCGATGGAGAAATTGAATCCACGGTGCCTTTTTATTGTTCCTCCTGTATGGCTGGTGCTATATTTAGAAGCTGACATCACTTCGGGGATGATGACAGTCTCTGCCCTCCCTCTCCCCCTCCCTCCCTCCCTTAGGATGGAGCATGTTTTCATATGAGTTAGGAGTCCTATGGATCTTTGGGTAGGATTTTTCCGCAGCCTGTTAGGAAGCGCTGCCGTGGAAAGCAATGTATATTAAGGATGCGATGGCACCGTGTAATGTCACCCTGAAGGGGACCAGGAGCTTGCGGTGCTGCTTTCCCTGCCTCCCCTTCCTAAAAGGGCCAGGAACAGGGTGGAGAGTTGTATTTTTCTTCTATTTTCCTTGTTTTTCCTTTAAACAGGAATTCCTGAGAAGCCCTAACGAAGGTCTAACCTTGACATGAAAGTGCAATGATTGATTTAAGATTGATTTACGGGGAGACACGGGAGCAGTGTGACAGTGGCACTGAAGGGACCAGGCTGTGCCACCGCAGCCAGCTCTGCATCCCACACCCCACGCTCCCCATCGCCCGCCCTTCCAGGGAGATTTCAAGTACTCAAAGATACAGAAATAACCTCTCCGTGCAGGCGCCCTTAATGCGAAAATATTTCTGCGTTAGGCTGCTGTGTTTGGCAATTCCCGCTCGCAAAACTGAATGAAGGTTGAATTATTTTAGCCTGGAACATCTTTGCCCGAGTGTGTGCGGTGAGGGAATGATTTCCAGGCAGCTGGTCCCTTCCCCAGCCCCGGCGGGGAGGGGGATGCTGCTGCCTTCGCTGCCGTGCTCAAAACCGGGGGAGAAAATCGGGATACCTGCCCGGAGCTGAGCACGGCTGCGGGGGACGTGGCAGGGGACAGCGTGCCAGCGGCTGCCTGGCTCCGAGGACAAAAGGACAGAAGTCGGCAAGCCCCTGGGCTCGTGGCCACGCTGGCGGCTGCCGCCGGTGCTGCCAGTGCCATGATGGCTCGGGGACGGGCTCGTCCTCGCTGCACAACGGGCTCTTCTCCCTCGGATGGATGGGGAACAAGCAGTGCTGCGTGACGGGACCTGCTGCTGCCAGGAGCTTCTCAGAACTTCACTTTGCCGTGGCCTTAAATCAGAGGAGGCTCTAACCCTGCCTTTAAATGATGACTTTTTTTTTTATCCTTTTAAAAACATCCCATTTTTCGGTGACTTGCTCTTGTTAGACAATTAAAAAGCGCAGATTTATTTAACAGTCAGGAGGATCCAAATAGCATTCTGGGAGGATAAAGGAAATATAATGCATAAAAACATATAGAGTGGTATTTCAAGCCTGGAGTTCAGTCTTAAGGCACAAAGAGCACCTTTCATTCAGAGATTGTGGACTGAAGGATTTTTTTTTTTTTTTCCTTAAGATTCCCTGAAAACTTGGAATCTGGCTTAAAATGAGACCAGCGATTTACTGTTTGTGATTCTGCCCAATGCTGCAGTTCTTCACAAGTGTTTCGATGGTGATGGCTGTGGAGCAGCCTTTGCATCGCATTTTTGGTTTTTTCCTTTTCATTTCGGAGTCTCTTTGGTATCGAGATTTGTCCTTAAACAGACGATTTATAAAAACTTACAGCATCGTGCTGCAGGGAGCCGGGGCTGCAGAAACGCATGCGTTAGAGAGAGGAAAAAAAAAAAAAAACCTTAAAAAAAATTAAAGCCCTAGAAATGGAGGGGGGGGGGGGGAATGGAGGGACGGGAAGGAGGGAAGGGAAGGAGGGATGCCCCAAAAGCTGGGGATGTGGAAGTAGGTCAGGTTTTCCCCCCGCCCGGGGCGGGCAGGGCTGCGCAGCGCTGGCTGCAGCCCCCCGGGACCCCCGCGCCGCGCTCATTGGCAGCCCGGCCGCAGCGATGATGTCATCTCCACTTAAAGGCAAAAAAAAAAAAACACCTAGAAGGAAATAGAATTTTGTTCCCATTATATGGAGCTGATGTTTATACAGCCCTTGTAAAATACGGCGGCCGTCTCCCAAAATCTGTAGCGGGTTGGAATTCCCGCACGGAGCAGGGGGGTTAAAAGGCGGAGGAGCCCCCCCCTCCTCCCCGGGTTGGGTGAGGGCTGGGGTCTCTGCGCAATCGGGGTGCGGAGGAAGAGGTTTCCTTCAGCCGGGGAGGGGGGGTTTGCTTTCCTCCTTCGTCTAAATTATGCTGCTGAGAACTAGAATGCAGGTAACCCCTGCATAAAAGGACCTGGCTGCTCCTCGCTGCTGAAGGCTCGGCAGCGCGGCAGGGTAGCAGATAGTTAAGATGCTTCTGAATACAATATTTAGGGAATTATTCCAAAAGATGCAGTCCAGGCGTGGGGAAGGTGATGCTGACATTCCTACCCTATTGTTCAGCAGCGAAGGAACAGTCAAAGAAGCAGCTGTTTCTGTGGCCGGTGCATTTGAAAAATCTGAAATAATCATCTAAATTTCTTTCAGCTTTTAAAAAGCAAATAGACTTTGAGTGTGCAGATATTGCAAGTGCGGGAGTGAAGTTCAGTTTTTCTTTTGTGTTAAATACAAATTAAACCCAGTGATATTTATGAAGCCTGGTTGCATCTGTTATTATTGTCTGATAGAGGTTAACTAAATTCAGACATCAATACTATTTTTTTTTCTTTCTTTTAAGACAGTTTTGGGAGGTGCTACGGGAAGGTGTTTTTTTTTTTTTTTCCTTAGTTAAGGTGCAGCTCCCATCATAACTTGGGTTATACACTGGGAAAAATTGGACTTCTGGATGTCTGCTGGAAGGAGCCTGTGTTTGGAGATGGGGTTGGGTGTCCTGTCAGTGCAACTTGGCTTCCAAAACGTAGGAATCTTCTTCCAAGTGCCCCTGGGCCCAGTAGATGAAAAAGAGCTTTCTATGGATTGCCTTGAACCACCCGATAAGCAAACAAACAGGAAAAAAAAAAGGGGGGGATTTTTGGCCCTCACTGCCACCAGGCTACTCTTGGAGGCTCTTCTTTGGCACGGGAGGTATCACCATCAAGGGCTGGTTTGGTTTTGGAGAACCATCTTCCGATACAGCCTGGGAGTAATGAGATCTATGGCGATGGAGATACTTTCCAAAGAGAAGAAGACGCAAACAGTGAGTGCCCCTTCTTGCAGATGAAGTTAATGATCCAGAGCAGTAAATAATGGCTTTACCGGAGCCAGCACCCTCGGTCCCCTCCCTTCTCCCGCGGCAGCACAAGTCATTTTGCCTTCTAGGAATTGAAAGCATCGTGGCGGTCCCAGCTTAAAGGTGGGGGATCTCAGAGGTGCTTCCTCAGAGCAGCTCTCCAGCAGCCTGGGCTGCTGTCCAAGACACAGAGCTGCTTGCAAATATTTCAGGTTTTAGTTGGAAAAAAAAAAATTATAAAACTAAATTGACTCCTACAGAATGAAGGCATTTTTGAGTAGAAAAAGAATTGGGTGGGTGGGGGAGAGGGAACCCCGCCCAGCAAAACTTTTGACATGGTTTCAAACCATTAAAATGACAAGAATTATGAACATCACCTTTCCATAATAAATTTACTTGTCTTTCTAGACAGAAATCACTTAATGAGTGTATAGGATGAGATAAAAATGTTGAAGCTCTGGTGTGACACACATACATAAAAGTAGAAATTATTTTATTGTGAGCTGATTCTGGGTGTTATCTCTGTGTGCACAGGAATCTCTGCAGACCTTTATTTTACCGATTCCTAAATTTGCATGCAAAGATGAGGAATAATCCACCTGAATGCTATTGAAAGGGCTAGTAGATAAATAAAATTATTTTTTTAAAAAATGATTTAGGAAAAAAAAAAATTTAGAAAAAGAAAAATGTCTGGAGTTAGAGTGTATGCATTAATAGATGATAAAATGATATAAAATATAACGTGTTCTGCTGAGCAGTTGTTATCCCAATCGGTGTGTTTATATTAGGTCAATAAAGATGCTCTGTTGGCTGCATCTGCAGATACAGTGGCCAATTGATCTAATGCAGTTTCTAAAGGCTTTCTATCCAGGTGATGTCATCCTTTTAGCTCGGGTCCCCTCCCACTCTCTTTCCTCCTTATTAGATATTTCATCTTGCTGCGGAGCATCCAATCGATGGGAGCTTCTCCTGAGGGAGCTGCTGAGAAGCCAGCAAAGATAGTAGGAATTAGGACTCCGGCAGCCGGTCTCGCCGTGGCCATGGACGGACTGGTTCGTCGTGCATTACAGAAAGGTTTTAATTGGAAAAGCTAGGCGTGGATTAACCGGTGTCTGCCTGATGCATTAGAATACTAAGCAACGCTGCAGAGTTGTAAACTGCATTAAAAAGAGAAGGAAGGGGTGGGGGGTGGGGGGGTGTGCAAAAGAGAATAGGGTTTCTATTGCAGAGGCTTTTCATACATTCCACGGTGCAAACCTGTTAGAGCACGGATCCCGGAGCTGCAATCCGGACGCTAATTCAATTTTTGCGGTTATGCCGAGCGAGAGTATAAAGAAGAAACTTTAATATCCAGGGTGTGGGATTCCTGAATCGCCTGAGATGCTGAAGAGCCTTTGCAGAATTTCATCTACGATATGAAGGTGAACTTTCTGAAAAGTGGACCCGAAGATAAGCCACTCGTAAATGCATTTTAGTGAAGAGGAAAAAAAGGAATTTGAAGAATTTATATCTCACCTCTTAATATATTGTTGCTTTAACCTGCAGTTCTAGTCCATTTCAGAATTGATTCCATTTTAGCAGCACTTTTTTGGGTGCCTGCCTCTCGCCCGGGGGAACGGATGGATATTTCTATTTGAAAAGCTAGGAAACATTTTTGATTTGAATTTATGTGCTTGTTAAAACTGGAACATTTTTCTAGGAATTGCTGCTGCTAACTCCCTGCAATACTGAAAACTCCTCAGACACAGTGAAAGCTGTAATCGAATTCAGTGTGAAATTCAAGCCTGAGAAGTTGCCTAAATGTACATTTGCTGCTTTGGTTTATGATTTTTAAAGAGAATCCAGAAGGGATTGTACTCTGTATTTTTCTTCCGTGGCTTTTATTTGAGAAGGGAAACTTTTTTTCCCACCCCCAGCCTAAGAAATGGCTTTTCTTGTTCGATGTTATGCCAACTGCCTGCAACCCTGGGCCTCCAAAGTAAGTAGGATTTTTGTCTGTGCTGTGTTTTTTGTGACACGAGTGGCAGCGCCGTTGTCAATCCGAGTGTCACCTCTGCCACCTGGGTGCTGCTCCAGGGGCTGTGGGGCTCTACGGGCACTGCTCCTGTGGCATCGTTTCCAAACGGGGAGGAGGTTGGGGGGAGCCCTTGAAATCTTGGAATTGTTGGATAGATGAATAGCTTACAAATCATCCAGAAGTATAAAAAATAAAAAAACCATTTGCTTCTGAGAAGCGTAAAGTTTGCTTTTTAGCCTACAAACGTGAAGTGAGTATTATTGAAGTGTGACATTTTTATGACTGCTTGCATTATTTTTTTTTTTTTGCTAACTTGGGCATACTGGTTTACAGACCCAATGATGCTCTGATTTTCAAGCTGTAGGAGGCTGTACTGCTTCGTTCCTTTGTGCAGCGCTGTGGAATTGCTTAATTATTTAGCCCAACTATGTAATTACAATTAGTTTTAAGAGACACACGTTATTTTATGTGCCTGAAGATGCAGTGTTTTTGTGAAACTGGGGAAGGAGGGGTGTTTCTTTTAAAGGAGGTAATGAAATCTAGAATGTTCAGGCAAACCCACCTTGATTATTGAGATAAAAGCCTTTAATGAAATTTAAAAAATACACTATTTGTCAGACTCTTACTCTTTGGTGTGCTCGGACAGAAAATTAGCCGAGTTGCTGGTATTTTATTAATGCTACTGCCAAGAATTAGTCACAGACTGAGGTGACTTAAAAATCTGAGGCCAGACGTATAAACATGATTATTTATTACAATTTTGTATTTATAGTGCAGCTCATACAGGCGAGAATAAAGATCGTGCAACTTTCTTCTCGCGTGTGAGAGGGAGGTTTGGAGACAGTGGGCAAAACCCTTGCTCTCCTGACATCGTGAGATAGGGCATTGACTTTGTAGCAAGAAATTTGCTCTTGACTTTGGTCCCAAAAAGTTGAGAGTCTACGTGAGTTGATGGTGTGGGGAGATAGAAGGGGGGGGAGGGATGCAGCTGCGTGCGTGGAGTCCCTGTGCTGGGTGGGTTTCCCCTCTTTGGTTTTTATGTCTGGTGAAATGGAAGTGGAAGCTCACGGTGTCTGGGGGTGAAAGTGCTGGGCTTTGAGGTTTCCATATGTAGTTGCCAAAATCAATGTGTAAATACGTGGGTGTGCAGGAGGGTGAATTTTGGCTGTTTTGTGGGTGCTGAGTCCATCCCACCATCGGGGTGCTCCTTGCCTTGAAGGGCTGATGGGGGCTCCATGTGCTCAACCAGGTAACTGCGGTCCTCACCTTAGAGATGCTGGTGGCCAACGTTGGCCTCTTGTATCATCATCCATGGAGACTTTCTTCCCTTCTTCCTCTGTAGACGTTAAATATGAAAGGATCACTTTACTTAAGCGGGGTTTACCTGCACCGCTCTTATTAAGGAGGTCTGAATAATTGCTTAAAAGCAGGGAATGCTTAGTCACGTTGGTGCTTCAGCTGAGATTGCTCTTTCCGTGGAGTTTAGGCCGTGGTGAGAAATGACTAAAAAGAAACCCGGTTCTCAAGGAAAGGTCTGGCGGGAGTAAAATAATAATATAAAACCAAATTATAAAGGCTCTTTGGCCCCTTGTGTCAGCTCTGTGGATGCCACCCAGCAGACGGCTGTCACACCAGTCAGGCCATTTATTCACTCATTTACTATTCATAAATGAAATGGGATAAAATGTTGAGGAGGGGGAGGTTTGTTTTGGTTTTTTAAATGGCTGATGAAAACTGATTAACTGGTTTTGCATTCCGGTCCATGTTTAAAAGTTCATGTATCTTTAAAACCTCAAAAAAAAAAAAGGCACCTGTAGCCCCCTTCTGCAAGCCCCCCCCATCTCCTGCAACCCCCTCCCCAACTCTCAAACTGGTCTGTCCATGACATTCTGCAACTCTGAAGAGAATCTGCGTGGGATTAAAGAGACCAAGGAGCTGAATTACACCTGAGTTTGTTCCATTTTGGTTTTGTGTCACAAGTCCGTTTCTGTGAGAGGTGTTTCATAATAAAACAGATGACAGCAAAATAACTGGTGTCAGAATTTTAAACATTCAAGTCTATAACTTTTAACTTGAAAACGTCAAGTGTTTTATGATGCTGTTTTGAAACTAGAACCGTTTCTTGCCATAGAGCAGTGAAGGTCTGACTTCTCATTTGCTTTCTCAGAGGTTAAATTCAAAAATTTCTTAGATGTATGGAGATGTCTGTCCCAGAATTTTCTCAGTTACTTGCTTTTAAACTGGTATAGGATAATAATCTGAAAATGGGCTGTTGACTCAGTTGTAATTGTAGCTGTTCTGAATGTGGTGGTGTAATGATACATCTATTTAATCAGAACAACAATGAAGTCATGTTTGATGTGACTAATCGGGAGGGTAAGCTTTGGTGAAGGTCCATAGAGGAGAACACTTCTGAAGGTGAACCTGAGACGGAGGAGGCTGGTCTGACTGGGGAGGGACCTGCAGCAGGAGCAGCTTCAGGGCCTCCAGCACCTCCTGGAAGATATTCAGATTATAAGGGGTGTCCTCCCTGGTTGGCACCGCATGGACCCCTCATCTCCAAAAACTCCAGTGCTTTTGGCTTCTGAAAGTAAAAAGGATGGAGAAGCTATCTGTAATCAATGCGATCTCTTTTCCTGCATAAAGAAATGCTAAAAGGAAGATAAACAGAGAGAGAACTCCCAATGCTGTGAATTTCTGCAGTGTCCCTGAAGATGAGCTGGACGAGCCGTTCCATCCTTGCATGCAGGCTCTTCTAGAGGTCAATGGTATTTCTCAAGATGATGCTGAGAGTTGGGACTGTGTCCAAGAGAGATCACCGTGGTGAGATGGCGCTTGTTCCTCTGCCAGCTGCGGCTGGAGGTACCAGGACAGGGACAGAATCCCACCTTGGAAGCACATCATGAGAAACTGTGCATGTTCTGGAATGATGCCTTGCGGAAGATGAGATAAATAGATGCAGGCATCCTCCAGCAAACACGGTGAAGGTGATGAGCAGCGAGGAGCGTGGAAAACAATGATCAAAGCAGCCCTGGCTGTCGAGCCACTGCCGCTCTGGAGGAAGATGAAGGAGGGTGGAGGACTTTGCATCCGTCTTGTGGAGATCTAACACAGACATTGTGTTTGCGAGGACAGGAGACGTTCAGCTCAAGCTAATATAAATTCCTCTGCTACTGATGCAATATTTTAAAGCAAAAAAATTAAATGTTTCCAATGTATCTCAGCAAGATTCTGCTCGTCTTTGTAATTCGCATCATAACTTTCCCAGTGTCTGTTAAATTGCCTGTAATGCACTTTGTGGTATTAGACTCTTAAACATAGAGGCATTATGAAGTCACTATGAAAGAGAGCTCTAAACTTAACGATTTAGATGTATATGGTTCTCCTGTAATAGGAGTTTTATGCACATCCTAACCATTTCCCAAGCCTGGAATGCGTATGCAGTTACCCCATTTATGTAGCAGGAGGGTCTGATGGGGAAAATAGGGAGTAATTGGGTAATGTATCTACAGAGGGGATTTAAAAAGGGAGGCTTTTGGAGATAATCTGATTTTTATAGAAAATTAAGGATTTTTGAATTAACATCTAAGCTTCTAAAATGTTTGTTCCTGAAGGAAAACAGTTTCATTTAATATCCCAGGTGCACATTAAACTTGTCTTACGCCAGTAGAGAGTAATTTATTTTCTCCAGGCTTCTGTGTTCTGCTCTTTAGATAAAATCTAATAATGCTGAGCATAATAACAAGATACATTTGCTCTCTGAAAGTTTGTGTTTGGTTTAGAACAGAAGTCTTGGAGTCATTTTTTCAGTCCCATTCCTATTCCTGCTGTCCTCTCAACCAGGACATGATGCAAGTTGTAGTTATCTGTAACTAAAATCAGCGTAACACCATCTTCTGATTGCAAGGGGCATCGGTTTGATCTCCCAGGTCTTGAGTTGAAACCTTCATGCAATTAAAGATTATTTTCAGCTCCTCAGAAGAAAAACAGACCTTGGATAGTGTGTCCTCGATTTGATTCGGTGTCACCCTTGTCTTTGCTAATGCACTTATATGGAACATAGCCCTGGTAGCATGAGTTTTAAATGTTTTCAGTGCAAATACAGTAACTGATCCTTTGTTTTCAGTCAATTTTCACAGCATCTTTCTCTCCTTCTTGGCCTTGCCTCTCTCTCCAGTCTTTCTCTGTCCATTCCTGGAGCTTCCAGTCTGATTTTTTCAGTGGTGTGGAGCACTCCATTGTTGCTCAGAGTGGGACCCACGGGTGCTCAGCACCCAACTGGCTGAGTTTGTTGCAGTGATTGCCCTTGGCAGCGGGTGATTGCCCTTGGAGCTCCTCTCTTCTGGTTCCTGATGGTTCTTCCCTCCTGGAAACGTTGGTTCTCATGGTTTAGCTCTCTTGAGTTTCTTGGAGTTTCAGCCAGCTCCTCAGAGTATTTATGGAACAGAGTCTCCTGTTCCATGTTTTCTGATCTTTCTCCCCTCCATCCCCTGCAGTGGAAGGAATGCCTTGTTTCTCCATCCTTCATCTTAATTGATTTGTAGGAGCATCTTGGTTACTCGATGCTCTGATCCCCAAGTACTTGGAGAGTGAGTGCTCAGTCCAAGAAAGGACGATTTTCCTTACACTTAGTAAGAGGCTTAGCTCTTTTTTTTTTTTTATAACAACTTAAAGGATATGTTTTAAATGTACTTTTTGTTTGATAGTTTATTAAGATTAAAATGGCTGAATATGAGCTGTGTGGCCTTTTACTCTAGAAAGCTTGGATTTTCTTATATTCTAGTATATGGTATGTTGGGGTTAAACGCATCGTACTTCTTTTCAACAGTGAAAGTCTTTTCCTGAGGTATTGTTTTTATTGGAAATTGGCTTGTATTATGCAAATAAACCCCCATCTGATCATTTATTTCCTCCTGGACTATGATTGTTTTAAACCTGCTTTGTTTAAATTTTGCTACAATTCTGCTTCCAGCCACAGCCCGGTTTGGGACCACCCTGTTTTGCTCCTCTCACTTCCACGAATGCATTTCTTTGTGAATAGAGAAAAAAAAAGTAGGTGGAAGATTGGTGCTCCTTTGGTTTTTTTTTTTTCCTCATGTACAGGGTCCGAGGGCTTTGTTCTGCAGCTCGTTAGAGGTAACACACTGCCGAGCGGTGCTTGTGGCATCGTCGAGCTCGTGCCACGCTCCCCGTGCCCTCCAGCCCAGCTCGGTGCCTCCCCAGAGCCGATTTGTCACCTGCGTGTCACTATGGTGAGGTGAGGTTGTAGCAGCCCGAGGATGTGTGAAGGGGGACCGTCATCACCAGGGTATTTTACCAATCAGTGTATCTAAGAGTTTATAAATTATTCAGTGCTGATGGAAGAGGCTGTAGACGCGGAGTTTCGCGTGCCCTGTGGGACTGGCTGGGAGCTCCCCAGACACTGGGCTGCTGTCACCCACGTGGCTCCCCGCTTTTAAGGACTTCTGAAACTTCAGCTCCTTGCAGAACTCATCTCGTCACTTGCCGCTGTCACAGCTCGGTTTTGGCTGTAATTATTTAAACAAGGCTCTTCTTAATCTTGTGATGTATCGGTTTTCAGTGGTGAGAACAAACAGCAAAATTTGATGAACCCTGGCACTGAAAATAAGTCTTTTTGAACATTCCTGTTACATTTTCATGATGATAAAACACAATTTTGACATTTTTAAAATGTTACGCTGTGAATAGACCAGAGAAACATTGATCTGTATTAATTGATGCTTGTAAAAAACTCAACTTACGTTTACATGGCGCGTGCTCCAAATATTATGGATTCCTCATCAGTATCAGTACATTTTTTCACAGGTGAATTCTCATGGCTGAAGTCCCCACTTATCCTCCAAAGCAGAGAGATTTGCGTGCCAGACTCTTAGTGTTATCGTGAGTTAAGGCATAGCAGTAATCTATAATTTAGACATAGGAAAACCAAATTAAAATTGCATTACATGTGTGGTTTAAGGCAACACCAGAATTTAGTTCAAAATTCTGTCCTCATGTCACCTTATTGTAACTAAGGAAACGTAATACTTCAGAGGATTTTATTTTCTACACACTGTAGGAGCCATGAAGACCAAGAAGCTCTTGGCTACTGGAGGCATAGAACAGCCTCTAGGGATTTTTAATTCTTTTCGATGTTTTTTTGTCATGGTGGGTTTTGTTTTTTTTTTATAAGCATGGGGTTATTTTAGGAATACTACAAGGATGGTTTTTGGGGCGCTGCAAGGCTGTCGTGAATGGTGTCAACTTGGTCCTTATTTCTTTGAGATTCATGTCTGTAGCACTAATAATAGCTGGAGTAAGTGCGTGCTGCAGCTAAGGAGCTGAAACAAGTGTTGAAAGAGATATTGTCAGTGAGCCCATCTTTTCTATGTTTTTAAAAAAGAAAATGGTCTGACGTTTGTGGGGTTGGAGAGGCACCATTTTCTCCTGCATTTTGTTATTGAAGGATTTTATCTCAACCTGCTGGCAAAATATTTGATCCATCAGTTGCCTTTAAAAACAAACTAAAAAAAAAAAAGGCATTATTGCTGCTGCTCTTTAAAAAATCTGAAGAAATCTTTTTTTTTTTTTGCCATCTGGGGTCTTTAAGGAGGAAATGTTTTTGCTTGCATTAAGTTTGCTGAGGACTGATGTCAGCATCGGTAATTCACTGGGCTCGTCTTACCCCCTCTGCGGCCACCTAAGTGGGCTCTTTGTCTGCCTCAGAGGAACAACTCTCTCCTCGCCCATTAACACAGCTCTAAGTGTATTTTAAAACTTATGTGTTTCTAAACTGGAGCAGAACCGTGGCTTGTATGTAAAAGGTGAACATTAAACCAGAATTAATTATAGAAATCCTTGGGAAAAAGGGCAAATGAAAATTCTACAAAATAACTTCAGAGAACTCTAGTTGGTTTTGGTAGTTTCTTGTTATATGAGATTATTAAAATAATTTACTCCCCAATGTAAAGAAAAAAAAATCTGAGCTATATATTTTTTTTTTCTTAGCTGAAATGAATAGGATGGATGAGAGCAAAAAGTGGGATGCAGGGAGGTTTGCTTGGTGAGAGACTGCCTGCCTGTCAGTGGGAGGAAGCATCCCTGCTCTCGTTTCAGTAGGTTGTAGAAGGAAAAAAAAAATAGAACTAATTAGAGAAATCAGTTATCTTGCAAAAATGAACAAACTGATGCTGGAATCGTGGGCACAGAGTGAGACCATCAAAACAGCTGGCAGATAAGATGCTAGAACATGGAGTTTGCTTAAGTTGGAGGCAAAGTAGAGCCTGGGATGTGCTCCAAAGGCCAGGACAGTGATGGGATGATGCACTCAAGCCCTCGCCAGCCTCTGGCGTGAAGGTGTTCTTCAACGAGCCGTGTAGGAAACCCATCCCACCCTGCAGCTCCCCAGACAAAGCTTTCCCTGGTGCTGGTGGGGTCTGGTTTGTAGGAAAACACCCAAATATTTATGTGGGATTGCAAAGAAAAGAGGAAAGCTCCCAGCAGGGACCCCAGGGAGGATCCAAACACTGGAAGCGCAAATGGGAATTAAAAGGAAGAAATTTGGGCAAAGCTATTTCATTCTAGTATTGACTACAGGAAGGATTTTGAATTAAGTGCATCAGAGAGAAAAAAGCAGTTGAAGGGAATGGCAGGAAACTGAAAGGAGAGGGGGGAGCTGGCAGAGGGTCCCCTTCAGCTCTTTGATCAAGTGGTATTTTTAGTTTGGCAATTCTGTTTAATTTTTAAAACTGAAGGCAAACAGGCATTATTTTTTTTTTTAACTGGCCATTTGTAACCGTCTAGACTTTCTGTATCATCTGAGAAAAGAAAATAGCTACCTTTAAACCCCTTGGGTGCGATGGAGGCTGAGCGGGAATGATTCCTAAAGCTCAGAGGTGACCAAGTGTTATCACAGTTTACTCTCCAAGGATGTGTTAATGGGCTCCGGCTTAAAAGAGTGAAAACCTCTTAATGGAAAAACCTCAAACAATAAATAAAATAACAAATACATGTGCCTTAAGATGGGGGTGGTTGGGTTTGGAGTTGGAGAGCTGTTAGTAGGGGTGGCCGGGGCGGTTGGTGGAGCGGTGCGTGGTGGTTTGATAGGGACAGAGGGGACAGGGCAGCACCGTGCTTGTCCTCGGGTGGTTGATGGAAATAAACCTTGTGTTGTTTCTGAATATTACTCTTGCTGGCAACGTTTCAGGGAACTTCAGAAAAGCAAATGAGGTATAAGGTTACTGACAATCTGTAGAACCAAGGACAGAAAATTTGCTTACCCAGACTGTAAAAGGACAGACTGTTCTCTCCGAGGCTGATGCTCCTGCTGCATCCAGACTAGATCGATCGGTTGTAAACATCCATATGGGGGTTGAGGAAAAGTGAAGAAAAACTTTGCTATCAAGGAGTATCAAATAAAGAATGAGCCAAAACTTTGGCGTTGTTGAAGGAAAATTGCCCATTTTCTTTCCATTAATTTGAATTTTTAGTGGACGCTACACACTGGGAGAATTATGCAGACAGTGCTGCCTTTAGTAATTTGGTTTCTGATGATGTGTCCTTGGGCCAGTGCCCTCATTGCGGGGTGTTTCTGAATGTTTAATAAACCTGCCATTTACTGCAGGTCGAAACACAATGGTAAAGCTTCTTTTACGTGTAGAAAAAGATAATTCATAGGTCTTGTGTCCATCTGTCAAAACTATTTTGAGAATTCCTGTTGTCTCTGCCTTTTCAGCCTGTGTTTTTCAATTATCCAAACTGTGCCAGGAAACACTGATATTTATTTTCAAACCTTGTGCCACAAAAAGGCAGAGATGTGGCTTTTCCATGGGGGAAAGATACCAGCAAATCCAAAAGTTAGTCATGTAGGAAATACAGCATGAGGAGCATGGTCCCTGTGCCGAAAGAGGTTCTTCTCATCCCTTTCCTTAGAAAGAATGGGGAACAGAAAGACAAAAGTGTCTGTTTAGTCCTTCTACGACATAACTTCTGTGATGCCTTTCTCTCTCTATAAACTTTGCAATCACTTTTCTGTAACTTCAATTTTTAGCAAATCCTTCCCAGGGAGCATGTAAAGGGAAGTTGTGATTTTTAGTGTGCTTCTCAGAAGACTTCATTGGTGGTCGCCCTATCAAAGGTCACGTCATTCGCTCTGTCATACAGGGCATGTGCAATCTCAGCAATCTGTTACACCAAAATTAGCTTTTAATTTAATTCCTGAGTATTCTGTGTGACTTCACTGTGGGCAGTAAATGGTATTTACGTAGGAAGTAAATGTCACTGCAGACGCACTCTGCTTGGGCCTGTAGAAATGCCCTCTTGGCTTGTGAGATACACCATGGATCAAAATTTCTGTTCCAATTAATTTCAAAATTGCAGACGTAAGACTTGGAGACAGTTGGCAAATCACTTCTTGTATAGCATGTGTTGCCATAGGTATAGATAGAAACACTACTGCAAAGCTAGATTAAGTATTAATTTAGAAAATTAGTGTTAATTGGGAAATATTTGCTCATGCCCTTGTGTCCTAGTAGCACAGCAATTTCTGTGGTCTTGGTTGGTCTTTGGTTATCACACACCTCAGACTGGATGTCTTGAAACTTAGATAGTTTGAGATGGGGTCAAATGAGACGTGGGTCAGTCTCCTGCACTGGAAAGATTGAAAATTACATGTAAAAGTTTGGTGTAGTTGTAATTGTTGCAAAGTGTTTTGTGGCTGTGGAGGAAAAGTACTGCCCCGTTGTAAATTTGGAGTGGTTTTGGTGATGAAAACGTAGGGAAATAGTAAAACTGAAGAATGTTACCTTCCTGTTTTCCAAGAGGAAATGAGCTGGATGGCAGCTGGTTGGTTCATTTCTGCTACTCATCAGATTGTCCATGTCCTCTTCTGGTTCCTCCCTCCTTGTTTTGATTCTCCCCCACCCAACCTCAGCCGTTACCCCTCACATCCACTGCTTTCTCCACACTCTTCCCAAGGATGCCCAAGGGCAAATATGAGTAGAGATTCTTCTCTTCCACGCTTTGCTGCTTTTACAGTGTCCTGTTGCTACCTTTTTCTGTCATCTGACTCCATCCAGCTGTTCAGAGCAGCAATGCTGCTCCAGCTCTGCCTCTCCGTTCACACCTATAAATCAGTCTCTTGGTGCAATTTATCTTCTACATCATGTGCAAGATTTGAGCGTCCTTTCTGTCCAGGCAGGACAAAAAGCACTTACACATACTGCTCTTCACGGTTTGGGGTTTTTTGTTTTATGTGACAGTTTCTGCATTGTGTTGTATAATAGGAGAAAGGACGGTTTTGGATCTTCTAGAAGTTTTGGTGAGATGTGGTTTGGGGGTTTCTCTGGTCCGGCAGCAGGAGTTCTGTTGCCCCTAGCTTTGGTGCTGGGTGGCTGCACCCATGAAATCTGTAGGAGAAGCCAAGCTGCTGGTGGACCTCATGGAGCCTTCGCCCTGTGGGTGTTTTCAAGGTTGTTATGGGTAGAATTTAGTATTTTGTGCATGTCATTTTTTGTTAACTGTTACTCAGAACTGGCTTCTCTGCTCTCGTGTGTTTGTGCCTATGGATGGATGCTCCATCCGTGGAGGGGTTCAAGGACTGGTTGGATGTGGTTCTGAGCAACCTGGTGTGGTGGGAGGTGTCCCTGCCCAGAGCAGGGGCTTGGAACTCAATGATCTTTAAGGTCCCTTCCTACCCAAACCATTCTGTGATTCCTTCCCCTCTCCTCAGCACTGTGGCTTCATGAGCTTCATGAGCCATCCTGGGCTGTGTCCCAGTGAATGCCATGGCTGGACCCTGTGTGCCACCTTCAGAAATCTCACCATTAACAAAAACCAGTCCAGGCTGCTGCTGTTTCTGTGGCAAGAGAGACTGACGCTACCATTAGGATGAGCGTAGGATTTTGTGGACTTTTGTTCCTTTCTTCTTATTGTAATTTGCAATATCTCTTTAAAATTTCCCTTGTTGATTCAGGTTTTCTGGGTGTAATCACCGTCTGTATTTTCCTGACTCTGTGGGAGGGCAGAGCTGTAGGTGGCTGTGCAGAGCAGAACTTCTATTTTCTTAACTTCCTTTCACTTACAGCTCTGAACCGCAGTATGGCATTTCAGCGGGGGGTTTGGTGCTAAATATCACTTTGTTGGGAAAGGTCAGTCACAAGGATGTGCTGGCACCACTGCAGGGACTGTCTGTGCCAGCATCTCAGATGCGCTCATATTCCGATGCCAGATTGTCCCTTCTTGTGAAAAAAAAATGTAATTGTTATGCTTTAAAGCGGCAAGTAAGCGATCTATTTGTGCATTGAGTGTTTATCAGAATTTCAGAGATGTTTAGGGTTTTCCTGTCTGCGGCTGCTGGAGCACACAACCAGCCAGAAGATAATGCAGGTGTGTATGTCTGCGCCTGAAAGCCTCTAGCGTGGACGCAGGCAAGCGTGGCTATTTTAAGCTTCTTTTCTTAACACATAATTTTTCAAGATATCAAAAGGATATCTAGAAAAAATATTTTTCAAGACAACGGTTTCTGAGTTTCTCCCACAAAAAAATCACAGTCAAGTAATAAGTGAAGATCATTCCCCAATAGTTCAGATGATGTCATAGCACTTTAGGCAACTTCACAACCACATCCAGCAAAGTCCTTCCCGTGGTTGCTGTCACGTTGTTCCAGAAACACCCCATCCGTGCAGTGCTGCTTAGTGAGCTCGGAAAGAAAGAACAATCAGTTTGGGTCATAAAAATGCCATAGAAAAGGCAGAAGCTGTGATTTATTTGGGGAGATTGAGTAGAGTGGCGATCAGCACTTTAGAGGTCACTTGTCTCAAATAAACCTTATCTCTCTCTCAAATTTAAAGAGATATTGTGGCCTTTCCTTGCATCTAGCCTGCATTAAATGTCTTTTACAAGAATGTATTGTGGAGTCCGGCAGGAGCATCGTATGTGGCCATGTGCTTTATAGGTGATGGAAGTGAATGGAAGTGAAGAGCCGTGATTAAGGAATTGATGAGGAATGCTCCCGTGGGATGGCTGGCGGGGGTCTCGGTTCCCCTTCCGTGTGTGTGGGGGGGAAATGACTCGTATAAAGTACATACAGGACTCTTTTTATTTTGAGAGCCGTGTCTTATCCCAGCAGTGCTTCTCGACCTACCTATATAGAACAGCCTTCATCACAAGAATCTTGAAATTTAGGTTAAATTAGGGAAGAAAAACTGTATGAGGCAGCGTGTATCTGTGTGTCACTCTGAGCCAGAACAGGCTTCAGAAGCACCGTTTTTTGGTAAAAAGCAGGCATCTGCCCTTGTTCTCCTGGGAAATCCCATGGAATTGGCTCTACTCTTGGTTCTACTCGTCTGTTTTGAAAGTTTGAAGATCATCATGAATCTGGATAGCAGATTTCCTCGTGCCCGTGTTATCACAGTCAGCGCGGGGCTTGCTCGTGGACAGGACACAATCTGATGGAAGCTGAGCTGGGAGGTCGGAATGGGCAGGTTATAAAAGTGGAACAGGCTGGGGGTAATGAATTGATATGGGTTGATTTGTTCTATAATTTACTAAAACTCCTAATTTTTTGGTGACTCAGACCTCCAGCGTACCGGTGCCTGCCAGCAGCCCTGCCTAGCAAGTTCTTAGGGAGTTCTGGCTTGCTCTGGATGCTGTCCTCTCTGGAAATGATGCCCTGACCTCACTCGTTGGTGCCTCTCTGTGTGGCCAAAAACTCTGCTGTGTTTGTGGAGGAGCCGGCTGATGTGTGACACTCCAGGAGGAGTAGTGTAACCCAGTGGCACCGGCAGCAGATGGGGACAGCCAGGGAATATCATAGAACCATAGAATTGTCCAGGTTGGAAGGGACCTTTCAGATAGTCAAGTCCAACCATCAGCCCAACATGGACAAAAACCCCCACTACACCATATCTCTAAACACTATAACTTCCCATTTTTTAAATACCCCCAGGGATGGTGACTCCACCACTTCTCACCCAGTCATTGGCACCACTCTCAGCATCGTTGAAATACCATTGGTTTAATTAGTGTCCACATCTCTGGCTATTCTGTCCCTGGTGTCCATTAGAAGCAGTACAGAACCGTGTACTGTAGAAGGATTAATTTGGATTTTAAAAATACCCAGCAAGTGCCCCAGACCAGAACTAAATCTCAGCTTTCTGCTTTGCTTCTGTACCTTTATTATTTGTTGTTGGAGAGGTCACACCTGGGGGTACATCAGCTCGTTCCCTTCCCGCTGACAGGTCGTGAGCTGCCTCTTGGCCACTGGATTGAATTTTGTCAGCTCAGTGGTGTGACCTTTCTGTTCTTCTCAAAGCCTGAAAATAGATTTTTTTTTATTTTATTTTTTTTTCCAGCCCGTAAAACTTTTTTTTTTTTTTTTGGTGGCTAAACATAGGTTCAAAGTGTTGTGTTTCCTTTGTATTTGGATCGAGTTCTCTATTTCATACCTTCCTTGGATGGGTTTTTTTATGGCAGTTTGTGAAAGTTTTAGCAATCTCCCAGTTTTCAAACTTTCTCCTTTTCCAAATACATGCGAACATAAACCTTAATTTACAGGCTAGATGTTTTATACTTTCTTTTTGTATGTAAAATGCATACACAACTAGAATAATGTAAATGTTAGGATAGTGAAAAATACTTCTGTAGCCTTTCAGTTCCCAGAGTTACTCTGCAAGAAGGATCTGTGCCGGATTTTAGAGCCCCGAGGATGGTCGGTTTGAGTAGCGACGGGGGATGAGACATCCCCATGTGCCACACAACAATTTTGATAATCAAAATCTTATGTTCCGTGTGTCAGAGGTGCTTTTTTCCTGGGAGTGAGGGAGGTTTGGGGAGACCTACTTAAGGTTTCAGAAAATATGTGAACAGGTATTTGGTCGAGTGCTTTTTCCATGTGCTCTTCCAAATGTGGCCATTAAAATGTAATTCTAAATGAAGGACGTGTTTTCCATTTCTTAAAAGTTTAACCAGTATTTATAAATTTGATATTGGATCATTATTTTTCATATAGTATTATCTTTTAATTCGTAGGACTGAGTATCTAGGGGCTGACATGACTGTGGAATTCTGTTTTGCAGAAGAAACCTTTTCATTTTGCTCATGGTACTTCATGCTGTCAGAGAAGTTTTGGACTTTTTTTTCTGCGTCAGAATGTTTTTTCAAGGAATAGTATATAGAATTTATCATATATAAATGGTAAAAGTCTGACATTTTATCACAGAATCTATGATACACTGCTACAGTGTTCTTTCCGTATAGTTGAGTATAAATTTAAAAACAGTAGAAATATATGTAGCAGAAAATTAACAAGCAGCTGAATTAAAGGACTGGTTAGTTAATAGTATTCTGTGTGCCTCGGGTTCTTCAAAAGCCTACTACTGATTTTTACTTTTTTTAGTAGAAACAACATGTTTGTGGGCTTCAGTCATGCACTAAAATTTATAAATCTCAATAAGTGTGTTTATTTACAGAGAGATTTATGAAACAAAAACGTTATTGTACATACACGTATGAAAAATGCATAATATTGTATGTACTAATTTTCTTAAAGAAAATTCAAGGCATTTTATGGACCAAAACTTTTATTTAGATTATATTACTTTTTGTTCCATTTAGATGTTTTCTAAAGGTTATTCTTGACCCAAGGCATGAGTTGAATGTGTAAGCAGGACTCCTGCTTCACAGGGGATTGCGGCATGAGCCGATGCTGGAGACTGGGGACTCTTTGGCTGGCATCAGCTATTTGTCATTTCTTGTGTTCTTGGTCCTGCTGGTGTGTGTCTGGGAGCTGTGAAGAGGGTTCACCTTTGTTTTATAGAAAGGCTTATCATTTTCTATCATTTGTATAAAATCTGAATGCGATTGGCCAAGCTTAGTCTAAATTGGCTTTTTCACAAAACCTACGTCAAGTTGCAGGTGGCTATTCAAATATGTAACAAAAATTGTATGAATAACTTTGTCTTCAAATTAGACTTACACATTTTTTTTTTCCTCTCTCTTCCCTGCCTTTCCCCAAATCTGTTTTATTTACAGCTTCCAGCTGATCTTACCAAGATGCATCTCACTGACAATCCTCATCCTCAGGTGACTCATGTCCCCTCCAGCCAGTCGGGATGTAGCATCGCCAGTGACTCGGGGAGCAGCAGCCTGTCGGATATTTACCAGGTAAAATTACATTTCTTTCCTTGATGTTAAACATTCTGTAAACAAAACCAGTGGCCCTTTGTCTAAGACTTGCCCTCTGGATGCCTCCGCGTATCCCTGTGTTGCTCGTGTGATTTGCCACCTCCGCAGCCCCACCAACCAACTTGTTGCTCTCAAAAAAATCACATTTGGTGACTTACGGCATCGTTTTCCTTCTTTCTGTAATGGAACAAATTTCATGAAATCATTCTTGTGTTTCAAATACCTTCCTTGATTATTTGTATTTATTGTTAATAACAGATGCTCTGTTTCTGCAAACAAAAGCTTGGTAATAGCTGCGCTCTCTGCACCGATTGACTGTAGAAATTGTAGTGTTGCCGAGAGCAGAAGTTGACTGAAATCCAGGGAGAGCTCCCGTTTGTTTACAGATAATACACTTAATAAGTTCCCTGTCTCGTGTCAAATTGCAGAGGTGGTTTCGGGGATTTTTTTCATTCTGGGTGATGAGGCTGCTCATTTTGGGTTTGTCTGGATCAGTAATTGCACAGCTTTTCCACTTTTGAGTTGAAATCTCACTACAATCCTGAGTTTATAGCAACTATTGGGCACGGCGTAGGTGTAAGTTCATTTTAGACACCCATTCCCTTGGGTGCTGTCTGGGTACCATTTCTATACACTATACAGAGATTAGTGATATCTTATTTACAGCAATGTATTGCTAGGTAACTTTAAAAATAAAGCATTTAAAGCTTTTAGAACATTATCCTTTTAGAACATTAAGTGCCTTTATGCGTGGTTTTTTTTTTTTTTTCCCCCTATTTAATCTATTGCCTTACTACTATTTTAGATTTGCTTGCTCCTGACTAGGTCAGGAGTCTGTGCATCCCTGGGAGTCTCTTCAAAATGCTCTAAATTTTCTGATTTCTGAGAGGCAGTGCTGGAAGATTTTGTTCTGAGTCTTAATTTTTTTTTCTATTTTTTAAATTTACTGATTCAATAGAATTGATTTTCATTAGTCAGAGTCCCCAGAACTAGTCTGTGTATTGTACCTTAACATCTCCTGTATCAGGATGCTGATGGAGACTTCTCCTGACCATCATCTGCCTGAGCAGCTTGGAGAGGTTGCTCTAAGTCAAAACCACTTAAAGGATATTATTGAAAAAGAAAATGGCATTCCAGTAATGAGTGAATACTCTGTCGTGTGTGGTTAATTGCATTTGAAATGCCTTATGTCTACTCTTCAGAAAATGCCAAAAGAGCATAATTGTTAAACAAATAAGAATTATATAAATAAATGAAGTAATGGAGTAGCGTGTTTATATGCACCGTAGCAAATAACCATTGGTGAAATGTATTTTTGTGCCCTAAGGTATTATTAATTTATTAATGTGAAAATTACTGCAGATTTTCAATTAATTTGGAGGAGCTGAGGACTTTTCAGGTAGGAATCTCCAACAGCAGTGGAGAGTCCAGCATTTGATTAACTATTGGTGAGGATGAGATGTGCAACTGGCGTGTCATGGGAGGGGGGAAAAACCCAACTCAACATTCCACTGATTTTTTTTTTTTTTCCCCTTTCTTATTTTTTTAGTGAATTTTTCCTATCTTCTCATATGTATAGTGTGCAAATAATAACCCGTCAAAAGCTGCTGGGACATTATATGGACTTTATTGCAGTAACTAAAACAGTTTTAGAGAAGTCTCTTAGTGTTTGTCACTCAGTTCCACGTGCGTGGAGAGATGGTGTGTGATAACATCGTGGCACAGTAGTTAAGTAGCATTGTATTGCAGTGACACGTCAATATAGCCAGAGATTGAAATCAAAAAGGAAAAGAGAAGTATTTCCCCCAATATTCATCGTGATATTGTGGAGGCAGAGATTCTCTTTGATACGCAGTAAACCTGCATTTTGAGTATAATGTATTGGCTCAGGAGCTGAAAGCATTTCTGATACATTAAAACACCTAAAGTACTTGGAAAATGATGCTTTGCTTTTGCAGTCAGCTTCATATCTATTACATGCCAAACTCTCGAGGAGTAGCATTAATGTCAGCAGAGGAAGAGCATTTTTGAATCATTTTGATTAATGTAGCCTTGAAATGGCCTTTTGAATTAATGGCATCTCAACATTAATTTTTACTGTAGGTAGTGCAAACGGAATTCCAGAACAGTAAAATATTAAGAATAATAGAACCAAAGAATGAAATAAATTTTTTTAAATTAAGATTTGGAAAGGTTTTCCTTTAATCCGTGCTCCTGGATAGTGTTGAAATGAGGTTTCACTTGTTCCTGCTGCCTCTCGGGGCAGGATGAAGAGCAGGAGGCGCCGAGTATAAAGCCTGAGGTGGGATCAGCAGAAAAGGAGCCCCGTCTGTGAGCGCTGCTGGGAACACAGTGTGTTAAACCCTCGCTTAGTTGCAGAAACTTAATGAAAATAAATTTATGAAGATGTTTTTCTCCCTTCTCCTGTACTGTTACTGCTCCCTGTTGGAGCTCTCAGTGTTTATGAAAGTCCAACTTGCTTGGAATACTGTGGAACAGTTGGACTGTAGGCATTTTTTTTTTTTAAATATAGAAAAAAAGTTATTGCCTTTTTATTATTCCAGATTTTTAAATCAACTTCTTTAATTTGCTTAAAGTGGATTTTTCTGCATAATTTAATTTTTTTTTATTCAATCCATTTCTGACAATGTGTTTAATTTTAGAGCTGTAGTGTTTAGACAGAGGTAGGGGTGGAGGTGGGTCAGGTCTCACTAAGCTATAATGAATTAATTGCCTCTATCAATAGCTTGCAGTGGTGTTCTCTTAATGACCATTTTTTGTCTTTTGTTTTTTTTTACCTGTTGAGTTCTGTCAGTGGTGTGTTTAAAGTTTCTCTTTCTCTTTTTTTTTTTTTTTTTTAAATTAATTTCTCACTCTGGCAGTATATAGCATTTGTGGGCAGCAACATTATTGCCCAGCAATAATTTCAGCTGTGGCTAAGGTTTTGATATTAAATAGATTATCTATAAAATATGTATCTGAGGGTTTTCCTGTCAATTCTGAAAAAAGGCCTGGACGTTTTTTCCCTGAGAGAATTGACATGAGGAAAGGGGGAAAAAACCCCTTGCTTTTAACAGCAGGTCGCATCAGGGATCACGATCACTCAAATACGTCATTACATGAAGTTATTAAGGCACAGGAGATCTTCGAGGCATATTTAATACTTCTTTTTTTTTTCCTGTCCCTGTATGATTCTGACACAAATCGTAGTGGGATGTGTATCATCATCACCCAGACTTTGCAAGAGCCAGTTCTTATGTCTTTGGCCAGCACAGGGCACCTCCGTGATCAACGTTTGGCAAACGTGGCTGAAACGTGTTAATTGGCAAAATTTGCAGTGCTATAAATAGAGTAATAATAGTATGATTTTAAAATAGCAAATATGTGGTGTTAATTTTCCATCTGATCTGTGACAACATTTGGGTCTGTCCCTGCTGCCTTCTCCGGAGAGAATTCTTGCCCCATAGACCCAATCCTCAAAATTTGTGTAGGATTTCAGGGTTGGAGCTTCTGGTTTCATTTTGTGAATTAATAGTTGATAAATGTTTCTGTGAAGAATGATTTTTTTGATATTTGATAATGGAACCAGCTGGGGCATCGCGCTCGCGAAGAGCAGCAACTCCTGCAGAAACCTTTATGAGCCAGATCCTTGTTCCTCCGGGCGCTGCCCGACTGCCACCCCTTTGTCAACCATCTGCACCTCATCTTTGGCACACGGTGTGGAGACCATCAAGGCTCGATCAAATTATAACATATTTATCAAAAAAAAAAAAGTGAGAAGATTTGGTTGTTGTCTATATAGGATATACAGTGAAATTTTAAACCATCACTTTTCTGTAGAACCTTTAGCCTCAGTTTTATTCTCTTAAATTGAGGTTATCAAAGTGGGTGTTAGTACTGTAGTCTGCCTGGAAAAGTTGGTGTAAATTGTGACTGTTGAGATGAAGAAATGCTAGAAAAGTCCTTGAATAAAACGCTGTACTGATCGTGTGCTGCTGAGACTCTCCAAGCACAATTTGCACTTGGGCTTCATTCCAAACCTGTTAATGTGAGCTACAGAAGCCAGTAAAGTGATGTCATAGAAAACAGATTTAACCCTGTGTGCATCGTTATCCTACTCTGAAAGAAATACTTATGTTAAATCATTTAAACCTCGTTTCCTAGGGTTGCTGGCTAATTATTAAAATGTGGACGAGCTCAAAGGTCCAAGGTTATATCTAAACCCCAGTATTTTTTTGTCTAGTGAAAGGAGGAAATAAATGCTGCTCAGCTGTGGAAGTGCTGGGCTTGCATTAGCCGATCCACACGGAGCGTGTAGGAAGAGGGAGGCAGACAGTCTGCTGTGATTAAATCACTTAAAATAAGTATTGTTTTTTATGAGGCAAGGAAGGCAGGAGAGCAGCATGGCTGGGTGAGGACCTCCTGGTCAAGCTGAAGCACAAGAAGGAAATGGGTATAGTGGAACCAGGGAGGTGTGTCCTGGGAGGAACACAGGGATGTGTAGGGTGGGGATCAGGAAGGGTAAGGCACCGTCGGAGCTGGATTTGGCAAGGGGTTCTACAGGTATGTTGGTCAGAAAAAAGAAGATTGGAGAAAACTTACTTCCCTCCATAAATAAAACAGGAGAACTAGTGACATGGAGAAGGCTCAGGTACTCAATGATTTTATTAACTTGCTTTCCACTGGTAGTCACCCTTCCACCCTTCCCACTTCTCCCAAGGTGGGGACTGGGGGAATGAAGTCCTTCCCATGGTAAGAGAAGATCAGGTTTGAGGCCCCCTGAGGAACCTCAACGCACACAAGTCCATGGGACCCAATGAGGTGCATCCCAGGGTCCTGAGGGAGCTGCTGGTGGAGGTGCTGAGGGACTGTCCATCTCTCTGGAAAAGCTGTGGCAGTTGAGTGAAGTCCCCAGTGACTTGGATAAAAAGGGACTTAGGCTCCAGGGAGACCTTTCAGGACTTTAAGGTGGCTTATAAGAAAGACTTTGTATCAGGGCCTGTAGTGATAGGGCAAGGGGCAATGGTTTTAAACTGCAAAAGGGTAGATTTAGCTTGGATAAAAGGAAGAAATTTTTTATAATGAGGATGCTGAGACATTGGAACAGGTTGCCCAGATGGATACCCCATCACTGGGATCTTTCAAAGACAGGTTGGACCAGACCCATCCTTTATTTTGGAGGTTTTATGCCCGTGCAGAATGTTTGCTGCATTAGTTTGTCATTGGTGTTTTTGTAAAATATCAAGGATTACTTTCAAAGTCAAAGCGAATATTGTAAATGTGTTCATTTAAAAAGAAACTCATTTTTCTGCAAGTCTTTATATAATTGCCTTCTACTTCTTGGTGACACATCTTGTTGTTCAAATTCTTGAACTTGAACAGCAAAATGATTTGCATGCTGGCTTAAACTGGGAAAAAAAAAAGTGGTTGAGCAACTACTCTATGGAAATTGAAAATTTGATACTACTTCTTCCCCCCCTTCCATCTGTTTGGAAAGTTATTTTCATGCAATTACATCATTTAAACTTTACATAAGGAATTATTGCAAACGATTCCTATGCGTTTCTGCTTTTTGTTGCCAGTGTTGCTTTCTTTTTCACCGTTGCTTCGTGCGTTTGCTTGGTGTGGTGTCCGTGTTGCCATCTATTGATGGCAGCAGAAGTGTGTCTGCAGGCGTTGGGTAACCAATGCTATTACCCAGTTATATTATTACTTTGTTATTAATACAGAGTCTTGAATTGTGAAAAAAACATTCCGTAAAGACAGGGAACAAATATCCCGGTATTTTAATTTTGCTTTTGAAACTCATGATGATCATGCCCATAGCCTGATGTTGCTTTATGCAAATGGTGTGTATTTGAACCATCCTTTCAGTGTAACGGGTTTTTTTCAGTGTCCAGAAAAGGAGCTATTACAATTCCTAGTTTGAATTGTTGGTCACAGCATTTCTTAATTATAGCTACCTAAGACCATAAATCATTGAAGTGAAGACACTGAACTCATTGTCTGATGGATGTTTTCTTTGTAGGCTACGGAGAGTGAGATGGGAGACGTTGATTTAACAGGTCTTCCAGAAGCACCTGTGGACTCTGAAGATGAAGAGGAAGAAGAGGATGAAGATATTGACAGAACTTCAGATCCGCTTCTAGGGCGAGATGTTGTACGAGAGTGCCTTGAGAAAGAGCCTGCAGATAAAACTGATGATGATATCGGTGAGGAGGAAAAAAAAAGCCAAAATCTTTATGTAAAACTATATGATAAAACATCTGTAAGAGAAGCATATCTGAAAACTGTTTAATGAGTTAAATGTATATCCTCATAATTATGAATGACACCTTCCAGAGGCCACTTTGCTCTAGTGATGCCATTAATTAAGTGATATCCCCTCTTTCAGTCTGAAAGAGTATTTGTTCTGAGGAACTGAGTATTTTAAAAACCAGTCTTGGAGATGCTTAAGATGTTAAATATTGCAGTCATTGTATGTGTAGATATACAGGAGGGGTAGGTAGCAAGGTGTAATTTTGACTGCCTGAAACTGTTGAACTACTTATTAAATGTTAAAGAGAATTTAATATTACTGCAGTATAGATTTACTGAATTGTAAACTGGAAAACATCTAAGATGAAAATGATTTACTGCAGTGTTTAACTAGGAGTTGGCATTAGTTAAATAGTAAAATTTGCATTATGCTATACTTCAGATTACTTCTCTAAACACTAGAAAAAATATTTCATGCTCCTATCAAGCTTATAATTACTGTACCGCAAGGGTATTTTTAATTTTTCTAAATGTTTGAAGCTGAAGTGCTTTTACACTGGAGCCAGACTCCTGCCATCAGATCAATCAGAACACGACCGAGACCATAGAGCCCAGTTCTGGTTGTTGATGACAAAATGCACCCCGGGCTCATTTAGCCCCAGGCACTAACAGGGATTGTAACACCGCTGAGCTATTTTCCTGTGAATTTAACTGAGATTTAGTATCTCTGTGGAGGGGGAGATATCTAAGGAACCCCTGGGCCTTGCAGTCTTCTCACCAATGTTCCCTTTGTCTAACAGAGCAATTATTGGAATTTATGCATCAGCTCCCTGCCTTTGCAAACATGACTATGTCTGTGAGAAGAGAACTCTGCTCAGTGATGATATTTGAAGTAGTAGAGCAAGCAGGAGCCATCATACTTGAAGACGGCCAAGAAGTAAGTTACTGCTTGTAACCCAATTTGAGTGCTACGGGCACTGAAATTATAGGCTGTATGGGTTATATATAGGTTTGCAAGGGCATCTGGGGGTGAAGGGCTGGAAAATCTATTTCCTGTCTCCACATCTCTCCCACACCTGAAAGTTAGAGAATTCGTTTCTCACCGTGACCCATATCCAAAACCCCCAGACCTCATCCCATCCCTCTGGGAGATTCTGCCTGTGTTTTACTATCTTGTTCAAGACTTCAACGTGGCCAGGTGTAGACATAACACAGCATTCAGTATCTTGTTGTCAGGTAAGTTCTCACACTGGAGGAGTTCATTTCAAAGATTATTTGTGGCGTAGAAGAATACATCATTTCCATTGGTAAAATAACTTCTTGTAGCCTATTTTTTAAAAAAAATACTAACATGAAGAGGTATCCTCGCCCAACAGTGTAGGTATTATAACATGAGTGTCTAAATTAGGAGCAGTTTCCCTACAGAGTCAGTGGGAGGAGACAGATGTGCATATTAGCAGTCAGGTTCCCAACGTGGGTGCTCTGAATCCCTATTTTGAAATCTCTGCCCTTGGATCAAGACATCAGGAATGGCCGTAGCAGATCGTCCCTCCAAGAGGATGAGGTAGACCCATCTCTGGTAGTGACCAAATGGATACCCAGGGGACAAGTGTTCATTCTCACTGAATGGTATAAATACGTTGCAGCAATTAGCCCACTGATTAAAAAAGCAATCTATTCATCAGCATTCCTCCCTACTGAATTAGTTCTGAAATGAATGAAGAATGCTGAAAAGAGTTCTTGTTTCAGTCGTCTTTATTGCTTGCCTTACAGTGCACATTTTTAGTGAATTAGATGTTGCAAAACTGTGGTGACAACAAACTGGAGACTGCAAGAATAAGCTTTTCTGAGATAAGAGCCTTGGAACAGCTTAGAAAAGCTATGGAGTTGGCTTCACTTAATAAATTTATTTTTTACTTCCTCTAGCTCGATTCTTGGTATGTTATTTTAAATGGCACAGTGGAAATCAGCTATCCTGATGGGAAGAGTGAGAGTCTCTGTATGGGAAATAGTTTTGGAATTACTCCCTCCCTGGACAAACAGTACATGAATGGAGTGGTCAGAACCAAAGTAGATGACTGTCAGGTAAGATAACTATTCAATACAACTACCTAGTATTTTTAAACATCTAATAAAAAGAAACAGATTACTTGCATCTTAAGGAAATCATCTTTATTCCAGGAGTAGGAAAAAGGAGGATGGTATTTAGTGGGTGAAGGGCTCTGCTGATGTTGGGTTAGTTGTATGTTCTTCAGCAGCTGAGATTGATTTCACGTGAGAAATAAGAATTTTGTGCTGAAACGTAAGCTTAGTCCACCCCAGTCACGCTCTGTATGTGACGGACATGCAGCAGGAACAGATAAACAGAAAGTACCCATTTCCACTTCTCACAGGCTTTGTCCTCTATATTTTTAGCCCATTCCAGCAACCTTGTGGAGATGTAAGAATGAGACTGGTTCTATTTGTTTTCTGTTTCTTCTGTAGTTGGGCAGAACAGAGTGGGGTGGGTATCAGGTTGTGTTGAAGCCCCCAGAGGTGGGGCTGCATTCATGGTTTGAGTATTTATTAACAATCCCGTGTTGTTTGGGGGCAGTTTGTGTGTATAGCCCAGCAGGACTACTGGAGGATTCTGAACCATGTGGAAAAAAACACTCACAAAGTGGAGGAAGAAGGAGAGATCGTTATGGTAAAGGAGCACAGGGAGCTGGATCGCAGCGGAACCAGAAAAGGACACATAGTTATCAAGGTGAATTCCTTTCTATGTTTTCCATCAATCTATTGAACCTCTTTTATTAGTGAATCAAGGCAATTTTGGTTTGAATCTAGAATCTGTCTCAGCTCAAAAATTTGATGGGAAGGAATTTATATTATTTTATAAATATATTTTCATCTATCTTTTAATATTAGATCTCTTCAGCATGTATATTGAATTTTGCATTGGGAGCACCCTTTGTGCATCTTTGTGTATTGACCTGTTTTTGTAACCTGGATGAGGAACTTCAACTATTTATTAAAAATAAAATGAAGGGAAGTTACTAATTGTTCTAGCCACATATTACCCATGGAAAACACTTGGGCTGAGAGAAGCAGGAAGATTTGATTTAAGCACGTTTGTGTGTTTTCTCCTAAGTTTTCCAGAAGTGAAAGTGGAGAAAGGATTATACTGTTCACGTGTTTTTATGTTAAGATGCTCTCTAGAGAGAGGTAGTGACGAGAGATACCAGTTATTTTTTGCATTTATTTTTTAAGGCAACACCCGAGCGACTCATCATGCACTTAATAGAAGAACATTCTATTGTGGACCCAACCTACATCGAAGATTTCCTTTTAACGTACAGAACGTTTCTAACGAGCCCCCTGGAAGTTGGAAATAAACTCTTGGAATGGTTCACAGTGGACAGCCTCAGAGATAAGGTTGGTTTGAGTCTGAGATTAGTATTACTGTTAGAGATTAGTATTTCTGGGGAAAATGATTCCAAATTGATTTCTTTTGATGTTGCTGATAAAGTGGGTTTATGCTCCAGCCATTTTATATGAACTATTTGAAAGCAAATTGGTTTTCACCTGTATCAAGAAAAGCTTGTATGTGTCTACTGTACTTTCATAAATTCAGTATAACATTGTTTCTCTTCTGCAGAATGGTAATTACTGTTTTCTGTTTAAGGATGAAAATACCAGTCTCTAGAAATCTTTTTCACCAGAAATGCAGAGGAGTTGTGTTCATGATCTCTTGGACATACCATCTTTCTTTTCACAGCCACATTGTGCTTGTCTTCCAGCCTTTTCTGCTGTAGAACTTTTCAGTGTATTGAGCACCTTTTGTTTGAGCAGCTTATTACAAACTCTGTACTTAAAATAAACTGCTCGAGACAGGTGCAGTTGATAAAAATACTTCCATAAATAGAATGAGGTTCAACTCCACGTGACTGTATGTACATTCACGTGAAAAATGTTTGTGGTCTGGAACTTGTATCCACGTCCAAGTTGTTGAAAATTCTGGCAGTGAAATTCTTTGCCAGCGGTTTTAAGTGTTCTGTCTCTGAGCTGAAGGAAACCCAACAGACTATCTAAATGCTGTATTTTTTTCTGCGTAGGAAATTGTCTGGGGTCTTTTGCTGTGGTTACTGCTTCTCTTCTTACCTTTTTCCGTGCTCTGCATTTTGACAACTGCCGTTTTTTTTTAAGAAACGGAAAGTAAAAAACCCACCATACAACTGTCTCAGGAAATTGTTTATTTTTAGAAGAGAAATTGCTGTGGGTAAAGTAGTCGTCAGACTGACTTTATCATGAATGATAGTAGCTCTGTAGCATGCACAAAAGGAACCTGAAGATATAGCTAAAAGTTATTAGAAGAAAGCTTTTTATTATCATAATGTTCTTCTGAGAACTTTCTGTAAGGAGATCATTAGGATGCTTTAAAAAGATAAGTTTTATAAACAACACAAGGAAGAGTTGACTGAAGATGGATTTGTGCACCAGGAAGTACCAGGTGATTTAGCCAATTAGATATAAAAATGTTTAGTTTTTCTATTTTTCATTTGTTTCCACAAATAAAGCAAAAGAGAAGGTGATTTCAAGTGTAAATGTCTTCTGCTTCTGCTTGTTAACAGATGCAGTGATCTGTCTTGTCTTATTCTGCCATGTCCTTGTATTCTTCTTTGCTTTTAAATTAAAGTCTATAGGAGAAGAAGCATAGCTACTTTTTATAAATACATAATTATATTTCTTTACAGGTCACCAGAGTGGTCTTACTGTGGGTGAACAATCATTTTAATGACTTTGAAGGAGATCCTGCTATGACTCGGTTTCTGGAAGAGTTTGAAAAGAACTTGGAAGATACGGTAGGAGCAAAAAAGAACGACTGTCATACCTTCTAGTATTACACATTTTCATTTTCCAGTGTTACAAGTGACTAACACATCGTAGTCTGCAAGTCTAACAGTCAATAAATGGCATTTAACATGGACATTTTCATTCTTAATTATATATTTAGATATACAGCCTATATAATATTCTACATATGGCAGTGTTTATATGTGTGTTTTTGCATTACTGCAATAGAGGACAAGGTTTATTTAGTACGATTTGGGTGCATGGCATCAAAAGTCCTTTTTCTGGCACTTGGGGTGTTTTTCACAACTGGTTTTCCATTTCTAGTAAAAGAAACATTAAGTTCCATTTTGTGTCTTCTCCCTTACAGAAAATGAAAGGACATCTCAGATTGCTGAATATTGCCTGTGCTGCCAAAGCGAAATGGAGACAAATTACCCTGCAAAAACCTTCCAGAGATTCGCCGCTGTTTTTCAGCCTCCTCGGAGGCAGCGACAAGGGCTTTGGTATTTTTGTAGAGACTGTGGAGATGGGCAGTAAAGCGGCAGAAGCTGGACTTAAGCGTGGTGACCAGGTAAAAAGAACAAAGCTCACTTAAGATATTCTGGTTCAACCAAATGCGGTCTTCTCAACAAAAAGAATATGCTCTTTACTAAAAGCATTCTATTGCGAGTGCCACAGCTTGGTTTCAGTTTACATGTGTTAAGTGGGTTCCTGTTAAATAGTTTTCAAAATATTTAAAGTATTTAAGTGTTTGAAAAACAGAAAGGGGAAAGAAACCAAGTTGTGGTTATTGTAGGAGACTTTCTGGTTGGAGAGATGGTTGAGTTAAAGCCATCGGCTGGTTTTGTTGGATTGATTCCCACCTCATGTGAATCATCCCAGTTCACTGGGGCTGGTGGAGCAATGACAGTCCACACCAGGTGAATCCCAGAATGGTTTGGGTGGGAAGGGACCTTAAAGCCCCCCCAGTGCCACCCCCTGCCCTGGGCAGGGACACCTCCCACCACACCAGGTTGCTCCAAGCGCCCTCCAACCTGCCCTTGAACCCCTCCAGGGATGGGGCAGCCACAGCTTCTCGGGGCAACCTGGGCCCCACTCACCACCCTCACCCCAAAGAACTTCTTCCTCACATCTCAGCTCCATCTCCCCTCTGTCAGTGTCAAACCCTTCCCTCTCCTCCTAGGGCTCCCCTCCCTCAGCCAGAGTCCCTCCCCAGCTTTCCTGGAGCCCCCCTTCTTTAGGGGCTGGAAGGTCTCCCCGGAGCCTTCTCTTTTCCAGGCTGAACCCCCCCAACTTTCCCAGCCCCCCCCTCCCAGCAGAGGGGCTCCAGCCCTCCCAGCATCTTTGATGTAATCTCAGTTCTACTGTTCATGATCCAACATTTTTGATTTGGATGCAGTTTCTAATTGTCACCACAGAAAATACATTTGTTTAAAGCATTTATCAGGTGGAAATGGAGGTCCTGGCTTGTTTACTGGGTATATCCTCACTGACATGATGAAAATAGTTACTTTACAAGGAGTGTTTTCACTCTACAAGTGCTATAAAGACGATATAAAAACTTCTGGAAAGTTCTTACTGTGCCTGTATTATCACCTTTATATTTGTAAGTCTGCCATAAACAGTTGTTCTCCTAATAGTCCAATTTTAATTTCTTCTTAAAGATAATGGAAGTAAACGGGCAGAATTTTGAGAACATCACCTTTGCAAAAGCTCTGGAAATCTTAAGGAACAACACTCATCTCTCCATTACTGTAAAAACAAACATTTTTGGTGAGTAGACTTTACGCATGGGGTATTTTTGTGCATGTGAAGAAAAACTCCAGTCTTTTTGGCTTTAGAAGTGCAATAAGATTCCACCTTTTTTTTTCTTTTTTTTTTTCTCCTTCCCCGACCCACTATAGAAGTGAAAAGTTGTGCCTGAGTCCTCTCGTTGCGTCTCGGAGAAGTTCTCGTGTGCCAAGGGCTGCGCGTCGGGTGGCACCAAGCCAGCACAGCCAGCTCTTTCACTCCCCGAGAAATCCTCAGATGACTGTTTAAGCAGCTTTAGTGTCCCTTCATGCGATATGGCTGACACACAGCCAGGGGATCGGGGCCAAAATGGTTTTTGCCAGGAAACAGGAAAAATCCCAAACTGGGCTTTTTTTTTTGTAAAACTTCTTATAATGGCTGCAGGAACGATAGGATAAATTGCCTTTATATCTAAAACTGAAAAGGGGATATAAAAAGTGGTGTGACATATAAATGTTGGCTTTTAATTGTCAACGTGAATATAAACACATAAATACCTCTTTAAAAATCTCAGTCAAACCATCTGTTCTCTTTCCATAATCCTGTTCAGGCAACAGAATAACCACAGCAAGAGAAAGAACCGGGCGCTGCACAGGAGAGCTCCTTCCTCTGGGGCTGTCAGACCTTCTGATGGTCTCTCTTTCTTCCTCCTGTTACCGGCCCTTGTTCACTCTTGTTTTTCTTTTAAATTTTTATTTTCTGTTTGTCACTGAGCGGGTAAAAAGTTTCAAGATCCTAGAAGTTGCTTACTGGCATAATTAATAAAAAAAAGCATAAAGCAGCCGCAGTAACCGGTTAGTACAGACTAATGTGAAATCACAAAATAAAGCGCAACTGTAACTTTTTCTTTTGTATTATAAATGTAAGGAACATACCTTTAGGAGTGGATTCTAAGCTTTTCTCTTCCTGTTACCTGTCTCAAGGTATGATGTGCTTTAATGACTTAATGTCTTGAAGCTTTTTTCAACAGTGATACTTACTACTCTGTCTTTTTAATTGGTGTTGACAAAGAGCAATTCCCATTCTTATAGGAAGGCTTGGAGTCTTAAATTTTATTGCATAATAGAAATACACAATTTGGCTGGGACTTAATGTAAAGTCCTGGTTGCCTTGGGCGTAGGGGCAATCACAGAAATGCACTCTGTGCAGTTCTGCATTCTCCCACTAGCACCATGTTTTCGACAGAAAATACTGAATTTCTGACTTGAGTGATTTTAAAAGATTTTAAAAGCTTTTTGAAAAATGTACAAAAAAACCCAACAACTTTGTATTGATAAACAAATTTGAACAATTTTTTTTTACCTTTAATACGTGGGAAGAAAAACGAAGAACATAAACACTACCTTTTCCATGGAATTATATCTTGGGATGTGTCAGTATTGGTAATGGACTGGCTGAGCATGATAAATGCAGTAGGAAATTTGATGCAGCTTCTGGACAGTGTTACTAAAAGAAAACAAAAGCTGTTTTGGAAAATATCAGTCTGTCTTGTAGCTATTCTTGACAAAGCATCTGCATGCCGTTGCCTAAAAGGTGCAGACAAGAAAGTCAATAAATACATAAAGCTAATTGCCATGGATGCAATTTTTCTTGATTTATCTATCCAGTAACGATATAGTGGGGCTATTAAATTTGCTGTGATAGGTGCTGATTTCAAAAGTAGCTGGGAGAACTCTATGCAGAATGTTTGATTGTTTTCATTGATCACGTAGGTCTTACTCTTTCTCCTAAGGTAAAAAAAAAAAGCAAAACTTAAATGGGAAAAGACTCACACTTTTAGAATCCAGGTGAAAATGCAACGTAGTGGCTGGTTTGCAACTCTTTGGTTCACTTTTTCTGCAGGGATATGGGAAGAGAAAGGTTTGAGGGGGGTGGAAAAGAATTCGGTGTGAAGTCTGAAGTGTGCGAAGGTAAATCACAATGACGGTATCTTCTCTTGCAGTCTTTAAGGAGCTGCTCTGCAGGATAGGGCAAGAGAAGAACGGAATTCCGCATATTCCAAAAATTGCAGAAAAGAAAAACAACCGTTACTCCATCCCAGATATGCCTGGAGATGTGGAACAGATGTTTCCCCGAGAAAAGGGAAACAAGAAAATGAAGGCAAACACTGTGTCTGGTGGGAGAAACAGGATCAGGAAAATCTTAGACAAGACCCGTTTCAGCATCTTGCCTCCAAAACTGTTCAGGTTTGTCAGACTTTTGTGGTCAAACAGTAATTGTTCCATATTAAATTGTTGTGGTTTATTTTCATGTTATCTTCAGTCATGTTGCTTATGGCTTTGAAAAAAATGTAAAAAATGTGATCCATAAACGCAGAGCAAGAACGGAAATATCTTTTCTCTCCCAGTGAATGCTTTCAAATCTGCTTTTTCTCCGTCCTTGTGTTGAAAAGCAGTCTATAACGTGTAATTAAACACCCGAGTGCCATTATTTTTCTCAGTTTCATTCATCCCGAGATGAATATAAGGAATTTAACGCGTGTGATTGAACTGAGTGTGTTTTGCAGTGACGGTAGCGTCAGCCAGTCGCAGGACGACAGCATCGTGGGGACGCGGCAGTGCAGGCACAGCCTGGCCATCATGCCCATCCCAGGGACACTCTCCTCCAGCAGCCCCGACCTGCTCCAGCCCACGACGAGCATCCTGGATTTCTCTAATCCTTCAGGTAAAACAGTTAGCTTGATTTACGGGATGATTACAAAGCAGCTGGTTCAGGGGGAAAATTACATCTTTTACCAGCATCAAACATGTCGAGAGCAGTTACCGATTTATCTTGTGGCCCCAACAGGTCCAAACTGGAGATTGCCTGAAAATCCAAACTGCCTGAATTTCTCTTGCTCTTTTGTAATGTGAAAGTTAACTTTTTTACAAAGATATGTGTTTTTCCACTTCTGAGTGTATGTGATTTACTGGAGTTTACCGAGCTCTGGTGGAAGCAGGTTGTTCTTGGCTGCGCTTTTCTCTTCCCAATACCAGTTCTCTTGGTGATTTCATTTGTCTGTCCACTCTCTTTGAATTTACATTTCAACCAGAAAAACTTAGGACTGCCACGGTACCAACACAGTGATATTCAAGTTTTACAAAAATTAAGTGTATCCAACTGTATGTCTGAAATCCATGAAGAATGCTTTGAGATGTGTAGTCTACACTTGCCTTGCTGTTCTTGTAGGAATAGAGTTTATGGGGTGGCTGCAGGAGGTATTTGTTGTTACCTGCAGCTGCCTGTAAACATGGGAAGTCAGAATCATGTCTCCCTGTTTCAAGTGTAAGTTCTGTGCATAATTATGTATTCTGGAAAGAGTCTTCTGGCTGTTACTTATATTTGTATAAACTTGCAGATTTCCCCTTTAAAGGGGATGTACAGAGAACCCATCAAGTGCATAAATATCCATAGCAAATAAGTTCCCTTTTTGCTGCAAACCCAGGTTTGTGCTGCCTGAGTGAGAACTACACACGTATTCTCTAAGAATCTTCATTTAATATTACACAAGTTGCTGGTTGATATGAAATGTGGATAACTAGTCTTTCTTACCTTTAAATTTACCATAACAAATACGCTGTCATTTTTGAATGGCAGAGAAAAGCAAAATATTTCTGACAGTCTACTATGTGCTCTTGATAAGTTTTGTAAACATCTTGATTTGGTGTTGATGCAGTTTTTCTCTTTTTTTTTCCTGGCGGCAGCTGTTGGGTTTTACTGTAAGTATCCCGATGTAGAGCATCCTGAAAACCTTACTATTGCATGGCTTTGCCTGTTGAACTTAACCCTGCCAGACCTTGCGCTGCCGGAGCGATTAGTGTTAGGGCTGGGTAACCTTCCCTTTAATAAACCCAGCCCAGAGGTTCCCGTTATGGGCACAGCACTGGGCTGAGCACTGCAAGGATTTGCAGTTTATTCCCATTTCTGCCACTGAGTGACTTTGGCAGGTCCCTTCCCTTCCTCTGTGACCTTGCTTTAAAGGAATGAGATTGCTTGTCATCCCTTTTATAGAACTTTTAGATGATAACATAGTTTGATTTTTTTTTTTTTTCTATTGGACACTATAACTAAGATTTTGTGCATGCAGAATTGTTCTGTTTTGTAGCCGTAAGCTGCATCATGCATAGGAAAAGAATTTTTATTAATATTTACCTGCTTAAAAGCAAAGACCATGAAGAAAGACACATGCTTGTAATAGAAGTTTCTATCACCCATCACTTACAGGTTCCACTGTTTGGGTTGCGTAGTGATTTTTTTTTTTTCCCAAATTACATTTCAGTTTTGATTTTAAACCTTGAGTATATTCTGATTTTTAGTGAAGTTAATACCAAGATGTGGATCTTTGACTCTTCTCTTGATTTATTATGATTTTTATGAGTGCAGTCATTTCCCAAATAATTCAGCGTGGCATTCTTACTACCTTCACTCTGAAATGAGTACATAATATTTATTGTTCCCTTTTATTGTCCCCGTTCATGTATGCATAGAGCTTTTCAAATTCAACCACTCCCCAGCTATTGATGTGACTATTCTGTCAATGTGATAAGTCATAGTAAAGAAACTGTTTGTAGGGGGTTTTTTTCAGTCAGAATTTTTTCTAACACCCTGTTTCCCCTCATTTTTCAATTAATACACAGTTGCTGTTGAGGCTTCTTTTTTTTTTTTCCCAATGGGGGTAAAATTTTGGTGCAGAATCATAAATTACCTGCTTACTTTTTGCCCTGAAATTCCTGCTCCTTGCCCCCGTAACACCAGTGAGTCCTGATTGAGCAAGTAAAGAGTAACCTCAAGCTCACTGTCCTTTAAAAGAGATCTTCATTTCTTCCTTGGGCAGTGGATTTTGATAGAGAAAAATCAACGTCTAGGCAATTGGGGCAAGCAGCACGTAAAACTGGGTGCTCAGAGGAAGGAAGCTGGAAGGACTGGGATGCACACATCCAGCTGATGGGGGGCAGTGGGGAGTTTGGTTATTGGATTTGGGATAGCTCCAGGCTGGAGGGGCTCTGAGAGCCTCCCACCTTCTCAGGTCTGCAGAAAAGTTGGGAAGTTTTAGTCTTCAGAGCTTCAGGAGTGGGGAGCACAGAAAACTCTGCTTCCGGAGTTTTCAATTAGTGTGCACTCTGACTTTTGATGTCTTCTTTTTTTTTTCCCAATCAGTTTTATTTTGAAAAATGAAGCCGTCCGTAATAGCCAATGGAGTGAATTATTTCCCATCATCAAGCTGTAGATTAAATGTGTGTTTCTTCAGATACATATTTCCTGCTGCAGGCTGCCTCAGAGTAAAGCTGAGTTCTCTAATGCACTTACAATACATAAAACGTGCTGTAAATGAGTGCACCAGCCAAAGAATTAACTGCTGGCAGCAGCTTATCTCCTTCAGGGTGAGAGAGGGAGTGTAAAATTTTGCAGTTAGTTATGGGAGCAACCAAATCTCCTTTCCTGTTCCAGTCCTCCCGTCCTCCACGTGTGCTCGGCGGTGGCTTCCCATCCCTGGGAAGAGGGACATGGCCCTCATGTTGCTGCTGGCTCTGGCACAGACAAAGAAGCCAGAGAAGGAATGATGCTGCCAGAGTTTTTGAGGCACACTGAGAAGGACAATCTCCAGCTCAGTCATAGATCTAGGTGGCTTGTGCTTTCATTGTGGCCACAGGATAATAAGTAAATTAATTCAGTTGTGGAAATGCAGAGAGGGGAAGAGTTGGGGGTTTTTTTGCCTCTCAAAGTTGGGAAAAAGGACTGAATGTTTTAAGGAATAATTACCAAGTCCAGCATGGCTTTTTTTCTCGCTAGCTGTTTGTTTGTTTTCTGGCTCTCAAATGATACAGCAAATGACCACGTGTCTTTTCAAGGGAGAAGCAGCTCCGTACCTTACAGGTGCTGTTCTGGTCTTTTAGATATCCCGGATCAAGTCATCAGAGTTTTCAAAGCGGACCAGCAGAGCTGCTACATCATCATCAGCAAAGACACTACAGCAAAAGAGGTGGTGAGTCACGCCGTCCACGAGTTCAACCTGACGGGAGCCCCCGAGACCTACTCCCTCTGCGAAGTCTCCGTCAGCCCCGAGGGGGTCATCAAGCAGCGGAGGCTCCCGGATCAGTTCTCCAAGTTGGCCGACAGGATTCAGCTCAACGGACGGTAAATGGACCCTCCTTGGGATTTCGGTTTGGATTTATTTGGTTTCTAGGATTTATACGTCAAGGAGGGACATTTTAATTTAAATAGCCAGGTATCTATTAGAAGAACGAGCAAGTGAATGGCAGGAACTCACATTTCCACGTGTCTTCCTTGTTTCACCTTCCCTTCCTGCACCCAAAAAGCCCCTCCCCACATTTCCAGTCAGACTGCCTGAGGACAGCTAAATTTAGGAGATCAGGATGACTTCTGTAGTGGCTTACACTTAAAAACCCGATATATTTATTCTGACACTTTCCACATGTGCTCCAGGATTAAAGCATACAATTAATTTCTTTCTCGGTGATGTCCCGTTGCAGTGAACTGATACTAACCTGAGAGAGATTCTTCCATTCTCATGTAAACTGTTACGAATGTTTCTGAAACGTTAAGTGCTTCATTTTTATCTGATCCACACCAGAAAAAAGTTTATTAAGTAAAAAGTTCTTTAGTCTTCTTTGCTAGGCAACGGAGGGAATGTATGAGGAATAAACTTTTGTATATCTGAAAGGGATCTGCTTGGGACCGTGGAAATGAATTTTCCAGATACATTTTCATTTCCTGAATACTATGGGCTTCATGTAAATATTAATATGCCACACTAAATTTATATAAGAAACCGCACTAGATTTATGTAAGAAATGGAGAAGTACATTAGCAAGGGATTTCTCAGGACTAATGCGTATTTAAAATGTTATTTCACTGTTGAATTTACAAATGGAAAAGTAACGGACCGTTTCCTGAAGGTGAAAGCTACGGCGTGTTACAGTGTAGAGTGCAGAAAATATTAACAAAGAGGTAGATTAAAACAGCTTTTTATTTTTTTTCTATTTTTTATTTATTTCAGTGTAATGATGGTATTTTATAGTAGCTGAAGTACCAGGTTGTGCTGTCCCTTCTTGCCCCTTCCTCGGTGTTGTCAACAGTAATGTGGGAAGACTCTCACATGGATGCCCCGCGGTGTCAGTAGAGTCCGCGTTGAGCAGAGTAGTTCAATGTCTTTGTGTTCACAGACTCTCTGAAGAGCATCTCTAATGTTTTAATGCAACTCGATTATTCTCTAGGTATTATCTGAAAAACAATATGGAAACAGAGACCTTATGCTCGGATGAAGATGCTCAAGAGCTGCTGAGGGAAAGCCAAATTTCCCTCCTACAGCTGAGCACCATCGAGGTCGCCACTCAGCTTTCCATGAGGGACTTTGAATTATTCCGCAATATTGAGCCCACGGAATACATCGATGACCTTTATAAGCTGGACTCCAAAACAGGAAACGCTCACCTAAAACAGTTTGAGGATGTCATCAACCAAGAGACGTTCTGGGTTGCCATGGAAATTTTAGCCGAGCCCAACCAACTCAAGAGAATGAAGATCATTAAGCATTTCATTAAAATCGCCCTCCACTGTCGAGAATGCAAGAACTTCAATTCCATGTTTGCAGTTATAAGGTAAAATGCTCCTCATTTGTGCTGGCAAAGGCAATTCTGTTCATCTCACTGGAATGAAAAGTAATGGGTGTCTCCTGGGCAGATCACCGCTGGCGCTGGTGGTTTTAAGGGAATTACCAAGCTTTTTAGGAGCCAGCCTGTACAAAGAGGTGTTTTGTTGCTGCCGTCTCTGCCTTCCTCAGCCTCGGAAGTTCAGTCTTACTGCAGTGAGTGGTGTGACCATCTCTGCTCTAGCTGTTCCCTGGTGGGAAAGAGGAGATTTGGAAAAAAGCACTGTTTGATTAATGAACTTCAGAAACCTGCCTGAACGTTGCTGTCATTTGCTGTGATTCTGGCACCAATTTCCATCTCTTTTTTTGGTCGTTGTTACCTTTTCAGCGTGCACTGAGTCAGATCTGCGATGATGAGATTACTTTATTTCTTCCTTTCATTGTGAGGACTTCCTCAAATCAGTCTTGTTTTAGTTTAATTTTCCTTTTCATTCTTTCCTGTCATCTAGTTGCTTCTCTATTTTTTTTTCTTCATTTGTACATTTAGACTTTCTCTTCTGATTTATACTAGATGCTACTACTTTAACAGTGTGAGTTCAGCATTTCCTTTACTTGCATTTATGTTATACCCAGGTTTTACTTTTTTTCTAGAAAAAAAAAAATCACTGTGATTCATCAGACAAAGATCTGGATTCATGCTGTATCCCAGCATCAGCACTGTCTTTGAAAATGCCATTTTTGAACAGCTTTTTCAACATCTAGCCAGTTTATCTAATGTTATTGGCTTCTGTTTAGTTGCACATTAAAGAATTAATGAATTTCTTATAGGATATTCTTATAAGAATTAATGAATCCTTATAGGATACTTGAGGCTGTGGCTGCTCATCACGTTGTGAATACACATACGGATACTGAATCTAATTTCTATATTCTTCTCTGTGATTTCTCATGGTTTATAGTGGGTGGAGAAATTATTCTTCCTACTTCTCAGCTAAGTTGAATTGGGCCATATCTGAAGTGGTCTTTGGTCCAAAAAATAAAAAAGCAGCAAATAAATTAGCTTTTGTTTCACCCTTAGTTCCAGAGGGATATGTTTCTGTTAGCGCATGCCACAGGCGTTCTCTTTCACTGCGTACCAATACAATGCCATATGTTCCATGAAATGGGAAAATTACCATCCTCTTGGAGCATGGGAAAGGGAGCTGTCTGGTGGCCTTTGTTTGATTTTTTTTCACCTGAGAGAAGACTTTGTGCTTTGACAATATCATGGAGAGAAATCTGTAATAAAAAAATAAAACAAAGAGAAAATAAGCTTTCCAAACTTTGGAAATGAGAAAAAAAAAATCTTCTTACAGTGGCAAATTGTATAATTTTTTGATTTATTAGTGAAGAACAGCATTTTCCATTTCTGCAGCTACAAGGATTTTACAATCATTGCAAAATTTCTTGAGCAAAATTGGTGACAAATTATAACTGGGAGGGTGGATATAGGTGGATATATTTCATTTTTTAATTTTTTTTTTTAATTGTAGCCAGCTAATTCTGGATATAGTTTTACTTGCTGAGAACGAGGGCACAATAACAAGCTTTAGCGTATTTCTGCTTCTAATTCCTCAGTCTGTTGGTGCTTGTTTACAAATGCTCCAAATAGATTCCTCTTAAAACTTTCCCTCGGGATACTCCCTGTGCTCTTCTCGCTGCCGTAGCCAGGTTCTCACCTCATTCATCCTTTTTTGTCCTTATTGTGGGGTACGTTTTTACAGGAGAAGCGATTCTTAAATTTAGTGGGCATGGGGGCTGTTACAGAGAGGTTCTTTTGGCAGGCTGATGGGGAATTTGGTACCTTGTGGATAGGAAGCATCATGCTTTTTTACAGTTCTCTCTTTCCACGTGCTGAGAGGAGTGAACAGCAGAGATTTCTCCTGATGAGCTTCCAGCCTGGTGTTCGCCCAGCTTTCCAGTTCACCTTGTGAAAACTATTTTTAATCCTTAAAACAAAACCCCAACCCTTTACTCTGTTATGAAAGGGGACGATTCTGCTAACAGCTAATAATGAAGTGTATCTCCCTTGCAGCGGGTTAAATCTAGCGCCGGTAGCACGTCTCAGAGGCACCTGGGAAAAGTTACCGAGCAAGTACGAAAAGCACCTCAGAGACCTTCAGGACCTCTTTGATCCATCTCGAAACATGGCAAAATACCGCAACATCCTCAGCAGCCAGAGCATGCAGCCTCCCATTATTCCGCTTTTTCCCGTTGTCAAGAAGGATATCACCTTTCTGCACGAAGGTAACATTAGACATAGAGGAATAATGAACTAAGAATTGAATATACTTCAGCCCTTTCTTCAGTGCTCCATGATTCAACACATGTCTAAAAGAAGCTGCCACCAGTGGGATGCTTTTGATGCATCCTTTGTAGGAGGAAAATAAAACAGAACTCTGAATGCATGACCTTAGACAAAAATTAAGAATTAAATGCATATTTTTAATGCTTTAAAAGCACTCCTTAATCTTCATCAGCTGTCCTAAGGTTTGGGACGGAGGAGTAGGTGAGCGTGTGAAGTGGTAGTTACGCTACTTCAAATCTATTTCTCTTACAACAACTTGTTGCTGCGATGTTTCTAGGCTTTCGTTCTGTGTTGTGGCTTTCAGAAGCTTCCATGATCCAACACCTCCTACTCCTGCTTTCAGCATTTTCAAGGGGTTTTGTTTAAACATTTCAATTTTTTTTTTCTTCCTTTTACACAATGTTCTGTTCAGGCCTTAAGCATTTCCAAAATGTGCCCAATTCTTGGTTGTGGTGTTTCAGAACTATTTGAACTACTTTCAGAGTGAGAGCACTGTTGATGTCAGTACAGTATTTATATTACTTTAACATCTATGCCAATGAATTTGGAGATAGTTCACTTTCCTCCTACTAATACCTGTTACTCTAGAAATAGATGAACAAGAGCAACGCTGGGTAGTCTGGGCCTGATTGTCATTTGTATTTTGCCAGAGTTTCCTGTTTTCTTCCTATTTTGATTTAAGAGGCAGGAGAGAGGAAGGGTAATGTGGGGCACTTAGAAACACGTTGCTTATTAAAAAAAATATTTCTTACTATTTATTTTTTATATATGTGTATGCGTGTTTCGATTATGCAGGAAATGACTCGAAAGTGGATGGCCTGGTAAATTTTGAGAAACTCCGAATGATTGCCAAAGAAATTCGCCAAGTTGTCCGAATGACCTCAGCAAACATGGACCCGGCCGTGATGTTCAGACAAAGGTGTGCAATTTAGAAAGTCAGTAGGATGGAGAGTGTCTCGAGGGTCGGGAGCTGGGGCTGTGTGTGTGCACCACTATGTTAATATCTCATCGTGTGACTCTACCCTTGACATTTGTCATCAGAATCACCATCTCTATCAAATTACGGCAGTGCAATAGGTGCTTTCAAGACCTGCTTTTAATTACTACTAAACCAGTTAGTTCTCTTTAAAAAAGGAAAGAAGTCTAGGCTCTAATTTGATTTAAGCTAAATGAAATGTTAGTAGAGTTCTAGCAGAGGTATAATATTAGAGAGGAAATCATACATATATAAAAAAACGGCTAAATCACCCATCTAGAAATCTGAAATGTTGCTTCAAGACAAAACTCCACTGATAATATATTAAAACCAAACAAAATATTTTATCTGTTCTAAGCACACTTGCTCCACCAATGTAACTCGATGATCTTTAAGGTCCTTTGCAACTCTAACCATTCTATGATTCTGTGATTTGATATGTTCAGGCTCTAAGCAGGTGGAGGGGTATTTTCTTCTTTCATTTTTTCTTTATTTTTTTCTTTTCTGATGAAGAATATCATCAGGCTCTGTGTTAGCAAACTGCAGAATAAAAGCACTACACCTTCTAATCTGGTGTGCTCTTTAGCTCCAGGTTCTATTTAGCAGAAGTAAATAATTTCCTGCATCTATTTGCTTCCCACTGACTAAAAGCCTCGGCAATTCCATCGTGTCCGTGCAGGGTCCTGGTGCCCAGAGATCCCTGTGAGAAGGATTTGGTCACCCTCTCCTTGCACTCTTAGTTTGCCTCTCAGGGTGCCAGAAAACAACCCCTGAGGATACAGTTCAGGGGGGAAATTGGTGACAAAATTTCCTTTTTACCATGAAGTTATAAATCTACTTATTGGTAACTTACAGCTGTTTTTCAGAAACTTTGAAATCAGTTTATACACAAATTTCCCTGATGCCCATGTACTTCCTAGAACCTGAATAAGTCTAGTCATTAAATAAATTTAATAGTAATTACTTACCTTCAGTAGTTTGTTAGAATTACAGAACACGTTTTAATGACCATAGTTTAAAATATACCCACTGACATAAAAAGCTCAGGCATCTCATGTTAGAGATAGTGCCAAAGATTAAAAGAAAATAATTCTGTGTTTTCACATCATTTATATTCATTCTCATTGCCTCTGGTGTTTGATCTATCAGTTTTTGTTATGAAGCACCAATAAATGCTTTTGAAGAAGATTAAAAATGAGCAAGAGAAGATGTTTGGTGGTGGTAACATGAGGCTCGCCGGCAAGTTCATTACTGATTAATAGAGAGTATCTAATTTTAAAGCGTGTATTTGGGAACTGGCTTGTTTTCCAGCGAGCAATCAAGAGAGAACAACATCAGAAACATGAATACTGATGATGATTTCTCACACACTTAGTGCAGTCCTACTGCAAAATAAAAATTAATTTAATCACACTTGGTGCGATGTGACTAAGGTTAAAACAGTTTTCGCTCCCTCCGACAAAATTGAATTTGACTTAACTTAAGAGGACAATTAATGTGAGCTTGCTGTTTAAATTCATAGATTTAAACTTAAGAAACTGATAGATGTTCTTCCATGTTAAAAGTATTTGAGCAAGTCCTGCCCTTGCATTCCATTAAAACATTGTGTTATTGTTTGAGAAGAATTTTGCTGTATAGAAATTTTTTCTTTTCTGTTCTTTCCTGTCTACATCTTTCTTCCTGACTCTCAACTGTTTTATTTTTTTCCTGTGCTTTTCTGTTCAAATACATGCTTCAATGTATATGGCTCTTGCTTACAGGAAGAAGAGGTGGAGAAGTTTGGGGTAAGTGTAGAGATGAATGCAACTAAGATTAAATAAAGATTATGCAACTCTTAACATCCTGCATCCTCCTCGTTAGTGCATGCATCTGAAATACAGCATGCATTTTTATTAACCCTGCAATATATATTTTTTGGAAAACAGGAACAAGGGGTTACAGCCAACGTTGTACTGCAGCTATAAGAGTTCTGAGTTGCTTTTCTGTACCGGATAAATTGTTTGAGTTTTAGCTTTATGCATTAAAAAAACCCTGCTGTGCAGTTATATTGGAAGGCAAGCTGTTTTGGGAAATAAGTAACATACTTTTTAACATGTGAGAGAAAAGTTTAAGCTGCTGTGCATTTTAAACCATAAGGGTGCATTGGATTGTGATAATGCTACAGTCATTTCCCCTCTGAGGTTCGAGTTCAAGCTTTGATGTATTTATTTTTAGTGTATTTTTAAAATATATGCCACACTTCATACACCAGAACCCTCGTTGATTTCACTGGGAAGCCTCGTGCAAGGACTGAATACTGAAATGACTCTAAGGAGGGTGCTAAGATTGGCTGCTGAAATTCCTGACCAACACATACAGCAGTGATTTTAAGAAAACATTGTAGCCATATTTTATGTGGTTTTATGTGGGTTTTTTGCCCTTAAACTGTTACCTGTGTACCTGAGCTGACGTGCACACTTTGAAATTCTACTTCTTTTCCTGCTGTGGGCACCTGGTTTAAAGCCAGTTGTACATCATCGTGTCAACACTTTACAAAGAGGATGGAGGCAGGATGGGTTTGTCAGTGTTGGGTTGTTGGCTGGGCTCGATGATCTGAAAGGTCATGTCCAACCAATGCAATTCCATGATTCTATGCTCTGGGTGCTCTGCCCTCCCTACAATTGCTCTGTGAGTCAAGGAGGAGCCTGGGATGGCCATGGGGTTTGTCACCAAAGAGTCTCCAGGCCCTCTGTGTCCCTAGCAGGGATGGGAGAGGACCAGGACTTGTGCTGGACAGACTGGACAGGTTGGAATCCCCAATGCCCCCTTGGGGCAGGAGAGCTCAGCTGGCAGCAAGTGGGGGTCAGTGATCAGTCCTGCACAGGGCAGCTCATGGAGGGGAACACCTAGGACCCAGCTGGGGCCACCAAAATTGCCAGCCCTTGGGATTGCTATGAGCACAAGTGAATAAAAAAAAAATTAATTTTTAAAGGAAATTGAATTAAATTGCCTTAAAAAGTCAAATCCAGTTTTAAAACAGTGTGCGCATGAGCAATACAATATTTTTATCATTTAAAAATAAACATGATGTTGTTTCTTGTTTCATTGTATAGTAGATATTGGCTTTGGTCTTACCCATGGGAGACAGGAGCACCCCTGGGTTAGAACAGACGTGAACAGTCCCTCGTGCCTTGTGCTGCTCTTTGCCCATAATAGCATTACTTTTTTATTTAATTAAGCTGTACATTTCTGCCAGCTTAAATTGATTTATTTGACATCTTTGAAAATGTTGCCATCAGATGTTTCCCACCATTTCTTATTTTTTAAGTTCAGTGTGTTCAATTCTGTAGACTTCCTCAAATGCTACGTTTCATTCTGACTCTTTTGTGCTGGAGGTTGTTTATTCTGCCACTTGGGATTCTGTAAACGCACCCAAGGTCTTGATAAACAACCTTACAAATAATTGAGCCTTTAAAAATAAAGTTATTCCTCTGAATGTTTAAAAAACCCCAGAAAGAAAGAACTTTGAACAGCTTTATTGACTCTATTAGAATTTATGTATAAGACATTTGTTAAAAAAATGTCCATTTATTAAAAAATGGGTTAGGACTGGTGTGGCCATCAGACTTTTGAGAGTTGAAATAAGTGATTTGTGTATTTAAAGTATCCCAAGATGAGTTGCTTGGTCACCGATTGAGTGTGGACAGGAGGGACTGTCAGGGAGAGGAACTGATGTGTGTGAACCATTTTGGGATTATTTTTCATCGGTTGCTGACAGAAGGGGCAGCTCAAAATGAGGAGCACTGAGGAGCGTGGTCTTTCCTAGCTACAGCTCTGGGCATTTGCGTGTGATCCCTGACTTCCTCACCCCTGGGGAGATACATTTAGGTTTTTTTTGCAATGAGCTGCTCTTCTGTGAATGTTTCTACTTAATTGGAGAAAGAAGCTAAGTGCGTAATACAATATACTTTGCATATTTAATTTCTGCCCTTATTTAAACGTTGTGAGAAGCTCAGTTTTTAAGAGGATTACAATAGTCACTTCTGTACTCAGCTGAATGGCTGAAGTTTCTGTCGTAAGCCTGATGCAAACAGTGGGTACCAAATGCCTTAAAGGAACAAAGTTATCAGTTTTTTGCCCTGCTCTGACACTGGGCAACTGAAACAGCCTGGGGTTTGCAGAAGGAGATGAAACGGGTACTTTACGCAGCGTTGCGCCTCGTTCTTCCTAGTTCCACATTTTCCATACGCAATCCTTTTCTAGGCTGAGATCGCTGCTATCAATTTTACAGGAATATTTTTAAGACAAGTGTTGTTTTAATGCTGTTCATCTCTTTTAACTCATTCGCATCAGCATGCACTAGCCCTAACTGAAGATTATTGGTATTAATCTGCTTTGCCGTGTGCTACTGTAGCTCCTCGTTGCTGTCGAGAACTAAACATTTACTGCTTCGCTCTTCTCTTTTCTAGGTCTCTGAGCCAGGGCAGCACGAACTCGAACATGCTGGATGTGCAGGGAGGTGCTCACAAAAAACGTGCCCGTCGCAGCTCGCTCCTGAACGCCAAGAAGCTCTACGAGGATGCCCAGATGGCCAGGAAGGTGAAGCAGTACTTGTCCAACCTGAACGTAGAGACGGACGAAGAGAAGATCCAAATATTGTCGCTTCAATGTGAGCCTGCATACAGCACCCGTAAGTACTGTGACCTAGATTTTTTAAAAATAACATTTATAAAAAATCTTATTCCTTCCCTAGAAATACTCATTCAAGATAGACTCCTAGAATTGCCTAGGTTGGAAGGGACCTTTAAGATCGTCAAGTCCAACCAACAACCTAACTCTGATAAAAACCATCACTAAACCATGTCTTTAAGCACTATGTCAACCCATCTTCTGGGACATCACCTCCAGGGATGGTGTCTCAACCCCTTCCCTGGACAGCCCATTCCAAGGCTTCATAACCCTTTCTGTGTCAAAATTTTTCCCAATATCCATCCTAAACCTCCCCTGGTGCAACTTGAGGCCGTTCCCTCTTGTCTCATCAACTGTTTCTTGGGAGAAGAGACCGACCCCCCCTGGCTACACCCTTCTTTCAGGGAGTTGGAGAGAGCGAGAAGGTCTCCCCTCAGCCTCCTCTTCCCCAGGCTGAACCCCCCCCAGCTCCCTCAGCCTCTCCTCACAAGACTTGTGCTCCAGACCCCTCACCAGCTCCATTGCCCTTTTCTGGACCCGCTCCAGCCCCTCAAGGTCTTTTTTGTGGTGAGAGGCCCAAAACTGGACCCGGTACTCAAGGTGGAGCCTCCCCAGTTCCTAGTACTTCTCCCTTGTTTGTCAGTTCCCGTACTGACAATTTCAACAAGCCAGCGTTTACCTTCTGATCTTGGTTGAGCTCAGAAAAACGTCAGTGATGTTTTCTTTTTTGACCTATAGCTCTTAAACTGTGTGTCTTTTCATCACTCTGGAAGGAAATTCAATAGCACATTAGCTGTGTTCTCGTCCTGCTGTCCTTGTGCAGAATTAGGAAGGATAAAAGTAACGCTTACCATATGAACAGCCAGAAAATGAAAAGAGACAAAATCAATATAGAAACTGCAATGGATTACAGCTTGGAATAAAACGAAGATTGTTGAGAAGGAGAAGTCAGGTCAATATTGACTGATGGGATTGACATGGTTTGACAGTCAAAAATTGAGGGCTACAGCAGGACAGTTCTCATAATTTGAACTCCTGTGCAACTGTCTGGGTAAACAACCTGGTATCTGACCTGCTGTCTTACACACTTCAGTGAATTCTTACTTAAAAATGAGAAACGGTAATTGTATTTTACTGTGATCCTTTAGAAATTTTCACTTGCTTGAAAGGTAGATTTGTTTCAAACTGGAAGAGTAGCAACTCTGCTAATCAAGATAGTATTTCATGCTTGTCTGTTGTCCAAATGCAGCATTTTGAGACATTTTTGTCCTCAAATACTATTTTTGTCTCTGAGGAGTTAAGTTAAAAGCGTGACTAGGAGATGGAAAGAGCTTAAAATTTTATCTTCAAGATGCCATTTTTCAATATTAAGAATGCAAATCCTTGTTATTTCCTAAGGTGCCTTCCTATGCAAATTTTGTTAACGTTTCCTTTTAAATAGCACTGACGGAGCAATCCTGGCAATGGCCATATCTGACTCCCTTTTTAAAAATATTCATGCTGGCCCTGTACTTGAGGGCACAAGAAGTCACAGGTGGCTCTGAACAGAAAAATGCAGGGCGTCCTGCATCACTGGGTGAAGTGTCCTGCTTGTGCTGTGCTCAGCCAGGTGTGAAATAGCCCAAAATACTTCTACTGGGGGGTAACACCGTTGTGGGTTTTGTGCTTTACTCCCCTGCTGAAACAATAAATTAAAGCGTGTCAGGATGAACTCTGGAGAGAATGACCACACAACAGGTGGCCATTCTGTGCCCAGGAGACAAACATAAATGCTATGAGGTTGTTTTTTCAATTGTTTTAAATAAATCATTGAAAATCTTGGTTGCACAGTGCTAGCCGTGGATATTTGGAAGTAAAAGTAAGGAATATATACTGACTGTTTTACTCCACGGAGTTAAGCAACTCAAGTCCTTTTTTTCTTAAACATCAAAAAAAGAAAATGAAGGTTAAGTGGATATACATATAAATATAGAGTAGCATAATGTTATAGTACCTATTTTTTAAAAACTGGGGGAAAAAGACCCCAAAACGTAGGTAATTGATCTGGTTGAGAAAATACTTATTGAATATACAGTCTCTTACCTCAGTGGTAAGATGCTCCTGGCCTTGCTCACAGAAGGAACAAGCAGGAGTGCCACAATTCAGACTTTTCCAAGGGAATTTCAGGAGAAGTCAAGGTGGCCTGAACTTCAGAGCTTATTAATCGCTGCCTGATTAAAGTTGAAACTGAATCTGGGCCCCGTGTTGTAAATCAGTTGTGCCACCTAGTGAAAGGTTTGATGCCCATCACAAAACAACTCCCTTCTCCCGTCGGTGCCATTACGTCATTTTCCAGGAGATGCTGTTGTGCTTTTGTACCTTATATACAAACATCTAAAATATCGACTTTAATTGTGGTAAAAAAAAAATAATTTTTTTTTCCTTTGATGAAGCACCTCTTCCAGGCTTTATAGAGTTTAGATATTTTTTTTAAATGCTATTTCATCTCATATTTCATCATCAAACCTCTTCAGTGTAACAAAATAGGTGTGTTTGGAATAGAAATGGTTTCAAATACATTTTACCTGCTTCACACTGTGGCTGCTTTGTCTGGATGGTTGTACTGGGAATGGCTGTAATAATCCTGAAGTTCAAAGCACAAGGTATTTATATGTAATTTTTCCATAACAGTGACAAAGAATTTAAGTGAGAGAAGAGGAGGGAAATCCTCCGAAATGTCTCCAGTACCCATGAGGTCCATTGGCCAAACCGCTAAAGCCCATCAGCATCAACAAAACAGGATGAGCCAAGTTCTTCAGGTTCCAACTGTGAATTTATACCCCAGTAGGAAAAAGGGCCTGACAAAGGATCATGTCACCTTCAGTGAGTATCCTCCATTTAGAGATTAAATAAGTAAAAGGGAGGAGCTGTTTGTAGCTGGGATTATTTGAGATACCGTCGTGATTCCTTTACTTCCTTCACTTTATCTAGCTGAAGTGAATTGCTGTCTTTTAAGAGGGTGTGCCACTTCCTTGGTCATTTCCACAATCTTTAATAACTTTTCTTAAAGCAGTTAATCGGAAGGTGCTGTATCTAAATATGCCATTGCTTTGTCACTTTTTTTCCCCCCTTGAACTAAAGAACTTAATATCTCCCCTTAACTTAACATTTCCCCTTTACTAAAGATCTTAATATCTCTCTCAAACAGGTCAGATGAATCATGTTAAATCTTTTATTGTGTATTTCTGCATTCTAAAGGGATCTTGCACAAACAGAGCAGAACAACGTTGCTTCTTTCTTTTCGTGACAAAATAAAGTAGAAAATATTTAGATGAAATCATTGAAACAAATCACAGACATTTAATATTTTAACCTCTGGAACACCATTATAACAACATTATTGTCAAATGGAGCAACATATGTTATTACTTGCTCCTACTGAGCATCAGGCTTTTTTCTGCCTCTGAATTTGCTCGTTGCAAAGCACTTTTATGTATTAAAATGCTTTTGACCTATTTGCATTACTACTGTGTTGTTTGAAAGCTACAATTGTGGGTTATTAAAGTTAGTTGCAGTCAGTAAATGATATGAAATGATGCTATGACACATTGAGCATCAATGTCCATTAAAATAGCTTCAGAAAACAGCATATTGCAGCATAAAAAAAGGTGTTTCCAGTTAGTATTTATTTCAAATCTCCTCTTAAAAGCCAACGTGATCTGTTCCAGAAGCTTTGCTGAGAGGTGTTTCTGCATTCCCAGGTGTTAAGTGTTCAGTGTTGATCTAACAACCTTTTGAGAACTTAACTCCTCAGCGCTGTGTCCTCTGCAAGGTGGTCTAACAGTCAACAAGAAATACCAAATCACAAGTTTGCGAAGTCCAGTGGTAAACTGGTTTTGCTGAACTTGTGTGTGTAGTGCCCGTAAGCGCTGATCCGAGAAGTTCTGATTGTGCAGATCTTGCACTGACTTGTTGGTGATGACACAAATTGTTTTTAACACTGTCCCAACAGTGTCATGGGCAAGGGTTTCCTCCAGGCTTTATATATCACACAGTTTTTGCCAGAAGCACAACCGGTGTTACCTGTTGCAATGGTTCTGATTGGGACCTGGGTGTTTCAACCCTTCAGCAGTGGTCACTGCTGATCTGCTCTACGTTTGAAAAGGGGACTGTTTCCACATGCAGAATTCATCTGAGCATCTGCTCCTCCCTTTGCTGAATACCCCAGGGATTGTTCACTGCGGTGCTTATTTGTAGTTTAAACAGAATAACCTGGAGTAAACGATTCTGTTGTATCCGTAGGTACAGGCTCCCCCCAGAAGTCATTGAGCTTATCTGAGGAAGTCAGTAGTAAGAAACAAACAGATGACACCATGTCCATGGCATCTTCTTTGCACTCCAGCCCACCTGCTTCTCCTCAGGGCTCTCCACGCAAAGGTAGGTGTCCTGGGAGAACGTTCCCAGGGTCTGTGGTCAGCATCCATCTCGGAAACCTCGTGCCTCTGTTGTACTAAAACCAGGGTGGGTGGTGGCAGGAATATTTCTTGGTAAGAGAAGTAGTAGTTTAGAATACTCACATCAAGAAAAGAATCATGTGTCTCTGAATAGAATCATGGAATGGTTTGGGTTGGAAGGGACCTTAACACTTATCCAGTTCCACCCCCGCCGCCCTGGGCAGGGACACCTCCCACCACACCAGGTTGCTCCAAGCCCCCTCCAACCTGCCCTTGAACCTCTCCAGGGA
>JAOQGH010000051.1:41651149-41669113 GCA_025769975.1 Gallinago jamesoni
GGATGGGGCAGCCACAGCTTCTCGGGGCAACCTGGGCCAGGCTCTCACCACCCTCACCCCAAAGAACTTCTTCCCCAGATCTCAGCTCAATCTCCCCTCTTTCAGTTTTAAATAGACATAGTTTTTCAATGTATTTATATGTTTTGGCCTTAAAAGTCATTTACTGTTTAAAAAGAGAAACAATTATTTTCTTAAAAGCACCTTAAGTGCTTCAGACAAAATTCCTGATGAATGTTAAGCACTGATGCCCCCCAGAGTATCAGATGTAGGTGACCAGTTACACGAATGGGATTCACAAACCCGAGGATTTCTTGAAGGTGACGGTGTTGCGCAAAAATGGTGGCTGTTGGGACGTGTTATATTTTTCCCTAAGGTAGCTGGAATTCCAAGTGATTAGATGGAGCCGGTGATAATTCATAGTTCTCCAGAAGAGATGGTTTGATAGCTGCAAACTAGCGCATCCATCTAAGTCCTCAAGTCACTATTCATATTTTTTATTCTTGTGCACAGGGCTTTGTATGCACCCCTGTCTATCATGATCCCTTTATTTTTGATGTCTTCGTCTTAAAAGACCTGCATCCCTTCAGCATTAGTCCTCCTTGGATGGGAATTCAGTTGAAATCTCTAAACACCACTTTGTAGCCAGCCAGCGCGGTCCCTGTCGGACGGTGTAAGGCGTTTCTCCCTCCCTCCTCTGCTGCTTCTGCCTCACCGACAGCCCAAAGCCACCAGAATGGCATGGCAATGGCATGGCATGGTGACTTCCTGCATCCTCTCACCCTTCTCAGTGGGAGATCGTGCTGGTCTCCCCACTGCTGCCTTCACGAGATAGCCTTTCCTTCAGGAGAATGCCACCCGTGTTACTTCAACACAGCATATGTACAAGAAGCTTAATTACTTGGGTTGCCAAACTTAGCTCCACTGAGATTTTTTGGAGCGTGGCTTATAAACAAGTTATTTTTGTTAACTTTCATCTGGTTTCTTTGAAAATAATATTTTGTTTCTTTGGGGTGATTTCATTAATTCAACTTGCTTTCGGCGTATTTTTAGCACTGATCTAATTTGATCGAGGCGCTCCGTACCCTGTTGTACGTGTAGTGCCAGCAGCTCATTGAACTAAAATTAGGTGCTTCACAGGCAGCAGAAAGACATCATTTTAGGCACGAACACGTTCCACTTCATCTCAGATGTCATTTTCTTTTGAGCTGTACCCAAGTGATGTGCAAATAGGACTGAAGAAAAAATATTTTAAAATCAGGATGTTGTTTTTGCTGTTATTTGTCTCGTCGCTTACCACGATCTGCCTGTGTGCTCCTCGTTGCAGTTGGTAACATCCAAAGGGCGGACAACTGCAGCCAGATGAATCTCTCTGGCTCTTCCTCATCGCTCGCCAGTGAAACCAGCAACAAGACCAGCGGACAACGCAGCTACGGAATAGGTGGGGCTTATTTGCAAAAGAGAATTTGGATGATTGTCAAAGCCAGAGACAGTTCTGACCTGAGCGAGAAGGGAGAAAGAGAGCACGAGAGTGAAAAGGCAGAAGCTGAGCGTGAGTGCAGGAAAACCAAGGGATCCCCGTTTAGAAGACTTAGGGAAAGAAGCTTCTCCAGGGAAAGAACAGCTTTTACTGCAAAAAGGAAAGCAGAGCAAGTTGAGGCCTCGAAAGGGAGTGAGGACCAACAGGAGAAAGACAGTGATGCTCTGAGTACAACAAGTATCTATAGCAACAGCAGTCTGTGGACATCTTACTGCCTGTGCGTCAAGTCTAGAAGGAGAAGGAAGACACTATGATGTATTTTTAGAAGACTGTGATGTCCACTTTGTGTCAGATATACTGATTTATATGTTATTTTAGCATTATTCATGTACATGTTTAAGCTGTTTAATGTGCTTTCCTTCCAGATTTTTGTGACAGTTATTTATAGCTAATCACCCTTACAGTGCAGTGAAGACAATAATGTGAAGTTTAGAAAATCAAGGAGCAGGTACAGTGAGTGCTTAGTGTTTCACAGGTGCCAATGAAACAGTAAGTTCAGCAACATTCTTCTCGTTAGGCTCCAGATAGTCCCTCATAAGATGTGAATCAAATACTCACTTTGAGCGTTGCTGTATGTTTGCATTGGTCACATCTTCTGCTACACTTTTTGGCCCAGAAAAAACTGTATTTAGTCTGTTTATATCCATGTGCTGTTATTGAATGACTCAGGTCTCAGAGAGTGTTAATCTCCTTAATGAAGAGGAGCCCTGTTGTTCTCCAGATCTTTGAAGTTTTTGAAGAAAAGTATCTTAAAATTAAGACACGCTGTGAGAACATTTCTTCCTGCAGTAGAGTTGTGTTAATTTTAAGGAGCCCATTAGACAAAGTAAAGAATATGATGTATTAATTATTGTCAAAGGAAAGGAAACTGAAGTTTAATCTTAAAAATGCTGGTCTGCAATATTGAGATTTAATGCTCACACTTGCTCTTAATCTCACAGTAATGATCAAGCTGAAGCTGCGAAAGCTCTCAAATGATGAGCTCTGTGCTCAGTGGCGTGTAGTCCAGTGGTTCCAGGTGCCACATTATTTGACCTCTGTGGTTTTTACGGATTTAGTGGCATCAATCATTTACGTATTACGTTGTGTGTGTCACTGATGTGGCTTTCATGCTGCTTGGGCATTTCATGTTTTCACCTAATTGATGTAAATATATGGCAGTCCAGCTCAAAGACACATGTGGGTAGAAATAAGGAGAGAAATCTATTGATTGGCAGGAATTTGGGGGGAAAAAAAAATGCTCATCTGAGGACTGTGTCAACAGTGTATTAATATGGTCTCCTGCAAAGAAAGACCACGTTTTGATTAATTTACAGATGATCATTTACCTACACACGAAGAAAGTTGACGATCCAGTATTTTTAAATAAAGGTTCTAGTTTTGTAATTTTATGCACAGGACGTAAGACATATCATAGACTGCTTTCTCCTGGTGAGAGCGGGGATGTGTTTCCTGACATGCAGTGGATTTGTTATAGAGGAACCCACTGGGAACTTCAAGGAAAAAGAAAATTAAATTAAAGAAAATCAAATCAACACCACAGGCTTTAATCCAAGGCCTTTTGCCTTCAATAAAGGGGAACAAACCACAGCTGTGGGTCAGAGAGCTGATGGAGGCAAAATGGTTTGGGTTGGTTGTTTTTGGTTTTTTTTTTTAATTTAAAAAAACCCACCAAACTGATTTAGCAGACACCTCCAGATTTTGTTGCCTGACAGCACAAGAGAATGAACTTTGGTCTGCCCACGAGATGGTGCACGGGCTTATCTAATGAGAGCAATAGTCCAGGGAGCTTGACATCTGAATATCTTCAATTTGCTGCTGATGCAGAAGGCACATAAGTCTGTGGGACCTGCTGGGGTCACCCCAGGGTACTGACAGGGTCAGCCCGTGTTATTGCTAGACCCCTCTCGGTTATTTATCAATGGTCTTGGGACTCTGGAGAAGGTCCCAGTCAATTGGAAGTTAGCAAGTGTTTTTCCAGTTTTCAAGGAAGGCAAGAAAAGAAGACCCTGGTAATGATAAGCCTGTCAGTCTCACCTCAGTTTCAGGTGAAATAATGGAGAACATTCTGGGAATTGCGGAAGGATGCTTGAAAGACAGTGTGGTCATGAGTCAGAGCAAACATGGGGTCATGCCTTACATAATAGCCTTTTAAGGCAAGATTATACACCTCAAAGGTAAAGGGAAGGCAGATGTGGGTGTTTGGGATTTCAGCAAAGCTTTTGAAGGACAGAATGTCCAGCAGGTACACAATACTGTGGGTGAACACTTGGCTGGAAGGGTTGGTCCCAAGGAGCTGTAGTGTATGGGGCACCATCTGGCTGGTGGCCAGTCACTAGCAGTCTTCCCCAGGACTCGATTTTAGGTGCTCTTCAGTATTTTTATCGATGGCCTGGACACAGGGAGTTGAGTGCACACAAGTAAGTTTGCCAACAATGCTCAATTAGGAGCAGCTGCTGATTCCTTCCAGGGTTGAGAGCCCTTACAGCGGAATTCTGGACAAAATGTAGTGAACCGATCCAAAGAAGAGATTGTCCTGCTGTATTCAGCATCAATGCAGCCTCACCTTGGGTGCTGGGTGCAGTTTGGGGCTCCATGATTGAAGGAGGATATAAAAATATTGGAATGTGTCCAAACAAGGGCGCCAAAGATGGTGAGAGGACTAGAGGGCATGACTCAGGAGGAGCAGCCAAGGTCACTTGGTCTGCTTAGCTCAGAGCAGAGGAGACTGGATGCCTTCATGGCTGTCTGCAGTTCTTCATGAGAGGGAGAAGAGAGGAAGGTGCTGAAGAACCCAAGTGTGATTTCCCTCAGACCAGCTCAGATGCTGAGTTCAGTTCATTTGAATTCTTTCCCTGATTCTTTAAGATCATCAAAATAAATGATTTAGTCAAGTTGTTCTTACTAAGGGCTTTTTCTTTTGCAGTGTGAGGTATCGCATCAGGAATCCCTTTAGCTGCACCAGCAAAAGTGTCTACAGGAGATCTGTAGCCAGAGCCCATGAAGTCCTCAATATCATAGTCTCTTTTATATTCACTCCAGGTACTAGAAAGAGGAGGTGTTGGATATAGAGGGCTATATACATCAGTTGTGTTTGAAAGAAGTTATTTGAGGGTAAGGGTAAGCCAAGCAGTAAAAAACCACATATTTTTCTCTGAAACTGGTGAGGTCTTCAGCGATGCTGGTGTCTGGTCCAGCTCCTGCCAAAGTTGTTTCCTGCTTTTCCTTCCTTCTCTGTTAGTTTTGGAACAGGTAATAAAACTGAAACGGACCATATGGCTAATCCCTGGGTGCTAATAGCTGGCCTTTACCTTAGTCAGCATCTCCTCATCCGCTGCCAAAAATCTCTTTTGAGTCTCACACGACAGTAGGGCAGAGGGATAGAGGGAAAGGAGCTGCATTTACACTAGAGGACTCGGCGCTTGCGGAGTTGGAGAGACCTGATCTGTCCACCCTGCTAGTCATGCTGCAACTGTTGGTCCTGCTTATGTAGGTTTAACCTTCTGGTCTGGAGGGTGGTGGAGTTACAGGTAGGTTACTGGTGACACCAGACTTGCGTTAATGAATTACAGTGCTAGGGGCTGTTAGGTGCTAAAAGCTTTAGTATCCTACAAATACAGTGGACCGATTGTGTGCAAACAGGGTTTGATTAATTTGTCTTCTAAATATTCTTGCTGAAATTGTCATACCTACTAAACTCAAGTTGCTCTTTGACCGAGACATTCCCTTCTCCTCCCCTTCAGGCTACGCCCTCATTCCTTCCACCAAATCAGACAACTTCTCAGACTCCAGCCACAGTGAGATTTCATCCCGCTCCAGCATCGTGAGCAACTGCTCGGTGGACTCCATGTCGGCAGCGCTGCAGGACGAGAGGAGTTTGTCCCAGTCTCTCATTGTGGTGGATTCGGGGGGCGCAGAGAGAAAAGAGCATCCTCAGCCGCTGGCTGACTACGGGCAGCCCTGCCCAGGGTAAGATGCAACTGGTTTTGGTTGGGGCTGATGTCTTGGTGCCCAAAGGGGTAATGAAGCTTTGGTCAGGGCACAATTACACGCTCTTCTGTGGTCATTAAGCTCTTGCTGGAAGCTGGAGTTCTGGTTGCTCTGTTGGGAAGAGCCTGTTTTCCCAAGAAACTTGGGAAGACGACAAGCTTGTTCCCATCAGTGGGGTGTGGATGGACATCTCTTGGAGGAGAATGTACCTGGGATGATACTTAACTGATTAGTGCAGTAGTGAGACATGGCAGAACAAGAATAGGATATTATCAGTTCTTCCTGAGTCAGGAGTGGCAGTCACTTAACGTACTCTTAATGTGATTTTTTTTAAGGATTTTTAGTATTAACTTCTCTTGCTTAGGTAGACTGGAAGCTTTCTGCCACTGCCTTCCTGAGAGTGTCCACAAGAGAGGTCTTGTTACTTTAGCACAATGAGAACTTGTCCTCAGGTGACACTTTGAACTGGAAGGTTTTGGTTTTGTCTTACTAGATGTTAAGCTTTGATCCATAAGATTTAATTTGTGGGAATCTTCATGGGATAACACCTTCTGTCCACAGATGTTGTGGATTCGAGTCAGTGAGAGATGCTCCTTACATTTATAATCTTTGCAGCTCCTCTCTAAAGCAATATAATTTTTTAAAATGATTTAACTCTTCATGGAGATAGCCGTTATTTCTGTATAATTGATTTTTAATTCTGTTGTGTTTTGTCCCCTGTACAAAAAGCTTTTCAGTGTATGCCTTGCTAAAGTGATGCAGCGCTTAAGAAATTAATGATTCAGTTTATTTTATGGGGCTAAAGTGGAAATTGAAAGGTGTGTTTCGTAAACCAAAATAATTCCCTTTTAGAGAAGACAAAGCAGGTGCAGAGAACGTGTTTATTCAGTCTCAGGGTGCTGAGAGAAGTGTCCCCTCCAGCCGGAGCAGGTTACAGCGGGTACCTTTGGTGCTGGCTGTGAAAAGCCACCTTCGGTGGTGGCCGAAGGACAGTGGCTTGCACAGCTATTCTCTTTGCAGATTTGTTCACGGTTTATGTTTTTTTTCTTTATGCATTAGTTTCAGTGGGTTTTGGAGGGAAGAAAGCAGTTTTTATGTTAAAATTTAGAAAAGCGAGGAAAAATAGGTTGTTTGCATATATCTAAGAAATGTTCCTTGATTTTACCACCTGTCAGTAAACTGCTGGGAGTAGCGTTGAATTTTCATGTTGTCCTGTCCCTGCATTTGTTAACATAACCAGGAATAGTTAAGAGACTTGAATAATTAGCAGTTTCAACTTCATGTATTCTAAATTCATGCAAACCTGGCTTTATTTTTGTTTTCCCCTTAATTATGTATTGACAGCGATTAGAGCTTTTAGCGGCTGTTTCTTTAAACAAGAAAATTTGTGCTTGGGTTGCAGAATCTGTCACTCCAAATTGTTTCCACAAATGGTATTTATGCCCAATATTTCCAAATATTCTTGAAACACAACTACCTCCGCTCTGTCTGAACGACTTTGTCGCTGCCACTGAAGGGGTGTTGGCTTTTATTCTAAATATGTATTTTGGTTTTGGTTTATAAATGCTAAGAAAAAAGTGGTGGTAGCCTGAAAATAAGAGGTGATTGTTTTCTGTCGGGCACTGTCTTGCTGTGGTTGGGAGATGAAGGTTTCTCTGGATCAGATTTTTATGGATTTGGGGAGAAGAGTGGAAATCCCTGTTGCAGACTCGTTATTCCCTTGGGAATATTTGCCCAGCTGCCGTGCGCAGAAGTGAGTTGGGAATAACGGTGTCTCTTGTTGGTGCTTTGACTTTGCTGTGTACCTGTTCTAAACCCAGAGATTAGGTGCCCTATAACCAGTGACTATGTCACTTTTATTTTAAAAGCTTATAATGCGTTTTTTTTTTCCTGCTTTCTGTTGTTTTCCCGTGTAGCTGGTCCATCACTAGGCCTGCCCTCATCCGAGGGATGGCTTTCACGTCCTCCATGAGCAGCGAGGAGATCTCCCATGAACACATCACGGTGGAGGCAGCAGATAGCGGCCGGGGGAGCTGGACTTCATGCTCGAGTAGCTCTCATGACAACTTCCAGAACATCCCGAACCAGAAGAGCTGGGATCTCCTCAATTCTTACCGTCACACCCAGCTGGACGGACCTATAGCTGAAGTGGATCCCACAAACTGTTACTCTGAGGAGGCGTATCTATATTCCGATGCCTTTTCCAAAACCAACAGGCAGTCGAAAGCCAGCGTGGAGCTGGATCAGTCTCGGCAGAGCTGGGCCTCCTCCAGCTCCCTCTCAGACACCTACGAAACAAACTATGGGACAATTAAACGGAGGGGGCTGGAGAACTCTACAGCAGAGCAGGCAGAGGTTTTGGACTCTAAACCAGGCGCTGATACAACTTACAAAACTGTCACTTCCAGCACAGAAAAAGGCCTGATAGGTAAGTCGAGCCAGCAGCTTATGGGAGCGTCTACATCTGGTTTTCATTTTGATGTTAAGAAGTGACATCAGCAGGTCTGGGGCTGGATGGCATGTTAAATTCAGCTTTACAGGTGGTTTTCGTCAGAACGCTCCACCAACAGGGTGTTCTCAAGCCCCCTTCTTTTGCATCAGGGAAACTTGAAATCATAAACCAGTCCCTGCGTGGGACTGCAGGAGAACTGTCCTCAGGAAGACGTCAGGCAGTTCCTCTCTGCCTTTAATTTTTATGGATTTTGGAAACACTCATCACTGTAGACATTTCCTTGGGCAAGGAGCAATGAGGATGGCTTCTTGAAGTCCATTTAATACAGACTTTCCATGAACCTGAGAGGGAAGAGTGTGACCGGGGGGTACAGAGCTCTCGTCTCTGAGCTGGGGCATCATTCACCCACAGGGCTTTGGTCTCTGGAAGCTTTGGGGCAAAGCAGATTCCCTTCCTGTCTTTGCTGTGTTAAACTGCCCTTTATTTGGTTATACAACTGCAGTTTGGCTGCATATGAAAGGAGAGAAACTTATAAAATGTCTTTTCAAAGATGCATAGTTCTACCGAGGGAGGTGTTCTGCCCCTGTCCTACTGAGTTCAGCAGCCAAAAGTAAAGGAACTTTAGGATCAAGATAAAACAGGGAGTGCAAAGCTTTCTAGGTTGTAATTCAAGGGTGCAGCTGAAATGCAATTTAATTACTGACTAGATCGCTGGAGGTGTTTCTGTTATCAAAGGTAATTGCCTGAATAATCATGGCAGGTAGGGTGGAGGTCTTGGATTGCATTCCTCCTCCCTGGCTTTGTAGAAGAAAGGCAGCATGGCGGAGCCTTGCAGAAAACTGCTCACTGCCCTCTCCTGTGCGTGTGCTCTGCCCTTGGGGCCTCTCAGAGCTCCTCACCAGCCTCTGAGCTGCTTTAGGAGATGGTGTGTTGGCTGTTCAGTACGTGCTGTCTTTGCTCCCAGGTCATGCTCTTCTTTTTAATTCCTTTTCCATACCGTACCATGGAGTTTGCCTCTGTGCAGTTGCAGCACGCTGGTAAGAACCATTTTGGCAATGTGCTTCCATCGATCAGGCATCTCTCTACTTGAGCAAAGATCTGATACAGGTGGATATCATTTCTGGTTGGCAAATGCAAATCGCTTCGCTGTGTGCCACCACACGACGGGCCAAAGATATTTTCACTTTATTTCACCGTTTGCTGATTCTCCACAAAGAGCTTGTTCCTGTTCCCAGAGTCTGTGATGGCTGCAATGAGTTCAGAGTATTGTACGCAAAACGAGAATCTTCGGTTCGTTTGCTTAATGAGCTGGCACTGAATAGTCCTCCAAAAGCATTGGCACAAGCTTTCTTGCCCAAAACCTTTAAAAAGGAGCTGGGAAGTCACTGCCCACATAGAAATGGCAGAATCAGTAAAGGCAGTGATTTCATAACTTCACGTGCTTCTTTATGGAAGGTTTCTTGCTGCAGCCTTTGTGGTACCAGCAGAGAAGGTTGGATGGTGAGGTGCCGTTGCTGTACATCCACAGGGAAAAGCTTTTCCATTACTCTTGCCTAGAGCAGACATCAAAATTTATATTGCTGCCTTTTAGTAACCACCATGTGGAATTTCACCCTGTTTTCTTTACAGAGTGACCCTTGGAGTAATCGGCTGCTTGGGAAGGGGGATTCCTAGAAATCAGTGTTGATCCCTGCCTGTTCCCACGTGTATCTGCTAAAACCCAGGCATAGAAACCGTGAATTCAATTTTCTTTATTTTCCTGTAAGCCCAAGCAGGAACTAGGACCATCAGCTCTGAACCAGCTCACATTCCTGGTACCAACACCCAGAATCTCCCCAGTCCCCAACACAATAAGAAATACTCCTTTATTTTCACCCTTCCACGTTCATGGAAGATAAGAAAATATTACAGCTGCTGAAATAAATGGAACCCTAATGAACGTGCTTAAAATGTATCCACAGTAGGAATGCAAATTCACTCAAGTAATAGATCTTAAAAATTACCCTGCCTTTCAAACTCTCCTGTTGCGACATGTACGTGGAAAAAAGCTGGATTTAACATGCACGTGAGCCCCAGACCTGGGGGCGGGTGGGAGGGAGGGGAGGAAACTTTAAAAAACTTTAAAGAAGTTAAGCTTTGCTTTGAGGGCCTGTGTCACCTGAACCGAAGGGGGAAGGAAAGCGCGGACACGATAAAGCAGTGTTTACTGTTAGAAAATGCAGAATAATGAATGTAGGCTCGTGTATGCAGTTTACCTAAAAGTTTCACGTGATGCTAAGGTTTTTCCCATCCTATAGCATAAGCTGATTGGGTGGTTCAATGTCTTATTACACGTTAATTAATACAATGATATTTTATTATAATGAATTTCTGTTAAGCCGCTGATGGGTGATGAAGGGGATGTTGTTGGACTCAACCAGCAATTTTTGCTATGGGATGCAGGCTCGCTGAGCAGAGTAACTTTGGGCTAGTTGTCTTCATTTCCTTTATTTCAATTCCCCAGCTGCCGAGCTGGCTCTCCATCCACGAGAGCTCCCCGGCATCCCGCCCGGAGCGGGGCCGCGGGAGTAGGGATGGGTATAACGAACGCTGCGATTGCAGGCTGAATAGCGAGGTTATAGTCCTGTTTCTGCTCGATTGGCATCTTGCCTAATGAGTGCACGGGTGCTGTTGGGACTCTGACTTCTTAAAAACAAGTAGAAAGCAGAAATGAAAGCATAAATACCTGCTGCTGTCGTTATAACGGGTGTTTCTGCATTTGCATTTTGTTATCAGTTTCTGTTTTGCCATTGTAACATTTCATGATTTTTTAACGTTTTGTTTCCCTTTTTTTTTTTCTTTCCTTTTTTTTTTTTTGTCCCCCCCCCCCCTCCTCTTTAACATTTCCATTGCTTATTTCTTGTGCCAGTCTACTGTGTCACCTCACCTAAGAAGGACGATAGGTATAGGGAGCCACCTCCCACCCCTCCGGGATATATGGGGATTTCTTTAGCGGACATAAAGGAAGGATCACCCCACCACCCACACCTAAAACCTCCCGACTATAGTGTGGCGGTGCAGAGGTCAAAGATGCTGCACGGTGACCTCTCTAGACTTTCATCAGCTCCTCTCGGTAGCGAACCGGTGGCCTGTATTTCATCGAAGATGCCTCAGTGGCATAGTCGGCAGCCGTCCAGCCCCAAACTAGCAGATATGACTGACGCAGATAGTGAAGAGGATGGTAGGTGCAACACCTCACTCGGGGGATGTTAAGCGAACCGCTGTGTGAATCCGGGCTCTGCGGTGTTTTCCTTCACCGCGACGTTCTTGCAGGCTTTTCTCTTGGTCGTTCTCGGAGATTAAAAACGGGCTTAATCTCTAAATACACAGACCTCTTTGTATGGCTGTACGCACATGCGTACGCGTATGCATGTATCTACGCTTCAAAAAAAGCAAAAAGAATGCCTTCCCCGTAGAAAAAGCATGTTGACACCGATCAGACTTCAAATTATATATAAATCAATACATATAAATAAAAAAAGTACATACGAGATCTCCCAAAACACAACTGAGACAATTAAGAGCATGTAGATACTATTTATTTATTTTTCTTTAAAATCTATCTCCTCTCAGTGGTGACGATGACTTCAAGGGACACTGTCGGGCTACAAATCACCTGTAGGAAAATCTCCAGCCTCTCTGGGTTGAGTGATGTTGAGGGATGGCATCAGGGGAGTCACCTAAACCGAGTGCTTTGGATTTGGATTTGGTGGGATGCTGTACAACTTCTCACTCATTTCCCATTTGTACTCTTGTGTGCTCCTCAGCAGAGGTTTCTGGAGATTGGGGTTAAAAACGTTGAAGGAAATAACAGTGAATTTCTGTTCTTCTGAAAAGTGCATTTAATAAAACCCGAGTTCTCAGCCCGGCTGGGCCTGACAGTGTCTCTTCCAGTCAAATTCCTCATGATCTTGTTTGAAGCAACAGCCAATGCTGCCCAGCACGGCGTGTTTCGGGTGACCGAAATGCAGGAGATTTTGCTGAAAAAGACTGCTCTTACAGTGTGTCAAAACTAACGTCAAGTTTGGGGAATTTCTCCTGAATTGTTTACCTGCTGATTTGCTCTCGGTCCCTGCGCTCTGGTGTCATCTCTCTCCCCTTTGCTGGTGAACTCATTTGGTTTTTATTCGAATATTGTGGTCGCTTTAAAACGAGCGTGGATTTAGATGAAAACGATTTCTGATGCAAAATCTTGGCCCTTTAAACCACGTAAACAGTATTTAATATATATATATATATATATATTAGTGCTGCAATTCAAACTCCCGGTAACACATAGCATTGCCCAGCATTAATTCACTTGTCATATGAAATGCTTTTGTTCTAAAAATAAGGAAGCGATTGCTTCAAACACTTTAATCCAGATTTTTCTAAACTGAATTTAACCATACACTTTCAGATAACGCCTATTTTACTATTTTTAAAGTGTTGGTTAATTTTACTGGGGATACGACGCTCACTGCATGTTGGAAAGCAATTTACTTGCTTTTCTCCCAAACGGGTGCGTTGGGACGTTGGGAGCTGCATGCTGATCAGTTTTGGAGGATCTGGGCTTTTCTGTTTTACAATTCACTTTTATCGCAATGCCTGTAATTCCTCAGATACCTGAGGATTTGATAAATGGTGACCCCAACTATGTCATGGTCAATGATCAAGACATGATGAAGTAGTGAAATCTTCTCAGAACCAGTGTCATCACGTAACTGGGTGCCGTTTGGTGCCCGCTGTGCCCGAGGCAGGGACCGATGGAATCATTCACCCTTTTTTTTTTGCTTTTTTTCCCTCTTATTTTACAGAAGACGAACAAGTATCAGCAGTGTAACCACCGGGCTCTGCCTGCAAAGCGCTTCCCCGCCCCAGGGACGTGGGGAGAAAGCCCACGGGACGCTGTTGGCCATCGCTGACCCCTTGCTGCTGCTGACCTCAGCCCCCACGTTCGCCAGCCCGAGATGGAACGGGTTGGATCACGTCTCTCTACCTTATTTCAATCCACCATCGCCTAAAAAAAAAAAAAAGAAAAAAGCTATTTCTGTCTGTGAGATTGATAGAAAAACCTGTTTTCAAGGAGCGTTACTGACTCCCTGGACACCCACGTCCGGAGTGTCCGGAGATGGACCAGGCTTCGTGCATTTGGGAGGACCAGTTGTCACCACCACTTGAAACGTGGAAACAGTCTTCTGTACGATACCACATAATCCTTGGGTAGTTTTCCATCCTCCTCCTTTTCTACACAGTCATTATAAGTCGAAGAGTGTTATTTTATGAACTTTTTAAGAAAAAAGAAAAATATATCAAAGTGTCAGCAAAAGCAAAGGACGTTGCTGAAGTATCTGAAAATAATTTATTAATTTAATTTTTTTTTTAAAACGGGAATTTCCTTTATTTGTGTTGGCAGTGCTCTGGTTGGCTAATATCAATGTTTAGTCGATGTGGTAGTAAATTAGCTGCACGTAAACTGTCGCGCTCTCAGTATAAACGCAGAAAACTAGGAAATGGGACATTATCAGGTGCAGAAATACACGGATTTTAGGGTGGTTTTAGATGAAATATAAATAGAGCACAAAGCCCTGTGTGAGGCAGGGAGCCCTGCCTCTGCCTCTCCCCTCCTGCACCCACACGGCCAAAACCCGCCGCCCTTGAAGGATTTGGGGGAAATATTTTAGCTGCCAGGCAACTAAGGCCATAGTTGGTGCTCTCCCTCCCTCTCCTGGAACGGTTTGAAACCCGGAGCTGCCAGGGGAGTTTGGGGCTTTCCCAAAAGAGCTTTAACCAGGATCTGCCCCGCAGAGTCGAGCGTGCAAAGCGCGGAGCCAGGAACGGAACTAAACCCTGTGTTGTGGGTTTTAAGATCATCCCACACCTTCTGGCCTTTTACCGGAGTTGCACAGGATTTAGGTGCAAAGGTTATCTTTAAAAAAAAAAAATTTTAAAAAAAATCACCTTCATTTCACAGTAAAATTTGTGAAACTGAATATTAAATGACATAATCCTTATGCAAAAGTATAATGCATTTTAAGATGGGTTAAAAACCCCGTTGTGTTCATCTGGAAAACACCGATGATCTCGAAACGATTTGTTTTAAATCCTGGATAAAAATCCTGGTGGTGGCGGTGGCAGTGACAGTTCTGACTCACAGCCAGACAGTATTAACTCGTGATCCTTTAGTTTTACCATGCTCAAATAAAGTGATGATTTGATTTTTGCTTAGCCAGCCAGAGTGCAGAGGGGTAGAACTGGAAATACCTGCAGTTTCCTTCTTTCTTTTCTTTCTTTCTTTTTAATTTCTTTCTATTCTTTCCTTCTCTTTCTTTCTATTCTTTCCTTCTCTTTCTTTCTATTCTTTCCTTCTCTTTCTTTCTATTCTTTCTTTCCTTCTTCCCTCCTTTCCTCTCGCACACGATGCCCCATCCTAGTGTTAAAATCGGACATGAATGTGTGAATATGTATTTAAACATTTAATTGTAAATCTCTGTTGTGATGTTTACAGCCTAAGCTAGAAAGAAGGTGTTTGTCATTTTTACAGTGCCTCAAAACTGATTTCTATATCCATAGTCGTGAAGAGCTTTAAGGTTTGTTGTTTTCTTTTCCCGTACGTGTGCGGGGGGTGCCAGCTGAACGCAGCGGTTTCTGAGCGTGACACAAGTACCCAAAGCAACCCAAAGCCTTTGATGTGCTTTCCCTGGAGCTGCTGGTGACCGTCTGTCACCCAGCCCCCGTGTCCACGTCCCCGTGGCCCAAGGCTTGGTGTCACCCTGTGGCCAGAACGTCCCCAAATGGGCTGGGTTTGGGAAAACATAAAGGGCGAAGCTGAGGAAGGGGCGTCTCATTCCCAACTAATGGGTGGGCTGTGTTAATTATTGGCACAAAAAGGAGGAGCAAATGGTTGGAAAAAAAAAAAAAATCCATGAAAAATGAGTTGAGGTCTATCACAATAAACACATTTTGCTTTTTTCGGGGCCTTAATGAATATAATGAAGCTGCACAGGCCTTAATGAGTACCGATTAAGTGTCCAAGCGACGCAGGGCAGAGCGACTCGTTTCAGCGCCCGTGATGTTGGCAACGGAACTGTTAAACTGATATTTTTGTGGGACGTGACTCCGACTCGTAGCGATCCCACCGACAGCTCTAGTCCCTTGGGACCTTCTCCGTGGAGCGTGGAGCTTCGCCTTCCGTCCGAACGTCATCCGTGCCGTGCCAGGTAAATCCAGTCACAGGGCTCCTGCCCCCCCCGGGGGTCGAGCTGTGCTTTATTCCAGCCTTTTGAACAAAAGTCGAAGGGATAAGGGGGTTTGTTACTGAAGTGACTTCCTTTTTCCCCCAAAAAACCCAATCGTGCTGCCTTGGAGGACAGGGAAAAGCTCCTTGGGGAGGAGGGGTTGGGGTCTCCTAAAGAGCAGTTGAATAAATCACCCATTGAGATGTGGTGTTTGCACGTCAAGAGCCTCCCTCTGTTCTGCAGGGCTTTTCAGGGCACTGGAAAGTTTCGGGTTTGTTTTTTTTTTTTTAAAGTGAGTGAAAGTCTTGCTAATCATATTTTCCTAGTATCCAATACAGCCAGTGTAAATAAATCATGCCTAAACTACGGACAGATGAGCTGCTCCTCCTGCTTCTCCTGCCCCGCACAGTGTGGTTTTTGCCTCTGCTGGTCTTTGCTGGGATTTTTGTTTGTTTTATTTGTTTTTAAATCAACCGATCACATTGATCGGGGCCGATAGCCGAATGTAGTGTGTCTGGTGTGGATTTGAAGAGACATTATCCCTTTTTTCCCTTAATTCAGTACCCGCCGTACACCGCTTTAGTGGAGCGGTGGCTTCTGGATGGCACGTTCCCGACTTGGTGTCTCCAGAGGCTTCCTCCGACTCGGGCTCTGATTTCCATGAACAATTAAAAAGCCTCGTGTCACGTTCTTCCACTGCCACACCTCGGGTTGACACTTTGTGCTGCTTGTTCCGCTCGTGACTCGCGGGGGAAAGATGCATTTCGGGGGTTTGTGATTTCACCGTACAGTATTGGGGTGATGCTTTATAAAGCATAAACCTCCAGGTAATTCCCCAAAGAGCAGCGCGGTTTTGTGAAATTTAATCACCTTCCCCAGATGCAGGAAGGGGCAAATGGGGGTGGCTGAGCCTCTGAGTTCTGGTTTTATCTCCCAAATATAGTAAATAACGGGAAGGCGATGTCTGCAGATACTTAAAATCACGTTTTTTGCGCTGTGGACACTCAGGAAGGGGTGGATGTTTCCTTATGACGGGCAGCATGTTCCTTTTCTGGCTGGTTTGCTTTGCCTTTATCCCGTAAGGAATTCCAGAGGTGAGCGATGCTTCACGGGAGAGGCTCGGAGCCCACTGCTCGGGGTGGGTGTCCCCGGTCCCCAAGGGCTGAGCCTGTCAGCGATGTCACTTGGCCAGGTGGCACCCATGGTGGTGTGAAACCTCTTCCATCATCTCCCAAGTCATTTCATTGCAGGCAACAGTGGAAACCCCAACTTGCCATTTAAGTTTTTATAAAAACATTAGAATTAGTTGTTTTTTTTTTTAAAAAAAGGATAAACTTACCACTGCCTTCACAAAAACAGAAGAAAAAAGGGATACTCTCTCTTTAGAAAAGCTTTACACATTATATTTTAGAACGCTTGTATAGAGGGTGATCTACCTTGAATTCCCAACCCAGCTTTTGCTTACGTTGTGCTTTTTAATTGTTTTATCTTTATTTTTGATATACCTGGAATGCAGTTTAGCTTGGTATTAATTAAATTCTAAATATGTGAGCATATTGGCAAAACTGCACAGATGTAATAATATTCCAATAGCAATTGTACTGCACAAGTCAGTGATTGTAAAGTATTCTGTAACAAGCAATGTTTGTCTCCTATTTTTTGATACCTCTTACACTTATGTCTTTTAGAAAGACAGTGCCTCTGTATGCTTTTTGTATTTTTACTGAGTGATTGTAAATATTTGTTATATTTTTGGTTAAGAGAATGTTTAAAAGTACTGTTTATTATCCAATCTATTAATATGTTGGAATCAATAAACAATCTACATATATCACTTGTTTCCAGCAGCTCTTTCCCAGCAGCCGGCGGAGGATGGGAGCAGGGAGAGCCCTCCCGGAGCGATGCTCGGCGAGGAGCAGCCTCTGAGTGATTTTTGTCCCCCCAGGTTTTGGTTTGGTGTCCCCCCAGGTTTTGGTTTGGTGTCCCCCCAGGTTTTGACTTGGCTTGGTGTCCCCCCCGTCTCAGCTTGCAGCAGCTGGAAGAGCATCCTCCTGCAGAGCCATCTCCTGCCATGCTCAGCTGCTGCCATTCCCCTTGGGTGACAGCGGGGACACTTGGGGTTTTGCCCCAGCTGTCCCAGGACCCTCAGAGGTGGCTGCGGGGACAACGTGGGTCCTGAAGTGTCAGAGCACCCAGGGAGGAGGGGTTGGGCACGGTGGCAGCAGTAGAAGTTGCAAAGTCCTCTTGGATATGTCAAAGGAGATGTTGCCCATGGTCCAGCCGAGTTTGGTGTTTGTCCCCTTGGCTGTGCAGCGGGTGGGATGCTGGGGACACTGGGACTGCAGTGGGGGACAGGGGACAGACAGCCCACTGGTCACCGCAGCCACCCTGGGCCAGGGAAATGGCCTCTGGGCATCAGGAGGGGAGGGAGGAAGAAGTCACCGCTGCCACCTGTGTCCCCAGGCAGCACCCTGCTCCGTGCTTCTGCCTCCGTGGTTCCTCACCATCCTCCCACCCTGTCCCACGCCCCCAGAGCAGCTTGTCCATCCTCCTCCTCCTCCTCCTGCAGCACCCCTGATGTGTGGCAGCACCTCACTGTCCCTCTGCCCCCAAACCCCTCTTCCCACATGGTGATGGAGCCCACAGGAGGCATGGGGAGGGACTCTGGCTGAGGGAGGGGAGCCCTAGGAGGAGGGGGAAGGGTTTGACCCTGACAGAGGGGAGATGGA
>JAOQGH010000051.1:41669213-41704980 GCA_025769975.1 Gallinago jamesoni
TGGAGCAACGTGGTGTGGTGGGAGGTGTCCCTGCCCAGGGCAGGGGGTGGCACTGGGTGGGCTTTAAGGTCCCTTCCCACCTAAACCATTCTATGATGTGATTCTGTGGGACATGGGGAGTTGTCTTGAGGACACCAAGGATCCATGGGGGCCTGCAGGGAGACTGCTCATGGGGACAGTGGCTCCATCTCCCCCATTTTCCCCAGGTCCCGGGGTCTGTCCCAGCTCAGCTGCGTCCAGCCCAGAACAACCACAGTGAGATGAGACCTGATGCAGAGATGCCACCAGGCTGTGTACCATGCCTTGCAGGCTCTTACACCCCCTAGAATACAAATAAAGATGTCTGCAGGGGGCGAGGATGGAATCCCAGAGCTGAAAATATTCTTTTTTTAATCTTTTTTCTTCTCCTCTCATTTTTGCAGACTGACCCAGGGCTGGTGGCAGCCCCTGGTGTGGTGCTGTGGGTGGGATGGGACCCCCCTGCCCCAGGGCCAGCTTTCAACTTCATTTTCCCTCTATTTATTTACTGATCATCCAAAAGGTAAGGTACATGGGAGCCTTATGGATAAATACGTATATATTTATTATTTTTTTCTTTAGGGAGTGTGGCCTGTACCTGTAAGGGGTACACGCTGCTGGACAAAACCTGTGGCTTCTTGTTGGCTTCCCTGGTGCAAATGGCATTTATTTCCCCCCTGGTGCAGCCCTTGTCCCTGTCCCCAGGGCTGCGGCTGTGAGGGCTGAACTTCATCTTTCACTGTTTGTTTCTCCCTGGGGGGGGGCTTTTCAGTTTTCTTTTGGGGTTTCTCTGATTTCAGGCATTTTGTGGGAAGTTGATAAGGTTTTTTACCTTTATTTTATTTTTTTTTTTTTAAAATCTTCTGGGATCCTGGGCTGCATAGGAAAGAGTGTGGCCAGCAGGTGGAGGGAGGTCATTCTCCCCCTCTACTCTGCACTGGTGAGGCCGCAACTGGAATCCTGCATCCAGTTCTGGGCTCCCCAGTTCAAGAGGGACAGGGAACTACTGGAAAGAGTCCAGCGTAGGGCAACAAAGATGATGAAGGGATTGGAGCATCTCCCTTACGAGGAAAGGCTCAAGGAGCTGGGACTTTTTAGCCTGGACAAGCGAAGGCTGAGGGGAGACCTTATTTATGTTTATAAGTATCTAAAGGGTGTTTTGAAGGATGTTGGAGCTGGGCTCTTTTCAGTGGTTTCCAGTGACAGGACGAGGGGCAACGGGCTCAAGCTGGAACATGGTAAGTTCTACTCAAACATGAGGAAGAACTTCTTTGGGGTGAGGGTGGCAGAGCCCTGGCAGAAGCTGCCCAGGGAGGGTGTGGAATCCCCTTCTCTGGAGATCTTCAAGCCCCACCTGGATGCTCCTGAGGGATGTGCTCTGGGCAGCCCTGCTTTGGCAGGGGAGTGGGACTGGATGGTCTCTGGAAGTCCCTTCCAACTCTGACCATTCCATGATTCTGAAAACTGCTCTTTTCCTTAAAGAAGGCGCAGAAAGAAGAGCTGCCACAAGAGGCCACCATCGCCTGTGGGTTTGTCGGTGCCTCCGCTAAATCCCCGGTTCGGGGCTGGAGCCGGGGGGTCCCCGTGATGCTCAGCCCCTGCCCCCCCATCCCCCCCCGCCCCGGGGTGACAGCGGGGACTCCCCGGGACCCCCGGGGACATCTGGTCTCAGCAGGTCACTTTGCATTTAGGACTTTCCGAGGCTGCCCAGTGGGTGGCCCAGATTTCCTTCTCACTTGCCTGGAAAACCTGTTTTCCCCCGTAATATCGTGCAGAAAATTCCGCAGCCAGAGGTCGATGTTCACAAAGGAGACAGAGTCCTGCAAGGCCTTTATTTGAATGAAGGGAGAGTCCACTGGGGTGTATCCCTGTGGGGCCCTCTCCATTTTATCCTAATTCCCCGGCCTCATGGAACCCTTTTTTCCTTTCCCCATTGGCCGAGGTACTTGGAAGGTACAGACATCTCGAGCCGCCTAGTACATAAAAGTTTAACTTCTGTGGTTTTTCAATTGCCTAACTTTTGTGGTCTCAGTTATTTCCTCTATTTTTCACTTATTTCACTCCTGCAGTTTCAATGAACTCTCCTATTCTTTTGGCTGCCTCACTCCTGCAATTTCAGTGAACTTCCCCGTTCGTGGAGACACCCTGATCCCTATTTTCTCACCTGTTTGTGAGGACCCTCTTACCCCTGTCTCATCGATATTTACCGCTTGCCATTTTCTCTGCCCGTCCCCGTCTGGGCTGGGAGGTTGTGGAGCTCTTTCTCCTGCAGGTCTGTGCAGCTATTTTTGCCCAGCCCGCTTTGTTGCCTTTTTTTTTTTTGGTCTAAAATGACATTAAATCGGGTGGCATCCTCACCCCTGATGGGTTTCCAGCCTTGCCCTGGGTCTGACGCTGTCCTGCCTTCACCCCCGGGGGTGAGGATTTACCCACCCCAGGCTGGGGCAGAGCGTGCCCTTCCACCAACCTCTTCCCTCATTTTCTGCTGGAAAGTGAGTATCGACCAGATTTTATTGGGTAGAATTAGTGTCTGCTTGTTAGACTGCAGCAATGCCATGTATTATCTGCTCGAAGAAGAGTCGAGAATTGTCCCTCCAAAGGAAATATGAAAAGAGAGATGAATCCCCATCAGCTATTTCAGCTATTTGGCATTTATTTAGAGGGTAAAATGCCTCGCTTTCTTCTGTGTCAAATTCCTGCACTGTTTGGGGCTGGAGAAAGCATTTTATTTTTCTCGTCCCCCCTCGGTTCAGGAGGAGCACTTGGAGCCTGTGATATTTTCACCACGTGCTTGAGGGCTGTGGCATCAGCTCTGGTGGTTTGTCCCAGAATTTGCTGTATTTTTAGCTTTCCTGGAGATCCAGCTCCTGGAGGCAAGTGATGACATGAACTGATGACATTTTTTTAAGGGCTGGGGGGGGAAGGGCAAAGCAGCTCTTGTGGCCACGAAGAAAACCTTGAAAATGCAAACTATAAAAAGTATATTTTAAAAAGTGGGAAGGAAATGAAGGCCCACATTTATTTATTCATATTTATGGCTCTCGTCGTTGCTGGGCTCTTGGCTCCCGGTGCTGGGTTTCTCCTGCTCTGGCAGCCTGAAAGCACCATGTCTTTCCCTGGGGCATTGCCCCAAAAACGTAGGAAAAACCAAGTTGTTTGTGGGAGAATGATGTTAAATGGGCTCCACAAATGTTTCTGCTCGTTCCCCTGGATAGAAGAGGAGAGTAATTACCAGTGTGACAACGCTGTGAGTCAATCTTGGCTTGGGAGAGAGGAAGAAAGATGGTAATAACTGAATTTCAAATGTAGATGTAGTTGCTTTTAACACTTATGAACAGCAATAAAGATGAAGGTTGTAATTGTATCCGCGATTTCAAACCTCACAACATCATTTTAAACACTCAAACATCTGTTTTAGGATCGTAACCGAGAGTGTCAGATAATTGCCTTTCTTTTTTTTCCCAGACCTATCAGTTAGGCACCATCAAGTTTATTATAAATTCGAACTCGTTTATTGGTAAACACGACTTGTGTTGAACACCACCACAGGGCAGCAGTCCTGGGGACGGTAAGTGTGTTTGGAGGAGCAGAAGCCCACTTTGCCGTCCAGCAAGATGTTGATCCACAGCAAAACTCACATCTCCCCGGGGTGAGGTCCCTTCCAACCCAGATGATTCCATGATGGAGCCCAGCCTGTGGTCTGGCAGCGTGTGTCTGCTGCTGCAGAAAGTCCTCTGCTGCCCAGCTGCAGCAAAGGCTGGGAGGGAGAAATGCTCTGGGTTAATTATTTAATTTTTTGTTTTTAACCATCTGAATTGTTTTTCCACACACAGTTGAAGAAGTGAAGCGTGGTCTCTGCGCCCGTGCTTGGTGCCAGGTATTTCCACGGTGCGTGGGAAGGAGGAACGCAGACATCGTGAAATGTTTCATCTACTCTTGTCAAAGAAGAAAAGAGATGGGAGGGGGGGGATTTGGGTGGTGGGGACGAAGACCTGTGGAGCTGCCACCACCTTTGGTTTTGGCTTGGCTCTGCTTTGTAAAGCAGCCGGGTACCGGGCAGAGGTGTCCCTGGGCAGGGGTGTCCTCTCCATCACCCCGATGCCTCGGGCAGCCCGGGCTGTGTGTGGCCGGTATCAAACACGTGCCAGATTTTTTTTTTTAATTTTTTTTTATTTATTTTTTTTTTCAATAGGCAAATGATATGTGGCCAGCTTGAAATTCTTCAGATCAATAACTCAGTGACGGGCAGTTCAAGCGCTTGGAAACAGCATTAAGCCCGGCGTAGCTGTTCTGCTTATTGCAGGGGATCGAAGGAACAGCGGAGCCTGAATTGCTGAGCTCCATCACTGTGTCAGGGCTGTGAGTGTGAATGGAAAGTGCTGCGGGAGGACGGGGCCCTTTTTGGCCAGGAAAGAGGAAATGCCAAACTCTTGGTCCCCACTGGGGAAGGGACACGGGAACTGGGAGTGATTTCCACCACGGTGCCACAACCGGTCACCGAACCCATCCATGGTCCTTCCTCAAACAGCTGGAGGAAGGATGCAAAGCCATTTCCGAGGTAATTAGGAGGATCCTAATCTTCATCCTTTTTATTTTTGGCATCTATTTGCATCTTCTTGAGGAAAAGCCGTCTCCCCTGGGTGCTGTGGGGGCAGCTTCACTCCAGACACATTTCAGGTTAATCGGCAGCGATTAAGGTCCAAATATGTCAAGTTTTTCCTGGTTTAGCTCCTCTTTGGAAAGAGCAGGGAGGGACAGCTGAGTCGCACTGGTTTCTGGCGAGCCCGGGATGAGCTTGGCTGTATTGTCAAGGAGAATTAGTGCAGCTCAGCATCACGGAGCACTGCCCTGAAATCCTGAGTTTCCGCTTCTCACAAAAATCAGGTGTTTCAATGGCGAAGTAAAATGTGGTTTGACACATTTCAGGGGTTTGGGTTGTGTCCCCCAGCCTTGATTTTGTTGTCTCAATTTCCGACGTGAGCCAGGGAGGGTGACAAGTCTGTCAGTGGCAGAGCAGGAGGAGAAAGCTCTTCCTGCAGCCTGTGCCGAGCTGGGCTTTGATGGGGATTTTGGAACTTGGAGAGCTGATACTGAACTGACATCGCTTTTATGGTAAAAGGGGCCGGGCTCCTGGGAGGCACGAGGCTGGCATTAAGTCTGAGGAATTTCCCAAGCCAACAATTTCGAATTCCTCTGAGGTATTTGAGTCAATGAGGCTCCCAAAGGCCCCAGACTGATAGAATCATGGAATGGTTCAGGTTGGAAGGGACCTTAGAGGTCATCAAGTTCCAACTCCCCTGCCCTGGGCAGGGACACCTCCCACCACACCAGGTTGCTCCAAGCCCCCTCCAACCTGGTCTTGAGCCCTTTTGGGACGTGCAGTGGATTTCCAAAAAGTACCTGGGCTTGGTAGGTCTCTGTGTTTGCTTTCGGTGGGAGGACGGTGGTTTCTGCATCCCCGTTGTTGCTTGTCTGCCTCCAAAGGCACTTCAGCACTTCTGATCTGAGACTAGGTCATGTCTGAAGATGGGAATTGAGGATCCTAAAGCCGCTTAAATGTGTCCTACATCTTAGATGCTTTTAAGAATAGATGCCTTATTCTTAAAATTTCTATTTGTTAGCAAGATTTTTAAAAAAAAAACTGAAAAGAGCCGGGCACAAGAGCCTGATTGCTGAGGTTTGTGTGCAGCATCAACTCTGCCTGCCAAGAGGCTCCTGACCTGGCCAGGCAGAGAGCCACAGCGAGCTGGGGCTGGGCTGAAATGACTCTGCTGCTCCTTCCCCACTGCTGGTTGTCAGCGGTCACACGGGCGAGAGAGAGCTCTAGATGTGAGATTTGAAAGTGGTGGAGGCCCTCAGCGGCTATTAAGAGTTTCTTTTCTACTCTGAGAGAAATAAGCCCTGGATAGAGCCCGCAATCCTTTTACATCACAATATCTTCTGTGAGCTGCAGGGAATCTGCTTGCCTTATGGACAGGATCCGCAGTAAGCTCCTTTTCCACTTAGCCTGATGATATTTGCCATGCATCAGAACAATATTTGATCTCTATCTGGGGGTTTTTTCATCCCCCCCCAAGAAGACACACCTCTTACATTCGTGTCCATGAAATTCAAATGAGCAGCGAGTCGAGCAGAAAGATCCCGTGGCACGAAGTTCGAGTGGAGCTTACAGGGGACTTGTTTATGATTTTATTCCAGGTGATGCATTTAATTCGGTGTAGCTGGTTTTTTAGGTGCTGCCTCTTCCAAAAGGTGTTTTAAAAAATAATAAATCTGGGACATTTTGTAGCCAAAGAACAAATAAGCAGTGCGATACCCGAAATGGTCCAGTGCATGATGTGGGTTGAGTTTTACTCTCTTTCCTCTTGCGTTTCACTTTTTCTGACTTGAGTTCTTCGAGGAGCTACCCAGCACGTTTTGAAGTTTCAGCTCGTTGCCTTTGGGAAGCAAACGCCTCGGGAGAAATTTTAATATTGCTTTTCCTAATTGCTGGGAAGTGAAGGTTAAGGAAGATAATCAGGCGTGGGGCAGAGCTGGCAGCCGACAGCCGTTACCGAGAGAAAAGGCTGGTGTGGGTTCGTGGTTCGGTTTAGTGCTGTAGCAGCAGTAAAACCAGCCCAATGTCATTAGAGTCTTTATAGGACAAACATTTCTGAGACTGGCTCTGTATCCCAGTGATGCCTCTGCAAACACTCCCGCTCGCTTTTAAAGCTTGAATAAAATCCGAGATGATTGCTAAGCTCGTCGTAATTTCCCCAAGGTCAGAGGAAGCTCCACGCAAGAGCTTATCGGTGTAAAAGGAAAAAAAAGAAAACACTCCACTGAAAAGCCAAACTAACCCTGATGCTTAAAGAAACAATGTAATAAGAGTCTGCATAAAAAGGGAAGGTTTGGATAGCTAAATTGTGAAGGAACATGTCTTTTCCCCCTCCCCATGGAGTGTGAACATCTCTACTGAGCTCCGCAGCCCAAAGGACTCTACTAAACACACGTTGACTTTTGTCCTTCCCTTGTTTTGTCTTTAAGCTACATCTATACCATTCAATACATATTTATTTGTCGGGGCTCTCGCGGCTTTTTAATAGATGTCATCTGCCTCTGAAGGGAGATTTTCCTTGGTGATGGCTCTCCATCGCCGCGTCAGCAGCCGCTGCTGACTGATCAAGATGTACCTTTGTCCGGTTCCTGTAGCTGAAGGGTATTTTTTGCAGCTCAGTGGGGTTTTGTCATTCAGTTGGATGCTTTGCCAGTGTGTTGTGCACCCGTACAATGTCAGATACATATTGCCCACAGCAGCATTTAATAGACTTCCCCATGTCGATGTAAAGTCAATAACTCAAGATCTTAATTGCAGGACATGTCTGGGTGCCGGCTCACCTATGATTTTTTTTTTTTTTTTCTGTGTCAAATAACTCCTGATCTTTGGAACAAAACTAGAATATTGCTTTCTCTATGACCCTAGGAAACAAAAATAACATTATGAGATGCGGTGCCGTAGAGTAATGTTCATTGGTCCAGAGAAAAAGCTCCGAAATGTGTCCTTTTCTCGGTATGGTAAACATTTACCAAATTGTTCCAATAAGTCAGTTTTATAGAATAAAAAGAAAAGCATTGGAAGGTTCTCATTTGTGAGACCATGCCGTGTCCTCACACCAGGACAGGTCAGAAAGGAAAAGGTGGTGTATAGGCAAAAATACTGATGAAAAGCTACACTCATCCTTACAAGAATAATGCAAAATATCTCGATGTCGTGTGTCGTGCTTTGGGAGTGCAACCTTTTTCTGGAGTTGATTATTGAGCTACTACTACTCTTAATCAATCGGCAATTGAATGTAGAGCTGAGGCTCAAATTCTCTCCCCTGATTTTCAGAGCCCTGCACTGGAATTAATCCTGGCAATTTGTCAACCCGGGCCTGAAAATCAGCACTTTGAAAGCCAGTTCCTTGGTGTGCGGGGAGCGAGGGGTGGGAGCAGCTCCACAGGGACCAGAGGGCTAAATACTGGGTTGCTGCTATCATCAAAAAGATGACAGAGCACCTGGCCAGAGATATTTATAATATATATTTAGAGAGAAAAATAGGAAAAAAACCCTTGGACTGTATTTAATATGAGTGTGTTTTGCTGAAAATGCTTGTGAAACAGCTGTCAGCCTTTCCGTGCTGCTCAGGAATGTGCAGAATTTGCCTTTTTGGTTTACAGCTGGAACCTTGGTTAAGTGAGATCCCAGGGAAAAAGTTTGATATCCCGTTGTCGTGGTGCTTTCCAAGAACACGTGTGTGTATAAGGTGTAAGTAAGGATGCAACTGGGCATGGCAGGGAGAGTGAGGAGCAGAGCCCTGATCTCTGGGATAAATGTTCCTTCCTTTGCATGTAGACTGCATCCAGAAATTGTTGGGGTTTTAGGAAAAATAAGACATTTTGAGACCACAATATCCAAACCTAAGTCCAGCTGTCAAGGTGGGAAGTGGTTTCAGGCATTTTGAAGCCCAGCTGGGGTGCTGGCAGAGCCGGTTAGTCCAAAAGATGGCACTATTTTTCTACTTGACTGTAAAGCAAATTCCCTCTCCAAACCGGATTCGTTCACTATTGAGCCTCTCACAAAAACATTATTTTCCCAAGGCTTTACATACAGTAAAGTCCATTATTGTGAAGGCCAAATTGCTGCCAAAAAAGCCTTCAGCTAAAAAATATATATCTATAAACTAATAACACGTCATTCTGATGAAAAATAACATGCAGGGAAGGAGTTTTTCCTCAATTATTAATGGCCAATGTTTGTTATATTGTTGTGTTTAGTCCAAGAAACCTTGATGGAGAGAGGCAGCTTTTCAACATGAATGGCACTTCAACTGGCATTTTATAAATTTTACAAAGAAAAGCCCTGGAATATTTAAAAGTCGGGTTAATACTAAGGAGAGGAAGGTGCCTGCTGTGAGAGCGGGGTCAGACACGATGCTGCCATCCCTGGAGAGAGGAGGGGGGCAAAGTGTGGGGTGAATTTGGGTGGGAGCATCCCCAGCGTAGCCCCATGAGCCCTTAGCATAAAAAAATTCCGATGTCAGCCAGGATAGACATTAGGTCTTGCTGCAGGGAGAAAGCTCCCAACCCCTCTGGTCACTCTAAAAGGTATTTCTTCCTTTCTGCAAAGGGCAGGAGTCCTCCCCGGAGCTGGTCACCGGTCCCTCGGTGCATCACCCCTGGTTATCCAGCTCTGAGCCCCATGAATTATTTAGGGGCAGAATGTGATTTAAACACTCGATCACAGCACGTTACGGTCGTCGTTGATGCTACGCTTTGGCTGCCCTTTTCCTTCCCATGGAAAAAGTCAAGATGGGGTGCCTGCCCCTCTTGAGGGTCTGAACGCACAGAAGGCAGATCCCTTTTGAAGGCCATTTTAAAAATGAGATGTGAAAAAAATTTTCTTTCTTGTTTTTTAATCCCACAGACTGGGATATTGCATTTTCTGGCCGCTTGCTGCTGGCTCTGACCCTGCCCAGAAGCCCTTTCCTGCTCCAGTTGCCCTGTCTGGTGGCTGGAGACCTTTGGAGACCACCAAAGGTTTCCTAAAGGCTTCATGTTTCCCCGTCACTGTGCGTCCCATCATTCAGCTCCCGTGGGGCTTAGTATTTCAGACCATCAAAAATTCTGCAGCTTTAGGTGGTTTTGCACTGGTGGAGGTGTATTTTGCACTGGTGGAGGACTGGGGTGGTCTGCTTGTGGGGGTTTTTCTGAAAAGAAGCTGTGATGAACCATGGGTTTCCTCCAGCTGGGCTGGTCTTGCAGGGCTTGAAATCCCCCCTGCCCTGGCAGCTGCCTGGGATACCCGATGGCAATATTTATGTCCTTATAGCTGCCTCTGGCAACCCAAGAAATGAAAATTTAAAGCTGAAGGGAGCAGAGAACCGGGCTGAGTGATCTGAAGACCCTCCTATTCCCTGGTGAGTTCTTTTTTAGCCTGATTGCTTAATTGGAGGTGATAATGCAGCATTTTTTGATCCTGCGACATCTGTATTGCAGCTTATGAAATGGGCTGAAAAGCTCCAGAGTAGCTGAAGAGCAGATGAAAGACCCCAGCAAAGGCACCAGGATAGAGAACAAAGTTTATTTTATTAAGAAAATGCTGGAATAAAGGAACAGAGGCTTTTCAGAGCAGCCTCATTGGAAACCTAGGCAAATTAGTGACATTATGGTTTATTAAATATCATTATGCCAAGGACAAAACCCCTTCCTGCAGAATGCTTACAATAATGGCAAAAAATAAATGCTAAAGAAAAAATGTTTTCTCACTTAAGTGCTACCCTTTCATGTAACTCTGAGATCTCTTGGTTTTAGCTTTTAAAAAAATGAGGCCATTTATTTAAACATGAACCTGGAGTTGAACTGTCTGTGTTCAGCACCCGAATTTGAACATTTCAGCCGGAGACCTTGGGTGGCCTAATAAATTCAGAGGGGGGGAAGCACAGCCAGTGAAAATATTTTCCAAGAGTCTGTTTGTGGGGAAGAGACACACAGACTTTTCTTATTTTTCTTTTTTTTTTTTAAGCTAACCTGCAGCAGCGGTACATGTGCGAGCGCATACATATGGGTTTTTATTAATGAAAATTAAGGATGTACAGATTTGCCTTGGCGGAGGCTGCAGGGCCAGGGAAAAAGGGAAGGTTAATCTCGGGGAGCCTTTCTCCAGCTTTGGTGTTGAGGATTCTCCGCGCACGGCCAGAGCCCTGATTGGGATGCAGGGCTCCTCGCTGCCCGCCTCCCGGCTCCAGCCTGTGCCACGCGTCGCATCCCGAGGAAGATAAAACAGAAATCAAGATCTCCTGATTGGAATGCAAACTCCCAGCCGCTTGGCACGGGCCCTGGAGTCTTAGGGACGGGCCCGTCGACAGCAATTAGAAAAAGGGAGAAGGGGTTTTGGGGCCGCCGCCGTTCCCGCAGAGCAGAGCGGGCTGGAGAGGAGGGGACAATCCTGGCGTGAGACACATGAGAGGCTGCTGAGTCTGTTCCTGGTGCCTGGGATGAGCAGGAGGGAACTGACATCCTTGAGGGTGATATCCAAATTAGATTGTGGGGGGGGTGGAGGGGTGGGAAAGGCCAATTTTCTTAGGACAGGTCTGTGCTGCCCCCTGAGTGTAAAGTGGGTGCCTCGAACCACTGGGGAAGGTCCCCCCACTGGCTGGGGTAGGGCAGCACCCAGCAGAGCCCCTGTGTTGTCCCCAACGCATGGTTCCATCGCACGACCTCGCCTTTCCCTAAACTGAATTTATATTCCTAACTCAAGCGAGGCGTTTCAACTTTTTGAGCTGTTTTTTTTATTGACGATGCCCCGAGCGATGTGCTGGAGTAGAAAGGCAGCAGGAGGCTCCTGGCTTGTTGCTGCACAAACTCCAACCCAAGCCAGTGGTGGGACCAGGAGTTGGTAGTGAGGGTTGTTGCCGTCACCACACAAGCACATAATTCCTGCCAAAGACTTGGAGAACCTTTTCTCAGGGTTGCCTCGCACACGAAACTGCAGTGGGATCCTCAAGCCTTGTTGCCCCACTAGAACCACCTTCAGGACTAACTGGTGCATGAGAGGGAGCCTGTGCTGTGTGGTGGCTGGCTGTGCTTGGAAGGTGGGATGATGCAGCAGGGAAGGAAAGCCAATGTCCTAGCCCATCTTTCCTTGCTAAAAGCTATCTCCATGTCTGTGGATGGAGTGGAAGGAGTCCTAGTCTTTGGTCAAGAGATTAACGTGCTGTGAAGCCACAGATCCCTTTAACAAAGTATGCACTGAAGATGATGACCCACGTATGCAGTGCACATAAAACAGTTTAGGTGGGAAGGGACATTAAAGATCACCTAGTTCCAACCTTCTGCCATGGGCAAGGACACCTTCCACTAGACCAAGTTGCTGAAAACCCCGGTCTGGCTTTGAACATCTCCAGGGATGGGGCCTCCACATCTTCAAGGGTTTCCATTTTGCAGTGGTAATGGTCTTTCAGGGCATCCACTGCAGAGATGCTAAAGCTTGAGGACTCCATTGGATATGTACCATGCGCAGGTTTTTCCGCTTTGTCCCCAAACCGTGTAGCTGAAGGACTGTCTCCAATCCACAGACTGAGCTGAACACGCCGGGGTGACACCTTGAGTGGGTGTTGGACTATCTGTGCTGGGACGTGATGGAGATGTCGGTTGTGCTGCTGGCTGTTACAAAGCCCAAATGAATTCTTACAGAGGCTGACAAAAATAGCCTGGTTCCCATTCGTTTCAAATCCCATGAGGTGCCCATCTTCATTTTTAGGCACCTAAATACTTCTGCAAATCTCTCTCTCAGTGCAGTGTGAGCTGGGGACTGATCTGGCACATCAAACTTCAGATAAAGCAGACGTTTCTACATCTGAGCAGTTTTTCTAAAATGAGGACCAGAACTTCTCAGACCTGTGATGAGGTCAAAATTGCTCATGCCAGTGAGAAAGCAATTACTGGAGATTTGCAGATTTATTTATTTTTTGTATTTTTAAAACGTATTTTGAAGGGCTTTTGTTGCAGTTGTTCTTTCATTTATGCTAAAGTGAGAGGCAGGAGAGATTTCTATCAACGGTAACACATAAAGCATATTGGGAATTGTTTGGGTCAAATAATTTTGCCCTTTTGTAAAATGATGCTTTAGGAATATTATCACATCTATTGGTTATATTAGCAATCTGTTTATCCAGGTAAGTGAAAGGCAAATGTAGCCCGCTGGTTTCTCAGGAAGACAAAGACAGAGTGGAGAGTGTTTATACGACCCTGCATATAAATGACTTATTTATTTTGATAAGATTTTCCTGAAATCCGAAAGAGAGGTTGGACGCATAGCTGTAAAATACTTATCAGCATGAAGTAATGCCCACTTTCTGTGCCTGATGTGCTGCATCCAGCTGGTAACACTGGTCTAGATGGGTGGCTTTGGTAGATAGATGACCCATGTCAGAGTGGCACCGTGGCCAAATCCTGATCTATCTTGGTGTGTCACCGTGGCCAAATCCTGACACCTCTCAGCTCTGGTGCCTTTCTGGAAGAGGAGGTTTGGATGGATATGAGAGTGAGCATGCAGAAGGGAAGAAAAAGTGTTGGGAGAGAGGGTTGCATTGGGAGAGATGTGGTGGCCTTTCCCAGCCACCCTGGGGGGCTCCTGGGGCAGCCCTGCCTTTGGGGGCACCTTGCAGCGCCTCTCCACCCCCTTATTTCTGCAGTTTTTTTCTTGTCTAGATCAGTGCTGTGGTTGCTTTGCCCTTGAGGTGGGATCTGAGCTCTGGGAAGGCTGGTTGTCCTTTATCCAGGTCCTTCCCTCGTAGGCATCTCTGCTTTGGTGGATCCCACAGCGATGCCGGGAGAGCTCTTTTCTTTAATTGTTACTGAGCATTTTGGATGTTGCTAGAAGCAATGTGTAATGGGTTATTAGGTTTGTTTTTCTTAAAAAAAAAAAAAAAACTTAAATGAGAAAGAGAGAAAGACATCTTCCTGAGAATGAAAAATTGCTTAGAATATGCTGTCAAAACAGCAATGCTACAATGCCACTTCTGCAATTACAGGGATGGTGCATGCATGAGGGATGAGACTTTTACATATATGAGAAATGAGAAAAAGGTCTTTTAAAATACACTTTAGTTTTACTTCATAATTATGTGGATCCAGGATGATGCATCACAGAGATATCACTATGCTGAAGTATGAAATTGTTTGAACATTTATTTTTATCCAGAAGCAGTGCCGTGAGCAATGCTTCTGAATTGACTAGAATTATATTAGTCATATCTTCATAATAAAGACAGTAATTTATTCAGTAGATTTAGAAGGTTTTGATTTTCATCTCTGAAGAGCTGAAGGGTCAAAACATAAATTAGGGCAGCACATGGCGGTGCTGGAGATCCCGGCTCTGTAAGTACTAATAAGCACTAATATGTTTTAGTAAACTGTTAAAATGTATGAGAAGGAGAATTTGTACCACTGGAAAAATTGATCATGAAATAAGAGGTAGAATGGAGGAATGAAGTGATAAAATGACAGTGCTAAATGAAGGATATGCATTATTTTAAAAAATCATCCTGGGAGCCAAAGTCACGATCTGGCATCACGATGTCTCTTCGCAGCGGTGACACCCTCACTTTGGGCAGCCTCCTCCTCCCAAGAAGCTGAACACAGCTTCTGCCTCACTTCTCTGTAAAGCGTCCCACACGAGGGATTTTTTTTAAGAGTTACTATTTGCAAAGAACTTCAAATCCTTCATATGAAATGTACTGAGTAGGGTAAACAGTGCCATTATTCCGCATGCCACTGCGTAAAAGCTGCAAATTGCCTTTTGTCTGGCGCGTATCAGGCTGCACTTACCATCCACACCTGCTGGCTGCTCAGCCTGGACCTGAAGATCACTGTCCATTATAAAAATAATTAATCCCAGAGAAGAGATATTCCAGGTAAGCCCGAATTTCCTGAATTTTGTGCAATGGCATAAAGGCTCAATAGCCTTTAATGTTATTTTTCTGTTGTTATTCCAAGGGGCTGGCTTGAAAATCTTAGATAGTTGAAAATGAACTTCTGGGCTCGTTAAATATCCAATGGGGTTGGTCCTGGGCTGAGTAATCAGGGGCCAATGCCCCATGTGCAGAATGGCAAGGCTATGTGCATAATAAACCTCTGGTTTCCTTTTAACATAGGACATTTTTTGTGGCTGGGGTAAGCACAGCGAACTCTCACTAAAAGATACCGATTTGTTTTTATTTTTAGCTTGTGCAAGTACTCTAAAACGTTAAAACATGAAATTTCAGGCTAACGAGGGGTAGGTTTGCAGAGGAGAACCCCAGCGCTGCTTTTTCAGTCAGTAACAGGGAACCGGACATTTTGAGCGAGAAGGACGTGGGCTGGGAGCTTTCCTGGTTGACTTGGAGAACTCAGCTGTTGCTCAGGCTGTGAAGGATGCGAAGCATCTGTCTCCAGAGACAACCTCTTCCCACTCTCCTCCTCCTTGTCCCCTCTGGAGATGTTCTCTCGCAGATGCCCCTTGTAGACCCGCTTCCCAAGAGGATGGTCTTTCTACCCTCTTACCCACCAATTTGTTAGCTCCTGTCCACAGACCACCCCACCAGGAGCAAGTCTGGGGATGGAGGACAACCCACCACCTCCTGGCAGGCAGCAGGGGATGAAGGTGCCTCTGCATCTTCCATGGCCCTAGCAAAGAGCACGGCAGAGCTGGGCAACCCCATCCTTCACCCCAACTTTCCTTCTCTTGTTTTCTCCAGTGGTCCATGCTAAAACCAGTAGGGATTGATGGAAATCCTCCTGCTAATTGCCCCCGCAGATCTTGGGAGGGGTGCAGGTTCACATTGGCTGTCCTCTTCTGGGCTCCACTGACACAAACATGTGAAGACAAGGGCATCTCAAAAGCACAAATTGCTTACTGCCAGTATTGGATTGCTTGGTAACCATTTGCTTAGGGCAATTACCACTAATTATTTAACAGAATTGGAAAAGCAGAAAAATAATCTATAAAGGGTACTAGGGACACATTACTGCGTGATAATGGGATTTTACAAGATAGACAAAAAATACCCAGTTCTAAATATGTCTGTGTAGATGTACAAAAAGAAAGATGTTTCTTTGCTGCTTGTGATATTTCACAAAAAACTCGAAATACTGAAACTGCATTGTACGGAGCACAAAATTAGGCTTTGGCTGATATTTATTTACAGAGTAAGCTCTTCTTGATAATTTAGAAAGTACATAAAGTGCATCTAATTTTATTCCCCCAGATACATACATGAGGTTCTGTCTAAGCTAAAATTAGCCATGTTTTTTTGTCTCGACCATCTGTAGATGTAATTTTCTCTTGCAGAGTACATGCACACCCATCACAGCATGGAATGACTTGAGTCTTTCATCCCCTTCGAGGGGGCAGGAAGGAGAAATGCTCCCACCTCAGAGCTGTAGGTGGGATTTTTCCCTCCCCTTGGGGGTCAGGGTTTCTGCTTTCTACCCCAGCTTCCCTCCTACCAAATGACCTAGCCTGGAGTGAGGCTTACGGAGGACACCGTGACTTTATTTTATTGTCCCTGCACCTTTTCATCTGGAAAAGGAGTGTAATGACACCCATTTAGATCACACGGCTGCTGTGAGGATTATTAAATTAAAAGTGTTTTTGGACTGTCAGTTGAAAGAAAGTCCAAGTATTGACTAGTATTTGTTCTGGGCTTTACTCAATTTCTGTAATTAATTAAGATGGCAGCTTTATTTGGGGCAGCCTGTGACCAGACAGAGCTGCAAGGACAGAAAAGGGTGAGTTGGTCAGAACAGAGGGATTGTGTGTTGTCCCCCATGAGCTGCTGAACTTTGGGCCAAACTGGGCAAAGTGGTAACGCGATATTTTGCCACTAGAGCAAACCGTGGATTAGTGATCACAAGCACCATTTTCTTGGGTGTCATTCTAGCTATGGAGGAACTTAAAAAAACCCTCTACCATGAAAGGATTGATTTTGCTGCTTTTACTTTCAAAGAATGCCATATTCTAGCTGCTACCAGTTTGCTATTAGCACCAAACCTGCATTTATGCATTTGAATAAACAAACAGTGACCTGGATTTGATTTAGACTTGATTAATTCCTGTGTCTTCTTTCATGTTTTGTTACTTTAATTTCTTTAGTTGCTGCTATTAAAATAGCAATCCCTGGGCTGTTTACTGAAAATCCGGCCTGTTGGATATTTGTACGTGGGACAAGATCCAAAGAAGCAGGAGAGTCTAGAAATTATGATATTTAATAATAATAACAACAACAATAATAATATATCAAGATGTAATTTTTTCTGCTGAAAGGTAGCCTAACTAGTTCCACAAGTTTCTTAATGAGCATTAATTACAGTTTTTTGGGTTTTTTTTTTTATTTTATTTGTTATAACTAGAATTCTCATTCCAACAGTTCACATTTGTTGGAGTCCATCAGAAGAACATGAAAAAATCTCCTGGTTTGGTGCCGTTGATAGTGAATGGAGTGAAGCCAGTGGATCGTAACGCGTGATGGAAACCGCTCCTTCATGGGGCTGTTTGAGTTTTGCCGAGACAGAGAAGGTCCATCAGATGGGGTGTCTGTGGGCACCACTCCCACTCAAACAGCAGTCACTTTGCATGATGCTGGCCAAGCTTTGTTTACTGAGTGCTGCTTTTAATGCAGTTATAGATCATGACTGCTCTGCCATCAGTGCTGGAAAAAAAACCCTCTAATAATTATGATAATCTTCTATTTACTTACCTACAAATCTACCATTCAAATGGATCCCCCTTGCATTGATTTAACATATAAGCTCTTCCATAATGTTTAATCGAAGGAATTCCTCACAAGATTTTCTTTAGTTGCATTTAAGTCATAATATTGGCCCGTTAATCATCTCTGTGTGGATAGTAAGATGAGGAGTGTCCCCGGTGGAAGAGCACCAGCTGCAACCACTGAAACGGGGAAAACAAAGAAAAAAAGGAGCAATGCAACGAGTTGGTATCACTTCTGTGACTATCAGCCAAGTAAGATTGCAGGTTTGATTGAGAAGTCCTTCATAGAGGGATTTAACAATGTAAAATTGATTTCTTCATTTGAAAATCCTGTAATTAGAGATTTGATTCAATCAGTTGATGATATCAGATATTTCCTAGGTATCACGAGCAGATGCTTTTGCTAGTCAGCTTGTTGTCAGAACACTGCTACTTGCTTCAGAAAGTTATGCAAAACAAGTGTGTTACCGAAAATAAGAAAACTGAAATGTTAAAATACTGGGATCGGCCTCCGCTCCCTGAGAACAGGACTCTGAAATGCTTTTTATAACCTACTGCTTCACTATCTTCACATTGACTCACATCATTATGCAAATGCCATAAATTGCAATAAAATCAATTAAAGTGTTATCAAGTCTCATAAAAATATATACCCATTAGTTTGCTGCTGAGACAGGGTTTCTGCTCTGCTTCCTTATGGCCAGGGCAGAGGAGGAACGTGCAGCTCAGCGGCTGCTGGTCGTCAGGAATTAGCAGGGCTCCATCTTTCCACGGTGCCAGAGCCCAGGTCCGGCTTGCATCCCTGGAGCTGGGCATTGAGGGGGTGGGATGAGGTTTTATGCAGGAAGCCAAGGACAAAGGGGGGGCAGTGGTCATTTCCAGCCCTTCTCCAAAATCCAACTGCCTCTTCTCACTACGAAACTGCGCCCCAAAGAAAGGATCCCAAACACCTGCCTGCAGGGCTGCGAGACAAGCTGTTACCAGCAATAATTGGATAGAAAATGTAGGTTAAGCAGTAAGTCTTTAATATTAGTGTTTCCTGGAGAATTGTAGCTGGACTGTGCTTAAGGGTTGGTTCTGATCCCTTCTCTTTAGTACTTCAGTCCTAGAGAGCCCTGATTAATTTCCTAGGTTTTGTTTTTCCTTCCAGCCTGGCTAAAGCAAACTCTACCCACAAAAAAAAAACCCAAAACAAAAGCTAAAACCAGGGGGCTCTGCAGGGTGCTGAGCAGTGTCTGGGTTCTGCAGTGGTTGGGGGGAGATCTCCTCTAGCCAAAAAGCTTCGGTACCAGGCTGGGAAGGCGAACGCTTTTTCCTGCAGACCACAAGGTCTACATCGCAACAGCATAAAAGTGATGCAGCAAATCACTGCAGCTCTCTGCAGTGCAGAACTGGTGCCATTTTTCTGTGCAAATTAGATTTTCATGGACCTGGCTGGTACCTGAGCTCGAAGAGATCCCTTGGCTAACTCTTATATACCGTATTGCTGGGGAAAGAAAGGGAGTCTGGCTTCGCCCTGACATTTTGAAAATATAGAGAGCGTGGCACATTAGGAGATCCCACCCAAAAAAGGGGAAAAAATTGGATGAAGGGAGGTCTGCATAAAATCTGTGTTTGCCCCTGATCCAAGAACTGAGTAATGTGATTGTCAGAGTGCAACTTTGAAGGAATTTTACTTTACCACGATCTAATGTAAAACTGGGGTATCTGCGTTGCCGGATAGAGCCTGGGCTTCTTTGGATTTAAGAAGACCTTAATGTGAGTGTCCAAGGGCTGACCTGCCTGAAGGGTAGTTTAGGAGAAAGTGCAATTGCACTATAAATAATTCCCTTCGGTGCCCTGGCTACCGTTGGCTGTAGCCCTTTTAATACCCCATAAACTCCAACGTACCGTGCTGTTTCTCTCCTTTTCCAACTGCTCTCCCAGGGACAGCGAGTGGAATGGCGCCGTCAGACCATATGCTGCGGAGACCGGAGAGGGGATGGAATTGCAGCAGTGCCCACACGTGCCTGGTTTCTCTGGTTGTAAAGAAGTTCCCGTGATGCCACACAGCTCGCTCCTCTCTCTCTCTGTGCACTACACGTTGGGAAGGTTTTAATGTCCCAGATCCTGCGTGGGGCGCCGTGTCACCTGGACCGAGGAAGGAGAGTTTTCCCCACCGGGTGTTTCGGTGAGCAAAGAGCGTGTTGGTGCTTGTCCTTCCTCAGCAGCTGCTGAAACGGGGAGGAAAAGGAGCTGCTGCCCTTGGCTGAATAACTTAGGCGTGATTATTTCTGAAGTGCTGGTCTCACAGATCTGGCAGGAGTTCGTGGGAATGATGAGTGCTGAGGGATCCAGGCAGAAGATGCAGCCTTGTTTAACGCATTGCCAGCGCCCTCACCCCCTCCCAAATGGTCCTGTTGGGTGACAAAACTCTGGGGATGTTGGTTAAACCCAGCTCAGCAAGTGTGAGAGACACAGAAGGGGAGAGCTCAAGCTCCAAACCCGTGGCTCAGTAAGTGTCCTTTGCCTGGCAGTGTTTGGATTTGGTTAAAAATCAAAGTGGGGTTCACCACAGCTCCTCCCTCCAAAGTTCTCACTGTGACCTGGTTTCTCCCTCCTCATGCGTTAATGGGCATATTTTGGGCTTAATCCAGCATAAGAAAGCCTATCTGGCTTGTGGGCACCTTGAATTTGCTGACAAGGAGTCCCTAATGAGTTTTTCCCCAAGTTCTGAGACACACGGTACCTCGAAGGCTTTTGTCCCAGCTGGCAGGAGACTCGGAATCCCCGCTCCGCCTTGTACAAGCCTCCATTAAGCAGTGCAAAATCGGTCCATTTATAATTCATTTTAGGGTCTAAATCTCAGGATGATGTTGAAATGACGAGAGCTACCTGGATGGCAGCCAGGGTTTGTCCTACCCTTTTCTTGTTCCTCCGGAAGAAATGTATTTTCAGCACAAAAACTCAATTAGGGCAGCAAAAGTAAGTTAGAGCCGGGGGGAAGGAACGCTGCTCCTGGGCCACGACCTCTTTTATGGTGCTTTGCAGACGAGAGGTTGGGCTTGGGGTCTGGTGTAGAGGGGATGACTTGAAGGACGAATTTGTTATCACATCCCAATTCCTTTCTAGTACTTCCTGGTGTTCCTGCTCCAGTCGTACAGTAGCCTCCCTTCTCTTAGCGGTTAATGGGTTCTTGTTTTCCCAATTTCTCAAGTTATTAATTATTGCCAAAATTATGCGGGAGAGCACAGCTCCACAAGTGTTGTCTGACGGCAAATTCCAGGTTAGAGAAAAGAAGACCAATTTCCCATCTCAAGGAGTTTCCAAATACACTCAGTTTCCAGGGTTTGGAATAATTTCAATTTGAATTTTCCCATTATTTTCCTCAGCTGCTTTTCAAACCAGCCTGTGGAGTCTGCCTCCCCAAACCCTGAAAATCCCGTATCAGCCCCCTGAGCCCCCACATCCCTCCATTGCAGCCCCTGCATTTAGTGGAATTCTCTCTGGAGTTACTCATTTGCCTCGCATGTCACTGAATAAAACCTTCTTCTCTCCACCACCAGCTCCTTCTTCTTCCTTCTGCCACTAATGGCAATCCAACGTTTGTAAATTAATTGTGATTTCTGTGTGACCCGTGGTGTGACAAAGGCGACACAGCAGCCCTGTTGAATGAAACCAAGAGGATGAAGCGGGCACTTAGAAGGGAAAACACAGCTGTTTACAGACAGCCAGGTAATCAGAAAGAATAGTAAGGAAAAAAAAATGGGATTTTTGTAGTCTTGCAGTGGGGGGAGTATGGAAAAGGAAATCTTTCTGCCCCACTCCTGGGATTCAGGCTCGGTTCCACCACTGAACTGCCCTCTGGCCCATGGTTTGTCCAAGGCCATCACAGATGTGACAGTCACCTCCGAGTGGTTGACTCCACTGGTGCCTACACCAGATCAGCCAGCTAATCATCGGAGAGTGAGGTTTTCAAACAGAAAACACCTCCTGGGATGGCTGGCATCCCTCTAAGGGACATCTGAGTTTTGCGAAATGTTCTGTCCTGCTTCTAAACACAATATCACTTTTTATCACCTTGCTCGGTTTACTCCAGCTTTCCTTTAAGTTTTGGGGTCAAACAGGCCCCAAATGTCCCCTGACCCAGCGTGCTTTCCTCCCCTTCTGTGTCAGAAGCCGTGAATGTCACATCCTTTTGCTGCAAAGCGATAAATCACTGCTGCCTTCTGACCGTGGGGATGGTGGAAGGCACGATTAATATCCTGCCGTTGCTGGTTGGCAGCAGGTTTTTGGCACGTGGAAGGAAGGGAGTTTTGTAATGGCTTAATGCCCCCTTGCTCGTAAGCTTAACATTAACCACATGCTTAATAAATTTGCTTTCTCCAAGGTGGTGGTGGTGGGGGGGGGGCCTGGAGTGAGTGAGTGACTGAGAGCTGGACTTTTCTAGGCTCTGTGCCTTCAGCGACTCGCTCTGTAATGCTGGGGAAAGTCATTTAAATGTCTCCAGTATGTAAGTTTACCCAACTGTAAAATTGGGTATAATAAGGCTTGCTTATTTTACAGCTAAGGTTTAACTCAGCAATGTTTGTTGTGCGGTGTCAGACCTTGTCTGGCAGGTATAATAGGAAAGGTGTTATAAAGGGGCAGCACGGAGGACTGTCCATTAGCAAAGTCTTTGTTATAAGAAAAATCTCGCTGGGATGGAATACAGAAATCAAACAGCAGCTGACAGAACCAGATAATTATATTTCCTGCAAAATGTAACCTTCCAGGTAATGAGACAAAGGTGCTAGGAAGGCAGGCAGTGTGACAGAAGGACAAGTGTCACTAAGTGCCTGCAGTAAGCTCTGAGGAACCCGTGTTGGTGGCGAGCATCGTGTGCCAAGGACAACAGCCCCATCCCACCACCTGGCCCTGGCATGGAGGACCTTGCCTGGCCATTTGGTCCCCAACAAGGATGGGGACATGTTGTGGAGGACCTTGCCTGGCCATTTGGTCCCCAATGAGGATGGGGAGATGTTGTAGGGCAAAGCAGAGACTGAGTGGTGGGTTGGGAACCCCTGCTGCTGTGTGCTCCTCGAGACCAGGGAAAATGCCAATAAGAGCAACACACTTATTTTAGCTCAGCTGCCCCCAGGCAGGTTTGTTATGCTGAACAGCCCCGTTGAGCAGAGCTTGTATTTTGTTTTAAGTGCACGCATTTATCACCTTCATGGGTGATTTATAACATGAAGCACGTTCAAAGAATATGGGACATGGTTTGTCCTGCTGGAAAGTTTTTTCTTTGTGTTTCTTTTTTGACTGCTTGTTCGCTGAGGGGGGGGGGTCACTGGGGTATTTGTGGGTAATGGTGTTTCACTGGAGGTTGCTGATTTGTTTTAAACTCTTCTGTATTATGTTAAAGGCTGGAGGATGGCCAACAGGGGCCCCATCGTGGTCAGGACGTGGAAGAAGTCATTGCCTCCGATGAGTCCGAGAAGTGGTAGCGATGGGGTGATGAGGGATACGTTGCTCTGAATACAGGTGAGAAGAGAGAAACAGTAGACATGGAGAGTGAAATTTGGCTGTGGATGAAATTTGGCTGTGCCAATCCCGAACAGAATAACCTTTTCTTGCTGATTTCCAGCACTGACAAGCAAACGTGCTGGGAGTGGTTGGGGTAGCTAATGAGCAGCCATCCTTGTTTTGCTGCATCACCGGGGTGGAATCATTAATCTAACTCATGAGGAAACCGATAGGAAAACCCAATTTTAATTGCACCCAGGATGGTTGCACAAGCCACTCCCTGCAGAAGAAACTGCTTTCTCAAGGTGTTTTCACCAAAGACATCTCATCCCTAATTTGGCCAACAATTACTTTTTCATATGGAAACCCCGAGGCCAGGTAGGTCTTTCTTATCCCCGAACACTTGTGTGGTTTTCCTGCCCTAAGCATTTTATTTGTTTGCCTGGTTTCTCAAACAAAAATTCCTTGGTCCAGCTGAATATTTTATATTTGTTTGTGAACCGTGTGGTGTTTGAATCACTCGGCATGAGTCGTAGTAACGTCCAGAAATTGTAGCTGTTTAAATCACAAGTCTCAGATCCATCAGGTGGTCTGGAGGAGGCGCTCCCAGAGGAAACCATCCTTCTGGCTCAGCTTTTCCAAGGAAATCAATGGCTGCTTGCACTTACTGAATGTTTTAGTCCTTCTTTTGAGTGTTAAATTTTATGCTTCCACTACATAGTTCTTGTTTTCAGCGTTAGGAAAATGTGTCCCACTTCTCAAAACTGAAGGGCTTCCAAGGGTTCCAATTAAATGTGACTTTTTAAAGAGTCTTCTCTGCTAAGGGTCACGTCCTACGCTTTGCTTCCTCAGCCTTCATCAGCGGGGAGCTTTGCTGTGTAAAAACTGCAACGCTGATCATGATAGTTCTTATTTTACCCTTAAAAATGTCTCCTCCGTGTATTAATCTTCCCGTTGCAGGTCGATGCGAGCTGGTGGCTGACTGCCTGGGATAGAGGGGGCTGTCCCCCCATCACAGGGCGGTGACAGGGACATTGCAGACTGTCCCAAAAGCTGCTGGTGGGGGACACGCCATGGAGCTGGGTTCGGACAAGCTCACCAGCTCCTGTGTACACGTCCTTCAGCCAAACCTCCCTTGCACACGCACAGCCAGGTAGGAAAAAAGATGGTAAATGGATAAGAAAACGATGGACCAAATAAGCAGACTGAAATAGCAAGTTTAAATTCCGCCAGGGCTCAGTCTGCCAGCACAATGCGTTCCATTGAGTAAAGGGCAACGTAGAGAACACTGTTATTGTCACAAGCGTGGCATGCTGGACGTGGAAATTCATCAGCAGCCCCTCTGAGCATAAGAGCAGCGATGGGTGAGCAGAGATGCTCCCTTTGTAGAAAAGAGCAAGGACCATTTAGCTGGAGCGTGGCTCCTGGCACTCAGAGAACCCGCTCTGCCCCGTGGGGATGCTGCTGATGGGGGTGCTCCTCAAACAGCAGAGGAGGAGCTCCAGCCCTGCCCACGGGATGGCCAGCTGGGCCAGCAGCATGGTGCCCAGCTAACGTGATTCCCAAGAGATGCCTTAAAATCAGAGCTAATCCAAAGGTTATGGACTTTGGGAATGGGCTGAATAATAAATATTGTTACCAAAAGGAACCGCCAAGGAGCTCTGACGCTTCCTCACACCAATACATTACTCCACCACGTCAATCTGTTTAAAGGCGCTGCTACTTCCCACGGTTTCTCCTTCCTTATTTACTTAAAATCCTGTGTAATGTTTATCTTACGGTCCCTCCGACCTTCCACTTTTACTCTTCCTCTTAGTACAGTCTGAATTTTCTTTGTCCTTCATGAACAGTCTTCAAAATCCCACGCGGTCATCCCGGTCTGCTCGTCCCGTTTCCTGGGGACTCCCGGGAGCATTGCAGGGACTTCAGCCAAGCTCAGCACCGGTGGCTTCCTCCTCCCAGCCCGGTGGGGACCAGCAATGCCCCCGAACAGGTTGCCAGAGGTGAAACCCAAACTTTTATGCACTCTCTGTAAGTCTTAATGAACCTTGTAAAGCAAATGCTCACCGAAGTATATCGAGTCCCAGCTGTTCTCCCCGGGGAAGATGATAACCTGGCAGAAATTGCACGTTGTTTGCTGAACGAGTCTTCATTTCCCGGGGCCCATGAAGATAGACGGGAGGTGTTTGTGATGGGAAATGCTTGCAAAGGGATCACAGCCCCTGGAGAGTGAAGCTCCTTCCAACACAGTCGTGTTTCCTTTGAAAATCCTTTCTTTTTTTTTTTTTTTTTTTTCTTTTAAACCACCATGCCTGGTCACTGCCCCTAATCCCCTTGTAGTATTCTTTTTGATTTTCAAAAGGGGAGCACCCACCGGAGGGGTGTACTCCCCATAGGCAGCTTCGTAAATTATTTTGGGAGTCTTTCCTAGGGCAGAATCGTGTTTCCAGTAGTGAATCTCAGGTGCACCCCTGAAGAAATTCAGATTTTTTTTCTCCCACCCCCTACCCCAATTTACTAGTGCTGACATTATTTGAAGTGATCATTGAGAGCATTCAGAGCTGAGCTGAGCAGAAGGGCAAGGATAATACCTGCTGCAGCAGAAGATGCATTCACACACTACCAGGTGCAGATGGCAAGTCCTGGGACAAAAACAAAGCCAAAAATAATGGAATGGGGTGAATCTAAAAGGAAAACTCCCTCTCTTTTGAATTTGATAGCTGAAATGCTAAAGCTAAGCAACTTCTCCAAGTTACTTGTTAATAATCTACAAATGACATTAAAGTTCACATTTCTAGCAGTTGTGGTGAATGTCTGTTGTGTAAAGTTAAGGAAGAATGTCTTTCTTTGGGCTTGTGCTACAGGAAAAAGGTAGGAATTATGCTCTTACAAGCCACTAATTAGTTTCACCCTTCAAACAAATAATTTTCATGATCCACTGTAATACTTAAGACAATAGGAGTCACTTTAGTTCTCAGTGGAAAAAATGTTACCGTTTTCCATAACAAATTTTTGGCATTACAAAAGATCTACTATCATCAGTTACTCATTCGTAGACATGAATTGCCGTTGTTGTTATTTTTGCATTGGATATTGCTATAAAAGAGAAGATACAACATTTCTTTCAGGTGGTTTTTTTTGTTTGTTTTGGTAAATTGCAAGTGGTGATTTAAGTTTCCGCATTCAGGTTTATTTCTGTCTCCCAGTGGGATAATATAATCAACAGTACCTACTATGTTTTTCATTTTTAAGAAAGGATGGATGATGAACCAGCTCTCCTGCATGTTCCGTATGAAGTTAAATTAAATATGTATTTTGATCATTATTTTTTTTTGTTAGCAGCAAATGGATTTTATTTAGTAACACAACCAAAGATGAGAAATCCCAAAGGTGAGTTATTTACTGTTCAAATTCCCAGACAGTAAATTAATGAATGCCCTTTAAATGAGGTGAATTCTAAATTTTTCTCCTGCAGATGAAGTGCCCCTGGACTAAATGTGAGACTGAAAAAGGCACCAAGCTCCTTCGTCTGATGAAATCTTAAGCAGTAACTGACTGGGGATCACTGAATGGGCTTTAACATGTCTTGATTGCATTTGATAGCCCATATGTTTAAAATTTGCTCATGTAGCCATATGCTGAAAACTTCCCCAAATGCTATTTTTTTTCTTTAGTTTTGGTCTGTTTTGAAGTTCTCAGAAAATGACAGTCTCATGGTGTGACCCCAGCTACTCCAGACTGTGCCAAACATATTGTAGCCAGTCGCTCCACGGTGACCCTGAACACATGGAACACGTAGGAGTGAACGTTTTTAGTGGCGAGAAGCTTGGCAAGTGGCTGTGGGGAGAAAAATGAAGAAAAATGTTTGGGTGATGCTGTCACTATTATCCCTTAAGAGAATCAAGACTTTGTGTGCCTTTTCCTGTTATTATCACTTTTTCTTGCTTTTTCTGAGCCACTCCCTTTGCTGGGCATTCAGAGGGGCTAAGCTTAGCCCAGTGAGTCTGCCTGCCTGCCCCTAGACTCAGTGGAGACAGAGGGGTTCTTAAAGTTGGCCGTTTATTGAGTATGGAGGTTGGCTGAAAAGATTGGGTTATGGGGCTGGCCTGAACATCTACCTGCCTTAATTTTCTCATATGTTTGTGCCAACAGTCCTGCAAGAAAGCAGAGCTATCAAGGCATGAGAGTAGCCTGCAAACATCATCGTCTTTTCTTTCCCCTGCTTCAAGGATGTGAGGACTGGTGGTAGTGCAATTTGGTACAGTGAGCCCATCAAAGGGGGGTTTTTTTCATCCTTTTATGGTAACAGCTCCATATTAAGCCATGAACACTTAAAAAAGCCTTACTTAGTTGCTATAGAAGTTGATGCAGTGTAGCTCCATCTCCCAGTGCCACCAGCTCTTGGTAATGGGAATTGCTCCATGTCTTAAAAGAGTTGCTTGGGCAGTCCTGGTCATGCCCAGGGTTTTCTTGCTTGTATGTTGGCTCATCTGCTTCACACTTGTGTGGGTTATCAGTGGAGAGATGTGTTGCTGTTCCTGCAGGCAGATAGGTGACTTCTCATCAATCACTGCTCAGCACCAGAAGAAAGAGAGTGGAGCGGAGACACCTCCTGACTTCCCTTTTGTTTCTGGGTTAGTGGAGTAGAGAAGGTGCTCCCATAGCCATGGCAGAACTCTGTGTCAGCTGTATGGGTTCAGATTCATTTGGTTTGTTCGTTTCTTTCAAACTTTTATTTTTTGATGACTTCTAAAAAATCCACGTTCGAATTTGCTCTCAACTCAAAAAGCAGAAAGGTGGTTTTGCGGTACACAGTTACTTTTCTCCAGCAAGATCAGGTCCTTGTTATTTTAAAATCATACATTTTGAGGATTTTAATGATTCAATGAAGGAAAAAGAAAAATTGTGTTTAGATTTCAGTTCATAAAGCATGCATGTATTTTTTATTAGTCTGTTTTGAACTTAGAATCCTTGTAGGAGGATTCATAGTTTTCATTTTCAGCATTACCAAACCATTCAGCCCTTCTCAGAGCAGGCTGGGGCCTGACTCTGCTCCACCAGGACCTCCTTAGAGCAGACCTGGGACCGGCTCTGTAGCTTTTTTACTTTCCCACAGAGAAGTTAGTACACGTATTTTTCATTCTCTATCTCTAACGTGCTTGGAACAACCTAAAAACTTCACATGCTGAGTTCATTTCCCTCAAGCATTGGAAAGGCTCCCTTCCTCATCCCTTTGAAGAAAAGAAACCAAGATCTCTTTCCCCTTATCAGTAGTTTTTCTTTTCTTCTTTTTTTATTTTTTTTTGTTTCTTCAAATTGCCTCACGCTATAATAGAAATGTGTTTGTGATATCAGGATAACACGATGGTGGGTATTAGACTCTGTTTGCAAGTGTCCCGAAAAGACCTCTTACCAAAAATAAAATCATTTAAGGAGTGAAAAGTGAAACAGGTTATGATGCAGAACTGTAGCCCATCCAACCAAAGAGGTTCCTTTCTCTTTTTCTTAGAAATAGCTGTGCAAAAATTTTCATTCATTCAGAAAAAAAAAGTATATCCTGCCAGAAGGATATTATAATTGATAACCAAACTCTAATCTCTCTGTACAAAATGTTGTGCATCATCAGCACACAACCCTCTTCATGTGCACACCACTATAATTTTATATTTTCTTCTTTGGGGCTTGTTCATGCCCTTGCATGTATTAAGTTTCTTTCTGTAGAAATGATTAGATTACGGACCTCCTTTAAGGTTTTCACCTTGCTTTTGTGCAAGGGAGATTTGATTTGAAACTCATGAATTATCAATGGTGACTTCCCAAGTGGCATTCTCTGGTGAGCCCTGCGGGACCCACTGCACCGATACATGTAGATAAACAGGCAGAAGGAGCTCCCTCCCACACCTGCGTGTGTTTGCAGGGGGTATAAGAGCGATAGTTAAAGCTGAATGAATAATGCAAACTGGAAAGCATGTGTTTTCTTCTCCATTTTCTGTTCAAGTGTGCATTATGTGCTCACATCTGCTGGGAAATGCCATTTTCTTGATCTCTTTGTGCAAGCACGAAGCAACTTTCACTGAAACTGAAAGGCAGCAATCTGAAAGTGCACAAAGGAAATGGTTTCCTGACCTCAAATACATTAGAATATGGAACATGGCAATATAAAATGTCTAATCCCCCTATCAGCGCTGAGTCCTTAGTCTAAATGCTAAGTGGGAATGCCACGGCGTAGCATTTAGACCGAGGACTCCAACCTGATAGAGGGATTAGCCATCTGATATGACAAAGAGAAACAGCCGGTGTTATTAGAGTTAACAGCAGCAAAAACTTTCTGGAGGGAGATTAAAAGCTCGTGCTTTTGAATTTCAACCAGCATTTCCTCGGGTCTGGGGCAAGCAGAAATGTGTCCCTGCGGCGACGTCCTCACCGGTTGCTGGAGGGAAGTGGCATTAACCTGTTGCTGGAGATTGCAGGAGACTTTTCGAGGAGAGGAGACTATTCCACATCCTATTTTGGTGGTGTTCTGGTTTTCCCAGCTCTGCTGGTGATGGCCTGAATCCAAAGCCCAACAAAAATGACATCTTTGTCATCTCGCTCCCAATCCTTCCCGCAGCCTGGTTGGTCGGGCTGGCACATAGTGGGTGGACCCTGCTCGTCTTTTCTCCACCAGCTACATGAAACAGTGTGGGGTGGGATGTTGTGTGGTGGTGGGTTAGCTCAGATGGCTTTTTCTGGTGGGAAAGGAGGGACTGGCTGATGCTGGGTGGGAATTCCAGACGTGTTTCCATCCATACCTGCATACAAACGCATGGTAGGACCTGTGGTCCACGTAGGACCTGGTAGGATCCGAAGTTCACAGGAAATCAGTGCAACAGGGTCATGAGACCAATCTCCTACATTTAAAAATTAAAATTTCATTACTTTGTCTGGCTCTAAAGCATTTAAGGTAGGATAATAGTAAGACAGGACTTCAGCATCAGACATATTCCACACCACGTAACAAGATCTTCATTTCTTGAATGAAGTTCAAGCCTTAGTACCTACCGGGCTGGTGGCTTTGGCTGAAGTGGGACATCACCTGCAGGCTTAATACAGCCATCAGTAAACGGCTGAGTGTGCTGTGCTCTGTCTGCCCTCCACGCTGACACCGAGGAGCAAATCCTCTGTTTGTTTTTGCATCTGTCTGACAAAGGCAGTCTGCAGGTAATTTTTCAGAAGTGATTTAGAGCCACCGCAGCACCGTTAGCAAACAGACTTGACACGTCAAGGCCTCCAACGTGTTAAATGTTTTGTGGTTTTTCTGCCGGAAACAAAGTTAATGTCAAAATACATTTTTTGATGCTTAGGCACGTTCTAAACGCTCGCCAGCAGCTCACTGATACGTCTGAACAAACAGTGAAAATTCATTTATAGAGCTGTTAGCAGAAATGTTTGGAAAACATGTTTTATCCTCTATTTCCTACTGCACCCAGGGCTGGCTGCCCAGTCCCAGAGCTGACTGCCCAATTCTGACCAAATTGCAAAGAAAGCAGCTTTTTAATTCAAATTACTATTTACAGTACGCTTTGGCAATCCTAGGAAGTTTTTGGGGCTGTTCCAGGGTTGGAGGCTTCAAAGTATCGAATTATCTTCCATTTCGCTCCATTATCATTAGTCAAACTGTGTGAAGGACAGGTTTTAGTGTTGGTTTGGATTTTTATGCTGTAAAGGTGCAACCCAGAAGTCTCTAGGAAAGAAAAAACAAGTTTCACCCCCTGCTGCAGGGCTGGTGAGTGAACGTCTGTGCTTTGAAGATCCATCCCATGCTGAAGCTCTGCCCAGTGATGGAGCAGTTCCCCCTTGCTGATCCCTGGAAAGATGCTGCTAAAAATCCCACGTCTAAAATCAGTGCCGTTCACCTTCCTGAGAGCTGGCGACAGGTTTGCATGTGCCCTTGGAAATCAGAGCCCTGACCATCAGGACAGAGCAAACCCAGCAAGAACTTGGATGGGCCGGGAGCTGAAGGCTTCTTGCTCTTGCGTTGGGTGAGCAGCTGCAGGCTGGACTGGCTTGGGTGCATGCTAATTTGGCTGGGAATTGTTTTAAGTGTGCTCTGCTGACCTGGAGGCAATTTTTACCTCGGTCTCAGATCTGAGGGAAAACCCTCTCCCCTGGTGGGAGCAGTTGCGTTGGGCAATATACAATGGAATAAATATATATATATATATATAGTTATGCGACTCCTGAGCAACACTTTCAGCCCCATGCAGAGTTGGAGGTGAGAACATCCTCCACGGACAGTAGCTTTGATTTTACGTCTTGGAGAGGCACTGCAGCACAGCAGGAGCTCAGCCAGCCCCAGAAGATATTTTCCAGCATCTGGCCACCACGGAGGCACCTCGCGTGGGCGAGAACTCTGCAGGAACCCCCTGCCTGTTTGGGCACCCGGGAGCCCCCTCCATCATGCACATCCCTGCTTCACGCCTGGAAAGGCTGGAGTAAAGTCCTTTAATGTCTCAGGCTCCTTTTACTCATCCCCGGGATGTATCTAATACCAATTTGAGGAGGTTAACATGCAGCACCAGGAGTAACTTCTGCACTGCACAGTGATGAGAGATGCCATGCAAGTGCCAAGTATTTTTATTATAAGGCACTTAATAATAAAGTGTGCCTCTCAGAGGGGAAAATCCGCAAATAACTCTTTGCAGTAGAGAGGGCACTCGGTTTTGTATTGCAATCATCGCTCAGAGAATACCCCGGAGAAATGTTTGAAATGAGTGTGATATCTTCCAGGGAGATCAGTGTACTTCCAGAGGGATTTTGCTCAGAATCCTGTGAAGCTTCTGTTCCTATAGCTTTTGATGGCTTATAGCCTTCTCTATTTCTGCCATAATCCTTCATTAGGTTTTGTCAAACTGTTCCAATTGCTATAGCAACTCTAATGAAATCTTGCTCCCTAAATAGCCACGCCAATTTTATCAGGTCAAAATCTGCCCTTTACAGCTAATTCTCTACCTTTTGACTCTACTTTTTTTTTTTTTTTCCCTTTGAGCAGAGAGTTTGCTGTGAGAAAGAGCCCAAAATTATTAACCCAAATATTTTTTTTTTCCCTCTTTTCAGCTTAAATGGAAGGATTTGTTTTAAAATCACGTGTATTCAACTGATGTGCACAGGAAAGACAGAGCCTCCGGAGATGCAAGCTGCTGCCTCTTGTTCCCTGGGATGCTCTTGCTGGCTGACCTGTGTGTTTAGAGCAAGACAATGAAAGTTCATCATCGTTACAAAACAGAACGTGTAAGATTTCTACCAAATGCCCTACCAATCCGAGGAGAAGGTGTGGTGTGTATTTTACGATAAAATTCCTGCTCCTTCTTTGCAGCGGGATCTGATCTGGCTTGAATTCCAGCCCCTGACGAGGCAGCCCATGTTATATTTGAAGTCTCCCAAAGTTCTCCATCCCCCCTTCTGCACGGAAACCCAAGACTTGCACTTTCAGAACCTTCACTGGCGTGAGAGTGGGGCTGTAATTGAATAGTAAATGTCTCTTTTGCCACTTCCCTTCTGGAATAATGTCTTCTGTGCAAGCTGGAAATTTTCTTCCACCTGCTGCCAGTGAACGAGCTCTTTAGGCTGGATATTTTAAAATAATTTGTTTAACTTTCTGAGTGGGGAGGAAAAAAAGATGAAAATAAAAGATGGGGTGACACACTCTGCCCCAGGTTTCGGCTGCGGCCAAATTGCACCATTAGATATTCCCCAACTGGACAGAGATGAAATTATTCTCTTTGGCTGGACAAGGGTTTTTTTTTGTTTTTTTTTTGTGCTAAATGAATGACTGAAGTCAAACCTGTAAATGACAGTGCTCTAATCATAAAACCGCTGTATTTCAAAAGTTTTGAACAGAAAGTAGGGAAACGCTGAATGAATTCAGCAGCTGAAATAGTCTGCCTAATGCGTATTAAGGTGCTTTGAAAGGGCATTGTGAAACTTCCATTATATCTTCCTACATTTTACATGAACCGAGGCCTTCCTCTTGCCTGGCTTGTCTATATCTCTCCACAAAAGAAACGAAAAAACTTTTCCCTTGCCATTGGAGAAAAACGGTTAAAAAAACCCCTGAAGTAGCACATATTTCCCCAAATCAGAGAACTGCTTAATAAGCACAATGCTATGGAGTCTGGGCTAAATTAATGTTTTCCTTTCGGTTGCAGACCCTCATCAATTTTAGCACCTGAATTTCATTAGGGATGGGATTTTTAAAGATATTCTAGGAGTGGAAAGGAGGCAGATCCCCAAATTCTGCTAATGCTTAGTGCAAGTTTCAATACTTAGTGTTCTTCTCTGGTGGTTCACAAGCCGTGCCATACACCCGTAAGTCTTGCTCCAACACCTTGGGTTCATCAACGTCTCCTCCAAACCCAGCACTGGGATTGCACTGGAAGGGTGATCTCAGCACAATGGTTTGGAAACTATTGATAATGACAGAACTTGTAAATAGGATCTCAGTCTCCTGGGATGATGCTGTGTGAGTTAACTGCTAAAGAGCGAGCAGAGCTCTTGCAACCCTCAGTTTGCACCATCATTTACAGTATCTTATGCTTCTTCACCTTCTCGGAGGGTTGCATGACCCAAGGGTTACTGCCATCCTCTGTAGAGTCTCACCCTCAGCTCCCAAATAATCTCAAGGAGTTTGGGAGGGAGGAGGAACACAGGGTTTGGGGTGATATGGTGCCATCAGAAAGCAGCAGGGATGTTCCTGTGCTGGACTCGATAACAGAAGAACTGTTGGGTTTGAGAAGCGAGGGGGTGTCAGTGACCTGATGGAAATGGGGAGTCTCTTGCCTGACTGCAGGGAAAATCCCCCAAATTGATAACCTTGACAAGGCTGCTCTCAGCAGTGCTCTCGCTCGCCTACAGCTGGTTCCAATTTCTTACAGTGTCTGATGAGATTTACATCACCTGCCACATACCCTGTATTTAAACAGCACTGGATCCCCACTTTCAGATCAACATTTGTATCTCTTTGGGGGAAAAACCATGTAAATACCATACCAACAAAGTCTAGCTTCATCAGAAGCGGTGCATTTTTTGGAAGATGATGCAGGTAAGCTGTATGTCTTTTGGAGAAATCAACAGTTTAAGAACTGCTGAAAACACGATCGTTTTGCATTGCAGACTGGTAGCAGCCGCATCAAATGAAAGGGGAAGGCTGGAGGCAGTCGTGCTGAGATCTCTCTGAGAGGCAGTGGCTGCAGAGAGAAAGGTCTGCAAGGCAAAGTCAGGAGGATGGTGTTTGAAATCAAAGCTGATTAAAGTGAGAATATTATGATGCCGGGGGAATTTAAGAACAGTAGATGACAGAAAGCCAAAAAAGATCTCCAGAAGCAATGTATAGATTCCAATGGTGATACTTCAGTGGCTGGGAAAAATGGTCCGAGCTGAAAGAAAAGAGGCTGGTTCCCACCTCAGCAGCATTGCAGAGCAACAATTATTGGCTTGGTTAAGCCAAACTTTGAAATTCTTCTTAGAAAAGCACTAAATTCTTCTTGTGTCCTAAATTCTTTTTGCTATACTCATGCATTCAATTAAATGTCTGTTCCTTAAATGCTTTATAATAATCTCATGTCACCTCGGAGTCTTACAGGAATATGCTGGTACTTGAGAACTTTGCTTCCCTGTGTTACAAAATTTTGATTCCTTTTATAAGTTGTCTGAGCTCATTATACACGTAATAAGCTTCTGTGGCCAGCCACACCGTCTCAATTCTCCACAGTTAGCAAATGCTGCTTTGCTTTAGCTTCTGCTAATCATGACAGCCAACCTACTCGCGTTACTTAAACCGCTAATCCTGTGAAATAACTCAGTGTCACTCTCCAGAGCAGATAAAAAAGCAAAACAAAACTCTCATCTAAAGTGTAATGTCAATCACAGAGAACAGTTATATGTTAAATGCTAGCTACTGGGAAAGAAAAAGCCCAAACCTCTCAATTTTGTTCATAAAAATCTCTTTAGTTGTGAGTTTTCGCAAAACGCTGTTTAATTTGATACATTCACGAAGTTAAATTACTATTTACCAGAAATTCCTGTGTTACCCACAGTAATTAAAGCTTCCTCATTCCCTGCCCACCTCAGTCGGGAAGCAGGAGACAGTGTTTCTCAGTCTGTGAGCTGGAAAACAGTAACTTCTTCCTCCCAGTATTTTTTCTGAGAAAGGTACTATAGAGGAATTGAGACATCTCCAGTACTGAAGATCACTTAAAACTAAATGTTTTGCCAGCTAAAAGAATTCTCTTGATACTTTTCCCTTTGCCAAATCCCATTTGCATTTCTAGTCTTATTTACCTGGACATTTTCCCCTGTCCGTTCTGGGAAATCAGGGGTTCATATTCTGGAAATTGTGCTTCTGGAAATAACTTCTGAAACTAGGAAAATCTCAGCAGCCCAGAAGGTTGTCCCCTACGCACCCTCTTTATCTCCAAGGCTCCTTTGGGGTGTAAAAGTTGTCAGGGGGCGAGTTTCTCATCACCAGCATTTCGAGGAACTTGTGTTTAGCTTCTTTTTTCTTCTTAAGTGGCAGCAGCTGAGCACAGATGTCCGGATTGGCAACAATTATGAACCCAATTAACCCAGTTAATGGCACCACAGCCCTTTGTGAAGTGACAGATTATTGCAAGCAGCTATGCTACAGCCACTCACCCTTGTCGCATGCCCTTGTGCCACAGAGAAAATGAGTGGAGGTAGGAACCACCAAGTGATTAGCCCTTATAATATTGTTAATTAAGCACCAGTAGGAAGTTTGCCATAAAAATGGAACTAATCTTCTTCATCTATTTTGTCTATCCCCTGTTTGGCAACTGTGTTCTTAGATCACGTAAAATAATCTTAGTCCAGTGCATGGGTAGCAACTTCAGAAGAAGGTGTGAACATGAAAGAAGGTGCCAAGTGCAGGGTCCTGCATCTGGGACGTGGCAATCCCAGGCACAAATACAGGTTGGGTGGAGAATGGCTGGAGAG
>JAOQGH010000051.1:41705080-41728888 GCA_025769975.1 Gallinago jamesoni
TGCCCCATCCCTGGAGGGGTTCAAGGCCAGGTTGGATGGGGCTTGGAGCAACCTGGTCTGGTGGGAGGTGTCCTTGCACATGGCGGGGTTGGAACTGGGTGATCTTTAAGGTCCCTTCCAACTCAAACGATTCTATGATTCTATGATTCAGGAGGTGTGATCCAGCCACGGGTTATTCACTGAAGTGAATGCATGAAGTGAATTCAGATCCAAAAAAATCCTGAATTTCGCTGGGGCCACCCATTCCTGCATCCCCATGACAGCGGGTACCACGTACCATCAACCAGGACAGCCAGAGGAGCCAGGAGCTGGAACCCACGTGGGCTGCTCAACCTGAGGTATGCTAATTTGCAAGGTTACAATTACACCCTGATATTACAACCCGCTATTGCAAAACGGCGAATGGTTTCTCAGCTTCCCCAAGACCGCACTAAGCAGGTGAATGCAAACAGCTGGTTTTTGGGGTAGGTCTTCCTGCCATCCCTTTTCTCTCTTCTTGTCTGGTTAATGACTTTTGTTACTGGTGGATCCCATGCTGTTTTCCACAAGTGGTTCAAATAATTTTCCCTGAATTAACCAGCTCAGGACTCCTGCCACCCCATTCACTAGTTCAGTTTCTCCCTTGAATTAAATCTTTGTTTTTTTTTTTTCCCGTGCTGTGTCACGAGGCCCATTTTGCAGCAGACTAACCCCAACAGCAGAGCGCCGTGGGAAATGGCACAGGCAGGGAGCAAAGCTGCTGGTACTGAAAGAGATGCTAAAACCACGTTTCAGAGGAGATTTTAAGAAAACTACAGATAATATCTTGGACTGTGTTATCTATTCAGATTAAATGGAGTGCAATCTCTACCCCTATTGCTACCCCACTAAATGCATTTAAAAAAGAGATTTATTTCCCCTCCTTTTATCCTTTCTTTCTCCTTTCCTCATGCACTCCGTGCTACTTAGGAGTTCAGGTTTTATCAAAGAAATAAAGTAGTTTAGCATGAAACTTCTGCACTCTCTGCCGTCTCCGGGAGATTTCTGGACTAATGTTCATTTATTTCAAGGCTCTTTTCCTCCCCTCTCCTATTATGATTCGGGACTTCAGGGATCCATTTTGAAGGCAGGCTTTAAAGGTTACTCCCTTTAGTACCTTAATACCTCTTACTCTAAGGTTATTCTGCCATATTTTTTTTCCTTTTAGAAGTCTTCAATTTTTGTTTTAATTGATAAATGTCTCTTCCAACTCTTCCGAAGAGAGCTTCGTGCTGCTCTTCCAGCTCTTTCCCTTAGCACATCCCATTTCTGATTGCGACCAACTGCAGCAATACTCACAAATCCTTTAGGATTCCTCTGGGAATATACAACCCGCAACAAAGTGGTGGCCATGAACACGTAGGTCTTTCTGCATCATCATCTGAAACCAAGAACAAGTCTAGGCTTGACCTCGTTCTTGGTGTATTTGAATTCATTTATTTGGGAATAAATGGGAAATCGAGCCTTGCCAGGACAATAATGCTCATTATGTAAACTAATTCAGAACAGGCAGCAGTGTTTGAATTTGGAGTTGACATGTTTCTCTGATTCTCCACCTTTAGGAGAGCACAACCCACCTCCTGCTGAGTTGAGAACCCTGTATCATTTGTCGCCATGAAAAGGGCAGAATGTAATACATTTAATATTTAAATTCATGATTTGTTGCTTAGTTACATACGTCACGAAGGAAAAGCAATAATGCTTCATGATTTATGTAACAAACTGACAGTCCAAATTTTAGGGCTTGAACATTGAATATTCATACCATGTTTATGCAAGCTTTTATCTACAGGGGGGGAAATGTCAAGAATAAATTCAACATCTTGTCTTGAACATTTTTAAGACGACTAAATGAAACTTGACAAATAAATTATAAGTTAGTCCGAAAACTTGGCTGAGTTTTACAATTATATCTGTAAGTGTGATTGTGCACAGGGTAACTCTTCCCCTGAAATTTTATCACCACAATGATGGACAGATTCTGCTCTCTAAATTCTGCTGAAATGCACCTTGTATTTGACTGAGGGTCTGTGCAGGCAGAAGGTGTGCTTCAGGAAGGGAAAGAATTGACTATTGAAGCATAATGTCCCCAGTTCCTCAGGGAATAGTGAAAATGCATTTCTCTTTGTCTGTACCCGGTACAAAATATCCCTAGGACAATAGGAGAGCCTTTTTTTTTTTTTTTTTTTTCCCAGAAGAGCGGATACTTGGGAATCTGAAATAGAAATGCCTTCTCCATGAAAAATGTACAGCAGTGCTTAAAAAGTGCTGTCTACTGAAATAAGGAGATTTGCAGAGTAAAGAATAAATGCAATTCCTCATTACTTCGGATGAAAAGGTACTAAGATTTTCATTTTCAATTGAATGTGATAAATTCTTCTTTTTAAGGAATAATCTATAAATGTAAAAGATTTATAAATTCCTCTAAAATGCATACTTTCCCATAATATGCCAGGCTCTCTGTTCTGAGTAGCGATCAGAGATAGGTGAGCTTCTCTTTTTTTCTTTTGTGTTAATTTTTGTACACATATGCTTGCAGCAGTTCAAGAGCATGATTCAGCATCTAATGAAGTTAATAGCAGCATTCCATAGAGTCTGTATCAGGCCTTTAAACACTAAATATACTCTATAGAACTTTGGCAATCCCCCATTTCTTTTTATTAATTTAAAGCTTGTTCTGTCCTGCACGTTAGGAAGGGATTTAAGCTAATCTGACAAGTACTGAAGGATCTGGTTTAAATTGCTGGCTCCTGCTGTAATGTCTGGAAGGAGGACAAACCATGTCAGCTTTGTGATGTGACCGAATTGAAAGTCTGGAACTAAGGCTGAGTGGTCCCAGCACTCTTGTTGTGATTATTCAAAGTTTACAAAGAAAACTACCCTGGTGTCTGTCCGCAAACGTGCATAGAAAGAGTGTAAAAGCCTTCCTTTCTCAGCTCTGCCTCTCTGAGCTGGGTCATTGAAGAGAATTATTTTATTTAGATTATTTTAGGATGCAGCCTTGGACATTTTTGTATGTGAGCTGGTATATATTTTTTTCAGCCAAGTTTCATTCAAACTAAGAGTCCAGCAACAAAACCCAGACGAGGGACCGATAAAGCAATGGTATTTAGGGACTCATGAGGCCTTCAACAGGCACAGCCTGTGAGCCCCATGGGAGCAGCTCCGTTCAGTCATCTCCAGTTCACAGGGAGGAGCTCCAGGGTTCTTCAGAGATCAATGGCTGACTTGCCTGGAGAGTTAAGAGCCATTTGACCATAATAATGGGGCCTCATATTGACTTTGTGATGAACTGGACTGTGTCAAGGGAATGTAAACAATCTGGGAGCTGATTTGAACAGATGAGCTCCACCATGGCTCAGGAAGAAGAAAATATACTTCACCTGTCAAAATACACCTTTGCACAATTTATGAGCTGAGAGTGTTCAGTACAATGGAAGATAAACTTGTTACGGGAGCAGTGAAATGCCCTCTAAGAACCAAAAGACCTGGGGCTGGTCTTCACTGCTCAGTCAAGTGGACCTTGAGCATGACCCATAGCTGGGTTGGAAGGGAACCAGGGAAAGGAGATGGACTCCTCCAACTGACCTTGTGGGGCAGGGAGGGAAGGAAAGGAGGAGATAGGGAGGACACAATGTGAGGTTTCATAATGAATATTTCTTCTTCATTTATTTTCAAATTCATTTTCTTCATTTCATTTTAGAATATTTCTTCTTCAGTTGGAAATGAAAGACCAGCTGCCTTTGTTGTATTTTTATAAGATACTGTTTCCTATTTGTTACAGGGAAGTTCACTGTCAATCATGGGAGGTGGAAATTGGCCTTTCTGTGTGGGACGTTCCTTATGAACCTCAATTAGTCTTTTAATGGTGTGACTATAAAAGTTGAGGCCCAGCTCCTCAAAGGAAATTACCATCACAAGGGGCCAAGAATGCTCTTTCACCTCCTGTGCTGGAGGAAATATTCAGCTCTATCTTCTCAACGTTCAGTTCTATCTACTCAGAGCTACCTCAGGGGCACTGTCAACTTATGGGAAAGAAATCATGCGTCTGCCTGTAGAAATGATATAATCTGGATCCCAAGAAACTTTGGTTAAGTCAATGTGTTGGTTGCAGTGCTTGCTTGCTGAGACAACAGAAATCCCTTTAAAGGCAGAATTTTTGGAGCAGAAGCAAAGTAGAAATTCTTCAGGAAGGAAAATCATAGAAAAGGTCCTTTATTTCACCAGTGTCCTGCCATACTAAAGGTGCACCTGAAGAGGAATAGATATTTAAAGCACATTTGTGTATTGACGATAATGACTTTCCACCTAGGGAAGAAGTTGAACCATCTGCTTCCCCAGTACACAAGAAGACAACAGAAGACAAAGTGTTTTAGTGTGTAAGTTCTGGAAGACAGATTGTCAATAGCCATTGATGCATCCAAAATGAGAGGTTCAAATGGGAGCTGGTAATGGATTTAGTATGTACTTAAAAGGTGTATTCTGTGACCCATTGTCAATCCAAGAGAGAATTGTTCATTTTCATATGTTAGGTGGCTAAAGTGGCTTTTGCTCCACTCTTCCATTAACCATAAACATATTCAATGTAACTAATTTCGTTAGACTTTTCTCAATAATATCTCATACATCATAAGAGTCTCTGTGATCAAGGTAGTCAAATGTCTCATTTCAGACCATTAATCTCAAGTCCTTTTAAAGTGACCTGTGTTCTCCACAATAAGCGTCTCCAAAAAAGTAACTATTATCTTATTTTTGTATTCTGGATGTAGCAGGGCAAGGTGGACTAATGGACTCAACATAGAGTTATAATAAGTAGTGAACCATCACGGGCAGTTTGAATGTTGTTTTTTCTTGACCTATGTGTTTTTACTTGGGTGTTTCCACTGTAGGAATGCAAAAAATGTTTTGTTTGTTTGTTTTTTTTTTTTGAGAAACTATGGAGCTATTTTCCAGCATAACCTATGGAATCTGTTTGTGAGTGACTTTGGCTTGTAGCTTCAGTGTCCTCAGGAGCTGTGAATTATGACTGGTTTTTATTGTGTTTACACAGTTGCTACTCTTTGTGCTGGTCTCTACCTTCTTGTTAAGAAAAACCCCTAAATTTCTTACATCTCACCAGCTCTGTTTTCCATTCCTGATGCTGTCTTGCTTCGTTCTCTTTGGGCTCAAAATGAACGTCCACTCCTTTGTCTCATTCTCCCCTTTTGCTGCTCTCCCTGTTCCAGTGCTTGATTACCAGGGACTAAATTTGTGAAGTATATTTAAATGCTTAAACCTTTTTTAAGCACCTGGCTGACTTTTTTTTTCCCTACTGTGATTAGGATATAGGCCTAAGTGATTAATCTGTCTTCTTGAATAATGACAAAAACGTTGCATCAGCACGAGAGGATCTAACCTTTAAAAAATTCCCCTGGGAGTGCCTGTTTCTGCTGGGGATTTCGCTGCCAGTCAGAGCAGTTAATAAAAAAGGGAAAGCCAATAACACTGCCAGAAGTTTTTGCCATATAAAAGTCAGAGAATCAGTTAGAGGCTGTCAAATGTAATGTATGACATTATTAATATGAAGAATTTCAGATCAAAATGGGGCTTACTGTCCCAGCGACTGGGTCATGTGGAAGTGGCTGAGGAAACAGAGAGTCCTCAAGTGGAACATCCAGAGGAGATGTGCTTGGGCAGACTTCACAAAGTCATTAATCTTAGCATTTCAGGAGGATAAGAAAATGAAAGGTAGCAGAGGAGATATTCCAGCAGTAGTGTGAGCCACCCCTGGGGTGTTTTTCAGTCTTTGGTGTTGGAGCTTTTCAAGATCACCATGACAATGTGGGAAGCCCTTTCCTTCCTGAGGGGCAGCATGGGCTGGGGATGCATGGATAATGCTGAGGAATGGGGTAGGAGCCCACCCAACTGCCCACCAGGTCCTCTTGGCTGGTCGCAATGCCAAGGCACCAACACCATGAAAGGCAACCTTCTTGGACTTGCCCCGGAGCTTCTTCTCCTCTTTTTTAAATGTCACACTCAGAAAACATCGGTTCAAGCCACACAGGAATTCACAGTGCCTGGGAAGAATTAATTATGCAGTCATCATGTTTTCATAAAGCCATAGACTGTTTATTCGTTTAAATATTTGTCTCGTTTGTTTCATGTAAATGATCACAACTCTGATTATCTGAACGCGCTATGTAAATTCAGCTCCCATCTAGTGGGACGAGGTGCTGGTACAGCTGGTTGGAAACCAGGCAGCTTAGAGAAATATTCATGAGACGTCCTGAGCCTAAAAATGGCTCGGTAACTTATGGAAGCTTTTTAGCAGCTTCTGTTGAGTGCACAATTTGTTTGACAAATCCCATCTTCCTTATTGTGTGTAAATTATCCACCAAAAAAAAAAAAAAAAGGTGCTGTTCTTAAGCCTTAGTTAGTTTTAAATAATTCCTCAAAGCTGCATAGACTTTCTCATGGATGTTTCCTTGCAAGGTGTTTCTTTGAGTGCAGAAGGGACATGCTGGGCTCCTGGCAAACCCCCGTTCCTTGACTGGGCATAACCTTTGGAAACAAACTTCTGCTGCATATATTTGGCTTTAGAAATTTTTTTCATGAACGTTCCCGAGTTTCTCGAGCAGGTCTCTGGTGGTCCCTGGTACCCTGGGAACCCCAGGCACCCTGTGGCCCTGGCACCATCACCCTAGCCACTGCATGGGGGGTTTCTGTGTAGAGCCATGAGACCTCATGGGGAATGAGGGCTGTGGAGAAAAAGTGCACGACTTGGTAATATTTTTGCTTATATAAGCTCCTCATCAGGTTTGAGTAATCGTTTTAAAGCAAAATTGATTCTTGTCCTGCTGTGTTAGTGGTTTGGTTTTATTTTCATTTAATTTAATCTTCTTACATAAAGGGCAGCTAAAATGCTTAAAGAAAAAGGCTGGTTCAGGTAACATCTGCTGCTTCGTTGTGACTTTTGCAAGGAGCAGTATTGGTGCCACTGCAGAGGAGGGAAGAGCAGTTAGCAAAGACATCGACAACATAAGTCTCCATCCCTTATTACCTCTAATAGCTGTTTTGGCCAGCAACATGAGTAGGTATTAGGTTATAGGTAGCCATCAGTCCTTTTGACAAACTGGATTTTATTCCTGTGATCTCACTGCCCAGCAGCATTAACTGGTGAATGCTGACTTTATTTTCCCTTGTTACGGGTAAGCAGGGAGGTCTGTGACAAAATCCCTGTCTGGAAAAACTCTTTGGTACCGAGGTGTGGATTTCCCCCATGGACACTCTGCTCCTCTCTCTTCTCCACTCCTCATTCGTGCAGATTCCCCGTCCTTGGCAGATCTGCTTTCCTTCATCTCACCTGTGCATCTCTATGGTTGAGCTATGAAATAAAGGAAGATTTCTCTTCCATAGAATCAGAGACTCGTCTAGGTTGGAAGGGACCTTTAATACCATCTAGTCCAACCATCAACCTAACTCTGATAAACTCATCACTAAACCACGTGTCTAAGCACTTTGTCAACCCATCTTTTAAATCCCTCCAGGGATGGACCTCAACCCCTTCCCTGGGCAGCCCATTCCAAGGCTTAATAACCCTTTCCATGTAAACATTTTTCCTAATCTCCAGTCTGAGCCTCCCCTGGTGCAACTTGAGGCCATTTCCTCTTGTCCCATGGCCTGTTCCTTGGGAGAAGAGACCGACCCCCCCCGGCTCCTTTCAGGGAGTTGGAGAGAGCCAGAAGGTCTCCCCTCAGCCTCCTTTTCTCTAGGCTGAAAAAATTGCTTTCCAAGCAAACTGAGATGAGATGCCTCCCTCTAGAGGCCAGGCAATATCTACTTTAATATTTGGCACTTTATACAGTTAATCTGTCAGCAGCAAAAGGTACTGTGCTGCACCACCTTCCTTAACTCACTGCAAGGGATTATTTGCAAGATACACAGGAAAAACGCCCTTCTCCTGTCGGAAGGTTCCCAACTCTCCAATTGATGAAGCTTTTTCCTCATTGTCTATCACGAGCCGTTCATCAGCTCCTGCCTGAACTGCAAAGTGATCTTGAGATGTCTCAGGGGTTCGCAGGCTGCGTGCCCTCGTACCAGGGGAAATCACGGAGTGTTTACTTGCTCGGATACTTTCCCTCATAATGTAATTGTGGAGCTTTTTCATCAAGGATTTAAAATACTTGTTGGCACAGCAGGGAAGGTCTACTCTGCTTCTCATCCTGGTGGTGCTTGGTGTCTTTAGGGACAGCTGTGTTCCTCAAGAGTCCAAACTTCCCCGTAGTGTGACTTTAGAGCTCTTTGTGCTAATGGTATTTGTCTTATAATGCTGTATTAAAAAAAGGTAAGGGGGAAATCTCATACAGGAGGGAAAGGTTGTACCTGGAAGATTGGTTCAGCTGTGCAGCCCAAAATACCTGCTGCTCTTTATGGTGTAAGGACACATAACTAAAATTCGAAGTGGCATATTGTATTAGATTTCCTCGAGATAAAAATCGTGCCGTGTGCTTTTTGTGATGTCTTTATTACAGTAACATTAGAGCATCAAAATATTACCGCCTGCTGATAATCTGATAGAAAATATCCAGCTTGCCTTGAGTGAGAAAATATTGAGTGCATAAAAATGTTCCTGCTTTCAGTAAACCCCGCCAACAATGGAGACACCAATTTGGTTGCTTTAACCTTGCCTGGCACCTTGGATTCCAGAAAGGTTTTGACTGAAGACCTGCAAGGACCGAGGCACTGCCTGTTCACAGCGTTTTCAATTAAAAACAGGTGGGATCAAGACACTGTACTTCAAAGTGCCCTGCACCGTATAAAACCTGTGAATATAATACCTTCTCCAGTAAAAACCTGTGACAAGTATGATCTATCTTTCAGACATCCTCATTCTGGGCAAAAATTAAAAATCTAATTGCTGATAACATTAAAAAAAAAGGTTGGTTTTTTTTTCAGCTTGCACTTTTTTTGCTTTAGTTTCTGTTGTTTTGTGTTGTGTTTTGGACATCACCCATAGGTCTCGGCTCCTTGTGGGGAGGCTCCACCACGATCTCACCGGGATTGTGGAGAATCACAACTAGGTATTTTCTGAGTAAAGGAGATTGTCTGGAGCCCAGACACTCAGGTCAAGATAAAAATGTGTGTTTTCTCAGCTCATAGGCTGCCAAGTGTGGCTAAAGAGCCGTGGAGATCCTTGTCTGCAAGCTGTGCCCCCTTGCTCCTCTGGAGGGTTTTTCGTGAAGCTTTTGCCCAGTAATGACCAAGCAGCAATGGTACATCCAGCCAGATCCCAGATGGAGAACACTGGCTTGTTCGATCACATCTTCCTGCAGCCATACGTGGTGTGAGATGTCAGGGTGTCTACATTCACCCCATGGCTCGTAAGAACTGTGTTTATAAAAAAAAAAAAGGGGGGGTTAAAACAGGGATTGGAGACATGGCTATGTCTATCGTAGATCTTTATGTACGTAGGGGATAATACTCAGAAAGAACAAGGATGCTTTTCCCCAATTGCTATTCTTAAAGGTATGCTGGAAATCAGGACCAAGCAGCCCAAAGTGGAGCAATTAAGGTTTTTGCAGCCGATTGTGCTCTGCAGGAAGGAAAGGAGAGAAGGGGTTTTCAACTCTGTGAAGGTAAAATACCCCATCGGGGGAAACCTGCCCTCTGAGCACCGAGCTGAGGTCAGGATCCAAGGATCCACGCTGTCACAGTTGCAGCTGCAACAGGTCACGAGCATCCTCTGGTTGTCAGGGGAAGAGACAAATGGCCAGATTTTTTTTCAACCCCTTGCAATATATCTGTGAGCATGAATGACACTGCCTTTATCTCACTGGCTGTTAAAAGCACTGCCTTTTTTTGTATCTTTTGGGTTTTCAGCTGTGTCTCTTCATTTGAGCAGAGAAATATTGCCAATACGTGGTTACGCAGAGGTAAACCTTCTGTCTCCCAGGCGTGTGTGGTGTCGGAGGTGCTGGTGTTGCTGGGATTCTTCTCTTCCCATGTGAAGTGCAACCTCTATTTTTCTCTGAAGAGGTGTTTGTTTTAAAATCTGAATTAGCATATGCTGTGCAGGCAATGAGCAGAGGAGAGAACAGACTGGAAGCTCCTGCTTGGAGGCAGTGCTTCAGATTTTGGAAAGGGAGAAGAAATTACACCAAAAAGAGCTTGGTTATAAGGCGATGGTCACCCCTCGATGACAAAATAGCAGGACTGAAAGAGGGAGCAGAATTAACACCAGATCAAAATATCAGGCAGAAAATTAATCGAGGAAGGAAACTATCTGGGTTGATTATGCTGAGCATAAATTCCACCTGGCTGGTGTCACTGAAACCAGAAGAGGAGATGGGTATGACTGGAATGTTAAAGTCATTTTTTTTTTTTTATGATTTATTTAGCAAGTTCTGAATGGGCCCAAGGGGAGGGGGAGTGACACTGTCAACCATGTCGTTGCTTGTTGGAGGTAGTGACAGCTCGGAAGCCAGTCACCCCCTGGGACTAGGGGTTAAAATACGAGCAGATAAAGTACATCTCAGGGTACTTGTTATAGCTGCTACCGACCCCAAATTGTACCCTCAGAACAGCCGTAAGCACCCAGCTCCCCACTCTCCGCTAGCGCATCCTCACCCCGCACCGATGGTCTTATGTGGGACTGTAGAAATGAGCTGAGAGTCTGCTGCTTTCATAAGTATTGCATTTCAAGAAAATGATGTATTTAGATGTCATTTTAACAGGCCTGGAGAATTTGATCACCAAACCTAAACCGAGCCCTGGCTGAATGCACGTTGTCGTGGTTTTGCCCTCTCGAAGCTGGGTTTAGTGTGTTCCATGCATACAACACCAGCAGCGTCCACGTGTGTGTGTGTGTGTGTTATCCTCAGCGCACACGTGTGTGCACACACGTGCAGTGACACACGTCCACACGCTCTCTCACACGCAGAGTCCATCGGTGGAGGCAGAGACAAGAAGCTGGAAACTACAGGACCGAATCAATGAGAAGGAATTTAAACAGTTCCAATTATCATTTACGTTCCCTTGATTTAAAAGCCATTAGTGGATACCAGGGAAGTAACAATTAGGTGTTAAGAGACTGAAGGCCAGGTTAATTTAAGAAGAAACAGGTTGATTCTCCAGCAAAATATATGAAGAGAATCTCATTTAATTCCATTTAGATATTTCATTATATTAGAGGTATATTTGCTATGGTACATATCTTCGATTATCCCTATAAAAGCAACATTAAGGGCATTTTGCTCTTAAGTCTGTAAGGGAGGATGAAATGGAAAATAAAACCCAGGGATGTCCTCTTGGAATGTTCTTATAAATCTGAAATGTTAGATTTACAGATTGCAGGAAGATTAGCTATTCATATGGCTACAAGGGATGCCCACAATTATACCCGACAGAGACAAACACTTGGGAAAGGTTTGTTAACCACATGCTTTGGTTTTCATTTAAATGCCAGGAACCCAAGTGGGGATCATACAGAGCAATATAGACCTGAGTCTGTATGTCCTCCCAGCAGATACTTAGGGTAGATGTTTAGATTCTATATTAAGAAGAAAAATCTTGGCTCTGATCTGAGCACTTCTGGGTGCCAGAAATATCATGCACAGAAATATTCTGTGTGTGCCAGTGGCAGCGGGTGTGGGAGTCCTGCTGGAAGCAGTAAAGAAATAGTGGCTGGGCTCTGGGACAGAGAAACTCTTAGCAAAGGGTGCAAAAAACTGTGTTTTCCATGATGAAATGTGGAGAAACTGGAAAGGGGAGAGCCCCAGCCTTGATGAGTGTTACCCACACTCAGGACAGAGTAAACTGGTATGCTCTGATATAGAATCATACAATCATAGAATAGTTCGGGTTGGAAGGGATCTTAAAGACCCCCCAGTGCCACCCCCTGCCCTGGGCAGGGACACCTCCCACCACACCAGGTTGCTCCAAGCCCCCTCCAACCTGCCCTTGAACCCCTCCAGGGATGGAGCAGCCACAGCTTCTTGGGGCAACCTGGGCCAGGCTCTCACCACCCTCAGAGTGAAAAATTTCTTCCTAATCTCTGATCTAAATCTCCCCTCTTTCAGTTTAAAACCGTTCCTCCTTGTCCTATGGATCCACTCCCTGATTGAGAGTCACCCCCCCCAGCCCCCCATTCCTGGGTCCTGGGCAGGGACCGGCTTCAGGGCCGGTTGCTGGGAGGTGCTGCAGGTCCAGCTGGCCATGGCTCGACAGGAGGAATAATGAAAATAGAGAATAATGAAAATAGAAAATAAAGAAAATAGAAAATAGAACAGTTTGTCTGACTGCAGCCGGTGTCGGTTCTGGGTTATTTCTGCTCAGCCAGAACCAGGAGGGCAAAAGATGCTGCAGAGCTGCAAAGGATGGGGCTGAGCCTTACAGTTTCCTCCAGGTTTTGGGTTTTTTTTTTTTTCTTCCCAATGGCAACATCTTCATCTCCTGAAACACGTTTCTGTCTCAGCGATGGCAGCAAGCAGCGTGTCGTTGCCGCAGCCGCCGCTCTGGCAGCATCACCTCAGCGTTATTGTTTCAGCCTGAATGGGTTTGTCTCGACCCTGCTCGCCCGGCCTGACGCCTTAATTGAATTTCTTATCATGTCTGTATCTACTTCCAATAAAAGGGTGAAGATAGCACATTCCTCAAAGCGGGATATTGCGTGGGAAAACTAAGCACCGCAGCCACAGCCTGGGGAAGCGCCATGAGAAGGGAGGAAAAAGGAGGAGGTTGAAGATGGGGATGAGCCCAGGAGCGTCCAGAGTTTTCTGGTGAGGTGTTCCTGGTAATACCAGTTTGCTGGCAACGAGCCTGTAAAACCGGTGTGGTCAGAGCCGGTGAGGAGCCAGGGTCCCAGCTGCTTTGGTCCTTCACCTGGGCTGGGTAAAACTTGTTTTTCCAGAATGTTTTCTGATGCTGGGAGCTCTTGTGTCCAAGAAAAGTGTCCTAGGAACCCTTCTTCTCTCCCACCCCTCTAAGCTGGTGTCCTCCTGTCTAGAGGTTTCCAACAGACTGATCCCCCTGCGTGTCTGTGAGGGGTGAGCAGGAGGTGCAGGGTCAGACCTTGACAGAATCAGGGAGTGCAATGGATTGAAATTGGCTCTTTCAGAAAAAAGGCTGATGGTATCAGCTATTCCATAGTAGTTCCGTGCCAGGAAAAAAAAAATAGAGTCATCAAATGAGAATGAAACCGAAGTTGATGAATTCATAATTCGTTGCAAAATATGTGTATACGTATGAAGTTATATATATGTGTAAAAATATATATAGATATCTAGATGAAATATATACAGGCACACACAAATATGTATACCTAAGGTTTGCTGGGGTTTGCTGGCCAGTCCCACTCTCCCAGCCCCCACTGGTCCCCGAGCAGGCTGGGGGGTTGCTGCTGCCCTCGCACCCAGCTCAGCCCGTCCTGCCATTCACAGCCCCCTGGGGCTCAGCAACGGGAAATGTTCTCATTCGCTAAAAATTGCATTTTTTCATGTGACATTTATTTCACTTGCTGGTTCTTGTTGTCCTTATTTTCATTAATGAGAACGCGCAGAGGGGACCCTGCACAATTACTTACCGTGCTGAATCCAATATGAAATGGTAACTTGGAGAGATAAAAGGCTTTCTAATGCTTTATCAGTTTCTCGAGCTAGCTATTCCTGTTTCTATCTTAAGCTTTAAATATTTGCATTAGGATCCAGATTGCAAGTAACTGGTCTCGGAATAGCATACGAAACAGGGAATTTTAAATGGAAACGTGGAATGGCAAGCGTGGCATTCTGGAGCTGGGCTTATCTGAGTGCGCAGCAGAGATGCTGCACTCTGTGCTGAAGCAGCTCCCACCACTCAAAAGGACATTCAGCAGGGCAAGCCGGGTGCTTTTTTTCCCCCCTGACTTGAAAATGCAGCCTGCCTTCCTCCCATCTTCCTTTCATAACGCGTTTCAATCCAGACACGGGATGGAGAATTTGGGAATCTATAATCTCATCCAGAACTACTCTATAAATAGAAATGATTTAATGCTTTTGTATAAATTTATGTCCACTCCGTGGGTTGGGTTTAATGTGAAACCTGTTTTCCGTGCACCTGGCTGGGAAGCCCGCAACCGAAAGCTGTGGGAATGATCCAATTTGTATTTTCCTGGTCGTGCGGGCTGGGTTAGCCACGCTGATTGCCGGCGAGCCAATTAAGCAAGCGCTTTCTCTCTCATTCTCCCCAGCAAAATCACATTAGTCAAAACAGCTCGTGCACAAGTGGTGTTGTGTCACATGTAACGAGGAAATAATTAAAGAACCAGCCATTCGGATTGAAATGTGGTGCTGTGGAAGGGGAGCCAGAGCCGTGGGGATCTTTGCGTTCCATTGCCATCTGCTGGGTGTCTGCAGGGGGGGGTGATGCTGGTGCTTCTGGTCCCCAAACCCCAGGACATTGGGGCTGTTGGTGTGACATCCCCTGACAGTGATGCACCAGGTGGGATGGGGGCTGAAGCTGAGTGTGTTTGGTAAACAAAAAGGCGATGTAGAGCTGTGGGTTTGCTCTGCAGCCAACGTTCCCATTGCTTGGCCCAGGAGCCCCTCACACCAACCGAGAGAGGATGCCCTGGACCAAGCTGCTGAGCTTGCGTGGTTTCCCATCCTAAAAGCTTTTATTTCACCTGTGTGATGTGCGTGTTTATGAGACAAGCTGCGAAGTTTGGTGCCTCTTTGTATTTCCAAGTCCTTCCCCTAAGCCTTGGTGGGGGGTGCATTTTCCTGCAGCCCTGCCAGGGATGATGGGTGGCTCCTAGAGATCAGCGCTGCTGATGGTGCAGACGTGAAAACCAGGCTTGCTATAAAGCCCCTCTGCCCGGGAGTGAGAGCAGCGGTACCTGCAGTCACAGCATCTCCCACTGCAGCCTCTCGGAGTGAATTTACGGAGACTGGGGAAAGCACAAAACGTAACCGATGAGCTAGAGGTCAAAATTAGGGCTGGGGATAAAGGACAAGAAAAATCCGCGTAAATAAAAGGAGTGCTGACAGCAATGGGAAATGAATAATTTCCTACAGCAGCTACTGCTTGAAGCTCTGGCGAAGGGCTCGGGGAATTACTCACGTCGTGCTCATTCAGAGTTACCAGCCCCAGCCCTGGCAACTGCTGATAAGAGGAAGATTAGCACCACTCGCTTCGACGTGAATGTGTTCTAAAGAGACCCAGAACAGCAAAGAGCTGCAGGACACGGGCTGGGCCGGCTGTTGTCCCCTGTTTCCCCTGTTGTCCCCTGCCTCGGTGGTGGGGTCAGCGGTTTGGCGTTACAGCAGGGTCCAAGCGGATCAGGGTGGGGGGTTCCACAGCCTTCTCTGGCAGCCGGGGAGAGTTTCACTAGCAAAACCTTCAAAAAACCAACTTATGGCCAATAGTGACAAACTCAACCTTTTTTATTTCCACCCATGAAGTGTTTTCCATCTTTAAAGCAGTTGGTAATTGCTGCTGTGATTAGTTCACGCTCTATACTTCTGAAAGCAAACAGTAAATCTAAGAGAATAAGGGGGGAATTTTGCCTTGCCAGACATTTACAAGCATGTATTTCCTATAAAATGCCAGCAAAAAATGAGTCATCTTGTGCTTTCTGCAGGTCCCTTGGTTAGCTCTTCCATGGGATAAGTCCTCTGGCTGGGATCTTCTGTGCAGGTGTTGGTGGTGCAGTTCTCCGGGGGGAATTACCGCTGAGTCATCCCAAACTGCTCCGTGTTAGCACAGAAGGTAATATCTCTGGGTTTTATTTAACTGAGTTGTACTATGTTTTGGAAGGTTTCCCACTGTAGAGATCATAGGATATGCTATTCTTTATTGATAGATAAACTTGTTATATATACATATGTGTGTGTATGTGTGTGTACACACACATATATACACCTATACACATGCACAAATGGCAGTTATTTTAATGGTAGTACATAATATATTCATTTTTTCTATTCTGCATTTTTTAATAACACAACTCGGTTTCCTACTTGCATTAAGGGACTTCATTTTGCAAAATGTAGGGAGCCCAATCTAAAAAGGCAGGGCTGTGTGTAGAGCTGCTCTTTCCCTTTCTTTTTGTGTATACATACATATTTATATAATACAATTAAAGAATGAAAATTCTTTTGCCTGCATACTATAGTATGTAGGCAAAGCTGTATTTCTCTTTAAAGTGAATACAGTGAGAAAAAAGCCATATTCAGACTAAAAGGAAAGTGAGAAGGAACACTGCTTTTCATCTGAAATACTATAGAAGTCTGAGGAAATTTTTTTGAGGTTATGTCACCCTCTGCACATTTAATCAAGGATTTATGAAATGGAGCAGGATTGGGGGCAGAGCTTTTGTTTCATGTCTTCTTTTTGGCTCTCTTCATCCTTGTTCATGCTTCAGCAAGCTATTTTTTATTTAGTTTTGTCAGAGCCATGAAAGACAGAGCGTGGATTAGAGCCCTGAGAGCGACTTTAAATGCAGCTGAAACCTGCACTTGGGAAACTGCACTGAGAGTAAAAGTGTCCTAATTGAGGAGATTACTTCAAGTTTAACTAGACATCTGTGACAAATATACCTCCAGAGATGATAAATCAATATTATTACTGCTGGTTATTTTTAATTTAGGTTGTTGGCCTTCAAAGAGGACTGCGCTACCTGAAGTTGGAAGTTAGAAGGTGGTGCTAGACTGGGAAGGTGTGATTTTGAGTGGTGTTTTATCACAGGTGAGTTATTATACAGAAAAGTTTTAAAAGCATATCTAAGGTACACTGATTTTTCTTCTTCTTCTAAGCAAAAAAAATCTATGTTCATGGCAAGATCCTTTCTTTACTAGACTGATCTATATTTACGTCTATTTGCCATGACCTTGTTAAGGGTTCTGCAATGATAAAGAAATTGTAGATACTTTCAAATATAGTATTAATTCCCTGCTCAGTTTAAAAATAATAATAAAGGCAAATAAAGCAGAGTCACAGCTAGAAAATTAGTGTTACAATTTCCCAACCTTTGGCTTTTTAAGTCACTTCTGTTTATTATTTTCATAACCATCAGACCAACCGCATTTGCATTTTGGCCTAGGAATAAAATCTATACATTCATTTTCATTAAGAGGATTATATTGTTCTTGTCTGAAACAATGCAACAAAACATCACAATTACTCCAAGTGATCATTGCGAGCGTAGCCAATAATTAGTGACAGATTTGGGGGGAAAAAAATCCACTTGGGAAGCATGATAATTACCCACATATTTCTTTGGGTCAAGCAGCCATGTTACATCAAACACTAGATTTATTATTCCATTTAAATAATTTTGAAATAATTAAGAATTGTGTTGTGCATCTGAGTGAGCGGGTCTGAAGTACAAAATCATACATCTAAATTATGAGCTGAGTGGAGCATTGCCAGCAAGAACGAGAAATGAAATACTTTTCTCACTTCTGAGGCAAAAAAGGAGTGAATATGTATTTTCTGCCTCGCCATATTTCAAAATAATTACCGTTTTGTTTCCATTTGTTTTCCTGTGTCTGAGAATGTGTTAAAAATAAGCAAAAAGGCTAAAATACAAGTCCTAACAATCTTGGGAAAATTTCAGCATCTCTGCAGTGTTGGCACCTCTAGGTACCCTCCGAGGTAATTACTGTGCCAAATACAGCCTTGACTGAGAGCAGGATTGCATGAGGGTTCGTTTATTGATATCAATGTATATATAATAACCTCAAAGCAGGGCTGGATACCTATTGAGTGAGAGCTACTGAATGTGTATAGGTTTCACGTTGTACCCAGAGATTGTACCCAGTCACCCCTGTGTCACCTCCAGTGCGTTCTTATTTGTGTGTTTCCAAGGGATGAGTGAAAGATGCCTGTGTTAAACTCAACAAAACAGCATTTTGGCAAAAATAGTTACTTTTAGACACTCCAAACCCGATGTGTTGGCTCAGTGTTTTAATTTGACATCAGTTTAATGGCAGCAATTTGGAATGTGTCCCATATCTTCTTCTGTAATTTCCCCTTCCTCCTCAATATACAGTGAATCATCAGAAGATGTTTCTATAAAATATGTAATTTTTTTTTTTTTCTGAGTTAAATCCAATGAGCTGGAAGCAGTGAATTTTTTTTTTCTGCATTGCTTTCAGCGGAATTGGTATCAGTAATGTTTGCAGCAGAGAGCATGTATAGGGCTCAGGATGTTTTATTATTTTAATTGCTGTTCAATGATGGTTAAAATAATTGCGATGGAAGAATTAGGGATTTGCAAGTAAAAATACTGCTTCTGGAATAAGAGAAATGTTGAGAGGAATGCGGTTACTTAAAAACTGGTAATTTTGCACAGAATTTAGTAATTTCTCTAAGGATCTAAAAATTATTAAAATTACTGCTTGTAATGTGAGTGTGTTGACAAGTACCATCAGTTGTGCTCCAGTGCACATTGCGGCTTCTCCCATCAGTGCAGACACAGATTTAACTCTGAAGGTATTTCCATGGAACATGGGGAAAGGAGGTTCCTGCAGCCCCAGGGGCTCAGTCATCATGCTGTGGAGCATCACTTGTTTTTCTCCTTTCGATGAAAATCTTATTAATTTCATAAGACGCCTTGGTAATGAGAGGAGAGTCAAATGGTGGTTTAGGAATTGCAGTGATTTACAAAGGAGGATGCTGGGACTCAAGGTGACCCATGGGAGAATTGGGGATGGCAGTGTGGTTTATTGGTATTTAATGGCTTGGAGGTGGTGCCCTTCCCCTTGGGCCAGGCATGGTGCCACCTGCAGGGGATGGATCCCTGCTCAAATACCTTGTGGAGAATCTCTGACCAACAGAGAACAGCCAACGTTCCTGGCTGTGGTTTCCTGGAGGGATCCTTAGGTTGATGCTCATTCACTGGTCTGAAAGTCAAATCTCTTCCCTCTCCTGTCGCTGGCTGTAACTGGGCTTCCAGCTTAGCATCAAGCATCAAAATCCCATGTGGGGAATTTTTTTGCAGCCTCTTGTTGTAGTTTGGGGATTTGTGCTTCAAGGACTTCATGAACAAAGAGAATAATGTTCCCTGTTCCAGCAAGGTCAGTGGTGCTGCAGAGAGTATATAGTCTTTGTAAAGGGTACTGCATTTAGCAGCAGCATTAAACAGCCCTTTTTGGTAGGTTTGGAGTAATCAGTGCACTTCAGAAAAGCAAAAAGTTGTTGTTTTTCTTGGTGATGTTCAGCTGTATTAGGATGGCTGACTTGTGTTCATTTTTTGCACTGCTTACCCTTATCAGGTGCTCATAAAAGGATCCGTGTACTGCTGGGACATGACATGCTGTGGGTGCAAAGAGCAGCATGTCCCCCATAAATAACACAAACCTCTGCTCCAGGATCCCTGATCCTCCAGGCAGAGAGAGTTTATTCCCCAACTACCAAAAGCTTTTAATAGTTGAGTCAATGGAGCAAAGTGCTGAGACTTTCCCCAGCACTGAGAATGAGCATCAACTCTCCTGGACTCATTGTGTGAGGGGCTGTCTGGAATGAGGGATAAAGCATTATAGGATGGGACTGTAACATGGCAGGTGTGATAGCTTCTGAAAGCACTTTTATCCATCTGCAGGCTTCAGGGGATCATTTCTAAGGGCAAAAAGACCTGTTTAATGGAGACCCTGCCCGTAACATTGTGCGAGCATTTTCCACGTCTGTAAGGTTCAATAACCGCAGTCGTGTCCATCATTGCCAACATCAAATATCACTATCAGGGCAGAAATTAAAGGCAGGTTTTCTTCCAAGCATTTCGGGCAGCCCCCTTTGGTCTATCACCCTGGAACATCCCATGGTGTGTGGGGTGTGAGGAGCTTCCAGCCTCGATGGGACAAGTGGTTGTGAACGAGCCTGGAAGGGTCTCTGGGAGGTGCATAATACCACTGCAAATCCTTCCCAACAGGCAAATTGGGGAAGAATCTGTATAAAATGATTCAAGCTGTGTGTTTCAGACAGGGCAGGTGCTGTTTGCTGGGCCAAGTCGCAGGGTGAGCCTCTTCAGGGGATAAATCCACTGCATCAGGCTGTGCTAATGCTACCCACAACGGTATAAAAGAGAAGAGAAGAACGTCCTTTCTCTACCTTGGGCTAAAAAGTACATTCCTGTCTGATCTGTCTGTGCTCTTGGTTCAGATTTTCCCCCAAACCTGCTGGCATCCAGCTCCATATTCTTTAGAAATGCCTGGGGTGAAAGTGCCACCAGCCCCGTGAAGTCTTCAACATTAAAGCCTTTAATGCTCAGAAGGACAGAAGTAATTCTGTCCTCGAATGGTTGATTTCTAAAAAACCCAAGGGGCACGATGTGCTTAGTCACATGGGAAACCAACCAGACAATTTTTTTTTTTTTTTAAAGTTTATATAATATATATCTATGTGTGGGTTTTGAAACATGGTGAGTTTTTTGTTTGTTTGTGGACCTGGCGGGGCGACAGCATCTCCCTCAGGAGGCTGCAGAGATGTCTCCAGGGATCAGGGCTACTGAGGGTGTCTGGTTTGAGTTGAGCAGCCCCAGCAGCCCCCACTTCAGGAGCCTCTGCAGGACTTTGCTTTGTGATATCTGAACTATCTATTTTTGTTTTCCCTGCCTGCATGGCAGAGGTGTCAGATCCGTTTGCCTGCACAGCGCCGGGCGGCTCGGTAACGCACGGGCTTTCTCACTGCTATTGTATTTCAGATTTTCCTTTAATTCTGGAGTGAACGGGATTTACTGCTCGCAGAAACAAGATCTGTTCAAGTTGCAAAATGTCAGCAAAATGAGTCATGTTTGCTGAGGAGGTGATGGGAGAGGGCTGTGTTGGACAAAGCCAGAGGAGCCGATGTACCCACCCCACCTCCTGCAGTGACAGGGTTCAAGGCTGGGTTGGATGGGGCTTGGAGCAACCTGGTGTGGTGGGAGATGTCCCTGCCCAGGGCAGGGGGGTAGGACTGGATGGTTTTAAGGTCCCTTCCAACCCAAACCATTCTGTGATTCTATAGGCAGAGGGATGGTGTGATGAGATGTAAAAAGACATCACTGGTACCCATGAGCTGGGTAGCACCGATCCCCATCAATGACCACCGTGCTCCCCAGATCTGTCCTGGGGGAAAGGCACAGCATTATCCTGCTCCCACTTTGAGTATTTTGATTTTTTTCCCCCCAATTTCTAGCAATTCCACTTTTCTGCTGCTCTGCCTCTCCGGAGTTTTTGCTGACAGGACAGAACTGCTGGCAGCAAACACATTATTCATTGTGATTGAGTGCCTAGTAATTACTTTATATATTTTTTCAATTCTCAAATTAAAACCATTTACTAGTAGGAACAGATGTTAAATTCAGGACTCTTGTTGATTGTTAGTGTGACACACACATGAAATGTTTTAAATGAGAAGGCTGATTGAATTTTAAATATGCTGATCACACCGGTGGAATTGAAAATAATTGAAACTGGGAATACCTGAAATATTTCCAAGGAGAGAAGACAGAGGTGGGGTTTGTTTTTCAAACTCCTGATTGCATAAATCATGTCAAACCCCGCAGACTAAATACAATAATTTACTGGATGTTAAACTACCAAACATGAGACTTGCACGGTTGTTACTTCAAAATGGCAGGAGAAAAGACTTTTAAAAATAAGGCAAAATCTATTTTCAAACCAATACTTCAGATATTATCCACACACTTCTAAGAGCTTGTTTGTTTTGTTTTGTTTGTTTATTCAGTAAAATTACATTTTTCAGGAAATCTGACCATGTTTCTTACCGAGGGCTTGGTGCCCATCGTGAAGGCTGAGAGATCTCTCGCGGTCCCTTTGCCTGGGGAAAGCCAGTTTCCCAGACTGCAGAAGGTGATGGTTTTGCTCTGCGAGGGCTGGGGGAACAAAGAAGTGAGCAAATCGTTCCAAATCACCCACCAAATCTCCGGGCTGGAGGTAAGGGCAACCTATCACTGTTAAAATCAGGAATAATTTATTATTTTTTTTTATACTTCTGTGGACAAATTTGTCTGTGAATGTATTTGGCATATGGAAAAAAATATCATCAATGTATTTTTGAGTAAAATGTCCATTTTAACCACAATGGAAGGTTTTGCAGTGCTACATTTTCTAGTAACCCCATTGTTTTGAAAACCCTCTGTTGGAGAGGTGGCATCCCAGAGATGCTCCTCAGGAACGACCTGTTGGTTCTTCTCCCACGCTTGCCCTTTGGCATGAAGTCTGCAATACCAGTTCCCCCAGTCTATAAAGTCTATAAAGTGGGTTATTTTCCAGCTGTGCAAAGGTGTTGTGTGTCTGCAGAGCACTTTCCTATGTTACAATTAGAGAAGATGCACGTCTTGTATGTAGAGCTTTTAATGTAACCTGACTTCACAGGATTTATTGCATATAAGGAATGAAAATCAGAGTTTGGAAAGTAATACAGTAACAATTGCAATTAACCTCCACAGCCCCCAGGTAACCCCTGGGTGTTGGGTTTAAATCACATTGCTTTTAATTAAGTTTAGTGGGCAAGCACTGCTTGTTCTAAAACATTTCACTGGCACTTTTTCTGAAACAAAATGCTTTAAAGCCTGAATATTGTGCCAGCTTGACCCTGTGTGAACTGATGCCAAAAGGTAACAGCGCGGGGAGAGGAAACACAATTTGAAAAAGCAGTTTTTGAGCAGGTACAACTTTCACTTGTAACAAAGCACTTCGCTATACATGTACTTTCCTCTTCTGTCTGATATATTTTACAGACTTATAACACTTGCTGAACTTCTCAGAATGAGAAAACTCCCACCGAGACAGTAAATTGTTGTTGCGTTGAAGGATCCTTGACAATCTATTGTCACAATACGTGCGGCATTAAAGCAGCCTGGCACCGATGCTGGAGAAAGCCTTCTGACACACGTCGTCTTCTGGGCTGTCATGCTTTATTATGCTCCTGATCCATGGAGGAGAGGTTGCTAATAGCAGACATTGACCCACTGGTGGTAATTGCTGTGAAAACATTATTTGAGCTTATTATGATAATGACAGAAGGAGGAGGCGCTGCCTAAAAAGTTAGTATGGCATCACCAGAGATGCTTTATTTATTTAACTGATTGATCATTTAAAGGTTTATAAAATGCCTTCTCTGTATAATGACGCCGCATTATCATGTGCATATAAATTAAACAGTCCACAAAACTAAGGCGGAATGGTTGTTGCAGAGCTGATTTTCATGTAAAAACTCAAGATTTTTATGGGCTTATTTACATAACAAGTCATGGTCTAGTTGCCTTTACCAGCGTCTGCCCGCCATGGAGCTGGTTTAAGCTGTAAATTTTTACAGTTTGGAGCTAGTGGAATATAAGAGAATGGTTTGCATATTTTAGTGATTTGAAATACTATTTTTTATTGAAGGAAACAGTGTAATTTTCTTGCAGCAGAATGATCTCTTCCCTAAAAATGTGATGCTTGCACTCTTTTCCAGGGCAAAGTTATGACTTTTCTCTTTCCAGTTAATGCCTTCAGACTGCCTCCTCCTCATGGACCCTCCTCTCTACCAGAAACAAATCTACTGCAAATGCTGGGTCTAAGCACACCCGATCTTCTGAAACTGGGGTAAGTATAACTCAGCACTGCTTTCTGACTGGTTACACCCAAGCAGATCTTTCTAGATCTTTACATAGACAAGATGTAGGGTAGGTATGTCCTCCAGGTGGAAAAGGGCACCAGAAATAGTCAAACTGTCTTCATAGAAACGTAGAATGGTTGGAAGGGGCCTTAAAAAACATCCAGTGCCACCCCCTGCCCTGGGCAGGGACACCTCCCACCATACCAGGTTGCTCCAAGCCCCCTCCAACCTGCC
>JAOQGH010000051.1:41728988-41743850 GCA_025769975.1 Gallinago jamesoni
AGCCCTCCCTCTCTCCTGGAGCCCCTTTCGGGACTGGATGGGGCTCTAAGGTCTCTCCGGCGCCTTCTCTTCTCCAGGCTGAACCCCCCACCTTTCTCCGCCCCCCCCCCCCCAGCAGAGGGGCTCCAGCCCTTGGAGCATCCCCATGGCGTCCCCTGGCCCTGCTCCAACAGGTCCAAGAAATGGTCTAGCCAAGAAATCTTGAGGTTCTCTACCAAATTTGATGACAACGGCGTCTAAAATCAGACATGGCTGAGCCAGTGAGGAAACTGCTGAGTGAAAGCTGTGAGCTGAAGCCAGGAGACTGATGTGGTTCTCTTGGCAAAGCAGAAGTGGTGACTCCAAGCAGAATGATGGCCAACGCTACTCTGCTTCTGGATTACCCCTCCATATTTCCTCTAGGCTCAGCCTTTGGGCTCTCAGCTCTCCTTGTTACACAACAGCTCGACTTGCAATCAAAGGACAGTTACAGCAATCTCATTTGTATCATCTTAAACTCATTTGACTACAACCAGAGAGCCCTGGAAATGGATTAATAGAATTTGATGTTCAGCAGAGGCCATTTCCCATTTAAGCCATATATCTGTTGCTACAGAACTTCACATCTTTTGAATCTATTAATATGTTTGACAGTTCTGACAAAATGGCTAAAACCAAGCACATCTGAGGAATTTCTTTTTTCTTTCCTACCTTCCTGCCCTATCTAGGGCAGAAGCAAGCCTGCTTCCTTTTGCTTTGCAACTTAAGACAATTTTTGCCTTTGCAACCCGTACCAAGCCGCAGATACATCAAAATGCTGCAGCATTTGACAAGTTCTCCACCAGCATGGCCAAAACTTACATTTACGTCAGCCTGTATTAAATCAGTCCTGCTCCTTTTTTTAGCAGTTATGACTTTGAACTTCTACATGAAACAGAAACACTGACCCTTTACAGAAGAAGCACATAAATAAACCTTTGCTTAACCATCCTTTAGAAAAAACAGCGCTTTATTGCAAAAAGTCCCTAGTCGCACTCCTTTCTCATGCATTCAAAAAAAAGACAAAACCAGATGTTTGCTGGAAGAGAAAGCAGGTTTGCTACCTTATTTTCCATCTTATTTTTTTACTGGGTAATTCAAATAAGAATGAAAAAAAAAAACCCCAACCCAACAAAACAGAAGTTAATGTTTTGACACACCTCCTCTCTTACCACCTTCCCAGCATCTGTGTTACTTAATAAAAAAGCAATCAGATGGACAGATGGGTTTTCATGTCTCTTTTTGTTCCACAGACCGCAGGGGGCAACATCTGTTTCTCCTTATACTTTTCCCCCCTTGAACGGGAAATTAAATACAAATTGCTAAATTAAAGTAACCTCAGGAATTAACTTAATTAAAAACGAGGAAGTTCAGGCTTGAGCCTCTTTGCTTCTGTCCTTCTGAAGGTTATGCTGCTGGAGCTGAGCCGGTGGGAGTGAGGTCCCCTTTGTGACCATGCCAATATCCACCACTCGGAGAGACCCTGTGGTGGGGCACACATCTGCATTTCCAAAGCTGTTTCAGTGCCATCAGCTGCTATTGATTACCAAGTATCTGATATTGCTATTGGTGGCCAATCGGTGCCAATCAATCAACTTCATTCCTGGCTTTGAAAAGTCAGGGGTTTGTTTGCAGTTTCCTCGACCGGTTCATTGCCCGAATACTGACAAAATACCCTCAGCTTAGGCAAGAGTGATTAAAAGACCAGCTGAAACTTTGGTAATTCAAGTATTTCTGGGGAGAGTTCACCATTCTGAACATCCCTGTGTGAGCATCAGATTCTGATATTCTGAGCACACAAATCATCTTTCCAGATAGAAATTCAATTGCTCTCCCCAGAACTACCTGTTAGAACTCAGGCAGTAGATTAAATATTTACTTGTTCCTTCTCAGGTACTTCTGGTTCACCAGGAGAATTTAAAGAGGTACTAAATGCTGAGGAGTGGCAGGAGAGCAGCAGGGGCTGGGGCTGTGGGTACGGTGGTGGTGGTGTTCCTCATCTGAGCCCCCACGATCCCAGTACTGGTGTCCTCAAAGCCACCAGGATGTCCTCTCCTGCTCTCTCCATGCTTAGGCATTGTAGATAGGGCATACAACCCTTCCTGGGGTCTGACACCATCGATTGTGGAACTCCAGAAGATCTGCTAAGAGCTGATTCAGCAAAGCCATGAAGCCCATATCTAAATTTCCCCTTAAAATCACTGCAACGTGAACAAGTGCTCAGCATTTAGGAGATTATGTGGTTTTGAGTATGAGTGAGTTTAGGTTCAAGCGTGGAGTTATACGTTGGGCTGAAGTGCTTTGAATAAGAGCCTAAATAAGGTCTCCTACAGTTAATTTTATAGACTGGAGATACGAGCAGTGTGCTGGCAACTGAACTAGTAATTTTGCTATTTAAAAATCAAACAAACTCAGTTTTCAGCCTTTAATGCTTCCCCCCCTCTTTATTCTTAGGTAATATCTGTGCAACCATCAAATATTTTGTTCTATTTCATTTCATTAGAAACTGATGTGGCCAAAAGAATTCCGCTTTTACTGTTGATGCCTAGCTAATGTTGTCTTTTATTTCATTATTCATTCCGTTCACTTGGCCTGAAATTGGTGCTTGATTGTCATGTAAACTGCTTCTCAAATGCACTTCAGAACTGCAAAAATATAGGAGTGATCGATACAATATATTCTGGTAGTGTCAGCCCAAAAGACAGGGTACAGTGGATGTTAATAAGGTCAGGCTTTTGATGGTAACCTACACAAGTGATGCTTTTTTTTTGGTGTGACTTGTAAAGGCAGATTACAAACACATCCAGCAACAGTTGGAAAGATTTTTGACATGATCTTATTTCACTCAACCATATGGACTTTATATCTCTCACATCCTTTATTCCGTGTACAGTTTTCTTCTCTCTTGAATGGCTGTTGCTGTAGCAGCTGTGCAAAGTACAGAAAAAGCCTGAAATCTCAATGAAAGAGTGCACTGATCTTGTATTTGCAAATAGATATGAATTTATTGCAGGAACGGAGAACTGTTTCAAGTTCTGCAGGCTTCTTTCTCTCTGCTTCTGGCAGAAGGTCAGTGAATATGCAGGGAGGTAATATAAGAGAACTTTGGGAGAATTTGCTTTGCAACTCACATACTTTTTATGTATTCCATTTCATAAAAGACAGAAAAAGGAACTTCAGTGCAATTTAGTTTGGAAGTTAATTGGAGCAGACATTCAAGTCTTAAGTAAATCAGCTCTATATCATTTGACACACAACATTACTTCAATTAGCATGACTTTCACCATTATCTAGACAGAGGAAAAGATGTACCATGCTAATCAGAATATTAAAATGACACCAGCATTTATATATTATGAATATTTACTTAACAAATGAATGCATGATAAATGAGATTGGTCTAGAAATCTTTCAGAGTAGAGATGATGTAGATTTTCCCCCCAATTCCCCCAGGAAATTCTTTCTCATGCCTAATCCAGTTACCAAATTTTCAGTGCATTTTAACTGATGCCTCCTTCGCCCCACAGAGCAGCTTGTGTCACAGCTCACTTGGGGTTTTCTGCGCATACGGGAGTCACAGGGAGTCTGCAATTCTGTGAATGGCCCATGGGGCTGAAAACTGGTTTGGGGCAGGTCTTTTACACATGTTTCTACACCAGTTGACCCAACCACTGACAATGAGTCTACATCTGGAGCACGAAGCCCTATATTCAACCCAATTTTCGCAGTCAGAGCACTGTGATCACCGGGGCCATGGGTAATTGTGGGGACTATCTAAAGCAGAGCAAGTTCCAAGCCCAGTGTCAGTACAGATGTGCCTGTGCTCAGGGTTGTGGACAAACATCTTCTCTAACACTCTTTGAGTAAGACTCATGCACCCTTCACTATCTGGTCTTTCAAGACCAGGTTGGATGGGGCTTTGAGCGACCTGGTCTAGTGGGAGGTGTTCCTGCTCATGGCAGGGGGTTTGGAACTAGGTGATCTTTAATTCCAACCTAAACCATTCTGTGATTCCCATCTGGTTATTTCTGGATCATGCAGGCAAAGCACAGCTCATCATCTGTACGTAAGCTTCAGAACACAGTAACAGAGGTATCTGCCATCCTAGGGAGGGTGTGCAATTGGAGGCTTTTCCATGAGTTTTGTTTTCTTGGGCATTTTTTGGGAAAAGGCACGTTTTCAGGACGAGGAGAACAAAGAGATTAAAAATACCCTGTTTCCTACATAATGCATATTGACAAATGTGGACCTTGAGCTCCATGTTGAGATGTGCACTGAACGTTACTTCAAAAATTCACTGTCAGAGTCAGAGTGAAGTTCTCACATTTCCTCCATCTGCTTCTGTGGGTATCTGTCTGGAGAAGGACACAGGAGATGCAGGTGAATGGTAGGGAATATACAGAGATTAGCTCCTTGGTGATGAAATCCCCAGGAATTTTTAATAATTCCTATTCTAGGATGGAGTAATCTTCAGGAGGTGAAAAAAGAGTCTTTTTAGCAGGTCGTTGCTGAGTATAGCGGTGAAGTGTAACCAGGGGCTCTTGTCCATAATGGTACATCAGGGCTACAACTTTCAAGGTTTCAGCTCTTCGTTTCCTGCTTTCGTGGATATCACAGAACCTTCTGCTCTATGTTCAAGATGTATTTTGCTCCAACGTCAGTGTATAGCAATTCCTGCAGTAACCTTGTGCTAGCATTGTCATGATCATTTCTTGGCCATCCATCACGCCAGTATCTCTACGTCCTTAAGTAGAGCAAGTGACACCTTGATTGCATCTTATCTAGAGCTCAGCATAGAGGGTAGCTCTCCAATAGCTCTGTCTGGAAGGGAAAATCAGCTGCCTTTTCTGGATTTTTCCACAATGTACAAGGTCTTGGGAGGAGATTTTGCTTGTAAGTGACTGTGACGTGGATCGTGTGATGATTTATTTTGCTTTATTTCATGCTGTTCAAGTTCATTCTCCCCAAAGCCTTTAATCTTCCTGGAAGGAAGATGTTGACACAAACAGGGACTTGTCCCAGACTCTGAAAAGAAGAAGATGGAGGTTATCAGAGCCCATGATTTCTGAAAAACCTGCAGATATCATGGTCTTTCTCCCCAACTAACCTGCCAACTAACCCAGCAGTTTCACCCACAGCAAGCTCATGGGCAATGCAGCCCCGTGCTTGTGCCAGGGCCCAGCTCTCTTTCCTACCAAGACAGATAAATCTGCCCATTAATACTACCTCGTTAACTTCTCCTTACACAGAGGAAGTCAGCAACTGCAAAACCCAGTAGCAAGCAAGGCTCATTTTCTTGGAGTGCCTGATGTCCATTGACAGGGTTTGTATGTGTGACTGACACGGTAGATTAATTTACAATAAAAATGCAACTTTCACATAAATGACATCAGGAGATATCTTTAGTGCTATGCTCATCTGCCTGAAGGGACAATGTGGTTTTCTATTACTGCTAAGATGCACAATAGCATTGCTCGGCTGATTTGGTTTTAGTTTTATACTGTGCTGCCAGTTCAATTACAAATATAGACAAGCTGCAGCAACGGCAATAAAACATCCATCCTCCGAAAACCAGGTTCCTCAACCATTCAAACGGCAAGGGCACCTAAGAAATCAATGGACACATTTGAAGATGTGATATCGTTGTAATTTTGAAAAAGGTAGGTGTTGGGATTGACACGGTCCCTTATGTACGTTGTTTTGCCCAAGTGAAAATATATTTGTTGCTCTTTTATGGCACCCTTCAGGTCTGGAATAGGCATGTCACATCCATCACAAGAGTAGATTTCTGTATCAAGAACGTCCTTTTCTGTCAATTCTATTTGCCTAATTTGTTGGTTTAAAAATCCTTGGGAAAAATTGCAGCTTGCACATAGTCAGCTAAGATATTAAACATTTGTTTAGAAGTCATATTAATCCAGGCTTTTGCCCATGTCGGGCAAGATGTGGCCAGGGACACTCCCTGCAATTGCACCTCTGATGGCAACGTGTATGGAAGGAAGGCTGTATGATGAAGTTGCTAGATTTTTGAGAGCTTGCTGTTGCGACCTTAATGATGCCCTTTTAGGAGAGCTTCTGCCTTTGTCGTGCCTCTGCATGTGTGTGGGGCTGAAATTGTATTTCCTTTGCCGTCCCTCGAAGTGGCCTGAGCTCCACGCTCTGCCTTCTCCTTTTTATTAACGTTATCTTGCCGTGGGACGGGGGGTGAATGCAAGAAGAGTCGAGCGGGAGTTGATTCTCCTGCTATCTTATTGTCTGCAGTACATAAATCCTGAAAAGTGTGCTTTGAATGGGAAAGGATACCAACTTAATGATACATTTACTCTAACTACTGCTGGGTGTGCACAGAATCCTAATGCGCGCTGCAGCCTCCTCCTCATAACAGATGTTGCTCTCTGCTTATAAAGTAAGTTTATTGCATTAGCTGCCTGTAAGCAGTTTACTCTCTGGAAGATTCATAAAGTAAATTAAAATTATCTAATTATTTGTTATCTAATTTAATAGAGAGATGGTCTTGATCCTCAGATATTACACATCTATTACTGTATTACAAGCCAGGATGCCAGAGGTCCCTTCCTGAGCTCTGAACAGCTCCTGAACATGGAGAGGAACCTCAACTCATGCACAGACACATCAAGAGAGTGGCTGCAGTCGTCCTACCAGGGAGGATTTGCTGGACCATGACTTTTATTTATAGGTATTTTTCTGTGGATACCTGTCTCTCTTGCCTCTTCACCTGTCACCTAGCCCAGTCCTGCTGCTCTTGGCAGCTTTTCCTGCAGCTGAGAGCCCAGCTCTGCTGTGACATCTCTGACGTGCCCCTTCTTGCAAGGTTCGTCTCCTGCCAGGTCCCTGCAGACACGTTGTGGCACAGAGCAAACAGGAACACTCTGAGCGGACCACAGCAGTTCCCAGGCTTAGCTAATGGCCAAAACAGTGTCTATTTACTAATCCTTAGTTAATTTTCCTCACACAACTGACCATTCTGCTTCCAAATCTGCTAAAGTCTCACCTCCCTCCTGTTCTCTGAGCTCCTGACTTTTACGCCGACATAGAGTCATAGAATGGTTTGGGTTGGAAGGGGCCTTAAAGGTCATCCAGTTCAACCCCCTGCCCTGGGCAGGGGCACCTCCCACCACACCAGGTTGCTCAAAACCCCATCAAGCCTGGTCTTGAACCCCTCCAGGGATGGGGTAGCCACAACTTCTCTGGGCAACCACTAGTTGCAACCACCACTTCCAGTGCCTTAATACCCTCACAGCAAAGAATTTCTTCCTGAGATCTCCTCTCAATCTCCCCTCTTTCAGCTTGAAGCCATTACCCCTTGTTCTATCACTACACTCCCGGATGGGGGTCCCTACCCTTCTCTCCTGTTTTTCCACCCTGCATCCTCAACTGCTGCCTCACAGGCCTTGAGCTGGGGTGAAAGAGGCTGGGTCCATCACCTGGGGACAGTCTGCAATCCATGGCATGGTCCATTGCCTTCTGCTTTGTGATCAGAAAGGGAGTCTTGGTTTAGAGCTGAAAATCCCACACACTTGAAGGGGAGAAGAAGTGAGCCCTCCTTTTATTGTAATGCTGATATGTACATTTTAGCCTGTAATTTTCTGAGTCATTATAACAAATTGCTCATGCTGGTGTCACTCATTTCCCCACAGATCTCTTAACTCCCAAGCCAGCGGGTAGCAAGCTGCAAATGGTATTTCAAAATGAAAAATCACAGGTGTTTTCTGGCCGTCGTCCAAAGAAAGGAGTGGGGATTTCAGGCAGAAATCAAATCAGACCACATGGGAAGATCCCCCTGAACATCTCAGACAGTCAACAGACTGTAATGGTGACATTAGGAGCCAGCCTTCTAACCTGGGAAACTTATGGCCATGAGCAGCAAAACTGTACATTTGGATGAAGTCTTCTATAAAAAGCTTCTCCTAAGGAAGGGCTGAAACAGCAGTAATGACCCATCACAGAATTCCATGCTGTAGGAGAAACAGGGGAACATCCTTTGCTGCGTACCATGCAGCATCCTGGCTGCTAAAAGTAATGAAAATCCACACCATCTTCAGAGAGCCACTATATATAATACAGATACATGTATACACACACATATTTTGCTTCTTTGCACTTACTCTTTGTGCTGTGGACAGAGGTTCCTTACTGTTTTCCAATGCAGGGTGTCTGCTCTGTTATTATTAGCCCACAGTAATGGCCTTTGCTGCTGTCTAGTAGAGGACCAGGCTGGAAAGGAACTTTTGAGATTATATTAGTGCAGCCTGAATCTGCTATTTATGGAAGAAATTGGTGATAATACGTTTGGTTGCAACTTACAGTTTTTGGTGTTATGCAAGAAGCACTGCAATAAAGTAGTGCCATCACCTACCTGTGGTTAATATTTCTAGTGTCTTTACTAGTTTATTCCATTTGTTCCTGATTTGCTCAAGATGTTGGGAAGGTCCTATATCTTTTATTCATCCCTCTCTCCACCTAATAACCACATTAATACATATAATTTAAAAAGAAGATAGCACACCCTTAGCAGAATTCCTCATGCTTTTGTTTAAGCCTGCTGGATAAATGGAATTTCTGCAGCCCTCACTGACACCATCTATTTCTAGTGATGGAGAAATGAATAACACAGTTAGAGAGAGCCTTACTCTTGGGTTACCTGTAACCCTGACTGAGGGCATAAATATTACTCCGTGCTGGACCTGTCAAGGGTAGACCCAGGGCCAAAGTAAACAATAACTCATTTCTGAAATTGAAGATATAAATGTTCAGGTAGACGCTTATTGATTATCCAACCTCTCCTTTCTGAAAACATTTGAATGTACAATATTATAAATAGCACTTTTCATCACCAAAATGGAGCTACTTGTAAAAGCACATAAAACTCCCAAATTTATAAATAAATAAGAAGAAATAAACTATGGGAGATTTTTATTAGAAAAAATTAAAAAAAATATATTTGAATAAGGATTAGATTATGTTGAGGTAAAGGATTTCCCCTCTGCTGTTTCTTTTTTCTCTGCAGTGACTACAGATCAATTCCTGAGATACACTTGTTAGCTGTGAAAACACCAGCACAAGGTGTCTGAGCTTTAATACCACAAGAGCTACAAATCCTACATCTGTAGGAGAATACTTTGTGTTTGGCTTGGCAAAAATAGCTGTAGGGAAGCTGTGGTGCTGGGTTTTAATGTACCGTGTTGTTAATGATAACTACTTAATATTTTACTCATATATTCCTTTGGGTTCATTTAAACAGCAGCTCCCCTAAGCACTGCAGAAAGATGTAAAATGATAAATTAAGCTAGGTCAAAGAGGAGAAATTATTTTATATGAACACAAACATCTAATTTGTCCAGACTTTTAATGAATTGAAATGCCAAATTTGCTAGAGATGACAGCATTGTAAATCCTATTTGTCTCTACTAAAATTTCCTTCTTTTGCCCCACTCCTCCTTCGTGCACTCATACATCAAGTCAATGTAGTGAGAATTACTCTACTAAAGTGCAACCAGAAATCAAAGTTTCCAGTCCCAGGATACCCATGGGGCCACTATTTGGTAACTCTTGACTGGTCCATACTGGGATTGTGCGGACCAAACCTGCCAGGGTTGGTCCTCCTTGCCAAGGAGGGTGCGGTGTGATCTGCTTATGTGGCACTTCCAGTTGTCATAGTATTGGCTGGATTTATTTGTATTTATATATGGCTATTTTTAACTAGTGATCCTGGATTACCCCTCAAAGTTTATTGCTGAATTTAACCCCAAACTGCCGTACAACCACAGTCCAATTTTTGCTTCTGGAGTAAGAAGAATAGTTTCTTGATTTTTTTTTGTTTCATCACAGGATGTTTTTCACACAGTCCTAATGGGAACAATTAATTCATATGACATATATGACTTCTGTGGTCTCTCAATATATGGTAAAGGCTTCTGCCTTGCCCTGTCATTAAATCATGCGATGGTGCAGTCAAAAATGTAGTAAAGAAAATAGGACAAATGATTAGATAACTGAAATTTCACCGATTTTAGTTGGTGACTGTGTTATGGGAATGATGAGTTTAATGAAGATTCAAACAACACCTTCAGTGAACTGACACCCCTCAGCTTAAACGCCTGTTACCGCGGGCAGATGGAATTGCTGTGCCCCATGCAGTGACCATAAAGCATCTTAAAAAAAAAGAAGAAAAAGGAAAGCATGCTGATTTAAACTTCTGTTTTTGCAGTTAATTACAAAGTGGTGCTGCAGCTGATGAACTTATGGCTCGGAAGCACAGTCCGTGAGCTGATTCACCCCTGGGCCAGGCAGGGCTCGGGGACACAGGGCACACTGACACTGGCCAGAAGCAGGACATTTGCTTCACATCCGAGGAGGGATTTACCTCCCCTGCAGTACTTCAGCTTCAAAGCACATAAACCTCCATATGCTGGATTGGAGCCATTAGTGATCAAATTATTAATATGCTAACAGCTACCTTAGGTGTAGCAGGTAGAAACGTGTTTTTTTTTTCCTTTCTTTTCCTTTTTGAAAATGGCTTCACCTTCACCAACCCCTGAAATACTGGCAAATCCAGTAGTCCTCTTGTTTGCTCCACATTCAGAAGACCATTGCTCCTTCCAATTATTTTTATGCCAGTAGCTGGTCAGGGCTCTGATCCTTTCTGTTCTGGACACTGCACAGAGAAGGGAAAGCAGCTTTGCTGCCATGAAATATTGTCCAGAGAGGCAGAAGGTGGAAGGACAGCCGTGCTTCGCACACCAAGCAGTCAGACTGGAGGATCCCAGTCCTGCAATGACCTCCGTTACTGCCGCTCATCTCCTGCTCCACTTTTCCATAGCAGGGATTAGCATCTCCCAGGCAGCTCCTGTACATGTTTTGCAGCGGGGGTAGGTCCCTGTCCCTCCTCCCACCCCGTGCGAGTCAATCCATAAGATGAGAGAAGTGGTTGAGGCCCTGGAGATGTTCAAAAGATGGGTTGACGTAGCTCTTAGGAATATGGTTTAGTGATTTTTGTCCGGGTTAGATTGATGGTTGGACTAGATGATCTTTAAGGTCCCTTCCAACCTAGACAATTCTATGATTCTTTGTCACCCCTGCCATTCATCCTACCATGGATCCAGTCCTGAACCCAAGGAGTGAAGGGCTCTCATGGGCTTTTCTCCTGTTATTGGGGAGGAGCGACACCTGCAGTGCTTTACCCTGCCACTTGCTTTAAGTCCTGTGACGTTGAAACCTCCATCAGGTGTTGAGTTTTGTCCTTAAAGCATTGGTGGCTTCCACCAACCATCTGATGTTTTGATTGAATCTATCCTCAAGAGAAAAAGTACATAAATAAGGAGGAAAAAAAAAAAAAGATTGCAGCTTGAGAAGCTTGCTGGAATCTATGAAGTATGCCCTGATCTGTTAAAGGATTATAGTGACTTTGTATTAGATTTCTTCTTCTTTCTTCTTCTGTTCAGCACAGCCCTGGTAATCAGCTGGTGTCCTCACCCCGTCACCTGGAAAAGTCACCCCCCCAGGTGAATGGTGCAGCTCTGGGACCCCTGTTGTGGCTGAAGCTCCCCAGCTCCTGACACAGCCAAAGCTCCCTACAGCCATAAATAATGTTTGTCTAACGAATTTTTTCCTTCTGACAGGGGGAGAGGACAACAATTCCTTGAAGATGCCACATTCACGTTACGGAAGGTCTGGAAGCCAACAGCCTGTACCCCGGGGCTGGGTGACCTGGGGTGTTGTTTTTTGGCACTGAGGAGCTTTCAGCAATCATCTCATGGCACGCTCTGGACCATCCCAGCCTTCCCGAGGAGGTGTTAAAGTGAGTGTAAATCTCCCCGGCTATCGCCTGCCCATCGATCGCGGGGCACTTGGCAGCCATCTGAGCGGGTTTGTGAAGGATGCGTGCTACACCCCCAGCATCCATCCACAAAGAACATTATTTGCCCCTAGTGAGCATCTCCGTCCAGGCTTGCATTAACACCGTTGCCACCACAGCCCCTAATTTATTGGTCAGGGGGTGCTTTTCAACGATATTTACAGCCCGGCTTAATAGCGTGTCTGCATTTTGTTTGCCGCGGATGATAATTCGGGGATTTGTTTGGCTGACTTAAGGAAACACTTTGAAACAACTGCCAGCGGGTTTGATTATATTGCTGGAAGGAATTAAGCAAACACCATTTTAACATATCCTGTGTGATCACTTGATGTTTTCTGAGGACTACATCAGGCTCCACCCTGCTTTGGTGATACTTTGAAGGGGATGTTGTTTAACACAAAGCTCTCAAAACCTGTGTCTTATCCACAGCCCATTTTATCGGATACTGTGGCTGTTGGGCTCTGCATCAGGATACATTTTCCTCATGTTCTCACTCACAAAGTGTCAGTAGAAGTTGCTAATCGACGTGAACCTGCTTATAAAAATGTGGCCAGTGCATTTTCCCGCAAAGCAACCAGAGTCCCGCAGCTCCCATCGCATCCGGGGAAACTCCCAGGGACCAGCCAGAGCTGGGAGTCAGCCTGCAGCCAAAATGGCAGCAATTAAAAATAGCCCCTTCTCTGCTGCCCTTATCCCTCCCCCACTTCCCAAAACCATCCTGCCCTGGTTAAAATGCTCTTTAGTGTTTCCGGAAAACTCGTGGATGAACTGCTCGTGGATGAAGTGTTGTGCCACTTGAACGATGGCTTTTACCACTGAGGTGTTGGTTTTTTTTTTTTTTCCCTGCTAAATTCCAAGTGTTGTCACTTCCCACTGCAGGAGCAGGAGCTCCAGGGTGTTTATTAGAGCATCCCCGAGTATCCCAGGCTCCCGGGGCCTCTATCAGGAGAAAACAAGTGAAGCTGCGCTCGTTGACCGTAACACAAATTGACTGCTGCTCGTGCTGATGTTTTCAGCATAATCCATTTGCGGCTTGAACATGTTGACTATCATCTGCATAATTTCTCCTTGAATAATTTTACTGCCATATGGGATACGGCAGACCTTGAGCTGCCAGCTCGGCGCGTAACCCCGCCGTGCATTCACCAGTCCCACGGCAGCCTCAGCATCCCTGGGACTGAGTCCATGGTTTCTGCCGAATCTCGGGTGCAATATCTTCCAGGTGATGCGGGGGCACGAGAGATGGGTGGCAAACACCCAACCTGTTATGAGAAAGCCACCTGTGAGTGGTGATGGTGCTGCTGAGAGAGCCCCTGGTGCACCCACAGGCTGCATCACTGCCGTGGTGGGGATGTCAGGGCTCTGCAGAGCAGTCCGTGCTGGTCAAAGGTGTTTTTAGGGAGTAGAGAGATTGAGGACAGCTTTAGAGAGCGCTCTAAACCTGTCAAGTTGGGTGTTTCCTTCTGATTTGAGCTCCTAAAGTAAAATTGTCTTGAAGGAAAATGACCAGCTTAGCCTCGCTACGCAGGAAAACTTAAGAATTTCTTCAGAAAGGTCCTGTCCTTTACCATTTAGCCTTAAAGCAAAGTGTAACCTCTAGCAGTATATGCTGCAGTTAATATTGTTGACAAGCTGGGATGTCTTTCAGCGCAGACTTCACGTCTTAATTAAATGGAATTTGTTTCAGCAAATAATGCTTGTCAAAAGTGGGGCGGTGGTTTTTTTTTTTTTTTTTGCCTTAGGACTGTTACAAAGATGCTATTAGACATTTCGATAATCAGCCATCTGTGTCTCAGTGTTACAATAGCTCCATGTGAAGACAGACTAATTTTTTCCCAGGCCAAAGTTGTAATTATAAATTAAACACGCAGACGAGGCTTAAATACAGACCCGTGGAGTCGTATCACACCGTGCATGAGAAAACTGGGAGCCTCACAGCTTTTAGGGGAGGCTCTGCCACCAGATCGACCTGCGGAGGGACCGGTGCCAACCACGATGGGGGCTGCTCATCCCTCTCCCTGCAACGCCGAGGAGGAAGGCTGCTGGAGAAGGCTGCCGTAAGCTGCCCAGCTAACCCAGAAAGACAGATTGACATCTCTGAATCAATCAACGAGGGCCAAAGGCCGCCCTGGCTTATGCCCTGCACAATCCCAAGAGCTGCTGAGGGATTGCAGAGGGCTTGGGCTGAGCTCTGCGGCGCTGGTACAGAAGGAAAGGGTACACGTGAATTGCCTGCGCTGGGTGTTGTACCTTCCAGAAGGACTTTCATCTTTTCCAGGAGTAGGTGACAGATCCTGTGTTTGCCTCCAGCCCTTGCTGCACCTTTCCGTGTATCCGTGTATTTCCTGGCCTGTGTCAGGAACAGTGTGGTGGGTAGGACCCGAGAAGTGATGGTCCCCCTGTACTCGGCACTGGTGAGACCCCACAGAATCACCTAGGTTGGAAGGGAACTTCTAAGACCATGTAGTCCAACCAATGAAAAAAACAAAAACAAAACAAAAAACCCCAAAACCAAACAATAAAAAAACCCCCACAAATAAACAACACACACACCACACCCAAAACAACATCAACCCAACACTAACTACCCACTTTGAGTACTGTGTCCAATTTTGGGCCCCCTACCACAAGAAAGAGGGGCTGGAGCGGGTCCAGAGAAGGCCAACGGAGCTGGTAAGGGGTCTGGAGCACAAGTCTAGTGAGGAGAGGCTGAGGGAGCTGGGGGGTTTCAGTCTGGGGAAAAGGAGGCTGAGGGGAGACCTTCTGGCTCTCTCCAACTCCCTGAAAGGAGGGGGTATCCGGGTGGGGGGTGTGTGTGTGTGGTGTGTGTGTGTCGGTCTCTTCTCCCAGGTCACAGATGATGGGACAAGGGATAATGGCTTCAAGTTGCAGCAGGGGAGGTTCAGGTTAGATATTAGGAAATATTTCTTTCCTGAAAGGGTTGTCAGGCATTGGAATGGGCTGCCCAG
>JAOQGH010000051.1:41743950-41775434 GCA_025769975.1 Gallinago jamesoni
ATGGTGCTCGGGGTTATGGATTTGTGTTGGGTTGGTGGGGTGTGGGGTGTGGGGTGTGGTTTTTTTGTTTTTTTTTTTTTTTCTTTTTTTTTTTTTTTTTTCATTGTTTGGACTAGATGATCTTAAAAGTTCCCTTTCAACCTGGGTGATTCTGTGATTCTGTGATTGTGTTATTTGTCCCCAAATAAGTCTGTGAGCTCCCAGCTGCAAACAGGCAGTTACAAAGTTGTGCATAAGGTGCAACAACACATGTGTGCGGATAGAAATGACACTCAGCTGCTTTTTGGGGGCAGTGAGGAGCCCTGCTCGTCACCGTGCCTCTGATCCCGCTGAATGGGCATGCCCACACTTTAGAGAGCCTTTGATTGCTGACTTATATCCCGTACAAAAGGGAGACACAGCATCCTGCCACCAATAATCCTCACACCGAAAGGATAAAATAGACACTGTCAGCATGAGCTTTTGTCAAGTTTTATTGTAAAATGTGAAGAAAAAGAGCATTTACAGTATCTATAGAGAGCACTTTGTGGGATTCTTTTTTTGCCCTTCCTCCTCTGGACTGCAAATACACTGTGTGAGTGCTACTATACAACACATCAAAGTAAATACAAATGTATTATTTCAAATGTTGCACACTAATACTGTGTTGGTACAAATCTCCACTAAAATTGATGTATTAAAAATACTTTTGTGTATTTTATAAATAAAGGGGAAAATTCACATGTACGATGCGCTACAAGAGGAGGCTTTTCCAGGCAGCGCTGATTTTTATTTTTCCACTGCATATGTGTTCAGTGCTGAAAATTCATTAGCTGTCTGTCTTGAGACAAATGAACCTGACTTTTAGCGAGGCTTAAAGGGTCGGGCTGTACTGCTGCCAGGGTGTAGCTGTGTGTAGGGGACGGACGGGACAGTGCTCCACCGACACCAACGTGGGAAGCCACCCATCACTTCAGAGGCTCCTCTATCAAAGGGGAAAAGGAAAACCACCCCCAAACTGCCTTCTGAGGTTCCCAAATCTTTTTTTAGCAGATGCTGTAGGGTTTTTTTTTTAAATCATCTTCTTGATAAGCTTTTGTCTGCAGGATGGGTCCCAGTTTTAGCCAGAGTTGGGAGCACACAGAGATTTCAGAGACTGAGAAGTCAGTGGTGGGGGGGAACATGCTGCACCAGGTTGCTGTCTACAAGTGTGGCTGCATCCCCTTCCTCTATTAGAAAATAAAGGCTATTGAAGGCAAATTAGAAAAAAAATATTAAAAAAAAAAAATCATATAAAGAGTTTTCAGGCTTGAGAAAATGCCTTGCCTTGAAAGAATAAAAATCTGCTTAAGAAATCATAAAGAAGCTGATGTATCTACTGGCTTGAAATAATTTTACAGAGAGAAAATACTGAGTCATTTTTGGCTACGGGATAGAGATGGCAGTGCCAGCTGTCGGGTGCCAGTGCCAGCCAGCCTCCCAGCTGAAGTGGTGTTTGATACCGAGCTGACTTTGTGCTGAGCAAGCTTGGGAAGTGGAAAACTGCCGAGAGAGCAGGGCTCTGGCTGCCTCTGGCAACACGTGGCGTCTTCCCGGGTGTTTTCTTTGCACCAGGACTAGATGAACTCGATGAAGAGAACCAGCTGAAGTGTAGTTATCATCAGGTGAGATATAGCCCTTTTCAGATCAGCCACTTTAAAGAAGGTCAGGCTAGAGAGGGGAATTAATAAGCAGCCTGTGTTTGTGGTCCACCAAGATTTTTGACCCTGTATTTTAAAGTAATTGTCTTGGATTCTACGTAAAAATAAAGCTGGACCCCAATGCAACCCTCCAAGTACAGAGAAATATATCTGCTTATTTATCTGCCTGCACAACAGGCTGTTTGGGGCTGATGTTCAGTTTGGGGACATTCAGCATCTTTAATGGTCAGGTACAGTAGGTACTGTCCTGCAGGGGCAGCTGTGCTGAAATGGAGGCGGGTTGAAAGTAGGAAATAATATAGTTGTTTTAAAATAAAAAATAAAAGCTAATAGCTGATGCCTTATTCCTCTTTTTTTTAACTTGGTTGGACCTCCTAAAAGAAAAGGGAGGTGTCAGCCTGGTCTCCCTGCCTGACCCCACTCAGACCAGGCTTTGCCAGTCCTCAAAGCAAATCCTCTGCAGGAATTATGCCCTTTCCCATGCAGAAACTTCTCTCTGCTTTCTGGAAGAAGTCAATTAACACTGAATTTACTGTGACCTTAACTAGAACTTTGAAAACTCTCCCTCTACAATACCCCTTGCAGTCAAAGAAAAAAATAAATAATCCCCTCCTCAGGTATTGTTCCCCCCCCTCTGCTCTGCTGGGATTGAAAGCAAAGTGCCAGCCACCGTTGCATCCTCCTGCTGGAAGGTAAAGAGAAACTGGAAAGTCACAGCTCCTGGGCTGGGCACCCTGTGCTGCAGAGAGAGACGTGGCATCACGGACACGCCACCGTGGGGAGAAGCCTTTGCTAACGTGGGAATTTTGAGTTTTGCTTCTGGAAATGCCAGCGCTCTGACCTTTGTAAATTGGGATGGGCTTCGTGTTTGATTTAGTGCTTGTCTTGTTTACGAGACGCAGCTGGCTTTCTGCTCTCCGCTGTGCTTACTGCCTTTATCTGATGGCTTTGGACAAGTGTCAAAGACTCCACAGACTGCCAAGGGTTAGATGCTGAAGTGCTTAATTAAACGAGCCTCTAGGCAGCGGCAATTTGCATGGTAGAAGCACCACAGCAGGGCTCTTCTTTATTTTTTTTTTAAAGTTACTATTAGGAAGTAGTTAAAAAAAAAAAAAGACGACTCTTTTTTTGGTCTTGCTTTTGTCTTGCATTTGGAAAATATGAGCCATATTCCCTGCCATGTTTCTCAAACTTAAGTTGAGCCCTACAAGAGCCTTGTTCACCTTTGAGTTCAGAGGCAGAAACACGACTTTTTCCTCCCTTTTTCAGGAGTTTTCTTTTTTCTTACAACGAGGGACAAACATAATTAAAAGAAGGAGAGAAAACAAAGGAAAGCAGAGCTTCTTTTTTAGCCAGTCATGTCTGTGAGGACTGTAAGTCACCAGAGCACCCTGTGTGGAGGCACCAAGGGTCATTAACAGCACCGTGGGAAGGCACCGCTCCATCTTCCCACTGGGCTCTGCACACTGAGTTATGGGCATCAATTCGGCTGGAGCAGGGACTCCATCGGGCCAAGAACATAACACGTGGCACCGGTGATGCTCAAACCCTCCTGCTCCACCTGCCCGGGCTGTAAATCCCACCCCATGGCACCGGGCAGCCACGGGATTTGGGCATCTAAGGGATTTTTGGCCAATGCACGAGGCTGGGTGGCAGCAGCCAGCTGGCATTGCATGCAATAAAAATATAGATGGATAGTTGGGGCTCTGTATTCGCAGCCCCCTTCGTCACACAGCCCCCAGCCTGGGCTGCAGCTCAGCCCCACAGCTCAGGCACCAGCCCCGAGTCAGCACCTTTGCATTTTGGGGGCATCCTGATTTTTACCAGAGGTGAGATGATTGATGCCTGTCCACATCTTTTCTCCATTTTAAAATTTGGTGGTTTTTTTTTTTTTTTAAAATCCTCATGGTCTTGCTACTTTTTTCTTTATTTCTAGAAAAAAGAACCAACCCTCTTGGTGAAGGCAGGTTAAAAATAAAAGGCTGACATTTCAGGGTTCTCTTTTTTCCTCCAGCTTCTTTCCCTGGCTCACTGTGCTTGGCTGGGAGTTTGTCCCATCCTCAACACAAATATTGCAGCCCCATCTCTTTTCTAAAAGAAACATGCAGGGTTTTCCTGGTCTCCAGATGCAGAGATTTCCCTTTGTTGTATTGCAACCTGATTCAAAATGCAACAAGGGAAAATAAATAAATAAAAATCCTTTGCTCCAGCGAGGATGGGGTGAGGCCACCACGGGGATGGGACAGGAGCTGAGATGCCACAGCACCAGGGAAGAGATGAACGAAGGGGTGAAGGAGAGGTGAAACTCAGAGAGGTGTTAAAAGCATTTGGGGAACCACAGCAGGTGGTACCCATTGTGAAAATCTACATAAGGCAGTGGAGACACGTGTGAGGGAGTGTGGAGAGGAGGTTTACTCAGTTGGGATGGATGAGCTCTTTGGAGAAAGTTGCAGCACTGGAAGAGGTAAGGATTTTTTGCTATAATCTAACTATTGTGGGGTTTGGTTTTTTTGTTTTTTTTTTTTATGGTTAGCCTAAGAGAAAATCATAGAATTACAGAATGGTTTGGGTTGGAAGGGACCTTAAAGACCATCCAGTCCCACGCCCCTGCCCTGAGCAGGGACACCTCCCACCACACCAGGTTGCTCCAAGCTCCCTCCAACCTGCCTTTGAACCCCTCCAGGGATGGGGCAGCCACAGCTTCTCGGGGCAACCAGGGTCTCACCACCCTCAAAGCAAAGAATTTCTTCCTAATCTCTAATCTAAATCTCTCCTCTTTCAAATTAAAACCCTTCTCCCTTGTCCTATTGCTCCACTCCCTGACCAAAAGCATGCAAAATGTGCAAAGCATGAGTCAGGCAATAGATGAGGGCTTTGGCTGGGGGGCAGAGCTGTAATGTGCTCCAGAAAGTGGGCGCTGGCTGCTCACCTCGCGGGATGCAATTTGTTAGAACAAGCAGGAATCATCCACAGATTATCTAGGGGAGAAATCATCCAAGCAGGAGGTGGAGAGTCATAGGATGGGAAATCCCTGAGGTTGAGCATCCCAGATCCAGGAGTTCGATGAAGAGAAGCAGCAGCTATGCATATAACCCTAGGGATGTTGGCTTAAAATAAAGCCCTGAATGCAAAGGGACAAAGTGGGTTTTAGGGAAAAAAAATACCCAGGCATCACACCATGCCTGTATCTTTGATGAATAACCAGGTTATTGCACTCATGTCAGTGCTTATGTCTGTCCCCAGCCTTATTTCCCACTTTCCTCTTCATTTTGTTGCCCTGCTGTAGGGTGACAGGGGGAATTAGCTGTTGTCTCCGTACAGAATTGAGATCTTGGCCTTTTCATCTGTTTCACGCAGGACCTAATACACTACTGGGCACTCTAGTAATTAAGACCTAATCATGGTATAAATCAAGTAAATAAGTACTTGTTGACAGGTCATCAGGACTTGTGTGTCTCTCGGGCAAAGCCATGCTCATGGAGGTCAACCAAGTCAAAGGGTCCAGCTCCTCCAAGGAGGGTGAAGGGTTTTTTGATGCCTCCCCCAGTGTTAAGACCCTTTGGCAGGAGTGACTGAGCAGATAAGCCATCTCCCACACATGCCCCCATCTTTTGGGACTTTTGTTGATTTTTTTTTTTTTTTTTGCAGTAGTAAAAAAAAAGGAAAAAAGTACAAAATGGTACGAATATGTTAACTATTGTCACAGACTCCAAATTAAGGCACTTGTGAGTTTTCTCTCCAATTTAAAAGGGGATGGTTTCTAAATAGTCACTGAACTGCATAGTTAAAGATGTTAAGTAAAACTCTTTCTCATTCAGAAAGTGAAAATATTGAGGGAAATAAGTCAAAACAGTCCTTGCATTATACTGATGTTTAACCTCAAAATTCATCTGATCTTGGGACTAGAATCTTATTGTCAATGAGGGATTCCGTGATTCTAGTGTCAGAATACCCAACTGATATATGAGTGCTATAGGATAGCTGAAGGGTCATTATTTCAATTAATCACTGTGATTAATTAATTTATTAGCTAGGAATTGGTTGTGAACTGGTAGAGAACATGAAGGGAGTGGGAAAGGAACTGCAAATAGGGGAGTGTAGTCTCCTTGACAGAGTTGAAAGGCAAAAATGAGTTGAAGCATTTTTGGAGTATATATAAAATTTCTGTCATAAAAAAAAGTAAAATCAGAGTAACAAATGTGCAGCACTTTAATGTCAGATTTGACTGTCATTGGAACTGTTCACAAGTTGTGTGGACAATCTAAGTTGTACTTCATTTTCTAAGTATGATATATAACCATTAGGATAATTTAGAAAACACGTCACCAGAACCTGGGCTGAAGAGGGAAGAAAGGGAACATCTTTGGAAGGTCCGAGTGGGATTTTTCAAGTGAACACTATTCCAATATTTTGCAACAAACAGGAAGAAGTGAGGTCTGTTACACATCTTTCACAGCCTATATATAAACCAGCCTCAAAGAATATTTACCTGAACAGATATATACAGGTTTGTTTGTTTTTTTTTAATATTCTTAAAAAAGTAATATTTGCTCGATCTATGACACAATGAACGTCTCTACAGGGAAACTTACCATAGGCATAATAAAATATTCAAGAAGTCATGAAAGATAACACGAGAGCAGTGTTTGGCCTTGGTAAAACACAGTTAGGATGACTGCAATGTATGGATACAGCTTCGTTCAAGAAAGGAGTTGTGCATATTTAAAGGTACTTACAAAGCTGGTCTTCTCCTTTCCTTGACATGGGTATGTTTCCTAACTGGGTGAGTAGAAAATTACGGACACCATGCATTGCTAAAGGAAGGCTATGCCAATCTGTTGTCTATGTGTGTGTTGGAATGATGGGATAGTCTCTTCTAACCCCTATGGCTCATAAGTGAAAAGAGGTGTAGGTTTCAGCCTATGGGTTTTGAAGGGCAATTTCAAGGACTTCATGTTTAATGAATTCATAGGATTCAGCTCCCCTTCTTCGTCTGTCTGAACAGATTTTTATATATTCTCTATAGAACCGAAATGGTTTAAATTACTTCAGGTCTATAGCCATGCTAAAATGCTACTCTCTTGGTAGAAGTCTAACACTTACAGCAAAGATCACCAATGTTAGTCTGCATCTTTCTCATTTTAAAATCCCTCTGTGTGCATTGTGAAATGGGTGACTTTAAGCATCCGTGGAGGAAAATAATTACCGTGCCACTTCATATCACCGGATTGTGTTCAGCAGCTGCTTCCCTACAAACTCTGGGCAATGAGGTTATTCGCAAAACGAGCTGGGCCTTTGAAAAGGCCGATGGGTGGCTCCCATGCAGCAGATGTTTACCTTCAGAGAGAGGTTTTCACCCGCCTCAAGCCCATGCTTTCAAAGCTGTATGGGAGATACAACCGCTCGGATGCGCCCATTGATGCACAACTGGCTCCTCCGGCTCCCACCGCTCTCGCCCTGATAACTTCTCGGGGATGGATAGAGAAAGTTACAAAAAAAAGACCCCACAACTAGAAAAGTTTTTATGTCTTCCAAATGTGCAAATGGATCTATATTTTTATGGGAGCTCGACTGAAATTTCTCAATGCCAGCTGTTGCATTCTAGGGCAATTCAGCTGGTTTTACGCAAATCTCTTTGCTCATAACTAAAAGATAATTGACTATAAACAAGTGTATTATAAAGGGGGAGAAAAAAAAATCACAAAGAAAAATTGTTTCCCAAGGTGTCTGAAAAGAAATAGGCAAATTAAGCCTATGACTAGAAAATGAGTGAGTTTTCTATTAAAAATGCCCTCTGTCATTGTAGCTATTATTTTATGAAGAACCAAGTGACTTCAATGCTACTAAATATTTAATGAGAGAGACCAACAATCTCCAGAAGTGTTGCTGCCTCCTATGGGAATAACCATAACTAATTCTCTGCCCCCAAAGAGCAGGTTTTGCATATTGTGCCCAAACTGACCACACTCACAAGATGCTGAAAGACTAATGCCCCCTTCTAAACAAAATTGTTTCACAAACTCTCCCCCTCAGTGTCTCCTGGCTCCTGTAATGGCCTGGATATTTCATGCCAAATTTCTCAAATACAATCATACAAATATGCATTAGAAGAAGGGGGGGACTCGTAACGTTGCCTTCAGTAGTTCCAAGAGCAAAATTAAGCGCAGAAGAAAGCAAGCTGACAGTTACTATTTCTGTTGTGCCTCCTCCTGAAATCGCATCCGTGAATCCTCCCAAAGCCATCCCACAGAGAAAACTGGTCAGTTTTCATTAAATCCCTCTCCTAGGCTTCTGTGGGTTGAAAACTTCTCTCTGATGTTTAGTTTCCCTCATCACCCAAAGGTGAATTTTAACTGCGGTTGTTGCTTCTGTGGCCTCTCTGTGTTGGGGTGGGGATAGTCAGCACGGCTAACGGGCAAGAAAACTGATGGCTTGAACTTAACATAAAAGCTCCTCAGTGTGGAAACTCAAAATCTGTTTTGTTCTACAGAATCACTAGGTTTCGTGGCTTATACGGTATCTCAGTGGAGATATTATTCGCTTCCCAGCATTTTTCTCATAACCACAAATCATACCCCCAAATAAAAAATATCCCTTCAAAACCACTTCCTATTAGCAGAGCATACCTTATATTAGAAAACTTGCAAGTAGACCAGTGTTGTACCATGAAGCCTATACAGGGGTTATTTGTTTTTGCTTTTTTTTTTCGTGTTTTTTTTTTTTCCCAGTGTAAAAATATACAATACTACTGCTCCTTTGTTGCAGTGTAAAGGTCCAACTGGTACTTGCCTGCCAAAGGCTCTACTGCTACTGCCCTTTCATACCTCTCCAACCCAGACCACTGTGTTACCCCTCCTTATACCTGAAACCTCACAGCGTAACGTGTTTTGCCTCCCATTTATAACAAACAATGAATCTTTAGCTGGTGTAATGAGATACTGTCCAAATAATCCACTGTCTTTCATAATTCTATTGTAGTTGCTCCAGGGCCAGTCTTTGGATGCGAGAGGGTCCTTTAAATTCTTCAGTACATTCATTTTCCCCGTTGACAGCTCTACAAAAAGCACATCTGTTTGCAAATGTGAAGTAGCGTATAGATAGTACTGATTGCCTTCGGTGAAAGAGGGCTGAAATGTCAGATCGGATACGTGTGTGTTTGTTGGTAAGTCATAAATCAACTTGATTTCCCCTCGGACGGTGAGAGCCTGGACTTTGATCCTGCCACTGTCTTCGTCCGCGCTGACCAAGTAGCGCCCGTCCGGCGAGACGTGAGGTGTGCCCGACACGTTGCCGTTGGGGCCGATGACGGCGTCGGTAACGCTGTCGATAACGAGCTGAGGGGACGCAGCCCCCGACCTATTCCTCCTGCACTGGACGAAGAAGTAGCCGCCCAGGTGGGTGTAAGCCATGGTCTGCGGTAGGCAGCTATGGTTTCTGAAGCTGATGGTCTTGATGCGGGTCACAGTCTCCAGGTCAATTTTGTGGACGGCGGATTTCGATCTGTTAAAGACGAAGCCAAACCTGAAATAGAAGACACGGCGCTGAAGTCATCTCTGGAGACACGGTGATGCCTGAGAAAAGACCAAACTCAGCAGAACTGGGAAACTCTACTGCACATACGTACGAAACCAACAGGATAATGTTGTCTTTTTTTTTCTGTAAGAAATCTCCCTGGTTTTACCGCTTCTAAATCACGCTAAAAAGGAGGTATATATTTCAGTTAAAATTAGCAGCCTAATCCTGGAAGCCTGAGTAAACGCTTGGGTATTTGAAAAACAACTTCAAGAGCTGAAGCCTTTTATTGGCAAGACCAATTAACGATAGTAATGATACCAAGACTTGGGTGTTTTCTAGGCTACTGTTTTATATTTAATCTGTTTCAGGTCTAGAGAGATGTAATTCAATGTATACTTAAGACTTCTTCAATCTCAACATAGAAAACTGTTCAAAACAAAGGATATCCCTGCCAGGTTGGGGCCAGAGAGGAATCTTGGTCTGTATGTATAACCACTGAGTGAAGACCATGGCCCAGAGGGTCATCATAGCACCAGAGGGTAGCCCTGGTGGGCATTTGCTACCCATGGGACCTGGGAGCCACTGCAGGAGCTGGCAAGGCTGAGGTGTAGAGGAGACTGTATTAACCACCATTAACCTGCCAGCCCAGGGAAGGGCTAAAACATTTCTCCAGGAACACGACCAGCCAGGGAGCTCTGAAGAAAAGGGGTCTTTTGTTTTCTGTCTCGAGAGAGGGCAGACAACAGCGAGCAGAGAATAAATGTTCTGTGAAAGATATATGCTATAGCACATCTGACCTTTGCTGGAGATAAGAAAAGGTCAAGAATAGCCAAGAAAGGTTTCTGCTTAATTTGAGAGGGAGCCCATAGAACCAGCCTGTTTGTGTTCCCCTGGATTCACAGGTCACTGATACTGACTCGCAAAAACTAATTTTACATTGAGGATCTTTTTATCCATTCGATGCAGACAGAAGGAAATGGAGTGCTTAGTTTTGCATCTCTTCCCCAAAAGATGTAAAATTGCTTTGTGAAATGTGGAGGACAATGTGCTTGCGTGCAGGTAATATATATTTTGCTTAAAACAATGGGTTTATTTCTTTATTCTTAATCCACCTGTCAATGAGACGCTCGGCAACGACTTCACTTCTAAAGAATGAGCCAATGTAGTGTATGATTCCATGAAAATCACTGGGCTAAGCCTTTCATTTTCCCATTATACTTACATCCATTAGAGACTTCAGAAAATATCTGCAGTGGAGATTCGTAGTGCACTCTGTGTGTGGAAATTGGATATGACACTTGTATTTCTCCTGGATGAATGCATTTTAAGTACACGTTAAAAAATGCTTTCCCTTACAGCAGTTTTTTTTTTTCCCAAGACTTCCTTAATACTTGGCCAAATGCCTGAAGAAGTTAAGAAACGGTTCTTATCATAAACTTTAATTTAAAAAAAGTGGGTCAGAATGTGTTTTATGTGCACATGGCTGCAGAAGAGGTGCAGCGCTCGCATGAAATCTGTGATCTGAAATCTCAAAGAAAACCTTGCACTTAGAGCGTTTTTAATAGACAACAATCTACCCTGGGAACTAATAAAAATGGATACATTCCTAGATATCCATCTGAAATAACAGGCAGCTGAAATACATATGCAGAAACATTTGCATACAAATATTTTTTGGGCTCGTGGAAGAGATTGCTTAAATATTCACCTTCCTGGGAAATGCTGGTATTGCCATTTATTGTTTCTGAGTGAAGAATTTAGAGCATGATCTCAGTAAGTCTCATTAGACTGTGAGCAATTATTTTTCTGTGCTGAGGTTGAGAGAGAACGGACAAAAATCTGGCCCTGAACAAATGAAATAGGAAATTAGGCACAGCATTCTCTGCTTTGCACATGGAAAACTATAGACAATTACCTACATTTAATATTTCTTAGGGAAGATTGTCTGTATACGGCCGATTAATCACACTGAAGCAAAAAGACAATCAAACAAATAAAAAAAAGTGTAATTCTCCCTCCCTGTCTTTGAACTCGGACCATATCTTCTCATCTCAGGCTTTAACATTCAGCAGAGTCATCTACCTCCTGGCACTACTATTAGTCATAGCCATATTTTGAAAGCAAACAGGAAAAATGAGGTACGGAAAAATTAAGAACGACAGCCATGAAGTGTGTCTCATTATTTTATGTTTCAGGAAGCAAAGTTATTTATTTTGGATCAGATTCAACCCATAATCATTTAAGTGTGACCTCCCTGTCCTCTGTGTTCACTGCAGGGAGCCTGAGATTAATGTGAGGAGTTGCATTATGATTTCTTGAGGGTTTAACTTAGTTAAAGTGTATCAGGGACAGAAGATGGTTAAACAGTTGTTATGTTGTAACATGGTAAGAATAGTACTAATTGCTGTGCACTTATCATCAATTTTGATAATGTTAATGGGAGGTTTCCTGTGCCTACTGGGAAGCAGCCAGTATTACTCCAAGTTATTAGTATGTTAGTTATACAATCTCATTAACCACTACATCACATTAACACTCAAAACTGATGGTTCATAGAGGTGGGGTTTTTTAATATGCAGTGTGTACCATTTTTCTGCTCAAACCACACACCTCACACAGAGATCCAGTATTTGAACAAGTTGGAGACACGTGGAAGAACCACGCTTTATGCTTCAGGCAGAAAACTCCCACCACTTCAGGCAATAAGTCTTTGACATCGGTTTTCTGCCCAGATCCATAAAGTGGTTTTGAGGCAGGAAAGGCAACTTTTTGGCCATCAGGTTCCTGGCAAAAGCAAACCAGGGCAGCGTGCCACACTTTGCTGCACGCAGGCAAGTCTAACCAAGCAGAGGTTTGAATGCCTGTGCACGGTCCAAGGGAAGCCCAGGTTTGGTTTTTGCTGTTTCATTCATTTGCTGAATAACTTCTGGTAATTTGCTCAACCGCTTCTCCATTTCACACTTGAAAATGAGGATAAGAAGAGTTAGCGTGATCACAAATTCACTCATTCACATTTGTAAAGTGCTGTAAGATTATTAGAAAGATGCCCACTAGAAGAGAGCAGCGTGGTCGCTGTTGCTACTCATTAAGATCATTTCTTACCTAACATGATTAATAATAAGATTTGTAGGTGGTATGAAAAAATCATCCACTCCTTCAAACGGCGTGCGGATAACATGCTGATCCTCCCCTGTGCTGGCATCTGGTATTACCTACAATAAATACACACAAGGCTGAGTACAAGGACAAGGCAGAAAGGTAAATACAGATTACAGAGTCATACACGGGACCGAGTGGCTTTTTCCTCGGGATGTAGCAGACTTAAATTGATTAATGACTTCAAAATATTGTTTGGTGTAGCTGTGTTGAAAAAGGTGTGCTAATAAATGGTATTTGAGGCTTGGCATTTCATAAGATGTTCATACCTCGAGAAAGAGCAGTCATGCAGGAGCTGAAGTAGCAAGGCAACAGTAAGAGCATAATAATTTATTCCTTGCTGTCTAAAATAAACATTTATTTCATGGTTATATTTATTAATCTCACTTAAATGCACAGTGATAATTTACCAGCTTGAAGGATTAAACAGTAACTCACAGCAGTTAATTATCACTTTGAAGGAGAAGAGCTGTTCTTCCATCTACCACACCATCTGAAACTCAGGGAGGAGCAGAGAGGGGTCCTTGTCTGTCCCCCAGCACAGCGCACACCTCCATGGCCACGGGAACTCAGCCCCTCCACCACTCCACAAGAGGAGAGGTAGTTTTCAATAATTTAAGTTTTCAATCAATAACTTTTCAATAATTAAAATGTTAAATACTCAAACTGTTTGCTCCCTTCAAGATGACTTTAGTCCGTTCATTAGGAACTTCCTCTAATGTGCAACAGTAGTTGCCTTGAATTTATAGCTGCATAATTCATTAAGGAAATGCTAAAACCCTCCAAGGTTTGGTTCAGACAGCTGTTCTGGTCGTGCCATTTAGTTGTCTTCCAATTAGATTGCTCAAGAGAGATGCCTGCTCTTGCACAGTGCTTCCACGAGGCCAGACGTTTGCTTCCCAGAAGCCAGTAAATACCAGCATCCCATCAGTTGGCTGTTTGATCAATCCCCGACTTCCAAAGAATGAGTGGAAATTTAGACAAACCTCTGCAGCAGCAAATTTGTTAAAAAAAGACAATTTATCGCGCGTCTGCAACTAACCACTGCTGGTTTTAAGAACGAACTTTGCCAAATTAGTCACTGCCCACCACTTTGGGAAAAAAGAAAAGATCTGCTGATGGTAATCTCGTTCTCCACGTGTGTGACTGCACTTCATAAAGATAACAGAAAGGACTATCTGAGAGCTGGAGTGTTATAACAAGTTTCCAACTGTGCAGATGGTGTGTTCTTCTTAATAATCACATGCTTGTGCCATCTCTCCTTTAATTACAGAATCCTCTCACAGCTGGATGGAAGAAATTAAGTCAGAAAGGGTAAAGAGAGCCCATTTTGTCTCCTTATACCCTGTACAGGGAACTGCTTGTCCCCAGGTGAGACAAGCTGGTGGCTTTGCCTCAGAAACCTTCATTGATTCGCCCCCATTCTGTTTCTGGCATCTTTTCCTGAAATTGCCCATGTTGAGTTCCTGGCCCCTCCTTCATTCTTGAAAGCCCACAGGCTGCAGCCATTATCTCGGATGGAGCATGTGGCTGCTGGAGATGGCTCATCCAACCTTCATGGGCCAGCATCTCCAGGGAAACCTTGGGCAGCCCCACAACTAACATAACCCTAGGTTTTTGTAGGTTTTTAGGTCAGAAAGTACAGCCAGCCTTCTTCTCTGCCTGCTGGGGAATGCTTTAATGTAGACTTAGAAGCAAACCTTTCTGGTAGAAGGAGTATTCACATGACAAGTACATTTTCCAGAAAGGTTGGGCAGCTCTACCTATTAGAGAAGAATATGTCTGGATGGATCAAATCAGCTCTGGTGTCAACTCTGCCATATAACACATTGGCAGGAGCAAAACACTCAATTAGATGCATAGACATAAGTGCTTCTATACTGTCAACAGAAGAGTGAACCCTCCAGGGAAATCTAGAAACAAAGCTAATTGAATTGGGCAAACCTATGGGCATTACTGTGCCCCAATATCACCGTGGGTCTGATGGTGCTGACCATGGAGAAGCTCCAGGGACCTTACTGGCATCCCTTCAGTGCAGTCACTGACAACCAATAACAGAATTTGGCCCTGACATTTTACTTTTGCTGTTCATGTCCTAGAGAGCTCTTTTCTGCGTGTTACTATGAAAAGCAACAGCTCTATACCACATAATGCTCCATCATCATCCAAAAGAAGGCTGAAGGCATGTGACAGACAAGTGACAAAGTGAGTTTAAGGAAAATAACTAGCTATTTAGTGCTCTGGTGGAAAACATGGACTTCTCCTGTATGGAAGACAGGAAAAGGTAAATGCCTTGACCCCCTGGAGAACAGGGTGGTTTTGCTCAATGCGTAACAAGGGTGGTAGGTGAGTAATCCTGAGAGAGCTATGAATCTTGAGGCACAGTGCAATTCATTCACCTTTTGACGCTTCCTTTATATGCAATGTCCCCAAATTCTTTGCAGACAGCAAAACCACCGGTCATTGTAACATCTGAGGAGGGTGCAGTGAGCACACACTTAGTCCCTACCGTAGGCTTATCCTTGAACGTGACGCTCGACCCAACTCGTGCCTCCCTTGAAACACTACCAACAACCTGAAGAGTCACACATTTCCACGTGGAAAGTACCCTCTTTTTTTTTTTGGCTTCTTGGTACCCACTGCTCTTAGACCTCAATCAAGATAAAAAGAGGCTGCACTCACACAGGGGGCACAAATGACCCGGAGCATGGCGGGCTCGTGCTGCTCCCCGTCAGCTGCCAGCCCTTGCTCTCTGACTTTACGGCCCTTGGCTCTGTCATCAGCCTTAAAACTAAAACAGACCTTGGCAACAAAGCGGTCCTGCTGCCAGCCTACGGCACAGCCGTTGCTCAAAAACAAATTAAACAGCAGGAAAAATATGTGAGGATGGATGGAGGAGGGATGACTAAAATGCACTAGATATGCAAATTGAAAGAGCAGCTTTGTATCCAGCCCATTAAACGCTGTTAATTACCTGCAACCAACCAGCCACCAGCTTGCTGCCGATGTTGCCAAGCCAAGGAAGGGCAAAATCCCAGTGCTTAAGGACTTACCTGGAGCGTTGGTGAGGATTTCCGCATGTCACCCCAGCTAAGCACCCAGACTTGGTCGTGGGACTTGTCGTAGTGTAATTTGGTTGGTAACGGGTCAACATCTAAGGACTTTTAAAAAAAACAGAGATGGGTATTTACATCCTGACCCAAATGCACATGATGAATATTACAGAATCACATAATGATATGGTTGAAGAATGATGGGGTTTGGAAAGGACCTCTGGAGATCATCTAGTCCAACCCCCTGCCAGAGCAGGTTCACCCAGAGCAGGTCACACAGGAATGTGTCCAGGTGGGTTTTGAATTCTCCACAGAAGGAGACTCCACCACCTCTCTGGGCAGCCTCTGCCAGGGCTCTGCCACCCTCACAGGAAAGAGGTTTCTCCTCATGTTTAGATGGAAATTCCTGTGTTCAAGTTTGTGCCCATTTCCTCTTGTCCTGTCCCTGGGCACCACTGAAAAAAGACCGGCCCCGTCCTCCTGACACCCACCCTTTGAGTATTTATAGGCATTGATCAGATCAGTATTCTCTTCTCCAGGCTAGAAAGTCACAAATCCCTCAGCCATTCCTCATCAGAGAGATGTCACAGACATTCCCATGTACCACAGTTACACCCATTTGTGCCGCTCTGCACAATTACCTTCAAATCAATTAGGGGATCAGCAGCACCAGCAGGAGAAAAATCTGTCTGCTCGGTGCCGTTTTCTGGCCAGCCATCACTCCATCTTCTGCTGTTACTTATTGCCAGCAGATCAGGGGCCAATTTCTGCTCGAGTTATACCCATACCAGCTCATTCTTCCCCAACCGCTTATAACCGAGGTCAGGCAGTAGCTCAGTGAGCATAAGCCAGAAATTGGCTCCAGCATTATTTTACCATGCTAGCTGCAAGCCTGGCTGCAGATGCAGCTCCAAGACGATGATAAAGAGCCTATGAAGGAGTTTTTTCCCACCAGTGAAGTTACAATGTGACCCCATGGCTGAAAGCAACACAGGCCCAACTTTTTAGTGATGTCAGCAGCTCCACTGGGCAAAGATCTACTTCTATTTTTTTTGGTCCCATACCAAAGTCTTTTGCCGTCACTGAATAAAGCATTCCCCTCGTAAGTACCTGCACAGCTTTCTGAGTCTGAATATCAATTATCACTACTCTGTTCTGCTTAGGCTGCGTCACATAAATGTACTTGTCTTTGACATTGACTGCTGAAGCCCAGAGGCAGGACTGAGTGCCTTCGCCTTCCACTCTAGGACAGATCTCTTCCTGAGGAAACAAAAAAAAGAAGAGGAGAAAAGGTTTAATTTCTAAAAGTTCAGGGCCTGGAGCAGCAAGAAGCTTAGCCTTGAAAATCATAGAAATAAAAAGAAATAAAACAATCCGTGGGGATTCCATTAGGATGATTTTTTTCCCCCCTTCTTTCCTGGAAACCACGAAATACTTATTTTATCAGGTACACACTGCAACCTGGCTCTACCCAGTGACATTAAACAGCTGGACCTCCTGCAAGCTGACATTGGATTTAAGTAACCATCACAGTCTATGGATCTATCTTTAGAAGTACACCATGGTTCATCAAGACTTGCAGTTCTGTCAGCATTTATTAGCAATAGAAATATCACTCTGTGCTTTGAAAAAAGACAGAGATTTACATTAATTGAATCACAGCTTTATATTTTTCATAAAGTCTTCACTTTCAGTTCAGGAGAGTGTGATCCAAGAGAGTGTTTGAGCTCAGGGAAACAGTAGGAAAACAAGCAGGGTCCTACAGTCTATTGCTCCAACACAGAAACTTCTCTTCAAAAGGAACTAAATCCCGTTGCTTTGGGCCAAATCCTATTCGTAGGTGCCTGATGCCACATTTTGTCTCTGATACTCTCTGAGTCCAGTGCAAAAGTAGTACTAGCTTTAGTGGGAGCTCACCCTAAGCTTGAAGAGTCTCACGCGATCTCACCCACAAGCCTCTACACGTTGGCTACCCTTCATCGCTTTTCCTTCTCTCAAGTTGCTTTATGTGGAAGAGCATTTGTGTGGGAGCAGGCTGCGGGGCAGGAAACGAGGGTAAAACTAAACGAAGACATACATATTTCAGTGAGCACAACTGTTGGTTTTAAATGTTGCCAATGCAACAGCCAGGTCACTTTGAATAACGGCCCAACCTCCCTAAGGGGAAAGCAATTAGAGCAGCAGAGTTTGTTTGGGGGAAGAGGAGGTACAAGCTAAAGCAAAGCCAACACTGGGTCTGTATCACAGCAATGGATAAAAAGATTTCACCTTTAAGCAGCCCAGCTCTGTCAGTTCAGTACCTTGATGGAGACCACACGTAAGGGGCGAAGATACAAGACTCAACAGCTTGACTGCATTTTCCTTCCGGGCCCTCCAGCTGGGCTGGGGATCTACACTACTGCAAGCTAAAACGTGCTACAAAAGCCAGCCTTGAGCTTCCAGCAGCCATTCACACCCAACATCTGACATCCTCCAAACTGCCCTCCTCATCTTCGGCTGAGCGCTGCGGCTTGGGCTCTCACCACACGGCGTCCACCCAAACCGACAGGAGCAGGGACAGGTCACTGGCCTTTCTACTCTACCTGCTTTTGTGTGTGCCCTCTAATAGCAAGTGAAGAAACCTTTGTTGTAGAAACCCTCCTGAAGTTGCAGGCTGGTGTCACTGTCTACGTGGCAAACACTCAACACACTGAAAGCAAAGAGGGAGGAGAAAAAAGTCAATCCTCCCTCCACCAAGGCAAAAGGCTCTATGATATCTGTAGGAAACCCTTAGAGGTCTCTCTGCAAGGCAGCCAAGTAATCACGTTAAAAATACCTTTCATGCCCACCACTGTGCTGACATTATTTCCTTAAGTGCCCTCTCTCCTTTGTTCTTTTCAAGCTGTTTCTCCAGAACCACCTCTTCAATATTCACAGCTCTTTGGAAAAGAAACACAAGATTTCTGTCTTTGAGTAGCAACAGCTCAAGTGTGGCTTGATAATATTATGCCCATGCTAAGGACCTGTGTTAGGGGGAACATCACTCTGGATTTCTACCGAGGTGTATTAAAATTCAGGGGGAAAAAAACCCAATATCAACTGGAAAGGTATTGAGATTTAAAAAATACTGAAAACAGACTCACAAGAAAATCTTGACCCACAGCAGAAGAGCCTGACCCAGCCTGACGGGCTCATGATAGGGACTCCCCCCATTTATTCCTCCCCAAATTGAAAGCAAGGTTGAGTCCTTCAGAAGGGAGCCACATTCTCATCTTCCCCTGTAAACCAGGCCTTTAAAAAAAACTAAGAAAGCATTTCTGGATGTATTTCAGCACCTGTATTTTATGAGATTGGATAGTTTCTTGAGTTTTCATGTGATGTGTGTTGCCACGGAAGAGTACACAATACAGGTCACTGAAAACATTGGCCTCACAGGGCCTCCAGGCTGTGTTGAGCTCCAGTGTTTGACATTCACTGACACCTGAACAAATTTTCCTCCTGATTTCCTAAAGCAAGTGTTAGGTAAACTCAGTGCTGGCAGAAAATACCGGACAGCAAAGAAGGCTGGCATGGGTCTCTGGTTCAGCAGCAGAAGATGCAGAGGACCAGCATGGCACAACCATCTTCTGTGCATTCTGACTCACCTCCTGCCCATGGTATAACCTGGAAAACTATTTCTAAAGAGCAGAAAGTAGCCCACTCCTTTGCCTTTGGAGCCATCATCTCCATCTCTCTGTTACTGATTTCTGTGCTTCCCCTACATCCCAGCTACAACTTTTTGGGCATGGGTATGTAAATAGGTCAAACAGGACAAGTGAAAGTCTTTGCCTACATTTTGACATGATAACTAGTCAAATTCTCTGCAGCGTGTCAGTAATCCTCCATGTCAGTCTTATATGTGGTTCCCTTAATTTTCAAGAGAAGCTGATATACCTCAGGGATGCCACATGAAGCCCACCAAGCTCCAACATCACTGTGTCAAACGGGTCCTTCAGTATTAACAACCTTTGAGGAGATTAAGAGAAAGTTTCCCAGCTGTCGGCGGTAGCTGCTGGGTTTAGGACTTACATAGCTTGTGAAAATCCTCTCTTCAGGCCTGATGTGTCTCCGGATTTCACATTCGTTTGGCTGAAGGACTGTGATCCCATCATCAGAAAAGACATAGAACATATTCCCAACACTCAGGCCTTGAAGGGGGATAAAGCAAAAGGAGTAGGATTTTTTTAATGTATGTATCCATAGCTGGTAGGGCTTTTCTTAAGAACTCCCCCTCCTCCCCCAACAAAACAAAAATCTGCCTTGCACAAAAGTTGGTCATTTGGATGCAGTCGGTGCATTCACAAAATCAAATTTCATGTCACAACGAGGGCTTCAAGGAGTGAAAAGGTACAGACACATTCAAAAATGCGTTGCCTTGGTGGCAGCAGTCATACACAAATAACTTTGTTCAGATCTCCTGCCTATGTACCAAACTGGGATCGATTACAAGGAGTCTCAGTATCACATTGTTAACTCCCCCAGATTATGGCTATGACTATTTTTTCTACTATTTCATTAAAAATATCTTGCTAATAATTTGCTAACTGAGAGAGAAACTTTAATTAAAATTAATCTGAAGATTGTCTTGTTACAGGTAACTTGATTTCTTGTAACTTTGATGCGAAATGGAATCACTTAACATCTGTTGCATGCATGAAAATACTTTTATTTCTCTATTTTCTTAAACTATTTGGGTGAACTAACTATAGCCACCAAAACAAGTACATTTTTGAAATCTTGCAAACTGTAATTCACAAATGTGGAGTAGTTCAGCATCGCAATAGCACTCATTTATCCAACTGGGGCATTCCAGGAGATTTGGAAAACTCCCTGTCTGTCATTGCTTTGCTGTCAGGAGATCATATTTGATCATTTCTGTTATGCAGAAATGCCTTAAACTACGGATAATTTAGTTGTTCTTCAGCTACATGAAATTGCAGTAAGAAGGATCTTTAAGAAATGTTCGGGATCTTCTCAAACTCTCTAGTTAGAAAGATCCAACATCATTTCATCTTTTTTTCATACCACCACCAATAAGTATTTGCAATGACCACTGTCACCCCCGGTAATGTTGATAGTGTACTTATCTGCCAGCAATACAGTGATGTGACAATTTAATTACATTTTACCCATGGAGGAATAAGGTCCCGGCTCTACAGATCTGAACAACGTTCAGCGGTACGGTTCCCTCAGCTGGTCCTGTGGTGGCAGCTCTAAACACTGCTCACACCTACAGAGTTTCTCACATCTCTTAAGTGTTTGCAGGATCGAGGTCTCAATCATCATAGGAAAACTTCGCAGTAAAAACATGTATAATTTGGAAAATTTTGTAAGATAGACGGTGATTAGGAAGACTAGAAGGGTTTTTTTCTTGGTGCTAAAAACCCCTCTTTTTGTGCCAAATAAGCGGCTTCAGAGTACGAGGTCTCAGTACGTGGTGTTTGCTGACAACGTTCAAGCTGAGTCTCTCTAAACCACAGAAATCCCCCAGTTAGGGCATCAGGCGGGTTCGGGAGCCGTGATCCTGAAATGTGATGCCACGGTGAGGGATCATGCACGTAGAGAAAAAGCTACTCAACTTCCATGGAGAGCTAAGTTATCTTTATGGACTAAGGGCTAATTTTTTAGGAGTATATCATTAAAACATTTCATTCGGGCACTTTGGACCAAAATCGGCGCTCAGAGCACGCACACAACCCCCACCTGCCTCCATGGGAGCTGAGTGAACCCATCAGAGGGCAGAATTTGATCCTGGCTGGAATGAGTGAGTGCACATATTTTCATGAGTAGAGGACTTTAACCCCAAGAAGTGGAAATAGGCAGGCAACAAATTATGACCATTGTGAAGATGCTTATTATTATTTTCATGCACGACAGTGGCGTGATTTTTTTCTGATGATCCGATTACAATGAGGGTGTATTTCTGAACTAAGGCCTAAATGAGTCACAAAAATACTTTGATAAGAGTTTTACTTAGTAGGTTTAGAGACTTGGCAAGTCCCACCGCTTATTTTATAGTAAAATGAATGCAAGCTTTTCTGCTGATTGGTTAAAATATGATACAAATTCCTAATAGCATTCATGTACTCTTTTTGGATTTTACCAATTTAAATTAAAATATTTTTTCAGAGAGCAATCTTCACATTGATTTTTAGACAAAGCAGAATTTTAATAGGCAAAGTGGGTCTTTTATTGTGATTTACACAGTATTTGCCAAGTCCTGATTGAGGTACATTTCTAAACCATCTCATGGACATCGGTAAAACAGACTCCAGTCTTGATCACACTCCTGCAACTCCTCAGTCTGGGGAGTTATTTCAGCAGAGAGGTGAGCAATGGAGAATTTTGCTCAGTTGTGCTATTTATACCAGTGAGGTGGGTACTAGATTGGGAACTGGGGGACTAACGAGAAGGGTTTTTCTTTTTTCCTCTTTTTAATTGAAGACATTTCAAGTCGGATGTTCAAAAACTAAAGGCTTCATAAAAGGTAACATACCTTATCTCTATAACAAAAAACCTAAAATAACAAACCCCCCATTAAGAACAGGGAAGGTCTCCTAAAAATAACGGTTCTTATTTGAACCATTCCAGCTGAAGTTGACTCTAACATCTTGATTTTCCAAAACCTTCAGGAGGATACCTGGCAACAACAAGAGTTTTCTTCTTCTGAGGGGTACAGTCTCCATCTGAGTGTACATTTGTATTTCCCTCCTTTGAGATCAAAGGGCAAATTTGTCACCATGGAAAACTCACTTCTGATCTGATACTTGAATAATTTGCCTCAATTTAATCTAAATGCTTGGAGGTGTTTTAGAACTTAAATTTGGTAACAAAAAGGCTTTCAGCTTTTTAAGTGCACACATTCATATAACTGATGATTGCTTGCTGGCACGATACGCTCCCTTTATCCAGGCATAAAGAAAGCATCACTCTCTGCAAAAATGAGCACTGGCATGAAAACAAATCTCTACCTTACATTTGGGCTACTCATAATTTTCTCTGTGCAGAACTAAAAACTACTTTGTACACTGCACACTACAATTGCACAACTGCTTCCAGTTCCATGTTTACCTGGCTGGTCATGCCAAGTGCACTCATTTCTGGAGGTTTTATTTGTGCATGGTCTGCCAAAGCTTTTGAGAACAGACGGATTAGTCTGACTTGTAAAAATGACCAACTACTTGTGTTAAAACTTTGCCTTGCAGCAAAATCTTGCTCTATGCAAGATGCTCTATTCTGTCCAGGAATTTTCCCAACAGGTTCAGTTACTATAGACCTCGTGGGCATGAAGATGTGACCATTTTACAGGAGCTCAACTCCACCAAGCCATTTGTTAATATCACTACTTACATATAAGTTTTCATTTTAATAGAATTGAAAGAATGCATCAAAATGTAAAACCAGAAATACCAATCCTCTCTTGCAATTTTCTCTGTGCCAAGATTTCACATGCTAAAGTGTGTTCAATGGATTCTTTGTCTAAAAGGAACGTGTCGATCAAATACTATAGAACAAGACAGGCAGGGGAATAAACCTGCTCTAAAGATACTGAATTGTTTAGGTACATCAACAGTAAATCTGCTTTTACTGCCTGTGTTTTCTCTGTATATTGCTCATACTTTTATTTAAAATGTGCAAGGTTGATAAGCAGTAAGCCCATATTGTTTAGCAGAATTATAATAAGACTTTCTGCATCCAACTTCTTAGTTGTTCTTTAAATATTACTATACTTCTACATCTGGTGGGGTTATCCAACTACTTCCTTTAAAAAAGGAGCATAAGGGATGCAGCATATAAACAGCCACATAGCATCATGCAGCTGATGCTGGACTGATTAGATGCACTAGAGATTTCACTTCCAAGCAGAAGGGAAATAGCAATTCTTAGTGCCCTTAATGTCATTTACAGGAAGATCAGCAGTAAAGAGATGCTCTTCGTTGCCATGCACCAGGCACTTGCAGGTGGTGTATTTGGGAATAAGTGCTGGACACAGTCTTAGGTGGCTCTGTCACATCTCATGACCTCCAGTCAGCTGCACCTGCTACATCTGCACATCTGCAGCCAACAGTGGGACAGCAGGTGGGCATCAGGGGTTTGCAGACCTGACTGAGGTAGCCCTGGTCACTAAGGGCTCTTTCCTTCCTTTTGGCCCCTAAAAATCCTTTGGGCCAAGCCACAGCAAACCAGAAAACTCCAAGCCGAGGTCATGAAGCACAACTGTCATTTTGGGTACTTAGAGGCACTATTTATGAAAGGGTCTTTGCAGCCCCCAAAGGCTTGGGAGGGTGTGCAGCCCTTCCTGGAGGAACAATGGCAGGGTTGGGGGGTTTGCAGTGGGTGGGGGGACGTGGCTGAGAGCAGTTTGGATGCGCACAGAGACCTTCCCCACAAAGCTGGAAGGACACCAAAGTCCCAGCCTCCTGGCAGATATAAGAACTGGCTTACACCTGGACTTCAATCCAAGAACCTTCCTCCAGTGAGCCCATGGATGCTCCCCATCCAGGCACCTGGGCACCGTGGCAGAGGCAGATGGGCGAGCTGCTTGAGAGCTCCTTGGGTCTTTGCACTCTGCGTCTTACTGTGCATTTTGGAAATTATGACAGCATAAGCACGCACAAAATCAAATAAATTTTCATTTCTAGTGTCTCCATAATATCTTTGAGTCAATTAGCTGTTTAGGATGGGGTTTTGTTCTAATTTGGCTTCCAAGATACACAGACGTTGACCTTGTGCAGGGCACACTATAAATTTGATCAAACTAGAGATCTTAACTGCCAATTAAATCAAAATAAAATGGGCCAACCTTTACCCTGAATCGATTTAGAGGATAGAGGGAAGAAAAACCTGTTGTGGGTTTTTTTTTTGCCTAATGGTCAAGAACACAATTTTTGTTGCTCACCTGGTAAACATCAATATGTGCTACTGTGGAGGCAGAGCTTGAATTGCTTGCTTAAAAATGCAGAGTATTGAATTTGTGTCTTACTTGTTCAATTATGGTAATTTGGGAGCACTTCTGACACTTGTGCAACGGTTAATGCAGCTGGAGAATCTCAGGCCACTCACGTTCATGGCAGTTTATATAAAATTCATATTTTTATATATTTTACGGTCACCTATTATTTCATAGTGGGAAAATGTAAGAAGTTATGGGTACGATTTATATTATGAGAGTGACATCTCTTATTTGAATAGTTTAGCTTTTAAATGTCTGGTCTGTACTTTATCTGGTAACTGCGAAAGTTGATAGAGTTAGTGGCAAGTCAGTGGAGAATGGCCCATCATGGAATTATTAAAGCAGACAAGCACATTATCACTACGACAAAAGAACTTTACTGCAGTACCTTCCTCTCGCCACAGTATGTTTGCAACTGCAGCATCAGAAAATTGGGAAAGCCAGAAAATAATCAGGAAAAGAAAAAAAAAACACAACAAAACAACGTCAAAATTTTCATTGTAGCAAGTAACTGAATTAATACTCATGTTTACACGAACTGATTAATTTGTGAAAACTCCGTAACATTCATTCTAATAAAACATCAGGAAAGACAGATATTTCTAAATACATTTGCTCCTTCTAGAGACAATTTGGAAAGTCTGACACGGGAAAAATCCTCGCTGGAGCGAAGCCAACTTTAGCCTGTGCAAAGATCAAAGTCTTAGTAAAGAGAAGCTGTTATCTTCAAACGTAATTGGAGGTATGGTACAGGCTGTGATTTTCTGTATGGGTTCAATAAGCAAACATGACATCTTTCAGAAGCCCGAGACTGGCAGTTACAGCAGCTACACATGTTGCTGCATTTCTTCTTGGAATGTCATGAAACTACATTTTCTCTTTTAGGGCTCAAATACTCTTTGAAAGTACAGCTGTATTTGAATTTCTGGTTAAGATACATCCAATTATTTCTCAACACACTGTAATTTCCCTTGCTCAAGTATTCACGGGAAAACGACCGATATTAACAAGAGTACATAAATCTATTTAATGAGGAATAGAATATATTTTCCAAAGAATCACCATGAGAGCCCATATTTATGGCCAACTTAGTTTTCAATTCCTGCTCTATATTAACAGCCAGAAAAGAAGCAAAAATCCCATTTGCACCTAGCCTTTTAGTATCACCATGAACCGAAGCAATCTCCCAGGTAGTTAAGACACTGGAAGCAGGAAGGATCAGCCCTCTGGGAGCTTTTCCACTGGGGCAACTAATCACCTCTTTCATTAATTGTCTTTTGGGGACAGTGCGGTCAAGATAACACTGCCACATTCCTACGGGAGACATGCAGCTAGGAGCTGCTGGGAGAATATTTGTCTTTGGAGTGGAAGATAATTTAACAACAAGGGTAACCTATTTTGCTAGTTAATGATGTAAATACAGGTAAAATAAATTATTCAATTAGAACATTCTTCAAGCAACTAAATATCTGAGAACTTAAGCCTCGTAACTGGCTTTAAAAGAAGAATAGAAATCAATGAAATTTATATTCTGAAACTGCATATAATTCAACAAAATAGTAGGGATTGGGTTCTTTTATATCTAAATCTATTGCCAATTTGTTACTTTAGTAAAGATGTCACCTGTACCACACCCAGTACACTTTTGGCACATGAAAGGCACCATCACCCTGGATGAGGAGATTTTACTTTCTTCATGTGATTCCTTCCCAAAACAGAATCCCAGCCTCTGATCAAAGCACAGGCAAAATTGTCATTACCTTATGAGTAAGAGCCCAACATACTGCATGCAACGGACTGAGCTGTTAAACTTCATGTACAACTCTACGTTTAAATACACTTTAAAGAAAGAAATAGATGGAAAATTAAGCTTACGAGTTTTTCTTGCTGAATCTTCTATGAAAAGCGAAGATATGTCCTCATCCACTCCCACCTCATTTTTAGCGATGCAGGTATAGGCACCCGTGTCTTCATACCGAACGCTACTGATATGAAGTTCACTTCCGTTCGCTGTAAGAAAGACACCCATAAACAGTGTTCCTTGCTGCTGCTAATTGCTTTCCCTGCCCTTAATTGCCTTCCATTGGCCACGGCTGCCTGGCGAGGGCTCAACAGGGTGGCTTCACCGCACACCGTTTCCCTGTATGTAACTAAAGGCATTTTGGGGGGTTCTCACGAGAGCTGATGTTTTGCTTCTTTCCATTAGCGCTTACACACTCCGCACCAGAAACGAACAAAGAACAATCCCGAGTGCAAACAATAAATTACATTTCATTTATTTCATCTTGTTAAAAAAAAATAAATTAAAAAAATATGCTTCGGCTTCAGTGGAGAAAAGCTACCTTCAATTTTGTAAACTGTTTTTCATCAGATCACCAAAAAACTTGGTGAGGGAGAGTCTCTCTACAGTTCCTCCTATCATTTTGCTTGTTGGAGGGGGCCTGTTGCCTAAAACCTTTGGAAGATTTTGAGATGCGGCACCCGACCATGCAGGGGTATCTGTGTTGCCAACACTGGTTAAGGGCTGCAATGCTCCCCAGCCAGACTGGGGTGGGGGGGTCTGTGGGGAGGTTTTTAATAATTTTACACAGAAAATTGCAAACAAATATTTTTGGCTTTCATTGTGTTTGTTGCACCTCCATTTGAACAAGGACCAGCAGGAGTTAAGAGCCCGAATCCCTCTGCAGAGGTGGGTGGGAAAGGATTAGAAGTGCAGCCCGGTTCTCAGCTGATTTCCACCCAACGTAGTGCTTACACCTGAACCAATAATTTAATGCATTTTCTCTTCTGATTTGCACAGCTGTACACAAAAGACGAGGCAGTGGAGAACCAGGCACACTCTCTTCTAACACAACACCGTTACCACTTAGATCAATCAATACTGCATTTCCCGAAAGATTCAGGGGAAGAAAAAGATAAAAAGAAAGAAGAGGGGGTTTGTAACACAATTTCCAACAACTGTGGCTTAGCGAATGTACAAGAACTTCTAGTTTAAAGCGCAAAATAATCCTCCCTAATCCCCGTCTACAATGCTTTAATTAATCAAAATTCTGTTCTTACCTAGGAGCGTTAGTTGTTTGGATAGTTTTGGCACGATATCAATGCCGTTCTTTAGCCAGGTAATTCGGGGATTAGGGATGCCTTCGGCGTGACATTTGAGGCTCGCTGACACGCCAGGCTCCTGCGCCTGCGTTTCGGGGTAGACGCGAATCACTGGTGGCACTGCGGGAGACAAGGAATTGGTGACTTTAAACCCACCCACCGGGGGCCACCCCTCGTCGGTGGCTCGAGAAGGGCTGCCTCCAAACGGTGCCGCGGAAGAGGTCCGACCCGAGAACCAGGGAGATAAGCAACGTCCTGACTTTCCCTGCAAACTGCAGTAACGATTTTTCCACAGCTCAACTTTGGGGGCAAAAAAATAGAAAACATCAACAGAAAAGAGTAAACTAGTAAACCAACACCAGGGAGCAACCTTGATATCTGGGGTGTTTTTTTTAGAATGTTTTGGCTTCTTCTAGCTTTCTTTCTTTAAGTGATTGATTGGTCTTAAGTGAGGTTGGACTAAAACCTAAGGTGGGTACTCACATATTTAAAAATTAAAGTATGAACTCCAAACCTTCACTAAATCTAGTAGGAAAGGAATTGGAGTTCTTGCCCATTAGGAGTAGTCAACATTTTAATTACATATCCATCAGGAAACAGCCTCTGTATTCACCACCTGTTACTCTGATCAAATAAACTGTTTATAAATTACTTCTCTCTTTTCTGAGAGGCTTTCAAAACGTGACTTACCTTGCTTCAGGAAGGCCCCTCTGAACTATTTAATATACTCAATTGGCAGAACTACTAATTATATTACAATTCAGACAAGTGCATTGATTTTCAATCATGTTGCCTTCATTGCTCAAATCAACAAGGCTTAATATCCCCCATTAACTATTTCTTAACAATTTGCTCACATACTTTAAAGAGAATTTGCTATATTGCAATATCAGTGAAAAAAATCAGTGGGACTCTCCTGCCTTTTACTCAAGGGACATACTAAAAGGAAAAGAAAGGACCTCCGATGGGATTTGAAGGGTGGTCATGGAGTGTTGGGATTCATAATCAAGCGGTCAGCTTTTCCACCAGACTAGGAGATTTTGGGACTCACGATGTAGCTGTTGAAAGGTATACAGTTTTTTAAAACCACAATTAGAGTTAAATGTGGATGCGATATGCGGGGGAGCAAATTCTTCCTCAAAGAAAATGAATAAGCTCTGAGTGGAGGACTGAGAAACATTTGTGGGTTTTTTTTAGAAAGCCAGAATGAGACAATAACAAACTTCTACGGGAGATAATGGTTTAAGGTACCTAACTCACCGCGGTGTTTTTATATAGTCCATCATTAGGTTCTAGGACTGGCAAAATTAAATTGACTTAAGAGTTGCTTTAGAATAAAATGAAATCTGTGTTCGCAGCTCGCTATGTGTTTATATGTCCTTATGGGGATAGTTTAAATAATTTCATTCACTACCATACACTTTCCATCTTTCCATTTCTATTTTTTATGGGCCTTACCAGAGAGAGAGATGTATTTTACTCCTGTCTTACCTACCAGCTGCCAAGTATTAACCAGAGCTGAGTCATCAGCTTGGAATGAAATCAGCCACGACAGAAAGCCCTCAAGTCTACTTGTTTTTTATGGCTTTAAAAGCGAGAGATTGTTCAAGTGTAATCTGAGAGGAAATGCCTTGGGGCAATAGGAGCGACAAAAAAATGGGGACTTCTAGCAAAGGAATGGCTCTAAACTCCACCTCTGCTTTGGACCTGTGGATTTACTTCCTCCTCCTTTATTTTCTTTGCTTGAGAAGAAAAGAAAATGCATCGTAAGATGCAGGGCGGTGAGTAAAACACCAACGAAGAGCTTTTTTATCAGGAGGTTACCAAAAAGACAAGGTTTGTTTTACTAAACCGAGTTTGCAGATTCCAAATAAAAGCATTTTATCTTCTCTTCCTCCCATCAATGTCAGGGTTATGGCTCCTCCTGGCTTCAGGAGGTGCCAGATCAGGCGGAAGGAGAGCAAAGGAAGACATCTGCTGCTGGAAACAGCCGGTGGCTTCAGAGCCATCCCTGCATTTTTCTAAGGGACAGTGTCTGAACAGTTCTGGGGAACAGGACTGAGAGTCAGGAGCTCCTGATTCCATCTGTACCTCAGAAAATTAATTTCTCCCAAGTCAGTCTCTCCAGGAGAGATAGGATATAGATAGTAATTTATGTCCACTTTGACCAAATTTTACGAAGGTCCTGCACTCAATCCTCGTATCATTTATGATTTGTTTGTTACTAGGAATATTTTTAGAATGAAACAATTTAGGTCCATTAAAAGTCTACATCCATTGACATTTAGACTTTTTAGACATTTAGAGAGGTGGTTTGTCTCCTACAAATGCAGAGGAAAAAAATGTACAATACAAGCAGGTTAGATGCCCAAAACCTGGTGAAGTTACCTGGGGCAGTTAATACCAATGTCCCAAGACATTTTCCTAATTCTCTAGGTGCCACAAACCTGCCTCGTCCAGAAGCAACGTTGACCCTCTCTGCATGTGGGGCTTTCCTGCCCCAGGCTCTTGAAGACATAGACTCACATGCCCGTGCTTGCAGTTACATGAAAACCAGCTCTGGAGCAAAGCCTCTGAGGTCCTGTGCCCCGTGAGCTCCTCCACCTCACCTGCCCAGCTCCAGGCGAGATGGACATTCAGAGCCAGAGCCCATGCCAGACATCACCAATGTAATGCTCTCAAAACCAGCATGGGTTGATCAGGTTTTCTCATAATGGTTTGCTTTAGGTTCCCCTCTTCATATGGACACTCTCGTCAGCCCTCCCAATGACTGCCACATGGATCCTGCTTCCTAGAAACAGGGCACTCCTTCACAAAGCAGAATTTGCTTGCATCTCCCCGTTTTTTGCCTCATACCATGTTAGTCTGCATGTGAGTAATCCCCGTATTTTACCTGCAGAGGCAAAACCACGATAGATTTATACAGCAAAAAGTGGCTCAGGGGCACTAGACACTGAATCAATGTTCTGCATGAAAATCAGCTTAACTTGAAATTATAGTATGGCATCTTTTCTAGAGTGATTAATAAGGAAGCTGCTTGTTTTCACCTACAAAAATATGCGTTGCCCCTCCATTCCTGCTCTCTTATCATTTTCCTGCTCTTTCCATTTTTAAACTTTTTATTTCTTCTCCCTTGTCTTACATAATTCATTGCATAGTTAAATTATTGCATGCAACTGCCTTGTGATAACAGCAAACTGCAGAATGTATTTTTATTGTCCTTGCCACAAATTAATACATTCCAAGTAAGCACATTTTACTTTAAATACTTGCAAAGATTTCAGCTCCAGACTTTGGAATATATGGATTATCCTTTGCTATTTCCCTCGGTGAATATATATCATTGCTAACCATTACTGTGTCTGCAGCCAAAGGCAATATAAAAATGTTATTATCTTAAGCAAAGTAGGAAAAAAAAGAGGTATTCAAACAAGTAAGAGATTGGGTAGATTGTCTACTACTGCACCCTGAGTAGTGCCTTTCTCTGAGCAGCCTAATTCATTACAATAAAGCAACTCAGGTGATAAAGCACACGACGAGCACAGATGGTGATATCAGGCCCCAAAGACACACATTGCTGCTACAGGATCTATATACTCCAAGGCTTAATAATAATTAATAGATTAATCATTTCCTTAAGACGTTTTGTGATTGAAATTTATGACTTGAAAGGAGTTTGCAGCATTACTCTGCCCAGTCCTGTTCAACATATTCATCAATGACCTGGATGAGGGGACAGAGTGTAACCTCAGCAAGTTTGCTGATGATACCAAACTGGGAGGACTGGCCAACATCCCAGAGGGCTGTGCCGCCATCCAGTGTGACGTGGACAGGCTGGAGGGCTGGGCAGAGAAGAACCTCATGAGGTTCAACACGGGCAAAAGTAAGGTCCTGCACCTGAGGAGGAAGAACCCCGGGCACCAATACAGGTTAGGGATGGATCTTCTGGAGGGTGGCCAATGTGACGCCCATCTATAAGAAGGGCCGGAAGGAGGATCCCAGAAACTA
>JAOQGH010000051.1:41785122-41797105 GCA_025769975.1 Gallinago jamesoni
GGGGGGGAAGTCCCAAAGACAGTCAATAACCCTCATCGTGCTGATTTGCAAGTGTTCATAGCAGAAATAAACCCAGGGGGAATGGAGCTCCCCCAGTGGTTTCTTTTTTTAGGAGAATCCCACCAGTCGCTAGGATTTCTTTCTAAATATTAATTATTCACTTCACTTTTAAACCCTTCCCTTTCAGCCCTTTCTGCCAAGCCCAGGGAAGCCAGGACCCTTCCCCATGTGGTTTCAGTGCCTACCAACAAAACCAGTCCTGGCACTGGTGTCATTGGTTCTCCAACAGACGAAGAGAAACGTCATCACAATTTCATAGTAACCAGCAGAGCAATGAAAATACACCAACTGGTTCACATTAAAAACCTTGCCTGATACTCAGAGTTCTAAAAACCTCTCTCTGATGATGTTTACGGGATTTTAAAACAAAATGTACCCAAGCATTTAATGAGATTATTATTATGCAAAATCTACAACAATGGCTATCACTTTGAAAATGATTTCTCCTCACTAATCAAATGTCTCTGATCTTTTTTACAATAGATTCATGAGTGATTCATATAAAAATAATAAAAACTAAATTAGTCATGGGCTCTTAAATCACTTTCTTTGGTGCTTTTAATAATTCATTTCCAGAGACAAGCTGAGAACTTATGCTTCATTAATATTATTTGTTCTTGGTTTTACACATGCTATCACTTTAGTGATTTACATGGAGAAAAATTCAAGCCTTAAGAAGATGCCACAAAACTATTGCAAACACAGTCTGATGGGGTATTAATTTATCTTTTCTTGTTTTCTGCTTAAAGAATTTTAGCACAACATAAGACTTCTTTGGTAAGCCAAAAAAGTTTTTGGCTTGAACATATGGAAATGAACCTTTTAGATAGTTGTGCAATTATAACATAGATAAAAATGGATGGCTTTCATAACTCAAGAAACTCAGAGGCAATACAACAAGGAAAATCAATGGTAGGTCATCCTGCTGGAGCTGTTGGAAGGGAAGAATTAACATACCGGGGATTTAGTGAAATATTTCTATTAATTGGGTCTACTGGACATTTCAGAAAAATGCAGAGACCACAAGTGAACAGGTAAGTACCAATCCTGGGAGGAAACAATGTTTTATAAACTCCAACTTTCTCCCTAGAGTACAGAGGTATATAACTGGGATTCATGGATTTTGGTCTGTAATTTGATTATCAGTTCCAAGTCAGAACACGTATGAGAGAATACAACTGATTTCAGAGAATCCTAATTCATCTAAAATCTCAATATTTTTTTTTCCTGATGCATTTTTTTAAACATGCCAAGTCTAGTTACCTTAATAATTCACAGCAGATGGTCTCACTCCTTTCTTCTTGCTCATTTTTAGAAGCTTCACACTGTATTCATAATTCTGCTTTTCTGTTAGAACACCCAGACGGAGCACATGCAATTCATCTCCAGGAAAGTTGCATCTATCATCTCAGGTTTCTCTAAAATTTCACAAGGTGTGCACCCTATGTGTCTCAAGAAAATGCAAGCAAAACAACAACCCCCTCAAGCTGCTAAAAGTAACGTCTTCCTCCACAAAACCAGGCTGTTTGGGCAAGTGAATCCTTAAACTCCACTGGGGATTTAGGATCAAGTGAACAATTGTCTCCAGGAAGGTATCTCTGCATTTGCAATAATCACCTACAAAGGTTGGTCCGTGACCCAAAAATGAGCTATTCCACTGAAGGAATAAAAGGATACAAATCCTGTGATCTTCATTATGGCAACACGAGAGATTAGAGAGAGAGATATATATATTCTGAAAATACTGTAAGTATTAATTTTCCACTTAACCTCTATTTTAGAGCCTGCAAAGACCTAAGATCCTATAAGCACTGTGCAATTTCTTAAACTTTAATTTGAAAGAGAAAAAACTTGGCTTTAAACATGCAACTTCCTGTAATTTACTCCCACCCCTGTATTACTGCAGCATCTAGGATGACACAGGGTTTGATGATTTTAACAGCCCAATTTCTATTAGCAGGGTATTAAGTGGGGTTATTCACACATGATCTTTTTTATTATTTAACAGTGAAACTACATTAAAAACATCAACAGGACTACATCACCTTCATACAGCCTGTTTTAATGAGAAATCTCATCCAAGTGACTTGCGCTTTAAAGGTTGGCCGTTTGCTTTGGGTTTCAAATATAATACATGGAAAAATGGACATTTAAATGAACACGTGTGAAATGTGTACCAAGGCAGGTAGGCCTTGATTAATAATCAAAGACACTCATGAATTTATGTTATAGCTACCTGCATTACTCTTGGTAATTCACCAAATTCTTATCCACCTGTATCCCACAACATTTGTTTTCTTATGCTAATATTCTCTTCTCTGTTATTTGCACGTGCTTTCACCGTGCTACTGGAGGATAAACTTCTGTTTATAAATTTTATTTATAAATGTATGTATGTTTCTCTGGAGATAATGCTAAATCATGTGAAACAATACTCTATAAATACTGTATAAATACATTTGACTCCATGAGGAGTTTATTATATTTTCAAATTGAGGAATGCTTTCATAATCACATATTTGGGAAAACATACTGCCTGTCTAGGGGACAAATGTCTATTATTTTAAAAGATGACATATTTTAACCACTTCACTATTTGTAGTCAGAAATCAATTTACAGCTATCACAATCTTACCAGTTTCAGCTACATTATAGTCATTTTCTGCATGAGAGAAGTTGATGTGACTTTTTTAAAGTGTAACTGCAAAGGGACTTCTAATGGATAAATAATATGGATGGGTAACATGGATAAATAATATTTTTATGCTAAAAGCAATATTCAGAGTTTGCAAGAAAAATGGATTAATTACATGTACCATTAGGATGGCTCTTTTGCAGTAGTAATGTGACAACTTATTAACAGAGTTCTTCACAGACAGGACAAGACAAATTATGATGTTGCTTATGAAAGCTTCTGATTAAGAGAGCAATGAAAAGTTATTAATATTTTGTTGCCAATCAAAATATCACATAAAAATGATTTAAGTAATGCACTTAAACAACCAGGCTTTATAGTCATCTTTAACCTTTCAGTTCTGAGCAAATTTAGGATTATCTAGCTTTTTGTTGACCGTCTTTGTCACCTCTAGTATTAATCTGGAACACAGTCAGTCTTATCATATCATATTTTTCAAGAACCTGGAGACAATAAAGCCACAAAGGACTTTTCAGCTGTGCCTCTCCTGTGCTGCTCTCACACCTTGCTGGAAGGATTCTGTTTTTTTCCAGAATTGAGCTTTCATTTTCATCTGATTTCCTGAATTAGCATTTAGAAGAGAAAGAATTTAATTGAAATATAATACGAGGATTTTTCCAAGTGCGTGAATATCCTGTAGGTTTGTATGTGATTACCACTGTGCCAGGAGCAGGGAGGATTTTCTTGAAGTTAAAAAGGTACAATTAATCTCCTGTTGCACTTCCAATTAGCCAAATTGCTAACCTTATTGTGAAAAGCAGAAATGCAATCGAGTTTCTGCTTGAGGCGTACTAAAAGAAAACTGAAGTAATTTAATTAACTGGCTTCAAGTATATTAAGAAGCACACTGCCTTTACTTTCCTGCTGTCAAGGCCTTTAAATAGATTATTATTTAATGTGAGTTTCTGTACCCACAAGAGGCTGAAGCTTTGAACCGGCTGCTGCTGCCCACCCCGACCTGATCCATGGACCACGAGTGGCTGCACCTTTTCACATTGGAAACTCAAAGTCAATGTTGATGCTACTTCCATGCTACACGCAAGAATCAATCCCAAACACACGTGTGTTCACGTGGCAGATGAACGGGGATCATGCCCCACGAGTCCAGGACTTTTTAAATTGTGATTAATCTAAATACAAAGGCTGGATTTACCAGCTGAAGGACCATCTCTTCACCCCTGCTATGGGCAAGGGCTTCAGACACGCAGGTGCCCATCCTGGGTAGCCAGAGAGGGGACACACCTGAGCTCCAGAGTCCTACACGCTGCCCACAGCGGAAGACGGAAAATAAAAGATCCTAATCCCCAAGTTGCATCACCTCAAGTAACCAGACCAGAATACAGATCACAGTGACATATACAGAATATTAAAAATATCACAGTTTAATTAAAGATGAAAAAGGTGTGGAGGTGTTTATTAGACAAAAAAAAAAAAGAAGCAGGTGTTACATGATGAGGTGATAGAGGTCATAAACTGGCACGTGAAACATTAAAATTGAGGCATAAATCCTGCTTTTCCTCCTTGTAAGAATCTCAGAGTTCTCCTTTGATATAGTTTCTGAGTGATAATAGTTCAAACTGATAAAAGATTGATTTTTTTTTTTTTTTTGTGTATTGCAATTTGTATTGCAGGGTACTGTCCCAGGGGGTGTCGAATCATTCAGGAACCGGTCACTTTACGCAAGGACATAACTCTTCCTCTTAATGTTTAATAACCAATGGGACAGAGAAGTACTTGTAAGTAAACCAGAAAACCACTTGGGCCAGTGCTAAATTAGGGAGGAACTGGAATTTCAGCCTGAAAATTTGCTCTTCAAACTTCTATTTAAAATAGTAGGAGCCGCAAACGAAGCCACGTGCTATCTATCCTTCAAAGATGGGTTTGTACTCCAATTCCTGGACTGTCATTTTGTGTCCAATTCAGACACATCAACTTCTAATCTTTAAAGATTAATGTGATAATCCTAACCAGAATTTCATGAAGCTAAGATAAATAACTGGATTTTTTGTTATTTTTCACCAAAAATTTCTAAGACTGCTCTTGAGCCTCCAGAGTGTTTCCACTTACTTCCTCCAGAGTGGAAGTAAGTTTTCAGAATTGCTGAACTTGGCTTCTAACCTCAGCCGTCTTGAAAACTGAGCCTAAAAACACAAAGTCTCACATCCATCTAGTGAATATTATGGCCAAAAGAAAAGGCTATTTCTAGATTCTGATCACACAAAGCTGTTGAACTTGCTTACTATAGATCAAACCAAGCATGCTGGCAGCGTGTGGAAACTTTACTAAACTTAATCTGTGTCAAGGAACAGGTCCGTTCTGAAGGTGGAGGCAATAAGCTGCCAGGTCAACCACCTGCATGGCTCACTAAGCCATGCTCCGACTACAGCAGGGAATGCTTTCCACACCACAGGTTGGCAGGTTTCCGTGTATTTTTAGTGCCAGTGACCCGAAGGTCATTACTCTAACCCTGGCACTGACGGGTGACTGTAAGAAATCTGGTGAGGAACACCAGCTTTGGGCTGGCTGTGCAATCCTGAGCATCCCCTTCATGCTTCCTTAGATATGTATGCTCCTGTACCAGTCCTGTGGTGGGAAATCTGCTGGTTTCATGTTGAGTTTCAATGTCATGCTCCAAATGGTGACAAGAAATGCATTTTAAAAGGGTAATACTCGCTTTGGTGAAAAGAAAAGAATGTTTAGATGGTTCTAGTTACAGAGACTGCGCACACAGTAGTCACCTAGACAGAGTGGACCTGTACATAGTACGTGCTAAGGTAGAGTCAACAAATAACCTACTGAGTTGCAGTGTGTGTTTCTGTTCGGTGTGCTGTAATTTTCATGTATTAATGCAGAAAAGTAAAACAAAGATGTTTCACGTGACAGCAATCCTGGATACACAACAATTTAGGGAGTTACAGTGTTGACTGTAAAAACTCTGTACTGAGTGGTTATCAAATTAACAAGAGCTGAAGAAAAATATAAATCAAGTCTTCCTGTAGTGTAATTAAAATACAACCTGATTTACTGTGTACTTTAATGCAAAGAGAAATGAAATACAGACCATATTTTTTGTACACTACTTTCCACTCTCTCCGTAATTAAATGTTATTAATAAATGAGTAAGTTTATACCATTATTCAGGTATTGTCTTTACTACAAACTATGACTCGCACATCAGACCAGAACTGTGAATCAAAAGAGATTCATCTTCCTTCCTGTGAGGGTTTTGCCACACCCTGATGAATAAACCTGTATTTTAAACCAGTCATCAGAAACAGGAGCTGAGGAATGAGAGATGAGAATTGTCTGAAAGGCAAGTGAAACGGGAAGAACAGAGATAAAAACCTATTATTTGATTTAGATAGAGGAGAGGTTTCATTGCCGACCATAAATGTATTGCTTCATGCTTTCTTTGTACTGGGAATGAGATCCCCGAAGAGTTAATGGTCTGTAGAGCTGCCAGAATCCCGGGTTTCCAGGGCTGTTGTCCATGGACACAGGTTGCACCAAACCGCAAGGGCAACAAAGAATGAAGTACCAGTGCTATCTGAGTGCTGGGTTATTACAGTACTAAGTTTTAATTGCATAATAACACATTCCAAGTGCCCCTGCTCTCAGCTGCATATATGTTGGTTTGCTTTTATTCCTGAGACATATTAACATAAACCCAAAATATCACGCCAGTTTCCACTTTTCCATAATAATGAGATAATACTTGTTCCCTCAAAACTATAACCTGGTAAATGAAGTCATATTCAATGCCCTAAAAAGAAAACGACAAGAGTAATTCAGGACTTACATTGATATCTTCCAAGTCAAGGAAGTTGAGGATGACGCCATTGCGTTTCCAGATGATGGGGGGCCGCAGCACCCCACGGATGTTGCACGTCAGGACGGTGCTCAGGCCAACAGTGATGGTGGTAATGCTGATCTTCTGGTCCTCTGGCAGGCTCAGCTGGACCACCTCTGCAAAAGGAATAATACTGAGCAAAACAGGAATAATACTGAGTACTATAAAGAGAAGCTGTTCTACTTCTCCCCACTCTGCCTTCTGTCTCCCCTGCAAGGATTTTGGCATGGAGATGGATATCTACATCGTAAAAAAACCCAAACAATAGAGCCACGTAAGAGACATGGCAACTGAATGTGCCCCAATCTAACTCCCTACACCATTTTCCTGAGACATCCAGTGGTAGCTGTGGTACTTAGTGGTACCTAGTGGTAGCTAGTCAGCTGTCCTTTCAAGGACACTGAGATGGGTCCTCTGTCAAGCCTGGCTGCAATAGTTAAATCTACAAAGCAGTCAGCAACAGGAGAACAAACAAGGGTTTTCCTGCTTAGAACCCTCTGGGTTTGTTTCTCTAGGAGACTCCTACAAAGGTCCTTTGAAACGGCACAAGAATGACTCAGGTTCTTTCCTTGAAGCAGAATTAAGGTAAGAATGTTGTCACTGAAACATACATAAACCCAGTTTTAAATTGCCCTAATACTGGGAAGCCACCAAGCATGAAAACTCCTTTACCAAATGCAGCCACATATGCCATCTAAGATGCAGATGTTCCTATATCCAAGGAGTGAGGAGCTTTCTTATCTTTTATTAAACTAAAAAAAAATAAATCACTTACTTTTACTTGCATGCAGCACACAAAAGAAATGCCTGAGCAGCAAGCCTTACTGAAAACCAACCTTTCTGAAACCACACCAAGGTCACATCGTTTCCTTCTGGCCAATGCTCACAAGACGTGTCTGCTTATTTTGCCACGTGTGGCCACACAGATGGGCAAGACATTCGATATCAGAATTAGTGTGAGTGTAGATTGTCATTATTAAGCATTTCAGCAGCACTTAGCCAGCAATAGAGCAATCAGGCCACATTGTCAAAGCTGCTGCAGTCACGGTTTTATCATTCACAGGATGGGTTTTGCTTACCCTCCTTCCCAGGCTCTGCAGTAAGAAAGCCTTGAAACTATATTGCATAGAAATGCTGAAAACTAGACTTTCAAGGTAATGGCCCATTGAACGGGGAATGCTCACAGCACGTTTGGTGTTAACATTGCTTCAGCCAACTCGGAAACTTGGACTTGGGAATGAATCATCCTTTCCTGGTCATTAGGCTTCTCCTTCCTCATGTCCACTGGCATTAACTGGGGTAAAACAGGGATCAAAGAAACCGATGCTGCCTCACCCAAAGCCATGGGCTTTGGGAAAACCCACTTCAAGCAGTTCTAACACCAAAAAATGACATACGAGGTCAGGTTGCTCCCTCCCATCAGGTGGCAAAATTATTTTTCATCTTGCTTGCTTGCTGCTCATGTCTGTCATTACGACCCACACAAGATCTGTGTATCCCTTCCAGTGTATCTGTGTTGGTAAGATCTAAATCCCATGTGCACCTCTATTGCCCTCTACGACTATCTGAAAGGGGGTTGTAGGGAGATAGAGGTTGGTCTCTTCTCCTGAGTAACAAGTGATAGGACACGAGGAAACGGCCTCAAATTCTGTCAAGGAAGGTTTAAATTGGATATTAGGAAAAAAATCATTCACCGAAAGGGTTATCAAGCATAGGAACAGGCTGCCCAGAGAAGTAGTGGAGTCACCATCGCTGAAGGTATTTAAAAGACAAGTAGATATGGTGCTGAGGGACATGGTTCAGTGCTAACTTTGCAGTGTTAGATTAACTGTTGGACTTGGGCTTTAAAGGTCTCTTCCAATCTAAATGATTATATGATTCTATGACTTTCTTCCAGCCCTCTGAGAAACCGCTGAATTTCAGCGAATCTAAACACTCATTTTTATCATGTCAGTTCATAGCTTAAGAGATGATTTTGCCCTAAAAGTTAACAGCTTTGATGGGAAAATCTTGCACTCGCTTAGGGGGCTTACAGTGTGGAAATGCAGGAAATAGAAATAAGAAGCCCAGCATCTACTTTTGCAAACATCATTTTCCATCTCTTCATACCCTCTAATTGAAAAATTGCTTTAACATCTCGAGTAGTAAATCCATTAGGTCTGTTCACTAAAATAAGAAGCCCATTTCAGTAGCCTTGGGAAGCCTGGAAGGAGTCACTCAGGTCTAGCAACTGCTTGTGAACACTTAGTACAAAAGCTGCTTGTGCAGCAGTGCCCAAACAGCTCTGCATCCTTTCTCTTCCTGCTTCTTCCACCTTCCAAGTGAGAAGTTAATTGAATGTGCCACAAATTGTATTTGCTGCTGTAGATCTGCCACCAACTTCGGGCTGCAAAGATCAATACAGCATTGCGTGTTGGGTCTGAGCACACTTAGCTGTTCTCCCACTTAATGTGCCAAGAGCTATTTTCGAAAGAGCACAAGCTGTTGACAAGGAATAGTTGCCATAGTTTTGATACATGGTTGATCAAAAATAGGAATGTTTGACCAACTCACTGCTATTATTTGGGTTGCAGTGGCTCCCGTAGGCACCAAATGAGAAGAGCGCCTGACACAGGCCATCAAGCAGCTTCTGCACCTGAAACCTTAACATTCAAAGGGGGAGATGGAGGAAGTTTTGGAATGGAAGGAGAAAACGGTACACCCAAGGTCACTGAGCAGGTTAGCAGCAAAACCAGGAGTAGATAATATGTCATTAAATGATGTCACCCTTGGTACCCGCTGGAAGAAGGAGATGGGAGTCGTGGCAGTTCAGGACTGGCGACAGTGGCCACGGAGATGTCCATGTGGCATCCCCCTACCCTCATCCCACTGCCTTCATCCCACCACCCTCATCCCACTGACTTCGTCCCACTGCCCTCGTCCCACCGCCCAAAGCGCATAAACAGCCCAACAAGGGTGAATAATGTCGTTATTTCCTGCATAAAAGAAAGCTCCTTTTTATGAATAAAATATTTGGAGTGCACTTGACAGGATAAAGAACTGATAATTACAATAATTTGTAGCATGGAGTAGGGCTAATGAGGACATCTTTTCTTGAGGAGAAATGAAATAGAGGGTCATTCATTTACAAGAGAATTGTTTTTTTCATCTTACTGCTGTTTTCCTTAATTCCCTCTGCTGTTTCTCACACTTCCTTGAGTTCCCTGGCTCACGCTGGGCTCCCATCAGCTCCCTCTTCAGCAACATTTTTTGAGCGTTTTGTTGCCGTAGAATTTAAGGCTCCCTGCTCCCAAATGATAGCTGAAGAGGCTTTGGTTTTACATTTTTGAAGCACACTAATGAAAAATACATTAACTTCTAATTAAGAAGACACCTTGCATAGCTGCCATTCTTGGATGAACCATATCAGGCCAAGAGATGACTTTTCATGTTAAAGCATGTAATTAGTACAGACCACTTTAACAATACAAACACACTCCTTTTCTGAGTATTTCTATGGAGTATGTTTGAGGGCATATTATTACCAGTATGGTTGAGGGCATTTTATTAACATCTAAAAGCCTTTCTACTAATTAGATTATTCTGTGTGGCTTTAGTCATTGCTTTATCATTATCAATAGAGAAGATTTAATTACATAATCAAGTGTATTGGGGAAGGAACAGATTTTCTAAAAGGATGCAAGGTCTGGGCTTTTTAAAAATCTTTAAAAAAACCCCTCAGAATCTTGGACTTAAATTATAGAGCTTAGACACACTTGATGCTAGTTGGATTATGTGTACAAATTATTCAAGTCACCATAATGATTTTGTGTAGAGCCTCTAGATTAAGTATTGAACACCGTTCATTTTCTTTTTAAAAACCTTTAGGAGATAAAAGGATTTTTACCACGCATATAAAACCGAACAGAACAAATGTAATGTTCGAAGTGCGCTCACTTGGAGAACACAGGCTGGAATGGAATTTGGTCCTAAAATCAAGCAATTTTATATTCATTTGGAAATTCTGCTGGATGATGCATGCAAAACAGCTTTCTATATTCAATAGATTCAACGAGTTTCAGTCCTAGCTGATGATATTTATCAAGTCATGTCAAACCTGGTAGTATTCTCTGGGATTTCAGTTGAAGCAAGTCCTTGGTTTATTCCAGCTGGAAATAAAAAAAAAAAAGGTTCCTGCCAACTACTCTGCCATCAGAGAGAGATGCTATCATCATAGAATAAGATACTATCATTTTTGACTCAACTTTTAATGGCTCAAGACAGGAGTAAAGCCTTCGTAACAACCACCTTTATGAAGGAATGGCTGTAACCCTGTCTCTGTGTATCAGAGGTCCAGGAGTAATATTTCATTGGGTACTGCACCAAATGCAGGAAAAAAAAAAAAAGCAAGGTCAGTAAAAGGCGGCCAGGACACCACAAACTCTCTTTGGTGATGGCAGCAGCTCAGCGCCTGAAAACTGTGCAGCTCCAGGAATTTGGGCAGTGCCATCTTCAACTCTTCATCTTCAAATTCCCCCGTTCAGGAGGATGAGGGATCACTCCCTGCTTTGCTGAGAGGTTATTAAGGGGAAGGATCGCTCTGTCCTGTCTCTCCCACCTTTACTCTCTGCTGTCACATTCAGTCCAAGAGAGGCTGCGAAGCACCGAGGACCTTTGGTGACCCAGGTGTAGCCGTTCTGATGTTCTTATGTTAAATTGCCTGCAATCCCAGGTCCCAGGGCGACACCTTTGAGAACACGAAGCCTTACTAATTCCTTCTCTTGTTAAAAATGTCAAGATACTGTCGAACATTTTCCTCGGCCCTTCCTCGGCCCCCATTTTATTTCTCAAGGTGCTACACTGGAGTTGTGCTGCACCTTGGCAAGCTGTGCATACTAATGCGAGCAGGTAGCACTTGTTGTGCTGGTTTATCAGGGAAATCTTTTTCTCTGCTGTCATTTGCAGCCCGCCAAAGGCAATCATAATTTCACAATGAAGACATGTATAATTGAGGTCATTACAAGGAGCAACCCGGAATGAGCATCTATGGAGAAAAACTCATTGATTTAGCACTGCATGGAGATAATTTACATAGTAAATGTCGGTTGCCTGCCTGCCTTTGCTTGGGCTATGCAACATGCAGAAACAGGTTTCACACGTTAAAAAGTGCTTAATATCGTTAATTAGATCTTTTCCCTTAAATCTAAAGAAAATATATTTTTTAATACATTGTTACCCCTATTTAATTTAATCATTGCTACATTTGTTCATGGATATCTTGCCTTGCTAAAACGGAACATGGAGCAACTGTCCCTATTGCTTAGATTCTGCACAGGGGACAAGGCAATGCTTTTTTAATCCTGTAACTTGCTTTCAGCGAGGAGACAATGAAGCAAAAT
>JAOQGH010000051.1:41797205-41821144 GCA_025769975.1 Gallinago jamesoni
GAGAGATTAAAAGAAATGAAGGGCAGTTCACAGTGGGTCTGAATCTGTAAAGCACTGTATAATATGCTTATCCATTACCCATATTAGTTGGTCTACTCTATAGACCAAATAAATGAATTAATAAGAACCTTAGTACACAAATCACCTTGGGGTTGCAAGCCTTTGCAAACCTGTCACACCGGCTGTTTTTAGGACAATCTCCAGAAGAAATGTTGCCACGCTATCACATTTTGCTGCTAATTAAGGTTCAAGAAGCCAGTCTTACCTGGAGATATTTGCTGCCTTCTCACCTGTTCAGAGTTGGGTAAAAGGACTATCCATCACCCAGCCCCAAAAGGAAACCACCAACTTGGCACTACAGAAAAGCCAGTCATGCTACTAAAAATGTTTATGTTATTAATTAACAGCATTAGAGCTGTTAATGAACATGATTAAAGTTGTTCACAATTAATTAACCCAGAGAATTCCTACAGCTCCTGCATCGGTTCAGAGCAGGTGACTGGGATGAGGCTTCTGGCTTTATAACCTGTGAAAAACACCATCAAGAGCTGGCTCTGCCTCTGGCCACCTTTGGTGCCACCCCCCACTGCCCATCTGGCCTCCCCGGGACACTCTAGGAGTTTGTTTTCCCTCAAAAAGAGGTGTCACAATGCAGCATTCCTCTAACACTTGTAAACTTAATTAATGTGAATAATAAAATGATTTCTAAAGCTAAGTAGAAATGTTCATCTCTCGGCTTCATTTTGTAACTGCAATAATTCAAGTTCTTAATGTAATTTATAAATCCTCAGGACCTTGGGTGTGTTACTTCAGGAAGTATTTTATTTTAAATTATCTACTAAATTAGTAATGCTGTTTTCCAAGTCATAAAAAGGCATAATCATATTTCTAGCAGTATGAAGGAATTTAGTACCTCGAGCCCTCTTCTGTCATTACTCTGGAAGGCCACAGGCTATGACTCCCTGAGGTAGATCCCAACCTTGCACTCAAAGCTAAAACCTGTTTTGTCATGGAATTCAGAAGAAATGTGTGCAAATCACCAGCGCTATTCAGCTCTGGTGTGGTGCCAGAGGACAAGACCCTGTCTCTCATCCCTGTCAAGTTGAACAGCTCTTCTAGTCTGTGTGGCCACGACTCTTAGATTAAATGCAAGAGAAAAGCAGCTACTGAAACAATTACATAGTACAACACCTTTCACTTTTCTTCAGCAACGGTGTCCATAACACACTATCACTGACATATCATAGGATGGTTTGCGTTCACAGAGAACTTCAAAGATGATCTAGTCCAACCTCCTGCCATGGGAAAGGACATCATGAAATCACAGAATCACCCAGGTTGAAAGAGACCCTTTAAGATAATCTAGTCCAAACAATGAAGAAAAAAAACACAAAACAAAACCCACAAACAAACAACCCCCCCACCCCCCCCACCCACCCAAAACCAACACCAATCCACTACTAATCCATACCTCCAAGCACCATGTCAACTCATCTCTTGAACACCTCCAGGAATGGTGCCTCAACCACCTCCCTGGGCAGCCCATTCCAACATCTGATAACCCTTTCAGGAAAGAAATATTTCCTAATATCTAACCTGAACCTCCCCTGGTGCAACTTGACATCCTTCACTTGATCAGGTTGCTCAAAGTAATTGATTATACTGATAATGAGAATATGCAGAATAAAACAAAGCTTAACTTGAAGAGGGAAAAAAAAACCAACCTCATGTCAGAGTCTGGCCCAGCTTCTAACTTAGAGGGATCAGGACTTCACATGCAGACCAAGCGGCCCTTGCTCCTATGAAATACCTGCATAGTCCCCTAAACCCTCCAGAAGAGCGAAGAAAAGCACTCAGGGGAGGATGAATGTTGTTTCCAGGATTTGAGTGCAACCAAGGACTTGCCCTCTGTGAGGATGGATTCAGATCTCCTGAACTTTGGAGATCTAGAGGTTGGTACCACCTCCAAGCTGATGTTTCAATCCCTTCCAGACCCCACATGGTGCCCTGGGTCACCAAGTTTGCCTTGGCGGGCAAGGGACTGGGGTGATTTCTCCCAGGGAAAGCCCATTCCTCCCACTGACTACAGAGAAACTCCAGGTGGGTAACTCCAATACAGCCACCTGCACTGGAAACATCTACACCTGGAGAGGCAAGCTCTCTTCAAACAGCTGCTTAGATATTTATCTAAATTATACACAAATTCCATCAAAAAATCATACACATTCAAGAAGCCCAGCTTTTCCATATGAATTTCTATCAAGCACATTCACATAGCTAACAAATTTGCTAAAAATAATTTATATTGACTTTTAACCAAACACAGCTTCTTTATGTACTATATTCTAAAAATCAATTTCTTTTTTTTTTTTTAAGAAAACAAGCAACACACTTTCCATCATAAAATCCCATCACTGCCCTCCTGTTACTAATCAGAGGGAGAACATTTAGTTTGTGCAGGAAGGGATAATTCATTCATTCTTGAAAGGACATGAATAAATATAAGTTGTTCAGTGCTTAATTATCTAATCTCCTGAGGCTGGTAAGTGATGGATTCATTATGTAAATAGGCATAAGTAGTCTATTTTAGAGAACAGTTTACATAAATGCATTTGTTTTTATTTTAAATTCCTATTTCCCACAGATTGAGAGCAATGTTGATATGATTAATTTTTGATAAAATATTCCCATGTTGTGTCAACAGTGTCCTGCCTTGATTGTAACAGCCACGCATTTCCCCAGTCAATCTATTAATTTGAGAAGTAAAATTGCTAATGGTCTAACAGGCTCTCAGAATTACTTCTGGCACTCAGGCCAGTCAAACGTGGGACTTAAAAAGATTTGTCTCTTTTTCTTAAGAAAAGTCAAAAACATACTATAGTGTCCGTCTCTGCCTCTCTCCAAATAACTACAAACCTCTCACTGACCCCACAGTATATAAAATAAATAAATAAATAAAGGAATCTTGTATTTTGGGGGGGATAGATGTGAGGTTTTACAGCTGCTCACTGTGTTTTACCCTCTCTATGCTACTGGAATTGAAAGACATAATTAGCACCAGTTGCTTCACTGCCACAACAGTGACAGTTGTCTCTTGTAAAAGGTGTATTTCAGGATTTCTAGGAGTTTTAAAGTTTCTCCCAGTCCATCAGAAATTCCTTAGCTTTGAAATGGAGAACTCTTTAGCATGGGCAGGTTCTTTCAAAGCAATGAACAGCCACTATCTATATTTAAACTAGGGTGTTTTAGAGTTTCAAGGGACCAAAAAACATATGAAACCACTAAACTTTTTTTTTGTAATTTCTACAAGTTACAGCAGCTGATTTATACCTGATTTCAGGCAGAAAAAGATAGCTTCTGGTGGAGGATGTGGCATGCCAAGTTTCTCCCCGGAGTGAATTTTTATGGTTGCTCTATAAACCCCTAGGGTTTATCATGGAAATACTGTCAGACCATTAAGTCCAGCATGACTTGTGGGAACCGCTGTAATGTGTACGTAAATTACTTTGGAAATAGAGACCAGTCAGGCCACAGGGTGTTTGGGGTTCAAGAAGCATTCACATCTAGTTTAAAACCACTGAGACATCAGAAATGGCTGCATCGAAGTGCTCCAATCTCTCGCTCTCCTTTCATTTTACTCGGGAGCTCTTGGCCAGCATTATGCAAGGAACGCGCTGCGCTGAAAAATGCATGAAGCAGGAAACAAGGAGCCTAGAAAAAAAAGCCCCACGCTGCTTCTAAACCCCACATTAGGGGTTTCTAACAAAAAAAAAACGTAATTCCCAAGCATTGAAAATCATCTGTATATATTTCTTTCATATTCCCACACTTAACTGCGTTCATAAACCACCAAACCAGTGATAGCAACACCTTTCCAGTCGTAAATAAGCATTTAAGCATTAGTAATATTTTTCATGGAGCTTTCATTGCTCTTTCTATGGATGACTGCAAATTTAGCCATGGTGATTATATGGATTTTGCATCTTTTCTGATTGTAGCTGCGCTCAGGATACTTAATAAATGCAAGGACCCTGCTTCCCTGTGCTCACACCGTCCCAAGCCAGAATCACAGCTCTTTCATCCCTTTCCATTCCAGCCATTCCCCATTTGGGTTTTGCCTCATTAAAGTAAGAGCTCAGTCTCTCTTTAAGGCTTTTTGGTGATTTTCCTTGCAAACAGCTTCCTGGGTGTCCCAGGCTGGCAGGATAAAATCAGACCATATTTCATTTGTAAATTATAGATACGTAAGCAGGGAAAAAACCAACGTCCTAAAAAGTGAGTGTCGGTAGGGCATACCCAGATGTTTATGCCATGCACCCCCAGCTGGACGTGGGACTTGCATAATATCCATCAGAAATGCTGCCTCCCGGGCTGAAAAACAGGATTATGGACGTAGAAGACTCCAAATACCACAGGGTTCAGCTCAAGGGGTGTCTTTGAGGATGCTTTTCTCCTCGTCCCGACGTTGGAGCTGCCAGTCCTGCCTCGGAGGGTCAGGCTTTGGAGCGATCTAACGCGGGACCAATTTAATGGTGATCTAGAGCTGTGGACGGGCACCAACGGTGCAAATTTGGCTGGGGAGGGATCGTGCAAGGTTACAACAAGGTTCCTCTGCGGCAACACTTATCCAGATAACATCTTGTATTTTAAAAATACATGAGCTGATAAAAACGTCTGCATCAGCGCTCTTGTCCGTGCCCTTCCCATATTCAAACCCACCCGACTGAAGTTTAGGGGAAAGTCAGAAACGGGCAGACGAAGAGCAGCGACTTGCAAAGAAACAGGTAATTAAATAACATTTCCTTCTGGAGAGCAGGGCGAAGGGAAAGCAGAGAGCAAAAGAAGAAGTACCTAAAGAAAATCCCCTGGCTCATGCTATCAGCACATCTATTGTTGCGAGCAGGTTTTTTCTCCCAGTTAAACCTTTTCAAGCCGAATCCCCTGCAGTTAAGAGCTTTTTAACAACCGCACAGAAAGGGCCGGGTAATCCATCAGCGCTCCTGCACCATGCCTGCCAGGCAGCTGGGACTTTTTTAAACAAAATTTGGAATCAGCATTTCAAAGCCAGCGTAGCTCCTCGGCGTTTCCCTGGGCTTAGTCTCCACGGGGGAATTGCAGAACGGACAACAAAAAGGTCTGGAAGGGACCAGCAGGGAAGGGGGCAAGTATAGGCTTCGTGTGGCCACCAAGGTGGCTTCTCCAGAGGAGTGAGAAATCTCTGCAGAGAGCTTCAGAGATGGGGATGAGCAGTGGTGGCGGCAGGAGAAGCAGATTTAAATCCAGAAAGACAGTGACCCCTTGCTCTGCCTCAGTTTCCCCCGTGGGAAAGACCTCTCTGGGTCATTGTAGGGACAACGCATTTGAAAAGATTTCTCGGCAACCACGGTAAGAGGGGCCACACGAATACCCACAAGCGTGTCAAGTCTGTGCCTTTCTCATTAACAACCCTTAGAGGTTCACAGATAAAATCCACATATAAAACGGAAATATAATTACACAAAAATACTTCGAAGCAGAGATTTGCAGCTACTGCTGAGAAACTTAAGTTCCAGCAATATAAGAATGATAAATGTTGCATCCTTGAAAGAAACGGGAAAAACAAATCACCCAGACTATCATATTAAAAGGCATATTGAAAAGCAAGATATGCTGGTAAAATCAAATGTGGCCAGCTTTGTGTACTAAGCAACATCAGCTTCTTGAAACTCTTAAATCTACGGAGCCAAATGATTTATAGCAGCTGTTCTTTATCATTCAGGCTTAAAAGTTTTATGTCACATAACTCCCCCCTGGCATTAGAAGAACATTCAGGTTGCAGAGAGAGCAGGAGAGGAGAGCAGAACAGCCTCCATCACTTGGGTCACTTCTTCATTCCATCAGCGTACGCTATTTTTGCACAGAACAGACAGGGCTTATTTAGAGAGCAGCTATTCAATATTTTGTTTTTCTTATCTTCTATCCTCAACCTTATTTTCAGCTATTCAAATGCAGCTCTGAAGGCAGAAATGATTCGTTTCTCCCTGGATTTCTCTGTAACACCCTTCACCGCTAAATCCGCTTCAGGAACGCTGGTGAGCGCCTTCAACGGGTTTGCTTTAAGTGAGTTCTTTGGCCTCAGAGAGGGATTATTCAGCACAAAGTACTTTTTAGCCCCTCTGCCTCCTTTTTGTTTAGCTCCAGCTTGCTCCCAGCTCTGACCTGGCCGAGATCCCCCCTCCCCGCCGAGCTCCAGTCACCCCATGGACCATGCTGGTCCCAGTCTCCCTTCTCCACTGTTCCCATCACCTCCAGGAACAACATCTGCCCTCTTCACACCTCCTGGGTCAGCAACAGCTGATGGGAACATAACATGGCATGGTCCTGCTCCTGGCTCGGCAGGGACGGTCTCCATCGCTTCCCACCCCACAAATATCTCTGCCAAAACCTGAGAAGTATTTATCATAGAACGGTTCGAGTCCATGCAAACTGCATTTAAGTTTGCATCTAAAAGCTTGGACTTACTTGGGCTCCTCCTGCCCTTAGAGCCCTCAGCCCTCTTCTGCTCTCTCTCTTAATCATCCATTCCAACCAACAGCATTTAAAATAATGAGCACATTTCCATTCCTTCTTCCTATGAAAATAGTCTCTTTTTTTCCTTCTATTTTTTAATTGTTCCCTTCTCAATTCCACCAACTGTATCTCATTATCTCTTTGTATGTGATATTAAATGGCTCTGTGCTACCCACCACCTCCTTCCTATACAGGAGATTACAGACCACAACACAAAGATTTCTCTTGTACTAATGGAATACAATCTTGGACATCACCATTTTGGTAATGCTTGTTAAATATTGACTTTTTAGGCTGATTGCAGTAGGTACATGCCTTGTTTACATTTAATGATCACAAATTAAAATCAGCTCAATAAACTGAACATTTGAGGAATGCGCATTGCACTATATCCAATGAATTATTGCTGGTTAAGTCTATAACTTAAATACAAACACAAGCTTTAAACATATATTTAATTCACAACAGCCCAGAAATCGAGTGGGCCGAAGGAAAGCTTGTTTAATGCTAAATTATTTGCCAGCATAGCCACCGTATGCCAAGTATCACAAATAACAATATTCATCACGAGTCTGGGGATAGTTTCTTTTTAAGATCTTTCGCACAGTGCTCATCACAAATATTATCAACCAGATGCTCTGTTTTTCCAAGAAACAATTCACTGAATGTGAAGAAAGACCAGAAATTCTCTCAGACTGCAAGTCCATATGCGTATCACAACAACAGGTCAGGGAAATCTGTTAATTTTCTGTGAAATTCAATACAGAAGCACAGAAATGGTCACAAAGTGGTGACCCTTCCCATAGCCCATTCCTCCCTGAACAAGAGCCTTCCTCATCTGCTCCAGCCAGACCTTCCTCACCCTCTGTTTCTTGCAGCTATGCAGAGACACAGAAACAGCATCCAAAATATGTTCATTCACTCACCAAAGGTCAGGTACAAATTAACACATCAGAAAAAGCCACTACCTTGCGCAGAACATCAGCACTGATGGCTCAATTGCTTTTCCTAATATCTTGCCTAAATAATACCTCTGTGATAGGAAAACCACAGAAAACAGTATTAAAGTGTAGCTACTGCTCATGACGGTAACGTCAAAGTTAAAAATTTCCAAGGTAAAACCTGCAGCCAGAGCACATATTAATAAGACCAGTGGCTGGCTTGTACACGGCAGTATATATTTGCCATTGTGTAAATCATGGCTTTGATTATGAACTGATTTTCACAAACGTAACATGACATTCGTTCGCTAAGATATAACACATACCTGCAGGGCATTCAGTGAAAGCTTCTGCAGTACTTTAATTGATGTATAGTCCTTTGTGGCTTATATCCACTCAAAGCAATCTCAAATCCTACATTTTTAATTGGCTCAACTGTATTACTATTAATTTGGGTAAACAATTAATGGTAATTCTGATTCTGTGATTCTGTAATTTATGAAGCTATTATTTAGTTAGTCCCAACACCGTTGCAACACCAGACATGATGCCTGACAAGGTTTGGTTTGGACTTTATAGATGGTAGGGAGACACAGCACAGTAAAAGGGTCCAATCATGATCAGGGATTCACAGGGCAAAGCTTTGTTCAAACATACACTAAAAGACTGGTTCATGCCCTAGGGAACTGTGATGGAAAGTGCCAGAAGACAGCATGGGAAACCAAGGCATGGTTAGATAAAATGACTTGCATCAAGCAGAGCAAACCTTGTCTCCCTGCATGTGAGCGGTACTGTCAACCCCCTCCAGAATTTCATAAATTATTGTGGGAGTTCTTATTCTTATCCCTCTGAATCCTGCTTTCAGATGTTTTCACGATGGTGGCCAGCTCAGCTACAAGTATTTGGGATTTCTCTGTCTCTGGCAAGACCCCAGGTGCACGAGTGTTTCTGGCAGTGGCTAATCCTGGGTGGAAGGGGTTTAGTAAGCATTAGCTAAATTATGCTATTTGAACCTTGTGACACGAATATTCTTTCATTTATCTTACAGTTTTGTGTCACCTCTTGTGAAACCTGTAATTTCTCTATCTTTTCTACTATTTTCTCCCTTCCTCTTGCAAGGAACATTGAGCAAGACAGCAAAATGCCAATGCGTGCAATTGAGAAGATTTTCTCTGATCCTAAAAAGAGGACATCCCCCAAATGAAAATGCCTCCAACTAGAGCCAAGGCCGAGAGACACCGCTCTTTCAGTCCAGGTCAGATCAAGGAGGGCTGTAATTTTCCACCCCTGTTTCACCGGGAGCAGAGGACAGCAAGTGCTCAGTGCCATGAGGCTGGGAAACCTCACCTCCAACCATGGGCAATACAAACTCTCCAGGGAAATTCCTCCAGATCCGCAAAACAATGGTGGCTCATTGCAAACGGCTCACAGGACAGCAAGGGCTGTGGTCAATGCTTGATAAACCTCACCAGACAGGTCAGAACAGAAGTATAGGAGCAGGTCCTGTCACACTGTTCAAGTGCTGTCTGATCCTTACTCATCTCTTCTGCATCTGTCCCCCTTCAACTGCCACCGAGTGCACCCGAAAACGAAGAACATCAAGTGGTGTCTCAAGGTGTGTCCCAAGGACTGATTTTCATGGGCACTTCTCCTCTTGCCCCAAGTTAAAGCTATGCCTGTACTTTTAAAACGCCCCCTTTGAAACCACGGCTATCTCATTACACTTCACGCACTGCAAATCATTAACTCTCAGTATAAATCAAGAGCAATGCTTATATAGGAAACGTCAAGCATGAATTATTGAAGTCAGGGACATATTGTGAAAAAAGGCTCTTAATGATTCAGAGTGATATATTTCAGATGTTTGAGCAAACAATGCATTCATAAACCATGGCAGAACTGCTCCTTTCAGACTGAATAGCGCCTTTATTCCCAAGTTACAGATAATAGTGATTGAATGAAGGAGAAAAGCCAAGGACACTAAGCCAGGTAAATCAGTGCTCCCCAATATTTTCAAGCAAGGAGGTATAGAAATATTTCACGTTGACCTTCTGTAATACTGCCTTCTGCAGTGTGGAAACTTGCTATAACTATTTGCTCCTAGCTTCTTCCCTTAGCAATACCTCAGGATATTAAGTGTTCATCAAAATTAATGCCACATGCTTAAGGAAAAGGCATGCTTATCTCCTGCAGCGTCACACAGGTTGGAAGGTAAAAGTCAGGAGAGCCCTCCTTCCTCATCTCCCATTAATACTTTGCACAAGGGCTCCACACACCAGCTGCGTATGTCCTTGAAGACCACCTCAAGGGGAAGCCTGGCTGTCATGCCCGTCAGAGTACTGAAGGAAAAACCTGTGGTCAATGGGTTGGTCTGTCATGAACATGGTCTTGGGAAGACTTTGGTTCTGAAGTGGCCTCACTCCAGGACTCTGTGGACGATACCACTGAATCTCCCCATTTGCTGTAATGGCAGTGGGAGATGCAAGCCTGCACTCACTCTTGAGGCATGAAATGTCCAAGAACTCAAAAGGGTATTTCATGACAGCAGAGGATGTGAGTAGTTCATGTTTGATGACTAACACAGAGTGGGATAACCTGGCATTTGTCCAGGATGTCAAGGTTAACACCAACCCCTCTATTACAAAAAATATTATGGGTGAATCTTAAATGACTACAGATGGTCAGGTGTTGATTCTGCATGTCCTTTGAAAGACAGTACTGTCAGCAAAACAGTGCCTTCTAACCAAATTTTGAAGTTCAATACTCTGTCAGCAGGAAGAGTGTTGGCTCTTTAACTGACTCATCAAAATACCGTTCTTTTAGTTTCCTCTGGTGACTTTCCATCCCAGTACTGCTCTGTGGCTGGTTCTCCAGGACAAGATTATCTGCACATTTCATAGTTTTTTTTTTTTTTTCTTTTTCCTCTCTCCAGTAATATTCCTTTATGGAAAGAACATAAAAATCCTTGCTTTACAGATGGTGAGCTGAAGCAGAGACAGACGTTATTTAACTGCAGTTACACAGCGTATCTGAACCAGAACCAGACACATGCCTTATTTCCCAAGGTTACTCTTCCAGCCTCTCCGAGATTACTTTATAATCCCATTATGGGTGGAATAGCTACATATGCACAGCTGCCTTCCTGGAGCCCTCATCTTAAAATGTGAGCAAGGTTTGTGTTTTCAGTGGTTGTCATGCCTTGGCTTGACCTTGGCTTCTGCAAGGGTTTGCAGAAGGGTAGAATGGGAACAGTTCCCATCAAACCTTAAAAAAGCAGCCTGAGATGAGACTGGGGACTGGATTAAAAGACACAACCACTGAACTAACAGCCTAACACCAGAAGGAATGTCATCAAAAGACTTTGTGCACCTTCATGCTGTTACATTACACTATAAGTCATCTGAGTCGGCATTGCTGGATTCTTTTGATCTTTGCTCAGTTCTTTGCATATGATCTGGACACAGGCAGCAGCTACCTCTCCCAAAAGCAAATTAGGGTGTGCCACCCCATGGTAACGGTGCCTTTAGGAATAGGACAAGAAGTCATCTCCCCACTGTGCTTGCACCTTCCTCGCCTCTTTTCTACTTCAACTAGCTGCTTTTCTTCATTCCCCACTTCGGATGGAGAAGATTGCAGTGTCTCCTAGGCAAAGCACTCCCCATACAGGTTGGAGCTGGGCTTCCTCCCAGCCTCATCACCCCGACATCGCTGTCTTCATCGGGCAATGCACGCAAATGGAAAATACAATAGACTAATTCATTTATTTCCACTTATTATTGATGACCTTTCATGACTTTCATAACTCTGCCTCGCTCCACCACTCATGAGTTATGAGGTCACCCGTAACTCAGGGAAATAAATGAAGTTTCCCATCAGCCCATTGTATATCCCCATTTATTACCTTTTTATTACCAACCTTTAAAGTTTTATCCCCTAGTATCCTGTTTTACAGTGGCATAACATTCAGATGCAGGGATGTATATGAATCAGACCAAAATGATTCAGTTCAGCTTGGTTTCACTGGAGGAAGAGCTAAGGTGTCCCGTAGATACAAGTGCCATTTTTTCCAAGCCATCAGACCACGCCTGAGCCTCTACAACCACCTTATGGCAGTGCTCAGGATCTTCTGTTCATACTAAACGAGGTCCAATGTTTTCTTCTGACTAATTCACGCTAAGATCATTGGCGGAGCAAGGTTTGCCATAGAAATGACAAGACGTATCATACAAGTCATTGGTTCAATGGGTTAGAGAAGACGTTTGGAGGGTAGCTGCTAGGGGACATGATGGTTGTACAGCCTTGCATACAACAAGTTCCTTTGAAAAGCTTCAGCTGCACCATTTCTGTGCAACTGCCACGTTTCTTAACAGAATCCCTTTTGTCTCTGACCTGTCAGTAAAATACCAGAAGAATTAAACAGACAGCACAGTAATCCTCAAGGTAACAAATTCTTCAGCTGTGTTCATCACAGGAGCTCCTGTTCTCCAGAGGCTCCAATGACCAGTTTTGCAGGACACGGCATCCTGCGCGTACACCTTCATGGCTGCGCCGCTTCCCACGGAGGGGAGGGAGTTCCCTCGGGGTCTTGGCTTCACAAACCACGAAATAAGCCACGGTCAGTGCTGTCCTGGGGACAGCCCCCCTTGGGGGAAGAAGGGAGGGAGGAGAAAATGCATTTGCCAGATAAGGGCAAACTCCTTTGGAAGCCGAGGGCTACATACTCCATGCTGGAGTTGGGGCAAGCATGGACCCTTCTCCACGCAACAGAAAACCACAAAGGTCAAGAGGCTTCCCCAAAGTCTAGAAGCAGAGAGAAGCATGAGGAAGGCTAGAGCTGTCTGCTGGAAGTTTTGCTTGACACAAGAAACTGCAGCTGCAGAAGACAGCTGCTGATCAGTGCAGACAAATGTGAAATAATTAGCTCACAAGCAAAGAACCTATTGAGGGAGCAGCTGCTAATCGCTGCAGTCATGTGCAGCACTCAACAGGATGTGAACATTAATTTATTAATTAATGTTATTTTGAACCGAAACCTTTGAGACCACCATTTAGTCCATAGTAAGAAAACCAAACCCAAGCTCTTCTTTTCATAAGAAAACAAACAAAACGCCGTGACTTCTCTTCTTACTTACAGTACTCGGGTGGCCGTGGCAAGGAGCAAACTATCCCTGCTCTGTGAAACTGACACTGCAGCCTCAGAACCGGCCCAAGACCAGAAAGGTTGTGGGTAGGGCATAAGTAAAGTCTTCACTAATTTCAGAGGAAAACACCAGGATTAGCCACTGAAGCTTTCAAAATGTGAAAAGATTGGCGACCTGATAATGCTGACGTATTGCCACACTTGCACAGAGTAAGAGGCTGCTATAACAAGGAAATATGGGCAGACCGGAGAACTCATGGCAGCTTCATAAAATAAAACAAACAGATCTTCAAAACTATTTTTTCAGGCAATTAAGTGAAGTCAAGAATACGGAGGGAGTGCTGGCCTGTTTCCAAATGGAAGGCTAGAAAATAAATTGAAAGGACAAGAAAATTGTCTCTGAATCAGGACCAAATTCCATAGCTCCTGGGACCCTTTCTACTGACTTTGTAGAAAATTGGTTTGCTCTAAAAATACAACTGTAAATGTCCTTCCCTGGACCCAAATGGAGGTTCCCCCTACCTGGAGAGCAGGGAGCTCCCCAACCCCAGTTCGTGCTGAAGGGCTTATTCCCCCCAGCTCAGGAGAGGAAGAGAAGACGGGGCAAGGTACCTGTGCCAACCTTGAACCATGGCTAGGAGCTGATCCTAGAAACAGAGCAACGGAGACATGGTCCCCTTCCTGATGGGATGCTCAAACCCATGTAAATCTGTCCTGGTGAAGGAATATCATTTGCTTGAATACCCACTGCTCTTAAGAACAAAAATGAGGAATATGACCCTCTGCTCTTCACATAACAGTTTCCCATTGCAGATGACACTTGTTTTATTTTATAATGGGAAAAAAAAAATCTTTACTTAAGTATCCTTTCTTTCCATAAATCTTCCTCATTTTGTGAACTAACACCTTCTCAAGTAACATTTCTCTGCAAGCCCTGGGTAAGAAGTTGGGTCTAGAGGAGCTGAGCGGCAGATTATAGCCTGCAGAAGACTTTATTGGCAGTAGGGTAGCAGTCTTTCACAATCCTTTACAGGTGAATGGGGAAAACTCAATAATGTTCACTATCATTATTGAGTATAGTTATTAGCTTTGAACGTTTTCTAAAATAAGCCTGTCATTAAGACAAACGTCTTGTTAATGGTAGGAATTTCCCAACTGAAGCATTAAAAAACCTGCAGCGCTTGCACCATCAGCTGCCTCGGAAAGCTCCTCTGCTTTCCTAAGCTCCATGCCACAATGGCCAGTGCCATCTTCTGCTCCGTTCATCTGCGCCATGTCCACCCAGAGCCTTTCCCATAGTGACTCTTACTCTCTCCAAAGCCTCTCGCTGAATTTTACTGAATTTTTTTTAGAATTGGAAGGGACCATAGAGATCATCTAGTCCAACTCCCCCGCTGAAGCAGGATTGCCCAGAGCTAGAGCATGTTACTCAGGACTGCATCCAGGCGGGGCTTGAAAATCTCCAAAGAAGGGGACTCCACAATCCTCTCTGTCTGCACTGCAGACAAAGGGGACATCTGCACTAACTTGGAGTGGAGGAGAAGAACCTTAGAAGACTAGAAGAAATGCCACCACATTGTGACCCGCAGCATGTTCAGCCCCTTGATGTACAGGATGAAAATGGTATGACCTTGGCAACTGCAGCTCTATTTAAGGAAAAGCCAAGAGGAAAAAACTGGGCAAACCAACATATTTTTTCTCCTGAAAATATGGCCCAGTTATCTGCAAAATCTTTTCCCAGACCTGTTCCCATCCTCTGGGATAGCTGTCCCTTAGGCTCTCCCCTGCACCCCTCTTCTCTGCTCTCTCCTCTTCCCCAGCCTGATTCAGCAGCTCCCCATCCTGCCCATTATGATATCCTCAAAACTCTCTATTCCCACATCACAGCTCATCCTGCCTTCATATGTTATCATTTACAACACAGCACAGTGACACTACCCAAACCAATGGAGTAGACGATTCCTGAAACACATGGTCTACAAGTCAGGAGTTTGAAACTAAAGATCCCCTCCACATTTAACAGAGAGACAGTCAGAGGTATCTGTCTCCAACTAGTGAAGGTAGTGAAAGCCCAAAGCAACGAAGGTATTAACTTAAGCCCCTCAATAAGATGCCCTGGATTAGGAGGGATGAAGAACGGGTGCCTCAGGACATACTGGCATCACCTTTCTGTAAATAAAAGCCATGTTTTCCATTAAAAAATGCAATAAGAGAAAATAAATATTTTATAAGTGTGGCAGAACAGAATATTTTCTTTCGCTCCCTACTAGAGTGAAGGTAGCTTGAGCCAGCATTGTACTCCCTGGTTCAGTACGACAGCAGGTAGTATCAGTAGAAGTATATGCTCTCCATAGAGCCAGGTCCATACCGAGTGGTTATCAGCACGTATCGTGGGAAGGGTCAGTGTTATGGATAGACTACAACCATTCATTTAAGTATTTAACATCTTATGTTCACAAGTCTTGATTCCTGTCTTCCAAATTCTGAGTTTCAACTGACCCTGATATTCAAAATTTTAATTGTGACAGGTCTCACCAAGACTCTGCACCGCTGATTGCATCTGGAGCCAGAGAAAATCACCTTGCACTTGAAATGACCTTGGCAAAGTGACTTCTATTGGAACAACTGAGCTTCCCAGGTTCTTCTGAAAATAATAAAAATACATCTTCTGTAATGTAATTTAAGAACTAGCTACCAGGCTGAGGGCAGTTTTGATTTTATTGATATTAGTTTAGTGAACACTGTATATTGTAAAACTGATAGAGTGGGAAAATGACTTCAGTAGATATCAAATTTGATGGAGCTGGTAGCTGACTGCAAACGTAAGTATGGGAACTATTACCTAAGGAGGAACTCAGTATTTCATTGTGGATTTTTTAATGTTTCATATTCAGAATAACCTAAAACAGTGGCCCTGAAAACAATAAAATATGCTTGTGTAATACCACCATTTATGTGCAGTTACACTTCATTATCCCTGTAATCTAACATGGTGGCTCAAAAAGGAGAACATGAGCATTTTCTGAGTGATTTAGCAGGATGCTTTAATGATGTATTGAAAATGAACATTGACCCTATGTAATAGGTGCTAAACTGACACTCTTAAAGCTCTCCATCCGTTTCACTCAGACTGACTATCCTTCTTAAATCATCAGGGTGTCATTTTTATTGTGCAGATCCATCAATTGAGACTATGGGACTGTGAAATGTCATAAAAAAAAAAAGGCAGCAACAAAAAAAATAAAATTAAGTTGCAGGTGGCAAGTATTAGCATTTCAAAAAAGTTCTGTTGCATTACACTATTATTCCGTCTCTGTCAAGGGGCAACAAGATTCAATTCTCACCTTAAAGAGTTGAATGCATTAGCTCTGGGTGCAAGGAACTCTTGTGCCAGCTGAAGGGCATTTTACAATAAAGGTAAAATATGTTCAGGACCAAATTTGATAGGACAGGAGGGCCAGCCTCCCCCTCAGATGACAAAGCCACGATGGCTTCTTTTCTTCCCTGTCGTGTTCCTCAGCTCCCAGGATTTTCACAAATTACTTTATGCTCACCAAAAAATCCGAAATAAAAGGCAGGGTGGCAAGGGAGTTAATTGTAACCCTAAAAGGTCAGGGTCTCGAGCTGGCAGGGCTTGTCAAAGGGTTTACGTGGTGCAGAGCAAGGACATTTTGTTAGGGAAAGCAGTGGTTTCCTTCAGTTTATTTCTAACTCTTCAGCTTTAAGCTGAAGTGAGATTATAAACCGAGTTAAATCCCCTGAAATCACCACCAGGCAGAGAAACACCCAGTACAGGATGTCAAGGATTTTTAGTACTGTTTAAGGGCATATATGAGGCTCTGAGTGGAGCTATAATGAAAATGTGCAATTATTTGTAATGATTTCCTGGAGAGGAGCAGACTGAAGCTTCAATGCGAGGATGGCACCTGCCGTCCCTGTTTGTGGGGACTGAAGGATTCATTCTGGCTCTTGCTAAAACCTGCCACCACCAGTGGATTTTTAGAATTGGAGATCAAGACACTGACTCAAATAAGTAATGAAATAATTCAGTAAATCTGACTATTTCCATCTAGAAATTTCTATCTATTTCCATCCTGGAAAATTCCTTGTCCTGCAACTTGTGAGCACCTCAAGAATCATGGAATGGTTCAGGCTAGAAGGGACCTTAAAGATCATCAGGTTCCAAACCGTCTGCCATGGGGGTCAAGACGATGCAAGAGACCAGAACTGTAGATACAAGTTGTAGATAGCTCAGATACAAGAACTGTAGCATCTATTTATTATAGCCGAGGGAGGAGAAAGGGGATCTCAGCAGCAAACCTGACCTGCTTGGGTTTGGAGAGGCACAGAAATTCCCACACAATACCCCAAAGCGTGATTCAACCCCAATATCCTTGCCTAAATAAGTGCCATGACCCACACACTTTCAAAGATCCCCAATAGATTTTGATTCTCTACTCCGAGAGAAAATAACAACTAAATCTTTTGAACCCTTTACAGGGTGGTGTAGGAATAAGCTTCATCATTCCAAAGCTGCATTTTTAAACCCCAGTTTTAAACCCCATCTCTGTACAACCACGGGTTGTAAGCACTGTATTTCTCCAAATCGAGATGATTATCTTCCATGGTCATGGAAGTTGCACCGCGCTAATGAGACAAAAATGATTACGCTTGACGTCTGCTGCTCTGCCAGGTGGGAATTTACAACCAATGCAACTTCTGTGTGGAAAATGAAAAAAGAAAATTTGGGAGGGGAAGAAAGAAACATTATTGTGTAGTGACTGCTGTATAAAATTTGGTTATGTGAAGCTTCCCAGAAGTCTGTACGACCGTAGGAGTTATGGGATAACGGTTCATCAGGACCCATCCCCATCAGGTTCTCTCTACTGACCACTTTGCTCTGCACACACAAAGTAACATTATCAAAGATTCATAATTTTCTCAAATTTTTGTTAATTTTTTACACGTATGGCGAATCCAGAAAAAATTTTCCTCATTCCAAGTACAGCACAACTGCTGAGTTTAAATCCAGTGCTGCAAAACATCCAATATTAGGGCTCCACACAGTAACTGTAATAATAAGATATATTTTTTTTTCCTGTAGCATGGACTAAACACTGGACATTTCTCTAATCTTGTTACTGAAATCTGCTGAGCAATTCCCACTGTGGTTTCCAGAAGGCAAATAAAAAAGACAAATCCATTTTCAGCAGGTTCCTGGCATGGAGCATTTCAGCTCGAATGGATTTGGTTTGGCAAAGGCATATGAACTGGAAAAAAAATGTCTCTATGGGAGGCACTGACCGGGGCCTGCTCCCAGCCAGGCAGCCCCACACCACCGTGCTGCACGCCGGCACCCACGGGCCATCTCCTCCATCTCTACAGGCTGGGGGATGAAGGGACGTAGAGCAGATATAAAGAAGAAATTGTCTTACGGTGAGGGTGGTGAGACACTGGCCCGTGTTGCCCAGAGAAGCTGTGGATGCCCCATCCCTGCAAACATTCCAGGCCAGGTTGGACAGGGCTCTGAGAAACCTGCTCTAGTTGAAGATGTCCCTGCGCGTTGCAGGGGGTTGGTCTAGATGACCTCTAAAGGTCCCTTCCAACCCAAAGCATTCTATGATCTCCAGCCCTGCACCCCTTCCCCTCTCCATGGCCAACCCTCTCTCTGTTCCACCAAACCCATCGCTGGGGCAGCAGCTGGACCACGCGACCCACCATTCCCCCCATGGCACCAACAGCCTCCTGCTGCCCCTGCAGCTTCCAAAACAGTGGTCTATCTTCAGTGATCACAACCAGGGTTTCAAAATCTGCAGATGACCAGGGGTTTGGGATTGTTACCACTGCCCATAATCCAATTTATTTTAACTGTTCCTTACTTTAAATAGGTTGATTTTCAAGTTCTTGAAGTGGTAGCCTCTGCTGTAGCCTTTCAGATGCCCACAGTGTATGAATTCCTGTATATATTGATGCACATACAATCATGCACCGCTGAAGCACGTTTTGGTATACGCGCTTTCCCCCAAAGCCATTTAATTCCAAAATGGAAATGCACAGAAAATACTTTTTCCTTTGACAAGCCGCGTATTTGTGCAGTAAGTGAATTGGGAGTGATTCACCCCGATGGTAAGGAATTTGCAAAACATATTCTAAGTGTTTACTATATCAAACAGTTTAAATTATGACTGCATTTTATCTTTCCGTTCACAGAAGGCTGGCTTTTTCTTTATAGGCATTCATCTAATGGGATTCTGTCTCTGCTATTTTCCCCTGTGACTGGTAGCGGGAGTCTTCAGTCAGCAGTTTCCTTCCTGGAATAGTTTTTATTTCAATGGGTTCTGGAGTATGTGCTACTCGGTAATAAATAAGCACTAACCAAGCCGGGGCGATTAAAGATCAATTAAGGCATAATAAATTTTATAATGGATTGTGGCAACAGAAGGTTGTTGTGCTTCCCAGCCTGAGGACTGAAACTCATGGCACTGGAAAAGCTGAACGATGGGCAGCTTTCCTGGTTTTCCTGGATTACTCAATGGAGCACGGTCTGTTTGGATACAGAGTGGAGGGGAAAAAAGGAAAGAAGGGAGTCAGAGGGTGGGAAGAGGCTGGGATTGTCTCTGCTGTGCTACCAGCAGATACGTTGGTCTTGAGTTTCCTAAGGGATGCAGTTAACAGAAAGTTGTGCCCTTTATTCCTATCAAAGCCAGGCAGGAAAGTCCATTTCGGGACTTTTGTAAATATAAAATATTTATAAAATATGATATATTTTATTCACTGGCTGTTGCATTTCTGTTAACAAGAAGTAAGCTGACAAGGCAACTATGGACCAGCCCCATATTTTTCCTACCTGCAGCTTTCACAGCAAAGGCTTTACCGGCCCACAATGAACAGGATGGGTGATGGGACCGCATGAGCTACACAGATGGGTAGGATGGGTCTGTTCAAGTGATTCATCAAATCTCCAGGGCAAACAAAAGACATTTACATCACATTGAAGTCAACAGGACTCCTAACTATGCACCCCATGCTGTGTGGTGTTTAGTTTAAGTCACCCAGGGAGACTCACCAATCCTAAACCCACATAAACCAGTTTAATTAATTCACCGACACCAACCCTCTTACTCAACTCCAGTGGAGTTTGGCTCTTGATCCCAAGTACCCAGTCCTCTCCTGGAGGAAACGGGGAAGAAACTAAGGTTTTTCCATGCAATCATTACCTACGTATTCCGCTAGACGTATGCAAAATATATTATAGCTTATGCTTGCACTTAAGGTAGCCCCCAGAACTGCTGTTGTTGTGAAGAAACATTTAAAACTGACAACAAATAGACCTCAAGCACACATCAGAGGGGAACTTTATGACACCGCAGAGCCAAACGCCACCAAATTACCTGCCCATTTTTGAGAATCAAGTAGACATAAATACATCACGTGCCTTTTACCCAGCGTTGGATCTTAGCATTTCAATTGGCTCCGGTCTTAAATATATTCTAATCATCCTAATATTCTTATTATTGTAATATATTACTGGGATATTAAATTGCAATTCAATTAAGAAATGTCATCTGCAGATAATTTTTTTCCATGCTCATTATTAATGGCATACTGTAGCCTTGTTGGCGTTTTCATATAGCAACATAACTTCCTGTATTACTCTAGAAAAATATAAATTACATTTCGACCCTTAACAGCCATTGGGAGAGAGAGGAATATCTTGCTTTGCATTTTCTCCACCCTCTGCTGGGAGTACATTGAAACATTTAACAGTCTGTTACTGTGAAACCCTTATTGGCATCGCTGTGTTGGGTGAAACAGCCAGGACCAGCACTGTGGTGGAAGCAGAGTGGTTTGCTGTTGTCTCCTGCTCAGTCAACTTGCTTCCATAAAGACCCCAGGGAACAGCAGTATGTGTAGGTGATAATAAGAATATTAGGATGATTAAAAGGCATTTAAGTCCTAAATGCTTAAAGCAGTGCTGGATAAAAGGCCTTCAGCAAGTTATTCCCAGATTTTCAAAAGTGTTCGGGGTATACAGAATTGAAGATAGGTGCCTGCAAGAAAAAGTCTGCTGATAGTGGTCCAGCAACGATAAGCTACAGCAGCAAATCTGCCTTGTCCACATGCCATTTATAGGGGCATAAAATGAGCTTTGCTGGTATGGCTTATACTAACCCTCAACGAAATACCTATCCCAGCAAAACATTAATGTGCTGAGTTCAACGCACCCACGCCGAGGTTATTCCAGGTATAAAAATATTACAGCAAACTTCCCACCCTGGCTGGGGTTATTCCACTAACAACCTCCTCCAGAGCATCCTGGTCTCACCATCGATTGCGTTCTGCAATTCAGTGATTTCCCACCTTGTAGGGGAATGTCTGAGCTCTGCTGCTGAGCCACAACCCCAGCATCCTGTCGGGGAAGGGACTTCATCCCACTTTGCAGTAGTGGGTCCACAGATGGTGACCAAAACAGTGAAAGTAATGGAACCTCGGTTGTCCCAGCAGAGGAGATGCATCTCCAGAGTGTTTTTTAAAGATGAAACTGAGCAAAGAGTGGGGAGATGATGGTTGGTGTTCCTCAGGTTCTGCTCCACCCTCCTCCCCACCCCTACAGCCAACTCAGTGGGGCAGCTTGTTGGGACATCTTCGTGTGAGAGGGGTCCCACATCTCCCTGACTCACACCATCCCCAGGGGAGGATGCTGCCCTGAGCGACCCCCTGTCTCTCCAAAAACAGCTAGTGGTACCAAAACTAAGGTCAAGCCTGGCTCAGTTCCCACCCCACCGATCGCTTCAGTGCAGCTGAGCTTCCCTTTGTTACAGCAGTCTTGGGTATTCTTTGCTTGTGGTTATGTGGTTTGGAGTAAATCACCAAACAAATCAAACCCTGTTCCATAAATCTCTGGAAATATTTAAAACCAGACTGGCTCCCGCATCTCTCTCCCACCCGAGCATCACTCCAGCCTGCTCTGCTCCCTCCTGCTCCTGTGTTCTCCCTCTGGATCCAGATGGACACAGAACTGCTATTTCAGGAGCTTGGGTTTTGATCTCCAGTAAATGCTCAACTGGGTTCTGAATATGGAAGGATTTAAGGCACGCATTTTAATGCCTTTCCAAATTGAAGCCAAAAGCTTTCCCCCTCCATAGTTTCCAGAATAACACCCATTTTAAACAGCTGCTCAAACTCCTGCTTTGAGCTAATGCAAGACTCTCCAGCAGCATCACAGCTTTTCTTCTCAAGAGAAAGTTTCATGCTCCCCTCTAGGCAGGGACATCACCGCTCCCACGGCTTCACCAACAAAATGAAAGGATCAAAAGGATCTGGTGGTGAACCAGAAAATGGCATGGAAACCTCTCTCTGCACTGAAGCCGCAGAAGCAGAGGACATGTCTGCAACACGGGATGGCACAAGATGTTCCTGTGATGAGACGCCGCACCAAGGCCACGCTCACAGCACGACAACCGCCCTTACTCATATTCTCAGTCACTGGAATGAAAACTAATCCGAAATAGTTCCTGTGCCTAAATAACTACATAAATTACAAGTAGAAAGAAGAAAAATACTGTTTCTAATTCTACTTGGCAAGTCAGTGTCACCATGTCACTCGATGGACATCATAGCATGGTTTGGGTTGGAAGGGACCTTAAAGACCATCACGTTCCACCCCTCTGCCATGGGCAAGGACACCTCCCATCAGACCGGGTTGCTCAAAGCCCCGTCCAATCTGACTTTGACCACCTCAAGGGATGGGGCAGCCACAGCTTCTGTGGATGGTTGGGAAGAAGGTAAGAGCAATGTCTTTTGTCCCAGGAGGATTTTGAGAACACCAGGTTGCAATCACCCGACATTTCCACTTACACACCACCAACGCACGCTGCCTCCTCTTCCTCAGGGCAATGACCATCTCATACAACTTGCTGCCACCAAACCCCCGTGGAGGAGCAGACATCCCAGACCACCCCACAGCCTGCGCTGGGACGCATGGCCTCCTCTCACCGCAGCTCTGGCAGGGGGGGATATTTGGGATATCTGCACAGCTTGAGCAACAAGACGCACACACTTATCATTTTTAATCAATGAAGCACACTTCACAGTAATTTGCATCAGAAATTGTAAAAAAAAAAAATAAAAGAAAAGCATTTTAATGAGTTTCTCATAGCTGGCATCTTGCAGGTGTCAGGAGAGAGACACATGGATTGAGCAGAAAAGCTCTATTTCCACCACAGGGTTTAGACACAAGGTTAACCAGCCCCCCCCCCCCCCCCGAACTGCTGTGGTGACTGAGGGCTGATAGATTTCTCTGCTCTTTCCTAATTAGAGGCAGATAATCACTGTGACAGTGATAGATGTTACTGCGCACAGTAAATTTAATATTACAAATATTATGGTGTGTTTTTTACTGCTGTGTCAAAGCCCTTTGAAACAAATTCAGCGCTTAGATGATGGAGGAAGGTTTTTAAAGATTTTTCCCTTGTAAAAACCTACACAAAACCCAGACAAGGTTACTTCAAGGCTCAGAGATCTAATTAGCAGACTGCTGCTTAAGCAGAGCATGCCTCTAACTTTCTGGTTATGGCTCTTGCATAGTGTTTAAATTCCAGCAATATATGTAAAGCAGCAATTCAGCATTAACGCCCTGCTGGATATTACAGCTTTATTTTCATTTAGTTTGCGTGAGTTCAGAGAAATCCCAAATCTGGGAACAAATATCGCACATTACTTGGAAGGTAAATTACAGATGTTGGGCTTTTTTTTTTTTCCTCCTAATTGCACAGCCTTGAACAAAATGGTTTTATAACAAAGAGGGATCCAAGCTCCCACAGCATTTGAGAGCAGCACTGATGCTGCCAGCATTTCCCATCCCACGGGAAGGATGGGGGTGTTTCCTATAGACAAGACTCAATCCACATCAGAGAAACATCAACCCTTTCCAGCTCTGTAGACACAAAAAAAATACAGCCACAAGCTCACATGGCCTAAGAAAGCCTGGGAAAAGTGCCCACTAGGGCAAAATGGAGCAAACCTCCAAATAAACAGCAGGAGAACACCAGCCAGGCACCGTGAAGTGGCTGTGGGAAAGGTAAGGGCAGATGATGTTCAATTAAGGAAAGCATCTCAGAAGTTCCCCAGCATATGGAAGACTGGACAAAGCATGACGTTACTTTTACAGCTGTAGATCAAGACCCAAACATTTGGCAGGGATCAGGTATTTAGACACCAGAAAGAAATTTTTTAGAGTGAGGGTGGTGAGGCACTGGAACAGGTTGCCCAGAGAAGCTGTGGCTGCCCCATCCCTGGAGGGGTTCAAG
>JAOQGH010000051.1:41828363-41858351 GCA_025769975.1 Gallinago jamesoni
CTGAACACCCCCAGCTCCCTCAGCCTCTCCTCACAAGACTTGTGCTCCAGACCCCTCACCAGCTCCATTGCCCTGCTGCATAAAAGAGAAGGGGTAGGTAGTCATCAAGATCTTAGCCGGAGAAAGGCAAGGCACCTCACAGCAAACGAGAACCACTTTCTTTAATTAATTTTGCGTGTTTAAATGCAAAATGCAAGAGTGAAACCTCTCCTAACTCGGCGCGTGCCAGCCAAGAGAGAACAGAGAGCTTTGCTCTCTGCAGTGTCATTTCACATTGATGAAATAAAGGAAATATGTAATTGGAAAACCTGAAATGAATTTTGAGCCCATTAGCAACAGCGTAATATTTACCCCAAATGGCAATGTTTCTCATGAGATAAGAAAAACACAGAGGGTCCTACAGCAGCTGTACTGTCCCAGAATGAACGAGTAGTGGAGAAGTAGCTGTGGGTTACGCGGCAGGCTCTCCCCATCAGGGCTTGGTTGGGAAGGAGAAAACAGCTTGCAATCCACACCCGGCAAAGAATTCTTACCAAATAAACCAGCAACTTTCACTACAAGGTTTACAGCACTTAATTTATGAAATAACAAAGCCGCTGGACCGCCAGAGAGTGCTTTGGGGCAGCTGGTTTACGTGCACAGCTCTTGCTTCTACATCACTGCATTTTTAACAGAGCACATGTTATATGGACACTTGCAAAATAAACATACCCACATTTGTCTAGAAGGTTTAAGCCGAATGTCTTGGAAAAACATGGAAGATTGTTATATTAACATTACAATTTTTTAAAAACGTCTCCCTATATATATATATATACACACACATATATGAGGCTTAGAAAATGGTTTTGCTGCGGCTGGCTATGTTAGTCCTAAGTGTTAATTCAGGCATCCTGGAACCCAGCCCTTACCACTGCCATCGCTGAGCACTCAACACAATGCAATCAATCTGATTGCTGATTCAACAGAAAAGAGGCTTAAACCAATTTTTTTTTTTCATGACAGGAACTATTTTTGGTGCCCAAAGGAGGCCAGGAAGAAAATCAAGGTTGTGAGACGGAAAAAAAAAAAAAATCTCAGTAGAGCTGAGGTCTTACCACCGACCTCAGAGTCAGAGTCCTTGGTCTCCTGCCCTGGCAGGTTTTAGATGTTTCCATAACTCAGGTGCTACCAGCTTTCGTACAGCTGGTGGGTCACAAGGGCTGGCTTCTGGCTATCACACCCTCTCTGCTGAAGCACGTCCCTATTGCTCACACAAGCAGGAAGGTCAAACCACAGAAAAGGATTTTAAGTTCCACTCCCGAGTCAGCCTTGCCAAAATATAAACTCATTCTGCAGTCCTCGATGGATTATTTTGCCGTTTCCCTCCGGCCGGGCAGCGCGGCGGGTGGCTGCTTATCCTGCTGTCGCTGGGAGAGCTTCTAACGCCACGCAAAGATGCTGAAATGTCGCTGAGAATCGGAGATTTGTAAACTTCAGGAAAAGCTGGAAGCCTGCTGTGAGACGTGGGATCCGGCAGCATCAGGCTTTGCTTCCAGGCACTGCCCCGTGCCAGGGGGGAATACAGCCCAGTGCAATTCAGCACACACCAATAAGCCAAACAACACTAACCCAAAAAAAAACCCCAAAGGGAGCATTAGTCTCAAAATACCCCGTCCAACACCTGCCATTCAGCCTACTCTCTCCAGGATTGTATTTTCTTTATCCCTTGATCAACACTGTGTTAGATACTACGACATAACCCACACAAAAATCCAACACTGACATTTCTGCAGAGGTATGGTGTTATAGACCTTGACTCTGTTTCTGTAGGATTGTTCACAGACACACAAAATCTCACAATACTTCTCTCCAAAACAGAGGATCTCTACACACTACCTATTATAACATGTTCAGAAAATGTCTTTGCTAAAAACCTCAATCCCATGTTCAGTCTCCTACTGAAAGCCCACAGGCTGAAGTTCTCCAAAAGCAGAAAAAGTATCATGGTATAAATATCCTCATTTTCCAACAAAGAAGCCTTCTCAAACATTCTGTGGAGCTCCTGGCTCCCCTCCCAGGTGCCAGCAACGCCCGCAGAGGCACCGCCAAGTCCTTTAATTGATGCACGGAGCATCCAGCTCCGCTCCTTCCCCTCGCCCTCGTAAATCCCTCTGCAATTTGTGAAGAATATGTTCCTGCTGGGACTTCCACTAACCAGCTTTCCTTTTTCTTACAAGATTTCTCACACTATGCAAGCTACTGTCACAGCATTTATCTTCCGCAATCATTAAAGAGTAAAAAAGGATTGTGTCATGTTGAACGAGCTAGGATTTGAATCTTTATCTGGTTTTCAGGTCTGATATATGGATCCTTATAAGTTTCCTTTCCTGTAGCTTCACAGTCATATTCTTTCATGTAAAATATTTGCAAAAGAACCCCACGCACTGCTTACTAAATATTATCTCCCACTGAATCAAGGCATTACAATAAGCCTAGTGGTGTGTGCTGTACAGAATACGCAATCACCCAACTCTGAACTAGTTTCCATTGATGCCACCCACAAAAGGAGCTAACAATCTCACTACAAATAAGGTAATTTGTTTTAAAGTATTCACAGTTAAGTACTGTGGTCTTTCCTTTGTTGATTCGGAGGCTGACTTGAGCTGGGGAGAGAGTGAATATTCTTGCATCTACTGGGAAAACTGGAACACAAGAAATTCCATCTGAACATGAGGAAAAACTCCTTTGCTTTGAGGGTGGCAGAGCCCTGGAAGAGGCTGCCCAGAGAGGGTGTGGAGTCTCCTTCCCTGGAGATACTCCAAACCCCTCTGAATGTGTTCCTGTCCAACCTGCTCTAGGGAATTGGGCTGGATGATCTCCAAAGGTCCCCTCCAACCCCTACCATCCCATCATTCTGTGATTAAGAGGCATGGGTACTGGGAGAGAAAAAGGCAAAGGTTAACACACCCATATCCACACAAAGAAAGCGTTCTTTTAAATAAAAATATATTTGCACCTTGTAAATTGAATCTCTTTTATGGGTGATGGGCATTCAGTGCTGTACACGCTTATTAATCAATTTTCTACAATAACGTTAAAAGGAAAAGAGGAAAACACATGCTCTAGGACTGCATCTGGATTTCTAAAATTTTAGACTAAATCAGGTAGATGTTTGCAGCAATCAGCTCTTTCCTGAAGGGACAGAAGTGTTCTGGTAAACTACTGCTGACACACATAATGAACAATTCAATTTCTTGAAGATTCAATAAACGATAATCTGCTGGGTAAAGTTCCCCGCTGCTGACAGCTGCCAGGTGAGAAAGGGGATTTGTTTTTATTAAAGACAGGGAAAGAACCATTTGGTTTTTATTTGCTGGGATCTAAGCAAATATACGCTGACAAGTTTAACATTTCAGGGTGGTTTTGGTTAATCTTTGAGTATTATCTTATTTCATTTTTTTTTCTGTGGGGTTATAAAATGACTCCGGTGCTGACAGTAACAAGTGGCTGCACACAACAGATCTCGTGGTTTGACTACAGGCATATGACTTGGACCTGTCATATTTAGTATTTTCTTAAAATTAAACTGTGGCCGTTTCCACACAGCCGATCCCACCCCAAGCCAACACGAAGAGCTGCTTCAATACAGCCAGGAAACACAAGCAAACATTGGAGCTTTCAAGAATTTTCCTCTCTCCATTGCCACAATGGACCAGCCAAGCCACAGCAAAGAAAGAAAAAGCCATGATGATGGGTAACTTTAAACTATATTATGCTCTTATTGATGTTAAGTCCATGAAAAATCTATTAAGTCCCGTAAAGATCCATAAATGGCTTGCCATGCCCAACTACCCTGGGCGCTAATTTATACTCCTATATAACAGATTTGGTTTGTGTTAAACCTGCAATTAGAATGGCTTAAAACTATGTTAAAAAATACACTACGTTCTTCCCTTTTCAGAACTACTAAAAATCATGTCTATAAAAATCTTCAACTCTAAGAAAAAAGGCAGTTATTCTGACAGTTCCCCAGCAAAGGCTGCTTTTGCAGCAATTTAGAAAAAACACAATCAACCAACCAACCAAAACCAAAACACGACTTTGAAACTCATAATATATAACACTTAGAAACTGGCGCTTTACCCTTTCACTCAAGATATTGCTGGACAGCTGGAAGTTATTAGGTACAGTAATAATTTCTACTTTGCCTCCAGTCTACATTTTTCCTCTGGGTCACTCATGAAACATTTTTAATCCTATAAAACAGAAACCTAATTCAAAAAGTATCGATTCCAGATACCTTCTTATCTTTCTGACTTCAAGCTCCCTCTCGACTGGGCTGGTTGCCTCCACAGCTCCGGTCTACACCACGAGCTCAACATGTGCAAAACACTGCTGTTACCTTTTTTATTTCTACCACCCAAAAAATCAGCTGGGCTGAAACGTCACCCCTTAAACAAACATGCAGGTGACGTTTCACAGCCACAAAAATGTTTGAAAGGAGGTGAACTTTAAAGGTAGGAGTCACAAAGAAGTCCTAAGTCAATTCTACTTTATTAACTGCGAATGAAAGGCAAAATATTGTCTTCTGGATGAATGGAAAAATCAGGTAGTTCTCAATCAACTGTAAATACTAAAATTCTCATACATCTCATCACAGTCCTGATATAAATTATGGCTACTTGGCCAAATTCCAGCTTAGTTAATTACAATCTCACATAAAATAATATCCTGTCTAATTTAATTGGAGTATGACATAATTTATATTAATCCGAAATTTCCTGAATAATAATTCATTTAAGGAGCAATCTTATTACAGACTTCTATCTATTAGTAGAAGTTTTCGCTGAAAATGTAAGCTGTAACCACCACCTTATTATATTTTTGGAGTGATCTGTCTTAGGGTTTTAGATGATTCGCATCACTGTAGAATCTGAGTATCTTCTATGTGAAATCAATAGCAATATCAAAGCCCATAACTGGATAATGAAGTTTCTAAAATGACAATAGAGCTGAACTCCCTTCTCTTACACCTTTTTTCTCCTATCCTGTCATTTTAATTTCAGGGTTCTGTTTGTGTGGGGTTTTTGATGTTGTTTCTGTTGTGCTTTTTTTTTTTTTAATTTTTATTATTTACAACCACGCAAACACTTGTAAAAGAATTTGCAGAACCTGACATCAGATCTGATGCCTGGAAGGAGCTGGGACTTTTTGTCACAAAGCTTTTTGCAAGTGGATCAAATCCTTCAGCAGTAACCAAATCACCGCTGAAGCCACCGAGTCCGAGAAAAAGTATAATGGAAGGAAGAGAACAAATATTGATGACACAATGCTGGAAATTACTTCACAGCCAACCTCACCACAGGGGGAGAGCCTGCCCGGAGCATCCAAGACTCCAGTGCCCACCCTGCTGGTGGGCTGCATTCAATACATAAAATTGGGGTTTCAAGATAAAATCCTGATACACATGGGTTGATTATGATTTAATACACCTTGCTAAGGGACATCCAGCACTCTTGGGCAGTTCGGTTCCCTGCTGTGCTTGGCACTGTGCAAGGCATTCATGGAATCATAGAATGGTTTGGGTTGGAAGGGACCTTAAAGTCCATTCAGTTCCAACTCCCTGCACTCCCACCAGACCAGGTTGCTCCAAGCCCCATCCAACTTGTCCTTGGCCTTGAACCCCTCCAGGGATGGGGCAGCCACAGCTTCTCTGGGCAACCTGGGCCAGGTTCTCACCACCCTCACACCATAGAACTTCTTCCCCACATCTCAGCTCCATCTCCCCTCTTACAGTTTAAAACCATTCTCCATCCTATGGCCCCCCTCCCTCATCCAGAGTACCTCCTTAGATTTCCTGGAGCCCCTTGAGGGACTGGAAGGGGCTTGAAGGTCTCCCCGGAGCCTTCTCTTCTCCAGGCTGAAGAAGCCTGGAGAACTCTCCCAGCCCTTCCCCCCCCCAGCAGAGGGGCTCCAGCCCTCCCAGCATCTCTGTGGCCTCCTCTGGCCCTGCTTCTTTCAGCCTGAACTATGCATAAGCCACAGGCTGGGTAATAAAACCCCAGAATTTGTGTGGCTCATATAAATAAATGCAACCCAGAAGGAGCTGCTGCCCCAGACAGCAGTGTAACTGCCAGGAGAGTTTACAGCTGAAGGGAAGGCTCGGTGACAGCGGGTACCAGCACAGAGTGTGCTTGGAGTGGCACCTCTCCCACCCCAGACACGCATCCTCCCCTTTTATTTAATGCCGAGAAAATAAATTTTATTGTAGCAAGAAGCTTAGATAATTTCTTCACTGAGGTTAGACGCTGCTTTGACTACACTGACTGCTACCTCCGGCAATAATACCTTAAATCTCCCCGGGCAGGGTTTGATGGCACAGTAATAAAAATGTCTGTGCCCTGTTTATACCTCAGCTTCCACTCCTGCAACAGCGGTGATGAACAACACGTTTGATTTCTCCTCGTATGGAAACACCCCTGCCCGTCATCCCTGTTTCCTCTCAGTTTCTCTCCTCCTCTTTATCACTGGAGAAGCAGATTCGAAGTTTGCCAGGCTTGCTTTGCCAGGCTGACATCTCCCAGAGGGTTTGCACATCAGCTCCGAGCACTTTGGGTCACTGAGATCCCTCTGCAAAACGTTTTCACAGCCTGTGCTCACCTAAGGGTGTCCAGACACCAGTTCTCCTCCAGTCAAGAGCCCTGAACATCATTTGTCCATCTCGATTACTCTGCACAAATGCCCATCTCATTTACATCAAGTGAGACCAGGGGATTCTGGCCCCCAGGGAGCACGGAGCCCTAATTTCATTTCATTTAGCCTGCAGTCACGAGGCGACTTCTTCTGTTGAATTATTAGGGGAAAGCACGGAGATATATGGCCTGCCAAATATGTTTAAATGACTTTTTGCTCCCCGTCATCATCAGGAGAAAGCTAACAAGATCTGTCCAATCTATTTAAATAGAGATGGGAGGGAACTGGGAGGAGACGACAGTATTTAATGAAGCAGTAAAGAACTGACGCTTTCAAAAGAGATGATAGACCCTAAATAAGTAAATAAAAAATGGTAACAAAGGCAGAATTTCCTAATTGTATTTTCACAGTATGCCTGTTGAAAACATGCTTATTCTCTCCGGTTTCTAGGCAGACACAAGCAATCCCAAGGTGATGCAGTCCTCTGACTGAAGGAAGAGCAAAAACGAAAAGGTAAAATGGATAGCTGAAAATGGAAAACCAGAGAGAGGTGTTTTACCTCAACTCACTCAAAATGCCTAGTTTTAAGGGGTAAAATAGCTTGACTACAAGTGTCATATTAACCAAAAAAAATCCCAACGAAGTGTATTATTATAATTTCAACCAGTTATGGCAGCCAGACTAATCCTATCTGAAAGTTCAGGGAATCAGATTTCCAACTTTCAGTCTTTTCTTTCTCTTCTACAGAAGATGATGCTGAAATTAGGACTGCATTGTTACCCAGCACAAGCAGCAAACAGATCAAGATTACAAAAAAAAAATTGTGTTGACTTCCAAGAACACAGGATAGCATCTGACTGCAATGTATAGGTTATTTATACCCAAAGTCAACTGTTTTTCCCCAAGTTCGAGTATTTTGTACTCCACAGGAATGTATCAGGACACAGTTCTTGCCCCCAGGATCCTACGGTGTGAAAGATCTTGCCAGGTTATGACATGCACAAATTTAACAGAACTATTTGTTTTGATTTTTCTACTGCTATCTTTGGGGAGAGAAAAATATGAAAAAAAGCACGGGAAAGAGAAAATAGTTTGAATTGTATTTTTATGCAAATGAAGTAAAGATAAACTCTGTGTGCTCTCTTAATATATTTCTGCTTGCCCACAGATGCAATAAAAAGCAGCCTACTAAAAGCTTTTCATCCCTCCAAGAAAAGAATAGTCTAAAAGAAAAATGAGTACTCGCAACAATTCTAAGCAGTCAATTTGTTAAGCAACCATGCAAGTGGCTTCTGCTTGGAGCAACAGAGCAATACCAACAAGAGCTGCAAGCGGCCGCGTGAGCTGCATCAGGATTAATTAGTTTATATTATGACGTCTGGATGCCAGGAGAGCAAAAGAATGAAACGGAATTTTAGCTGGTTTCGGCCAGCAAGGAAGCTGGTCGGGCTACTGGTTCCTGTAAGTGAATAGACAGGGTAAAGGCAGGTCAATCAAACTGCTCCATGTCTTGTCACATGTTGATGTAACCTCTTTGAATCTGAATCCTCCGTGATGAGCTGCGCAGAGACAAACAGATTGAAAGGAAGTTGTGGTGGGACATGTCTAACTGGGTTGGGCAAATTGGTCGAACAATTTATTTTTAAAATCTTTCATGAAATAATAAGAGATGAGGAGTAGAGAACTCAGGATTAACAAGCATGTCCTACCAGGAAAAGTAAAATGCGCCTCATAGCAATGTCATATTACAAATAAACGCAGTAAGAAGGTAACTTACTTGACAACAAACAGCTGAGCATCTGGTTATGCTTAGGAAGGAGCATCTCCATCGGCACAGGAACTGAAGCAGCTTTGTTTTATCCAGCACCAGCCCCAGGTAGATGATTGACTTTGGGATCTGAGATGAATTGAGCTCCCAAGGATGTTCTCTGCCTGGGGGAGGTTTAGCAGGACCTTCTCCTGGGTGCATTCCCCCATGTGTCTCCAGGCAGCGAGCTCATTCTCCAGTGTTCCCCTCAGGTGGGACAAAAAGATAATTTTTGTTTCCTTTGCAGTTGTTTTTTAATAAGATTTGGCATATTTAAAACTTTTGCTTCTCATCAAATGTGGCTGAAACTAGTAGATAGGCCCAACAATTTTGGAGGGGGTGGGGAGATGAAGAACATAGATACCTGCCAAATGCATGAAAACCATCAATATCGAAATATTGCCATCAAATCCCAGACTGAACCTTTCCAGGCAGCCCAGCAAGTTGGGATGAGGGCTCCTCCCCGAAACCCCTGCAGAAGAGCTTGCTCAGAAAGAAATCTTTTCGTATGTTCTTATTTGCTGTTTCTAGCCAGGTAATAAGATGGAAAAAGACGCATCGTTTGCACTGCCCCGACAAGGCTCCCGATGTAAAAGAACACTGCTGCTTTTTTTAAAAAAAAAAAATCCCCTACAGGGGAACTGACAGGTGGTTCACTTCTATAAATTCAGGTTCACTGATTTAAGGACACAGCCTGGGAGCGCAGACGGTACTACATTCCCTTTCTTACTGTTTTCTGCAAGAGATGTTATTTTTCTGGGAGACAGCTGGGCTGGACAGTCCCACATTCTGCAGGGCAGAGACGCTCAGTTCAGCCTTGGAGGTTTTTTTCAAGAATCCTTTCTTCATCTTCTCCATCTACCCTTAAAGTAGATTTAGCTGCCAAAGAGGCTAATATAGCAATTCCCAGATAGCCACCAATATTACCCTGCAACAGCTGGGGGGCAACCAGTTAACTCTTTAGTGGCTGCAGTGCCCAGAGCAGGTCTCACCGTGAGGTCTCACCGGTGTGGTATAGCTCTGGTCCAACATAGTCCTGGTCAGCTGTGGAAACCAGGATCTGCCCCTCTGCCTTCCTCCACATGACCATCCTCTCCATCCTCCCATCCCTCTCCTGCAGGTCAATGTCTGGGGGCAGCAGCCTCTGTGTCCCCCTCAACTTTCCTAATCAGAGAGACCTGCCCCAACTCTTGGTGTCCACCACCCTGGACCAAACACTCCTTTATCTTCCTGCACACTCAGGAGGACGGTGATAAACTCCACCTGTCCCACCAGAATCGGAGCTGCTGTGTACCCACCACATGGGGAATGGCTTCTTCTTTTCTATAAAAAATGAAACAATATCTTCTCTTGGAAAAACTTTCACTGTCCAGGGTCCTCTAACTTTTATGACCACGATTATGTTACGTTTATATATTTCAATGAAACGTTGGCAATTAAATCATAGGAAAATCTGACACCTCTGTCCTACGGTTTCTTTCTTTTTCTGGAGGAAGAGGGGCTTTGAGAGAAAACACCTATTACAAACACATCACTTGAATAAATCCAGAGCATGATTCCTTCACCCACCTTTGTAAATCACTCCTCAACATTATAGTCATCTCAGCTTTAAAGCTCCTCCAGTCCTCGTGTGGGATACACAAGGGTGGCTGTCTCTGACTGTGCGTCCTGAACTTCAGAGGGAGATAAATAGGGGCTGGTGGCAGCGATCCCCCCAGATTCCCACCTCACACAAGCATCAGGTGGTGATGGCAAGGTCATATTCTTGGGGAAAGGCACTCTGAGGTATGCTGAAAATGAAATTTTCTTTAGAAGTTTCCATTTGAACTAGAAGGCAGTTGGGCTTTTTGTAAGAGAAAAAAATAAATAAATGCAATGTTCAGCGCGAAAAGCCTTTGCAGCAGCGAGTGACTGTCACTGTAATGTATTTGCAGGGGCTGTGGTGGGCACCAAGAACGTCCCATCACAGAATCATTCAGGCTGGAAAAGACCTTTAAGATCAGCAAGTCCTGCCAAGTTACCTCTGAACCATGTGGTCCCTCAGTACCACATCTACCCAGCTTTTAAATACCTCAAGGAATTTGTGACTCCATCATTTCCCTAGGCAGCCTGTTCCAATGCTTGATAACCCTTTTGGTGAAGAAATTTTTCCTAATATCCCATCTAAACCTCCCCATCGCAAAAGGAGCTCCTTGAACAAGGCAGGCAAAGCTCTGCCACACTCAGCACGGAGCTATGGGGATCTTCAGACACTGGCTCTACTGGGAGAGATCCCAACAGCCATCCATTTGGTGCTGGCTGAGGCAAAGGGTCATAAAGGATAGAGAAAAGTGCACCTCTGGAGAGCAGAAAAAGCAAAAAGCTGAACACTATTAAACCCCACCCCCCAACAAACACTTTTCTGAATGCTGACAGCTCCTCTGAGAGTGACAGGGGACCCAAACCTGTCCCCTTGGCCACCCCTGCTCTGCTGTCCCCCGACACTGAGGGAAGCCCAAATCCCACTTAGTGGAGACTTTGATTACTTGCAATTTTATGCAAGCACGAGACTCACTTGCAATGCAAACCTTGTGTAAGAAGCTATGACAGAGAGGTCATCAGTCCCTTTGAAGCAGGTAGTAAAAAAAATAAAATAAAAAAAAAATTAAATCAAAAAAGTGTTCACAGAAAGATGAAGACCAATAGATTTCTTGGGTAGTGTAATAAAGAGATTCCCAGTAATAATCTGCAGGCAATTTTAGAAATTAAATCTTAATAACAGAAAGAAATTGCAAGAAAGTTACCCATGTAGGTCTTGCTATTTCCAGCACTTCTTCAAGCTCATTTTGATGTGTTTGCTCTACAAACTCAGGCTCTAACCAATTTCTTCAGATGACGGGCATAACCCAAGGAAATTTTCTGTCATTTTGATTTAACTAAAACCCTGTGATCTGACGAGATTGCGATGTTGACACTGTAACATTGCTCAAGCATACAAAATTGTGAATACCTTCTCTAATCTCTGGATGATTCTCTCCTCTGCCTTGTTGAGGACACGTACTCTGCCAAGGAAACGCCGCTCCCGTGGCTACAGCTCACGCCAATTAATAATCTGATAAGAAAAGGTTCCGTTTTTAGAAACAGCAGAGCTTGCAACACCTATTTCACCCTCACAGAGTCACACCGGTTTTTCACATCTCCACCTGCAGGAACAGAAGGAACCAATGCTGATGTGGACCTGCCCAGTAAGAAGTTTGTAAGAAGCGCAGGAATGAGTCAACTTGCAAGTTTTTTCATGTGTGGTACCATTTCTGTATTTCTGCATTTCTCTCTGCTCTGGAGAGGACAGGGACATTGGAGACTGCCCACGACCAGAGGAGGAGAAGGAGTTGCAAGTCCTGCAACAGATGAAGAAGGTTTAAATGGTGAAGAAGTGGTTTCTTTCTTACTCTGGTTAGAAAGAGATCTGCGAGAAGAGAGACATAAATTACCCTTGTATTTTCCAGATTTTCAGTGCCTGTGAATTGAAGAGAGACGCTGTGGCCCCTGACAGATGAGACCCATCTGCTATTGACACAAAACAATTTCCAAGCATCAACAAAAGTCTTCGAAACATCTCTCAGACACCGATAGTCAAATCTTTTTTTTCAAGAGTTATGCAAGGAGGAGACCTAGAAATCCCGTAATTTGCCAAAATGGGAATTGCTCATGTTCCTCCTGTGTCTTCATTTGTAAACCTTTCTCTTTACTTCCACCGGAGTAGAAAGAGGCAGGTATGAAAAAACACCCAAAAACCTGAGTTAATTGAGAAGAGAAAAGCAGCCAAGCAGAGCGTCGGGGCAGGAGGCAGCTGCCTGCGCAGGCAACGGGGCTGCTGGAAAGCGGGGAGGCAGCGGCAGAGGTTTTTCTCAGTGTATTTTATTAGCCTGCTGAAGGCAGGCAGGCATAAAAAATAAAATAAAATAAAAAAACTTAGCGGTTCCCATTACTCCTCGTGCTGTTTTCCCCCCAGGGCTGTCACTGGTGTAGTTAGTTATTTATCAGGCGGGCTGCCCCGACGAGAGACGTCCTGGCGATTTTATGGGGTGGGAAAAGAAGATTTCCAGAAGAAATGGGTCGAAAGGAAGTTTCTCAGCACCCGAGACCACAAATATTGATAGAGAGGTGTGTTGTGACACATCAGCAATTCCATTGAGAGCAAATGAGTTTTTTGAAAATTATTTTTTAAAAGTTACAGGCATATGAAGGGGAATTAGATAGCCAGAGGTCATACCAGCTTAAAGCTGGAAGAGGCAAAAACCATCAGGGTACGCAGAATCTGCATTTCATATACAAACTTGATACAAGAGAGAATAGAAAGAAAGAAATAACATACTTCAAAGCTGACCTGGGGCTCACCCGGGTTCCCCGCTGCAAGACCACCCCACGACTAATTAAACAACACTTCAGCATGGCAAAATCATCTTCCTGAGTTTGACTCGTTAGTAGGGAATTCTTCACAAGATAATTGTAAGAGAAACAGCGAGGCTGTTCTACTATCCGGACACTGCTGTTGTAATCCCTATAACATTTACTTGGCTACTTTGAGAGCCCAGCAAAAGTTTCCTCACTGCATTCAACCAAACCTGTTATTTCAAGCCACTTCAAACATCCGACAAGTTTTGAAGCCAATTTGAAATTAGTTTGGCCTCTCCATCCAGCTCCTATGGGGCACCGTCCACAAAAACTAATAACAACAGCGATAGTAATAATGATGATGGGAAACCAAAAATGCCCACAAGAAGAATAACTGCTTCATCAGATATTTCAACCTCTTCTATGAGCAACTTGTACCCAACCCTCAGAGTAAATTACCCTGCGCCTTGACAACAGGCACGTAATGAAATTGCTTCGCCACTGGCCCTGTTGGTTTCTTCAAAGTTTCTTTTATTATAGCAAATTTGGGGATCGCTTAACACTAATTGAAGCAGACTTTGTTCCATGGGCAGAAGAACGTCTGCGAAGCCTGATGGAAGATCTGAAGCTTGAGAGAGACACCGCATGGGAGGATTAAAGCCATGGCTCAGTACGATGAGGTACCGACTCCCCCAGCTTTCCTTTTCCCTTCCCTCTTGCTTTCTCCTAAAAGGAAATTACACCTGCCAAGTCTTCCCTTGCCTAATGTTTAACAAAAGGAAAGCTGATCAACAATCGCTCTGAGCTGCTGGTCTTCTCCCAGGAGCCAGGAGGAGGAAGCTAACCCGCCACTCTCTTATTTTTTTTTATTTTTAAAGCTCTTGGACACATGATGCCTATTGCAGGGAAAAAATCTTTTATTCCCCAGCATCCTCTGTTAAAGAGCTCTTGCAGAAAAGGAATCCGACAGTTCATTACTTCTCTCTGCTCAACACGCTTTTGACATAATTGTATTAGTGCCTCGTTGCAGGGCTTGAAAAGTGAAATCTGAAAAGCAGCTTTTTTGGTTTATTTATTTGCTGAAGCCCCTCTTTATGCACTAAAATACAAGCCATATTATTTGCTGTTCATATAATTTGCTTAAAGCATTACGTTCAAGAGGCCACCTGTGCTAATGCATCGAAGGATGCTTAAGAAAGGAGAAAACGACTTTCTGAGCCACATCCCTCCCGTCGATGAGCTTGATTTGACTGAATTCAGCCAGAAAGGGTGCCGGAGAAGGGGAGAGCAGGAGGAGATGCCGGGGCAGTGCCCATGGTGCTCACCTGGATGGCATGAGTCTGCTCTTTTAGTTCCTGAGCATCCCTCTCCTTCGTGGGAGCCCGGCACCGCCGGAGGGATGTGGGGCTCTCCAGAGGAGTCAGTGCATTAGCAGCCCCTCTGGCACCTGCAGGTTTGTATTTCTGCCTTGTCAGCATATTTCACCATCGCCACACGACTCCTCTCCGGCAAAGAAAATGCATTTCCATTCTCTTTGAAAGCTATTTGCCTTGGTGGGTGTCCACGAAGCACTGCAAGATGAACGCACGCTATGTCCATTATAAATTGCTTTCATCTTCCATTCAGCTATAGTTGTTGGATGTCCATGTATTAATTACAATCCACAGTGCCTGTTCATCACGTTACACTGAAGTACTCAATAAATACCAATTAACATATTGGAGTCTTTCCATGAACATATCTTGCCTGACTTGGAGTGAATGGGCTCATAAAAATGCATCTTAAAATAAGGAGGATAATAGCAATTCTGTAACAAATTTAGACTCATACATGTCTCATATTTCAGCAGATGATGAGTTAGTAAATTGCATTAAAAGCAAAGCAACTCTATTAGCCCTGCCAGAAGATGTGTGACACCTCACAGCAGACTCCAAACCAGTTTACCTAGGAGAGACGTGTATTTTTTGTGGTTTATGCCACACTGAATATACACTAATGGTGAAAAAAACCCCCGACAATAATTAGTATTAAAATAAGTGGAGATGTGCTCTCTAAACCAGTTGGAAGACATGACTTAAGCCTGTAAATTACCATATGGGCTTGCCTCAGGGGCTGGAGATGATTTTGGTGGCTACCACAGTGTTACATGAATTAAAGACGGACAGCACAGACTTTTATGCTGTTTTCTGCAGGACAATCTGGCACAGAGCTCTTTTTGTTGCTGCAATAAACCGCAGTCCCCTGAAGAGAAAAGACTGAAGGAAACAGCCTCTGATATCAGTAATGACCAAATGCAACCAGATGTTATCACTACTTCTGAAACAATTTTGCCTCCAGGTCCTCCAGGAATATAAACCCTATCTAGTGATGCTTGAATATCAGCTACAGATGTCAGGTCTGCCATGCTCTTGTTTGGGTTTTTAGGGCAGAAAAAGGAGTTTTGGTTCCATCTGGCCTGGTCTGTTGATGAATCTGGGTTGTCCTGCTGCAGAAAGCTGAGCAGGACGGGAAGGCCCACCCCTCCCACTCCAGCCAAGGTGTCCTCAACAGGCAACCACAGCCTTATGCTGCATGACTAGCATATTAAAGAAAAACACATTAGCATTCCTAAGAATAGTGAAGAAATTATATTCCTGTCCAGCCAAACAGGATGCTGAATGGTTCATTTTTAACTTCGTTGCTGTAAACTGCAGGAAATTGTAATGTTACATGTGGTCATCCTCTGGAGGAACCCCCTACTGGGCATGTAAACCCCCAGGTTTTGGGGAAGAAGCTGAGTAGCATGCGACACAGCACCTCATTCTCCAGTTTGACCATACAAGCATTAGCAAATGCTTTTCCTCCAATTTTATTAAGGGCATCCAAGAGGGTGCCCTTAACAGAGATAGGTTAGATACCCAGAACAACATTAAGCCTGGACCAGCAGTTGCATTTCCTCTCATATGATTGCCAAGGGCTCCTGAATTTTCACAGCAGAAAGGATTTGGTTTTTCCCCCACCAGCAACAGGTTCCTGAGATCAATAGCCTTTTGGAGATGCGCAGAATATAAAAGGGAGATATTTGTGCAGCAAAATTTTTATGAGTCTAATGGCAAGAGCTATCAAATAATAGCTGTAAGACGGTATATTAAAAATACGTATACAGAGCCCCTGTTGTACAAACAAACAGTGCAGTAGCACTGCCTGAACTTGGGCAACACAGTGTCATGACTTGGCAACAGCTCTTGGGTTTTCGGAGACCAGGGTCAAGCTAATCTGGCTTTTTTTTTTTTTTTCTTTCACTTGTGTGAACAGCAGGACAGCAAACCAGGCTGCGGGTAGAGTTTCAGCAAAGTGATGGAAAACTCCACTTCAGGGTAGTACCAAACACTGGGGAAAGGTGAATTTTCTCCACGATTAAAAAGAAGGAGGGATGACATGGCAAATCAGGTCACAGAGCCAGACAGGAGCACAAAACCAGAGAAAAAGTTGGTCTGGGCAGCATCTTTCAGGAAAAACTTCAAAATCTGTCTCTACCTGAAAGCAACGTGGGCAGCAGCTCCCTCAGACCAGAGCCCTACAACTGTGACTACGCTGTGGGAATACCCTGGGAAACACAGTTCATGTCAAAACACAGCCTGAAAGTGTAATTTTGGATGTTACCCTGGTCTTTCAAGCTCTCAATTCTCCCACTTCATTTCATATTCAGAAGGTGTGTGTGTATACCTCATGAAATCACAGGGTGAGGATATTTTCACTCTCTCTTTTCATCCCTCTCCTTTTTTGGTGCTTTGCTTTGAAATCACTGTCATTCCCACTCCCTTTTCTGTCCCTCTCTGCCACCCCCTCCCCGCTCCAGCGGTTTTTGGGGCTGTGATGCCCAGCGCTGCAGGATGATGCCGGGTCCCAGCTGGTCACAGAGCAGGACACTGCTCCAAGTGCCCTGAAGAGTCCAGCAGGTACTGTGACCTTTTCTAATACATTATTCAGGTTTGCATGATGAACAGAATGACCAATAAAAAGAAAAAAAAGTTGCCATATACTTAGCCCATTATTTTTTTTTTTTTCTTCTTGGTAAATCACGGTCACAAATTACTTCTCCAAGCAGCAAGTTTCTAATAACACTGCTGGGATGTCATGGCATGGACCATAGGGAAAGTTACAGGATCTAAGTGTGGCTTAAAGCATGGGTTCAGTGGGACCTGCACTTACTGGTTTGCACAAAAGAGAAACAAAAATTCTGCAGACGTAGTTTATACACTGCAGAGGGAAAATCTGGCGGCAGAAGTGGTGCTTTGGAGGCACAGCAGGCTTGAGCTCCAAGTTATTTATTTCTATTGATGGCTCTTGATGTTCTTTCTGAAGTTTTGATCATCAAGAAACTTGAGAATGAGCTTTTTATGGTGGTACTAAAGACAGACATTGGCAGCAGCTGAGTTTCACCTCAAATCCTGATGCCACCGAAGCATCTCTGAAGCTTTTTACTTTTCTCTAAAGCCTAGCACCTTTTTTATTCTTTTTGGAAGTATTAAAGCAGAACCAACCTTTGAGTTCAGCTTATTCAATTTCCTACTGCTATTTTTTTCAGCTTCTATCTGGACATCCTGGATTGGTTAAGGAGATTTTCTCCTGTGAAGAACATGAAATAAAAACATCTCAGCTGTAGCTCTACATAAATCGTATCATCGCACTGGGGATACCATCGTACTGTACTTGGTAATTTTCTGATGGCTGCACTGGCATTTTGATTAAAAAATTAGCACTGCAGCTCTGTAGTGTTATACAATATCAATAAAGTACATGCTAAATGAACTAAAAACTGGCTGATGGACAGATCTCAAAAGGCATTTCTCAGAGGGGACCACTTAAATAGGGTTGTTTCTAGCGGTGCCACATGAGGAGTCATCCAAAGCCCAAATCTGTTCAACGTTTTCATCAAGATCTGGAATGAACACAGAAATTCCAGCTGACATTTTGGAGACCACAGAGTGATGGAGTAGAAGGCAGGACTGAGGTACTGGCTTGGCTCGTAACCTGTGCCCATCCACAATAAAATATTTTCATATAACCCCACATACAGTTATACCTAACACACTGACCACACGTCCAGGAAAGTAGAATGCAGGTCAGAACCATAAAATGAAAACCAGACAAGGTAACTAATCCTGCCCCAACTTTAGCAGGGAAAAGGGTAAGTGACAAAACACACACCAGCAGCCAAAAACCAGTGTGATCCCTGTCTGGATGGTGGGGAAGGGTAATACAGGCACATGGGAGATGCTGCCTTCTGCACCGACACTGGTGGTACTGAACCTAAAAGGCACCAGGAGGTACCAAAGACAAATACAACATGAATCAGGAGTGGTAGCTGCAGTAGACACACCCGAGACAGATGTTAGATAGACTTTCTCCAATACATTAAGGAACATTTTTGGCCTTAAAAACCTATGAATCTGCTAAAGTGGTTGAAGAAAAGATGAAGAACAGGTAGGTGGAGAAGCGATTCAAAGCATCCATTATATGCCTGAAAGGGCAAAGAGAGAGAACATCCACAACGGCTTTCCTTAGATGAAGGCAGGTTTCAAAAGAAAAATACAGCTCTAACAATTACCCACTAGGAAAAACAGGTAGAGAAAACAAGAAACAAGAGGAAAACAGCAGTTAAAATGTTCCAGTCTGCACATAATAAAACAAGACCTAGGTAAGCCTGCCCAGGATGCTCCAAATCACAACTTTGGCTTCATGTAACATCTTATGCATTTTAACTATGATTTTCCTCATTTTTGGTGAAAAGACATTTTTGTTTCATGACTACGCTGTGTGTGCTTCACAAATTCCTCAGAAAGACAGACTTTGGCAGAAAAAAAGAAAAGTAAACACAAAGCAGAGTGTTTGGAGCTGATTTTCAGAAATGGCATCCACTTTTGCAAGACCAAGAACGAAGCCCTAGGAAAGCCTGTAATTCCACACTCCTAGCCCACTGAAAAAGCAAATCTTACTTTTTAGCTCTCCACCTCTGGGATCTGAAGGTGCCAGGACTGTCAGCCATTTTATGATCTCACTAATATTTGTATTTACTGTTCACTCACATCATTTTGTGTCTGCAAGCAACCAAAAATGCCTTTATTTGTGTCTGTGAAATTGCTTCAGTGAATATTGCCCGTATGGATCAAATAATTTTTTGAGAAATGGTATTTGCCTGGTTTTATGCACCAGTGAGTTACTCATGAGTGCTTATAAATATTTAAATATTCTACTCCTGCAAGAGTCTGTGTAGACATTTGATACGGTTTGTACTACATCACCTCCAAAGCACTACCCCACACTGCAAATTCTTGCATTTAAAACCAAGATTAACAAATCAATGCACCCTGAAAAGCATTTTAAAATCACTAGTACATTGTATTCCAGTGAGTTTTCTTTGCAATTTGTAGACAATAGATTTCCAATAACAACTTGTAATTAGTTCATTTTCTCTTACTCAGTCATTACATATTAAGCCCGTTGACATTTTGCAGATGGTATCTTTTGAAACCAGAGGTATTTGAAAAAATACTAGAAGTTTACAAATCACAGTGGAGTTCATGGGTTCCAGTGTGCAACTTATATGTCTGGGCAGAAAGAAATGGCAAAATTAGTGTCAGATACACTCCGCGTTTTCCTGAAAAAATCTGGACAGCAATTCTTGAACAAAAAGCATGAAATCACAATAATTTTCACCATGCCTACATTTGTCATGAATTCTGCCAAAATTTTATTTCAGGAAACTCTGTTAATTCAAATCATAATGCCAAAATGTACAAACTACGGAGAGTACAGATCTGAACAGCAGACCTGGTTAGATGAATTGATCTCTGATCTCAAGATGGAAACATTCCCTTTTTTGGCCAAAGGGAAAACCATGTCCCTCTTTCCACCATTAAAGATGCACCCACATGCAATGTATTTTTTCCTGATCTGAGCATTCTTAGTGTTCTGTCTGGAAACATATTTTAGCCTTTGAAGCATATTTGCTTAGAATAAATTTGTCTTTCTTCCTACAAATTAATTCTGTTTGGTTTGTTTTTTTCCTCTGAGAAAATGACTTTTACTTTGTTCAAAATGCAGCAAAACAATTGAGAATATACAACAAAACCTGATTCTGAGAGATGTTTTGCAGAATTGCAAAAAATGCAGGGCACTTGGCTGGAGCCCAGTGATAGATTTTAGACTTGAAGCTCACAACTGATGATTTCCACAATGAAACAAGCTTTAAAAGAGAGCGAAAAAGAAATCACTTCCTTTGCAGATTGTGTTTCTTTGATAGCAAGGGAGAAAAAAAAAAAAAAGAAAAGAAAATCAAAGCGAGAAAATTTTCCATATTCAAAAATTACCTGTCCATTAAAATGGAGTAGATGTCTACCCAGTTGAGGAATCCTACCAGCCAAAAATTACATTTTCCTGATGCAACAGGGTCATTCCTTGTGCTAAAGCCAGGCATCCTACACCGCATTTATGAGCAAGGAAAGGAGCCAGCTTCTTCTGAAGATGATCTAAGAAGTCAGGATTTACTGAGCAGGGAGACCCCGAGAGCTGATCAAAGGCAGCCTTGACTTCAAGAGTGTCCCTGGAGCATCGGCATCAGCCCAGGCACAGAGAGCCCCTCAGCTCTGGTTTCTGTGTCTCCCCTTTGCAAAGCTGCTGTGCCTACCCCTACAGCACAGGCTGCCAGCCTGTAACGCCTAAAAATAACACCTAAAAAGACAGCACAGGGTTTTGAATCTCTCCTGAGACAGATACCACACCACCTCCCTGGGCAGCCTCTTCCAGGGCTCTGCCACCTTCAAAGGAAAGAAGTTCCTCCTCATGTTTAGGTGGAACTTTTCACGTTCAAGTTTGTGCTCGTTTCCTCTTGTCCTGTCCCTGGGCACCACTGAGAAAAGACCAGCCCCATCCTCCTGACACCCACCCTTTAAGTATTTATGAGCACTGATCAGATCCCCACTCAATCTTCTCTTCTCCATATTAAAAAGACCCAAGTCCCTCAGCCTTTCCTCATAAGAGGGATGTTCCAGTCCCCCAATCATCTTCACAACCCTTTGCTGTACCCTTTCCAGCAGTTCCCTGTCCTTCTTGAACTGGGAGGCCCAGACCTGGACCCAGTGCTCCAGCTGGGGCCTCCCCAGGGCAGAGCAGAGGGGCAGGATGACCCCTCTCCACCTGTTGGCCACACTCTTCCTGATGCACCCCAGGATGTCATTAACCCTTTCAGCCACAAGGGCCCATTGCTGGCTCACGGTCATCCTGTTTGCTTGAATTTTTAACTTTTAGTTTTCTTTGTGCTACAAGACCGCATTATTAAATTCAGCATTCCAGAAAACGCCCAGTAAGTTGCCTTGATCCTCGGTACCACGGCTGCGCATCGCTCCTCAAGGCAAGCAGGAATGGATTGTGTTGTCCAGGTGAAGGAAACCTCGTTTCTTCCCCGAGTAGCTCACATCACCTCTAACTCTGCCTCCAGCCAAGAGGAGAGGCCGGCGCTCCCCTGCTCGCTGTGGCGCGTTTGAAGTTTAGATATCACATAGCTCACAGGAGAAGCAAATCAATGTTGGTAAGCTAATGAATTATTTCCAAGTTTCTACCAATATTTGCAGCAACATGAAAGAAAAATCACATACCAGAGAGATTGCAACCGAAGAGGCAGAGCATAGTGCACGAATTGTCAATATTTTAGGACTACGATTTGATCCTGTAGATAACTGTTGCTACAACATTGCTTAAGAGAACACCTCAAGCAAAACATTTTATCTCACAATATACTTGTCCAATATAATTAACCGGGCTTGACCAATCTAGCTGGAAGGGAACGGTAACAAATACCCAACCCTACGTGCCATGCCATCGAGGAGAACAGCTTTGTAAAGATGTGAGTAAACAATTCATCTGAACATGCAATTCACAGGCACAATTTCTGCTGGAACAGCTGACTTGCCGGGTGTACGTGGAATACATATATTATGGACATATTTTTCCAAGGACAGGTATTCATTTTCCTCATACAAAATTTATTTATCTCCTTCATTAAGACGAGATGCCTATCAAGAATAGTCATGCTTCTAAAGGCTTCCTACCTCACTCAACAACTCCCTCTCCCACTTGACCAAACATCTCTTTTTTAGCTTCTGTTCCCTCTTCATCAAAGTAGGGTTTGGTTTTTCCCTGGCAAGCATCAATCTCAACAATTTTGGGACAATTACAGAGCCCTGTCCTGAAGTAGTTTCTAGAGAATCAGAAATATGCACACCCCAAAAATAGGTCAATTTTATACTCTGCACTTCCAATGAGCCTCCAGAGGATGCCTGGAGGGGTCAGGTTGGACGGAGCTTTGAGCAACCTGGTCTGGTGGGAGGTGTCCCTGCCCAGGGCAGTGGGGTTGGAACTAGATAGTCTTTAAGGTCCCTTCCAACCCAAACCATTCTATGATCCCATTTTCACATTTCTTCTTCATGCTTTTTTTGATAAATATTAAGAAGAGGTCACAAAGGAAAATCTGAACTAAAACAGAATCAGGAAAGAAAACAAACTCCTTGTAAAGACCGTTACAGCATTATAAGAGAAAGTTTAAGAGAAGAGCACACTGATCCTATGCCTTTTCTGCATTCATTCCTGCATGAAAATTGCTCCTTCTGAACAGCATTTGTTTAGCTAATAGATAATCTTTAGATAATAACATATCCATAGATGATAACATATCTCTTGTCTTAGAGAAACAGCAATTTTCCATCTACATGTAACATACAATGCTGGGGAAATAACAACTGGACTGAAAAATAATAATTTGGTTATTTTTTCTTTCAAACTACCTTTGTGATGAGTTTGTTTTGTTTTTTTTGGTATCCAGATATGACATTAAGGATCTCAAAATGTCACTGCAGAGCCACTCCAAGCTGTGTGACACAGCAGCCTTTGAGAGTCACAGCTCAAGGTGAGAGCAGTAACACACGATGGTGTCAAGACAGGGAAATTACCTTCGGGTAAGATTTCTAATTTCACCTACTAACACATCCCCCTTTTTTTTTTACACAACCTCAGTCAAAAAGCTGTGTAAATCCAGTGTGACCTACTGGGAAGAGCTGCCGTGGGGTAGCAGGGACCCCTACAAAAGGCCTTTTCTGTGCTTCCACAAATGTAATGACATGCAAAGGCAGCCTGTGAGAAGGGGATGTTGCTTAGGAGGGTGCTCTAATTGCCAATCAGCTAGAATTCAAGGGGCTTTTATCATAGGGTTAATAACTTCCTATTAGCTAAACAGCGTTGACAAGATAAAGCCATTTTGATGGAATGCATGTTTTCCCTCTCTTCGACATATTTGCATTACAAATTGACCTGTCCACATTGATGATAATATAGATCTGGAAGATTACGTTGATTTTTATTCTTCAGCTCGGCTTTCACATCTCCCAACCTGCTACTTTCCCTTTAGGGAAGACAACAGGAATGCCAAAAGTGACATGCCCAATTCTAATGACCTCCAGTCAGATATGGTTCCAGAAGTTATATCCAAAAATCACTCATCTGAGCATATTTCAAGTATGACTCAGCTGGGTGATGTGCTTGCCAATTCACCAGACTCTCAGACTCTCTCCATGCTGATTAATTAGATGCACTCTCTGCTTTAGCTCTTATGACAGCTAAGCCTTTTATTTATTACTCATATATTGAATCTTTGTGACAATATACAGAAAAGACAAGAGGAAAATATACTTGCTAGTTCTCTATTTTTGGAATGTGAGTATCTTGAGATCATCATATTAAAAATTATTTTTTAAAATCACCATCCTGAGCCTACTTATCTAATTAAATTTACTAATGAGAAATTAGAAGATGCCTACAAGTTGTTCCTGCCAGAGCTGCCAGGAGAGCATTTCACCCATCTCATACATTACTCATGTATGATGAAGTCCATTTGAAAAGTGATACTTTAATCCTGTGTTAAATGATGTTTCTAGTCATCCTCAAACATGAAAGCAAACTCCTAGAAGTTGTATTCTTGGGATTCAGGAACAACAGAACTTTCAGGAAATCAGATGAAAGACAATAGGGTTAGTAGCAGAGCTGCTATTTCTGCCCATAATGCAAAACTGTGCATTAAGATGTGTATGCAAATGATTAGCATGATTAGAAATTATTATTAAAAATAGCACCTGTTAGATGTAGAGCTTGTAAGGGTGCAACCACATTTCAAAAAATGTAAAGATTGGATTCTTCTCATCCATGCACTTTTCACCCATTTACAGCCGATCAGCACAGATGGGGAACAAAAATATTCTGAGTCTCTGTGGGTCTTGGAGAGAGATGATGGGTCAAGAGAAAGCAAGAGACACACATGGAGAGCGAAAAAGAGACAACTTTGGGGCTCTGTGAGTTACAGAAAGACCACAAGACTCATTAACATGAAATGTAACTTCTACAGCAGCACAAGAATGACAAATTGGAAAGCTCTTCACATTATCAAGGTCATCTTCAAACCTTTCCAAGACTGCAATGCTCTACCTGAGCACGGTGCACCCAAACAGATGTAAAGGAGTTTTTGAGAGCATAAATTAGATTGAGACTTTCTGATGTCACTGAATTCTGGCAATTATGTTCCTGGGCTTGCTGAGCAGCCATTCCCGCAGCCTGCTGCCAGCAGGCAAAAATGAGTGGCTTGGGTGAATTTCAAGCAACAAAAAGATCACCCCTAATGGGCCACAAACATGAAAAACGTGCAGGATGTTGTACCTTTAAACTACTGTTGCAAGCCAAATTCCATCTCAGAATGATGCACAAATTTCATAAACACTTAAAGGACTGCGAACCAAAGTGTGTGCTCAAGACAAGTGTTTGAAGTATTTTTGAGATGTTTTTCCTACATTGTTTAATAAAGGAAAAAGATATATTTTCCCCAAGCACTAAAGTTCACTTACAGAGCCCCCAAAATTTCTAAAGCTGCAAGCAATAACCTTTGGTTTCAAATTAAAAACTGATGAGCCACTAACCACTCTTGATAGAAGTGGAGACTCTGGGAAAATTGAAAATGGAGAATAAGTCTGATTTTCAGCTTCAGATGGAGAATTCTCTTCATATACGAAATCCTTTTGATAGACATTCATTGTTATGCCCTGGGTTTTGTTACGATATTTTTGCAGTTTATCGATTACTGTCTCTGTTCATTGGCTAATATTTTGTACTTGTCTTATTTTCATTGCCTACTTAAAATTCACTGAACCAAAGGCTCATATAGAAATGACTCTCGGAATTTAGCTTCGAGTTGCTGTGACTTTGAGAACCCATTGATCCAAGTATGCTCCCAAATAACTGCATGTCAAGCCTTTATAGCTGGGTTAATTCACTTTATGGCCTTCTTAATGTATGAGGTTTTATGTTTTACTGTATATCTGCTGGTTTGAGTGTGCTCAGTTGAATTAAATGCATATGCAGTTCAAACAGGTCCAAGGTGACAATTGGGGCTAATTTTAAAGCGCTTTAAACATTATTATCCAAAGTTGGGGTTTATTTTGTAATGAAAAGCCGGAAGTCAAGAAAACAAACCATTCTCTTTAGAAAACAGGATATTTAACAAAAAAAAACAAACCCTAGAAGTTCTGCATTAGCATCACAGTTTGCCAAAGAGCATCAATGAAGAATGTGCTGATGCAGGACATTGGGTGACTCTCACACAGACCAAGCTGTTCCCACCCACCAGGCTCTGGAACAGGGCGCCCTGGTTTAGAATGTGAAATCAAGAGGTACTGAAATTACTTTGTCTTTAAAATGCCAAAGATTTGAGAATCCCGCTAAAGAGGTAACCAGGTTTTTACCTGCACTCAACAGTTCAAGAGCTGAATACTGGGTTTCTTTAAAGAGCGTTACCAATGCCTTTGATGAACCACACACAAGTACTCTGAAGCTCACCATCCTAATTGCACCCTCCCCAGCATTTTCTGTCTGTCTTTTTATAGTATCCCAAAGGGATAGGCATCAATAAAACTTCTTATCATTCGGGTGAAGGAGACAATGTAGGCCTTTTCCAGGGAAAGATTTCAATGAATGCTTAACTTAGAACACGAATGTAAAGTTATGGAGATAAAAGGGATAACACAAGTACTTATTTTTTCACATTGTTTAAGTAGGTCAGTGATCTAGGGATGCTAGCAAATGGTACCAAGATACGTATTGAGATTGCCCACCATAATCCACATGTGAAGAAATGGCATCATTCCCAGGCAGAATATTCAGTAAAACACCACAGCAGACTCACACTGACACAAAACATGTGGACAGGTTTCAACCCTGTTTTCTCAGGGTTACTCAGAAACCACATACTCAGGTCTACAGACCTGGCCAGTTCACCAACACCTCTCCATTGCCATCAACAAGAAGCACAACAAAATACACAAGAAAACAATACACCCCACACTCTTCTTCCAACCTCCTAGTTCATGCTTATCCTTTGGAGCACAGCAACCTTTAGAAACAAGCCTTCCATAGGATTTTCATGACATTAAATACAAAAAGGTATTATCTGTGCTGACTGTGTCTGGGAAGCCAACAATGCCATCACAGGTATTTGCATGGTTTCAACACCCAGGACAGACAAAAGCATTGTGACTCACGGAAGGCTGTATAGAGCTCCTGCAGGGTTAAGCGGCCATCGTTGTTGTAATCATCAAACCGGAGAAGGTCTTCTAGTGTACAATCCAATAAATCATCTTCCAGGTCCTCCTTCTTCATTAGCTGTAGCAAAGAGAACAAGAAATCCCACATACAACATAAAGCGACAGACCGCAGTCCTGGCTCACCCAGTAGATCATAGAATCATAGAATGGTTTGGGTTGGAAGGGACCTGAGAGATCATCTAGTTCCAACCCCCCTGCCCTGGGCAGGGACACCTCCCACTAGAGCAGGTTGCTCAAAGCTCCATCCAGCCTGGCCTTGATTTTCCATTAAACAACCTTTGGGTAAATATATATGGATATATTGTACCTATCATTGTATTTCCTTTGTATCTAGATAGAACTGATATTCACATTCCTGCTGCAATTCATGTGCCATGGATGGGAGGGTGAGGACCCTCTTCCTTCAGCAGCAGCACAGAAGTGCATTTTCACTTCACAGATGTATTGAAAAATAAATGTTCAATAGGGAAAAAGGAAAGTCTGTTTTTCCTCTCTCCTCTGTAGGTAAAGAAAAAATTGTATTCCTTGCTTTTTGGACAAGAATGGGCAAGAGTAGATGCTGTATTCAATACTAATGTGTTTTTCCAGCCCCTGACAGTTTGTTTCTTATGTATTCTAAACATTTCACACATTCTACATTAAAAATGAAGAAAGCTTTAGAAGCTGTACATCCAAGTTAGCAAGTAGCCAAAATCAGACCTAAGCATAATGAAAACGTTGGGTTCTCTGAATTTATTGTAGAACATGAAGAAAACTGCTGAAATGTTGCATCTTCCGGGCAGGAAGGCTTTTTGCTGTAGTCCAGGGACTCTTTTATTTACTATTCCAGTCTTGGCCCATTATATTGAAGCAATTTAAAGTAATAATGCTAAAAAAATGACCCTTCACCTAGCAAGTAAAAATGTTCAATAAAAGTGAGATCAACCATAACTTCCAAGATCAATCTTCTAAAGATGGAAATTTCCCTTTGTCTACCTTTGTATTGAAAATTGATTAACTTTTCATAAGACTGACAAGTTCTTACCAGTCCTTTTGATTTAACGTCAGGACAAAAAAAACAACACCCCAACAGAAAACACTTCAGCTGCAACAAATTCAGTAGATTTATGAATCCGACTTTAAAATACATGAAGGTTTTAAATGGAAATAACATTCCAATTACCACCCTTGTTAATAGCCCTGCACACCCACAGCTGCAAAACTACATGAGCATTTCACACTGCTGGGTCCAGAGTGATAGGGTCCACCAGCAGCCAGGAGGCAAAGAAGCTCTGAATAGAGGGGGCTGGAAAGAGGGGAGATTTAGATTAGACCCCAGGAAGGAATTTTTCACTCTGAGAGCCGTGAGAGCCTGGCCCAGGTTGCCCCGAGAAGCTGTGGCTGCCCCATCCCTGGAGGGGTTCAAGGGCAGGTTGAAGGGGGCTTGGAGCAACCTGGTGTGGTGGGAGGTGTCCTTGCCCAGGGCAGGGGGTGGCACTGGATGGTCTTTAAAGTCCCTTCCAACCCAAACCAGCTGCTCTGCTGCCATCTTTTTGCTCAAAGCAATTCTGTTGTGGAGAACAAATGAGTGGGCAAAGATCCTCTCCCAGTGCCTGGTCCTGCCCCAGTGTAGGACTGTCCTCTCTGGAGGACTCTGACTCCAGCTTCTCCTTTGGGGTGAATCCATCTGCGATGAGCCTCCTAAAGATCCCCCTTCAGGTCTTAAAAATGACTTTTTTTCTGCAGCAGTGCACATTACCTGCCTCGAGTATTTCCTTGCGGACAAGGTTATAGTGCTCGAGAGACTATTTTTCTTTTAAATAAAACAAAGAAAATGCACAGCAGCAGCTCATCCAGCAGCCAGAGAGAACGAGGTCCTGCTGCACCACCTTCATTTCAGCTGCCTCTACCCACGGGCAATGAAACCCCCGTCATTGGGGGAATCTTAAAGTTGCAGAGAGCTTCAAATTAAAGAGGCAACACAAATCAACCCCAGATCTACCTAACAAGGCAAGGCAATAACACGAGAAATGTGTTAGGACTATAACACGGGAAATAAAAATCACTCGTTACCTAAAACAAACAAAAAAAATAATAAATCCCTTGAAAACTATGTGAATAAACTGGTCACGTAAGAGCAGATGAAAATCACATTGTTGTTTTCTAACAAGAAAAATAAAGAATCAACACACAAACTGTGAATCCTGCTGCTGTGAGAGCCCCAGATCTGCCCTGCAGATGTGTCCTCAGCCTGGTTGGGGCTTTGGCCACAGTCCCACCAAGGGGCCCAAGATCAGTGCCACTCAGCTCAGGATTAAAAGTAGCCATGGCTTATCTATCTACTGCTTCAAGTGGCATTATTTCATCTTTTGAGGGGTGATCATGCCACCAACTCAGCCATGCTGGTGGCAAGCCTTTGTGGAGGATGTTTGGGTGAGAGGGCTCCAAGCTTAGGGCTGAACTTATTCTGGTCCCTCAAATGGAAGCGTGCTCCAGACCTGTGAGCATATTTACCAATTTATTTTTTCTTAACAGTGAGAAGAGGAAAAACTGAAATAATAGTAGCCAAGGTCTGTGCTTGCTCTTGTGAGAGAGACCTGAGCTCCAAGCACATTTGCAGAAGAAGCCCATGGTTACTTTGCAGCCGACCTTAAAGCACCAAGTCCAGCTCCTTTAAAATGCAGGTCCTTGTTTCCTCCTAATGGCAATGGCCTGCAGGCTGCCAAACCTTTATTTCCACGCCACTTGAGTTTTAATATCCTGACGGAATAAGTTTCATGTAAAAAAGGGAAAAAAATTGGAGAGTGGAACAGACATTTAGATGTCACTATGCAAAAGCTGGCTTTGAATTCAGATAAAAGTGTTTTGTCATACATACCATGTCTTTATTAAAAAAAAAAAAAAAAAAAATGTATCACGGCATGCAGATGAACTATTGTATATATTCATAGCCCTGAGATCTAAGGGAATTTACGCTGACACTTTGCATTGTGCAGAAAGGCTCGTGCATCTTGTCAACAGCCTGAGGATTAAAATTCAGCACGAACTGTCCTACCCGGGGGCAAACTCAGGGGGGAGAGAGCTGGTGTCTGTCCCCCTGCACGCCCCCAGCCTCCACTGACAGCACAAACTGCACCCCACATCGTGTTCACCAGGACGTGGGAGAGCAGACAAGATGCTCCTACCGAGCAAAGGTTGAAGGACGAGCTTTGGAGACTGGAACAGCTCCCAGGCAGGTTCTAGGCTTCAAAACGGCTCATAAAAGGGGTTTCCTTCTAATTTTTCTCACGGATGGCAACAATGAAATGGAAAAGACTACATTTTCCCCACCGCCAGCGTAATGATTTTTCTCCTATTTAGAGGACTGCTGCCCCGAGAAGCTGTGGCTGCCCCATCCCTAGAGGGGTTCAAGGCCAGGTTGGAGGGGGCTTGGAGCAACCTGGTGTGGTGGGAGGTGTCCCTGCCCAGGGCAGGGGG
>JAOQGH010000051.1:41858451-41870728 GCA_025769975.1 Gallinago jamesoni
GTGGTGGGAGGTGTCCCTGCCCAGGGCAGGGGGTGGCACTGGGTGGTCTTTAAGGTCTCTTCCAACCCAAACCATTCCATGATTCTATGACTGTTTTCTCATGTCTTTGTGCAAAGATCAGGTTGAGGACAGAGAGCAAGCGGCTTGGGCTGCGGGTTCCATTCATTTTACCCAGGCGATGAATTCCAAAAGCACAGTGTGCCCATAATGAGAAATAGCAGTTTGGTTTTTTTTCAAGCTCTCACCTTTTCTATCATTATTAGGTTCTGCCGATCAACATTTCAGTATCTGCTCAGAGATTTGGGGAAAATAAATCTGTCATAAAAAAAACCCCAACATTCCAACTTTGCTGTCATGTTACTACACGTTAATGCACGGTCCAGAAGGCAGGGAGGAAGAATTAAGGGATTTTTGCCTAACTTGCATACACCTAAAAATCCAAATTAATTCTCCCCAAGCTGGCTAGCTGGAAATACTTCAGAAGATGACGGTTTAGCAGTGAGGATTAGTATCTATTTTCAGGAGCAAGGACGGGGCTGGAAAGCTGCCATGGTTTTTTTGTTTGCAGAGAAGCCTCAAATGTTTGAGACAACAGCATCTCCCCAGAGATGCAGAGAGAGACTTGTGTTCAGTGGCAGATTGTCCTCCTTTACCTGCTGCCGGCCGGTTCCAAACCACTCTTCCCACAAGAGCGCCGCCGCCTTACATTCAATTCACACTTTGAGTGGAAAAAAAAAAAAAACCAAAAAAAACCAAAAAACAACCCCACAATCCGCTCCATAATTCCATTTTCATTGAACATTACACTCACCTGAGCCAGCTCGGAGCTGCTGAGATGCCCATCGCTGTTTATATCCAAGTGCTTAAACATTTCTTCAACTAAGAGGCGCTTCTGGGATGCTCTGTCCTCGGCCGGGCTGCTCGGGGGGCTCCTCCGATGAGCCTGCAGGTCCAGGAGGATGCTTTTGAGCCGGCTGTAGTCTGCCATGGTGCAGGTGTCACCTGAAAGAGAAGACAGATTTACTGGACCACGTGCGTCCGCCTTGAGCTTTTTTTGAAAGGAGCGAGCTCCTGCAGGGGAAAATAATAAGGTGGGAAAAGACAGGCTGTCTGCACACACGGCGCCGCTCAGCTCTGTGCTCGAGGAGCTCCCGTTGTCGGTACCTTTTGTAATAGCTGGCAGTTTTTTTCCTAAATCCTGCTGTCAAGGATGCTCTCCAGCATGTTGCCGCCCAGATTACAGGGCCTCGGTTACAGACTTCCACGCTCAGCTTTGTAATCCCCACCCGTATTAAATTGGCTCTACAGTTTCGCGAAGATAAAATAAATTCATCTATCCTGTGGTTATAAAGTAAAAAAAAAAAAAAAAAAAAAAAGAAAATTGGGGAAGCTGATGTTTAGAAAGTGCCACGAGCATAAATAAATGGCAGCCCTGAGCATCACCCTGTGCCCAAACACGGAGCTGGTCTTAAGAAATCCTTAAAGGCAGCCCAAGGTGGTAAAACAGAGGATGGTGAGGAACGTGGTGGGGCAGGGAGCCCCTGTGGCTGGGGTGCTCCTGGTGCCTGCACCCATCACCCTGCAGACTGCTGTGAATGCCTTCCTCAGCCACCGACCAGGAAAAAAAAAAAGTGTTATTATCGCAGAAAAGCCCTCAAGCCACTCGCTCTGAAGCGATGCAGGCTTGGCTGGAGGAATCAGATTAAACCTTCATGACCCTGAAAGCTCCAGCTGTGCTCGCAGCAGCCAGCTCTTCCAAGGTTCTTCTCCAGGGAGAGCCTTTCTCTGATTTAAAGGCAACCTCTTAGAGGAGAAACATCCAATGCCCAACGTGGTATAAGATGTTGCAGCCCTTTTCTGCTCAGCTGCTGTCTGGCAGAGCTTGGCAGAATGAGGAATGGCAACTGTCTTTTTTGTGCAAATCTCTTTGCTTTAGCGCAGACCACAACGGCTGGAGCCTGGCTGGAACTTGACTGACACTGCCTTGGAGTGGACCTTGGAGCACCCTCATGCTCCAGCTGTCCCACACTGTGTGGGCATCAACCATCACCCACCAATGGTACCAACACATTGCGCTCCTCTGTTAGATGTCCCTTTCTCTGTAACATCATCTACAACCTTAGATGTCGATGCCCTTATTCTCTATAATGATGGTTTTGAAACAATGTTTTTATTTTAAGTCCCATCACTGACCCTCTTGGATTAAAGCTGAGGGAACCTGGTCTCACGTCCGTTTAAGGCACAACACCCTTGTAGATCAGCCCCCCAAAGACTCCAAACGTTACTCCTCTGAAAAATAACAGAAGACTCTTACATACTGACAACTAGTGTCCTTTTCCTGCTGAGCTGCACCATTTTTGGTCCTTTGGTCCCACTCCAACCAAAACCCAATTACAATTCCAGGTGGGAGGCATTTCTCTGACAGCAAACCCATCTACTGTTATGGTATTTTTTTCATCCTTCATACTTTGCGCTCACAACTTCAAAAGCACCATGACTTGAGAAGGTGAGAGAGGACACAGAGGCTGGACATGCGTTCTCTGGTGAGGTCAATGTTCTGCTGCTACCTGACCAATAACTGCAAGACAAGGCTTATTTTCCATCCTGAACTCAGACCCTTCTAGCTTTGAGAGCTTCTCACTGCTCAGGGATACTAAGCAGCTGCAAAATTTTTCCTTCTCTCTAAACAACCTCCAAAGAGCTCCTGGTCCCACATGGGATCAGTATCATTTTCTGGAAAAAAAGAGGCTACTCAGTTACTATTAGTCTTGTTTACTATTTCTGGGGGTTTTGGAGCATTTTTTTTCCAGCCATGTCATTTGATGACTATTGTGAAGGCAGTTTGAAGAAATTTATTTCTTCCAATCGTGTGCTTACTTAAGAGAAAAATTGATTGCCTATCCCGTGTAATCAAGCAGTTCTGCAACCCTGTTGTAAGTACCATTTTAGCTACTGCAATAATAGTTTTTCTGAGCCGGAGTTTTCCTTTCTCTTCAGTCAAATCTTAATCCCAGAGACGTACCCAAGGCTAATAAAGACAGGGAAAACTAGTTAATTTGCTTCCACCTCTGTTTCTGTTTTGTGGTTTCCGTTCATGAGCACGGCTCCAGGTGGTGACACCTGGGTGGGCTGTCCCCCCCCCCAGAAGAGACCACCCCAGGCTGGGCTCTACGTGTGCATCTCAGCCACCAGATCTGCTCACCCTCACAGCTCCTTTAGCCCTTTTTATTTCTCACTTCTTCCTCCTATCAGCTTTTGCCAGTAGCTTATGCCAAAGAAGCTCTTCCTTTACAGCCTCCAGACCTTTTATTTTCTGCAGTTGGGTCTTTTTTTGCAGATACCCCCTAACTTTTGCCTGAGGCAGTGCTTTCCCAGCCTTCCTCCCTCAGTAGCCTCCTGACTCACCTCCACCTTAACCCTCTTTCTGACCACAAAAGGCAGAATTAGAAAAGGACCCAAGTGCTTCTGAAGCCTCCTCATCTCTTCCAACAGCCCTTCTCACTTTATTAAGCTTATATTGACAACTTCCCTGGCTAATGGCATCCCTGGGACCAGCGCGATACCAGGCACCCGCCTGGGGGACAGTTGGGTGTGATGGTTCCTCAAACACTGGAGCCTCAGCCAAAACTGAGCAGAACTGCATGATTAAACCAAATTTCCAGCGTGAATCCTGTGATAATGTAACGGCAAAATACAAGCAATATGTGCAAGGGGCAGATGTTTGAATCCAAACGTTGCATCTTTATTTCTGCGTGTGTGGGACCTGAGCAGGTCACCCCCTGGTGACGTGTCCAGGCTCTGGATTACGTGGTGTGAGCTGGGAGGTGGCGATTTCCTTTCGCTGCATTATAACCCCCCCCCAGATCCTTCCATGCTCTGAAAACAAAGCCACCACAAACCTGCCCTTTCCAAAAAAAAAGTACATGCTCATCTGGGCTGCAAGCCAGCCCAGGGTAGGTGTGCTTTTGGGTCTTTTGGAGAGTCACAGCCACGCTGCAGCCTCCATGCAAATGTGATGGGCACGAAAAGGGAAATAAAGGGAACCACGGAAGGACAGGGAGGGTGATAGCCTCCGCCAGCAATTCCCAAATCCTGCTATAAACTCACAATATTTTTCCCCTCGCCACCACTCCACCGTGTGTGGGGTCAGGGACCCGGCAGAGGCTCACCCTGCGTGGCAGGATAACGCCATTCCACCGCATCCGCAGCAAAGAAAACCAGCAATAAGCCAATTACGTTTCCTATTTGAAAAATAAGTTCAGTTTCACACGCTGTTAACCCCCGCCGCAGTCGGAAGGTCAGGAGGTGCTTTCAGCCCCTGTTAAAACCGCTCCGAAACCTCATTATCTTCACCTCCCTCTAGAGAAAAACTACACTCTTCAGCTCTGCTGGAAGAGGATCCCTGGGCATCTCTCCGCAGCGTGAATGTGCCAGACTCCACGGGTCTCACACCTCCGAACGGATGCACAGGAGGCACAGGCAGGCGCTGCTCAGCAGCACCCGACCAGTAAAAGCAATAAAGTTCTGTCCCAAGGGTGTCAGATTAATAATTTGTGCTTCTTTGGCTGAACTAAAAGATCGATAGGAAACCGGAGTAAAACTGTAATATATATGCATATAAATATATATGTATAATTGATATATTTCATCTCACTGTAGTGGAAAAAAAAAGTGGGAAAACCCACTCCAGGTCAAAGGAAATACTCTGACCTGAAACGATGACTTTACAGTAAGTTTGGCCAAAGTGTTACTCGCAGAATCATTCATGCTGGGGATATCAGAGCTGATGTTTTCCTGTGCGACCTGCACCAAAGGTCAGCGCTAAAGCACTGCAGTGACCAGCCACGGATGATGGAGGATCCCCATAAAAGACATCACCACATCCCCTCCTCCTCCTGCCCACCCAGGAGAGGAGGAGACACGTTCAGGTAACTGGAATCATTTGGCAAACCACCACCAAGGACAGCTAGGCTCGCCTGTAGTAAAGATCCTTCCCCTCCTTTACTAGGCATTATTATTTCATCTTTTAACCTGTCTTCCCTATGGAGACTTCTAACAGTCTCCTTCCTCGGAGCTGGTTGTACAGGGCTTGCAAAGGACAACTCTGTATTTTCTCTCCTTCCCACCCGCCTCTCTCCTGCTGTCCATGACACTCAATCTTCTTACGTTGTGCCTGGGATCCACCAGCTTTATCTACTAAATACTGTCTCTTTAGGCTTCCGGCAGCACTGCTACCTCCGGGATGATTGCTGTCCTTTCAGGTATTATAGCCAGAGCTGTTAAACAAAAAGAATCACAGAAAAAACCATCTGGATGCCTTCTCACTTATCCCCATTCTTGTCTCCGCTTTGCTAAGTGCCCCCAGCAGTTTCCTTTGCAAGACGAGCTCATCGTTAGCAGTTTATCTCATCTCGGCCTGCTCTCGTTGGTAGCTCTACGTTAATGGATGTCTCTCAGCTTGGTTTCCTTGTTATGGCTTCCCAGGGACTTGGATTCTGCTCATAATTGGGACCTGCTCAGACAAGCTTTGTATTTCCAGAGGTGGCTTGCTTGGAGGTGGGTCTCCCAGCCTGCACTCCGGGATGCCACCACCACCGCTCTTCTGAGATGGGTTTTGAAGGACTCTTTCCCTACCCTTCCCTGTTTTTCAACGCTAGAAATGCCACCGGTGTGTGCCTTCAGTGCCTGGGTTGTACCACTGCCAGCTGATCCCCTGTCCCTGTCACCTCTTGATGGGCTGAGGGCACCATTCCCACCACACAGCTGGGGGAACCAAGACACAGAGAGCCAGAGACACAGATTAGGGGTGAGCTAAACTCACTATTCTGTCTTCCATGCCCTAAACTACTTCTCCACTTACTTGATCATCTTTCTCCACTACTTTATACAAGGGCTGGTGAGAAAAAAGTCACACATATTCCTTTTCCATCTTTAACCATAACCCCATTATGATTTACTCCGCTGAGACTGGGGGAAGAGGACAGGTAAGGGCATACCACAGGCATCTGACATCAAAACTAAAATGGTGTTCATTTAACACAGGGGGTTTCTTACACGAACTTAATAACAACAGATAATCCCGCTACCTTGGGATTCCAGCTTAGGAATTAAAAAAAATTGAATAATTAAAAGGTCACCTTCACATTTTAAGAGACTCTGCATCACTTCTACCAACGCCCATCCCACTTTTCGAACACAAACCTATATTTGACAGCGATGCTTTGTACAACACACACAAGCCTTCCCCAAGGAAAGCTCCATGGGTTCTGTCCTGGGGTGGGATGCTTGGGGCAGGGATGCCTTTGTTCCTGTCCCACTGTTGGAGTTCAGCCCGTCTCCCTTCTGTGAGCTCTACATCCCACATCTATTCAGAAGAAAACGCTGGTGACTTTCCAACAAACCACACACAAGATACAGCTCCCTCCTGTGCTCTTTGGGTAAAACTTCAATATACTTGCCATGCTCAAAATGCAGGGATTTCTGGCAAATTTTGGGGGTAGAAATGGATTATTAAATACATCTGGTAGCAGCCTGCAATGGCTCTCCATCCCCAAGCCCTGCTCCTGCAGCAGCCACAGTCGTGGGATGTAGGATGGAGCCCAAAGTGAGGAACCAACTGCAACCTCCCCGGCCAGGGAAGCCCACGATTCCCTCTCCACACCAGGGGAGATCTCCAAAGAAACAAACCCTTTTTATCTCTTTACATCACGTTCAAAACCAGCGAAGCCTGACAGTGTTTGAATTAAAAAAAATATCCAAAACCCAAACCAAACCAAACCAACAAAAAAAGCCCCAACAAACAAACAGGCAGGCACAGAAAAACAATAAGACAGAAGAAAAGTAAAAGAAAACCCCAGCGTATTAAGGTCTGATTGCTAAAGTGTGGCCACTGTCACATTTACATGCTCTGCTCACCCCGAGCAACGCCGCTCCTTGCTCTGTTTTGCAGCAGCGACGTGATTCATCCTGTTTAGCACTTCTGCATGGTTTGGCAGATAAAATATTGACCAGCCTGCCAAGAAACACAGAGTGCCATTCTGTTTTCATGTCAGAACTCGGTAATGAACTACATTTATCAAGAGCATCCTCTCTGTGAAAGGTCAGTGGTGAATGTGGCTAAATTGTGATGACAGATCATTAATCCAGTTCCCTCAATAATTGCCCTCTTTAAGAATTTTGCTCCCGGTTTCCGTGAATTCTAGCAGGTTTTTACAGCGGGATCCCTGAGCAATCTTCTGAGTCAAAGCAGATAACAGAGAAAGAGCAAGTCTGGGGAATAAGTGTCCTTCAAAGGAATGCGGTTAACATAAAATAAAAATAAAGTGAGGAAGTGCAGAGCTCGCTTTGATGGGTAAACTAATCTCTCCGTAACATTATTGTGCAAGGTGCCTTACAACAAAGTGATTACTTGAAATGTCAGTAGTACTTTGAATATCAAAAATGATCTGATAACACCTGGAGAGCACCAAGCTTGAAGTCCTCGGTGCACAGCTCACCTGACAGCAGGCGTGGACCTACACACCTCCAGAAGACCTTAGAGGATTTAAGCCCTGCTGGTGACCGAGCTATTTTCCAGCACAGCAAACAGGCTGGTGGCACCAGCAGCTCTCTGTAAAACCCGTGACAAAAGCTGTGTGGTCATTAGCATCCAGGACAAGTACGGGAGTGTGGGATTATCCGCACAGGAAGGTATACATGGAGATTCAAACTTCTTCTGACCTTCCAAAAACATTGGAGGAGTTTCCCCTGGGTGCAGGGGAACGCACGGCATCCCACATCCTCTCAACTCTGGGCTCCAGCCCCGGAAAAATCCACATTTGTCCTGCTGATCCCAGCAATCCCCAGCTCCCTGCATCCCACGCCATCACCCCCCCAGAAACCCACCCACAACGGCAGGGACCGTCCCTGGGGACCACAATAATAACCCAGCACAAATAAACCACCGCCCAAGGTGAACCCCAGTGGCACTAATTTTCAACCTTTCTCCAGCACCAAATGTGATAATAAAGAGCAGTTTGGGGCAGGCTGAAGACTGTCATTTCTAAGGCAGGAGGCACCCGGGGTGTCACTTTATTCGACAGCTCCCCTTAGCCCGTGCTGGCTATTTTTGGCTCTTCCTAGGGCAGTTTTCTAGCTCCAGGAAGAAATTCAGTCCAGGCGATGGGAGCTCTAAGCTTTGCTTTCTCCCCCATTCCCACAGAGCAAAAGAGATGTGGTTGCCGAAAATAACATTTCTAGACAAAATTGAAGGATTTGAGAAAGGTTTTGTTTTCAAACAGCCCATCCTTTCACACGCTTTACTCTGGCTTTATCTGGCACCGTTTGAAGCACCAGAAAAGGACTAAACTAAAATGTTAGGGGATACAAATTTATTTATGAGTGCGGCTCCTTAATTCTCGTGCCGTTTACGGCTAAATTGCCTATCAGCAACAGCCCATTTTCATGCATACAGAATGAAGGTGCTGGCACGCCTGAACTGCGAAAACGTGGTCCCAAAACCATCAGGCTGCCGAGTCCGAGCGAGACGATTGTGTGAACTCTTTGCACCAAGAATCCGTGGCCTCGCCGGCCCCTTCGCCTTGACAGAGCAGGTTTACACAGGGACAGGAAAATTAAAGATGACTTCGGTTCTTCGGGGGTCTCATTGCAAATCCCCATTCTTCCATGCAAATTTTCTGTCTGTCTCTTCCCATCTATCTTCCTCTTCCTTTATTCGCTCTTTTTTTTTTTTCTTTTTTTTCCCCTTTTTTTTCTTTTTACACATGCATGGAGAGATTTGATGGACTTTCCACCCACTTTTCCTGTGTGGTTGGAAAGAAGGAAAAAACCCTGCTTTTCTCAACAGGTTGTATAAACAGACTCCTCTGCGCAAGCGTAGCAGCTCGCTGCAGTAAGGCAGAGAACGTGGAGAAAGCTTGGTGAAAATCAGAGATTCCTTGCAATTTAGAGACACCTGTGAGTTCTGAACCTTCCCCTGCTCTGGTTCTTACAGGCTGTAAGTAGAGGTCTGAGCAAACCAATCCAGGGTGAAGAAAAAATTAACCCAAATTTTAATCTACAAGAAGCCACGTTATCAACCGTTTGACTTTTGATGGCTCGGAGAAAGCTTCCTATAAAATGCCGGGCGGTGCTTTGCAGCCATCACCCTGCAGGTAACAGCAATGTTCCTGGGATGCCTGACAATCACACCAGGAGCATCCAAACACCACCAAAAAGCAGGATCTTTAGTGGCACCTTGCACGGGGGAAGCCACACGCCGTAGACGTGACACTTTGGCAAAGTTGGCTAATTGCATCGTGCTAATTGCGCTACCTGCCCGCCTGCTTCACACACACACACTCTCCAAGCCTGAATACCTATTTTATTCCTGTTTTGAATTTACGAGTTAAGTGAAACTCTGGTAAAGTCCCTGCTAAGAGGAGCAGATGTTTAACATCATGCAAATTCAGGAACATTAGCAATCCTTCAGCTGCTGCCGCTGAAAAAATTCAATTAACAATAAAAGCCCAAACTAACTTGCTTATCTCAGGGATATGTTTCAGTTAATAAGATGTACATTTATCAGATATCCATATATAATTTAGCAACAACTGGGAGCTCACTGAATATATCACAGAAATGGAAAGGAATATATACTGTGAAGTAGATACTATTAAACACTAGACATTTACAACCTGGAAGAGTTAAAACTTGCCTCAGCGTATATTTATTTCAATATTTCATTTTATTACAAGAAAAAGCACCCATCTCTTACTCTGCGAGCTTTTAAAATATTTTAAAAACTTACAGCACCGGAATATAAATTCCCCTTTCCATAAACAAAACCCCCTCTTCCTACCTTCAACAATTACCTTCCAAGCTGCATAAACCTAAATGAATCACAGGCTTTAGCCCCAAACGCACAGGAAAAAGAGCCGGATAGTTTAGCAGCCTTTCTGGGGAAGCCCAAGAATTACAGCTTGGTTTACCAGCTCCGAGAGCAAGTTCCAGATTTGTTCCCTTTCCGGGAGGGAGCGGACAGGGGTCCAGGCAGGAGGTGGTAGAAGCAGCCCAGGGGAGGGAGGCAGGAGGAACTCTGCAGGTGGGAAAACGTACGATAAATGTAATTTATCAAGTGTCTATACCTTGATATGGTATCCAGTACTAGGCGTCACGCCTCAGATTTACAGATTTTTAAGCCAGAAGGGATCGTGTGAGCACTCTGACCTCCTCCTCTCCACCAGCAGCAGATTCACCAAGATTTTATCTGCAGCGGCTCCATAATTTGTGTGCTCTATAGCACACCTCCCAGGGAAGGCTTCCAAGCCCTGATTTCAGCACATAAAAGGAGTTTTTCAAATGATTACTTTGTCTCAGTGGGCAAACGTATTTTATTTTTAACTTGTTTAGCTTCAATTTCCATCTACTGAATTTTGTTATGCGTTTGTCTGGTACATCAAACTAAGTCTTACATCCCATCTGTCATCTTCCCAGGTTTGCACGGATGCTGGGCTCAGCTCACACCTTATGTGTCCTCTCCGACAAGCTGTGAGATATAGTGGCTCTCACTAATCCGACTCATGTTCTGAATGACTGGGTTTTTTTTTTTTCCTCTTTTCTGGGAATTTTATCATCCCCCAGTGGGCACCAAAACGACTGTGGCCATGTTCATGAGAACTGTGGCTTCTGGGGAGCAACAGGTGACTCTGCCACAATTCAGTGCCCAGCACCCGAGCTGGATCAGACACTTTGTGGTACAAGGTGATGCTCCAGTACCCACAGAGAGCCTGAGCCCATTCCCAAACCAGGGATTTCTAGAAGATTATGGTGAAAAATTGCTGTCATCCCACCAGGGCGTCACTCCCGAAGACACTCTCCGACAGCGTTCCTAAATGCTATTTGGCATAAAGAAGATGTAAATAACAGTGGTGCCTGGGCTGAGAAAGTTTTCTATGCGATACTGTAAGCAAAGAAAGCTATTCCTACTGCTGCTTTTATTATTCATCGCCTACTGAGTATTAGCTGCCTTTTTTTTTTGGCGTCAAACGATTAAAAATGTTTGTCAAACCAGAAAGAAGAAACAACGCCGTGACCATCAAAGCAGATGAAGAAGGAACGTGGCTCAGTCAAGGCAAAGAGCTCAGAAGTAACCCCTACACCCCTCGTCCCGACTCTTCGGCGAGCGCAAATACGGTAATAGAAATCATGAGGGAATTATGCGTGATTCATAAACAGAAAACTGGCTCGCTTTAACAATTCATTGACTTGCAACGCAGCCCGCTCTGCTATAAATCTATGGCTCCACACGGAGACACCATCTTACACACACCCCCGACACTCTGTGCCTGTTGCACACTCTCTGCAGATGACATTTTGTCTTCAGACCATATTGTTTTTCTCTGCAAAAAACTATTTAGCTAAATTAGTGATGCTGCATCCTACGTTGCTGATGGGGAGGGTTGGGAGCAGGAGAGGAAAATGTGCCGCACGCAGCTGTTTTTAACACCGACAACACAATGAGCTTAAAGAATGTCTAATTACTTAAGATCCCAACCCAAAACAAATTCACAGGGTAATGAATTGAGTCAATTATTGAGAAACGCTGTATTGAAACAGCCGGGAAGAGAGTGAGGCTTTTGTAAAGGTTAAGAGAAAGAAGGAAATAAGCCAAGAGAAGGGTGTGGGGAGATGGAAGGTGGGTGCTGGGGATGCACCCCCTCCCCAGGAGGGACCAATGCACAGACTGGGGGGAGCTGCAGCCTGGGTCCCAGGGGCTGGATGTGGCCAGGGAACGGCAGCGGGAAGGCGAGGGCTGGCATTGATGGGGAGGAGACCAGTCAGCACTTCTGAGGATAATTAAGCGGGGAGGTTGTACATGCCTTGGAAGAGCACGGTCTTAGAGGATGACATTATGCGTGGCTGCCAGCTGCCTTGGGGAATCTGAAAATGACTTTGAATTTCACTCTGGTATTTCCGTGAGTTCTGAACTTTCTGAACCAAGACCAAAGAAGGACTCATTCAAACAAGATGCAGCCTCTTGATCACAGAATCTTAGTGGTTGGAAGGGACCTTTGAGATCATTGAGTCCAACCACATTAAAAAAACCCAAACAAACAAAAAAAAACAACCACAAAAAACAAACCACAAAACCAACCAAACAACAAAAAACCCCCCACAAAACAAACAAACAAACAAAAAGCCACCCACCAACTAGACCCCATACCCACAACCCCACACACAACACCCCACCACAAACCAATAATCTTGGCCACTAGAGCATGCCCTGAAGAGCCACGTC
>JAOQGH010000051.1:41877357-41890005 GCA_025769975.1 Gallinago jamesoni
CCCTCAGCCTCTCCTCACCAGACTTGTGCTCCAGACCCCTCACCAGCTTCGTTGCCCTTCTCTGGACCCGCTCCAGCGCCTCAGTGTCTTTTTTTTTGTGGTAGGGGGCCCAAAACTGGACACAGTACTTGAGGTGGGGTCTCAGCAGTGCCCAGTACAGGGGGACGGTCACCTCTCGGGTCCTATTCACCACACTGTCCCTGGTACAGGCCAGGATGCTGTATCCTGGTGACAACTCCACCACGGTGGAGTATCAATCAGTTTGCAGGATTTGCAAGATGTGTGCTTATTTGTTTCAGTACCTTTTCCCTCCAGACAATAAATAAATGCATTTTCTGTGTTTAATTTCCCACCTGTATAAAATACGAGCTTGGTCATTTCTTCTGCCTCGGCTGGAATGATCTCTCTAAGAAAAACAGCAGAACATTCAGACCACCGTTTGAGCACTTTGTCTGCACCCACGTCAAGAGAATAAAAATAAATTAACCATTCCCTCTCTTGGCTGATTCACTCTGATAAGCAGTGCCCAGTCACATTAATGGTACCAAGTTCCCAGCTCAAGCTTATTCAGGCAAGTAAAGTAACCTCTTGAGTTTTTTTTCTTTTTTTTTTTTTTTTTTTTTAATATAATAGCAGCCAAACATCTGAAAACTTTTAAAACTAATATTCTGGAATTTTATGCTTCACATGCTAGGATTTGTAATATCACAAAATGTTTTGAGTTGCAGTCAGTCAAGCAGAAAAAATATATCTATGGCTGTCAGATAAATTTATTTCGAGCTGTGAAAAAATTATATTGCTATCTAACATAAGGTAGCATCCTGTCATCCCCAAGCTACCAGCCAACAGCTCGTTGGCCTAATTCAAATTTCAGAGATATTGCAAGTGACCCATACACAAATGGGATGGTGGCATTCATCAGTAGATTTGTAGCAACAGTGTAAACCCTGACACAGTGTTTAAAAAAAAAAAAAGAAATCTAGAAAGATTGCGTATCTGGATCTCTGGTAAGGGATGCAGAAGGTCAGCAGCCCCTCAGCCTGTGCAGTCTGAGATGTCTGTGTTACCCAGAGAAACTATGGAAGTGCATTTTAACACAATTATTCCTTTGCAAATCACTGTGCCCTCCATTTCTTACCTCCTGTACCCATATGGAAAACACAACATAGGCTAAGGCCCTGAGCAAACCAGCAAACGTCAGCAGAACAACACTTCTTAAGAGACTCATTAAATTTTGATCATCATTTCCTATGTCACACGAGCCTTTTCTGGCTCGCTCTGCCACTCCCTAGGTCACCTTTTCCCCCGTGTTTTTTAAAATTTGTTAGTTAGTACCTTTGGCTTCCACTTCATTCATTCTCTTCCAACAGATACTAGTGGTCTTCCAACAGACTTGGTCTAGTGGGAGGTGTCCCTACCCATGGCAGGGAGGTTGGAAGTCGTTGATCTTTAAGGTCCCTTCCAACTCTAACCATTCTATGACTCTGCTCCCTCTGTACATCCAGGAAGCCACTCTAGGAAACCTTGAGCATTTGAACCCCCAAGACAGAACAATCCCAAGGGTTTACAAACCATGCACTCGCCCAAGGAAGCCGTGCACAGTTTCATCCTGCTAATGGACAGCCTTTCTCTGCAACACTTTATCAGGATCTTTTGTCTTGTGAGCTCGGTGGCATGTTATGGCATAACTGCTTTCTTAGAGATATTCAAATGTCAAAACAGTTCCTTCAAGACTCATTAATTCTTAGAAAAAAATTAAATTTTCACATCAGGTAGAAGATATCTGCAGTCTTTTAGGTTAAAAGACATTTTAAGAAAGCTAAGCCAGAACTTTTGAAAAAAAGACATTACTAGAAGCCAGAGAGACCCTGAAATCAATTTATTTTCCCAGGTTTAATTTATTAACTCTTCAAAAGACATTTAGAAAAGCTTTATCTGACAAAGGGGTGTGCTCCAAGAGCATGCTTTTTCCATGGGTATATATTTGTGAAGTGAGGGAGGTGAAGAAAGAAAAATACTAATACACATTTAGCTAATGCCATAGTCCCTGGTACTTCACTTCCCTCATGCTCGCTTAGCTGTGAGCGAGGGAAGGATGCAATGAAAACCAGAGAAGAACCCGAGATAATTGCACAGTTCAAGATGGTGATAATGACACATTTTAAAAAAAACACGTGTCAGAAGTTTCTGCAGATGGGACTACTTAAAGTCATAAAAGGACTATGATATCTCTTTTCAGGAGTGAAATGCTGGAAAACTACCAATGCAGAAGCCTTGGAGATAAGAAGGTTGACAGATTGTGACCATTTCTAAGGAAGGATGCCACCAGCAGTGTCCTTCATCATTCCACCACGATGGTACTGCTGTTAGACAGCGTCAAACCTTGTAGAGATCGCACCAGTAAATAAAAAATGGGAGCAGTCCACAACATCAAGGCAAGCGCCATAACACTACTGTCCTTTTCATGTTTTTGTTAACAATATCAGGAGATGTTATTAATGAAGCTAATCTCCCAGCTTCAAAGTCAACAGCTATTGCTTATTTGCACCACTGCTTTCCTAATACACTGCCTATGAGCTTGAAAATATCTCAAATTTGCATTAAGGGCCTATGGGAAGGAAGACGGGAGGAGAAGTTGAGGCCACCTTCTAATAGTACTTTTCACAAATTGCTGCTAAAAACTCTTCCTAATTTCACAGCCACGGCCATGAACATCACTGCTCAAAAATCCCCCACTGCTGTAGGAAAGGACAGTCATTCTTTCCCCCGGGGAGCAGACGTGAGCAGCACATCCTGCTCTGCATGCAAAATCCACCCAACCTGCCTCAAATTAGAAAACACGGTGAGAAGTGCCTTTCTGAGACTGCAGTTGAAGGTTTTGACGACTACTAAACTTACGGAAATGAAATTATCAGCGGCATCTGTTGTGAACCTGGGAAAATACACTGATGTTTGTGGGTAGGATTATTTTTACTCCTTACAACTTTAAATATGGAGCTTAATTAAAAAGCACTCAAACACATTCAGACTACGAAGACATTAAATTCAAGAAATCCTCCTGTCTGTTGAGGCCAGAAGAAGCGGGTTTGGGGAGCATCACGACCTGCAAACTCAGGAATGTTTTAATCTAAACTCTCCTGAACTTCGCGGCAGTCCGTTGCCCAAAATTCAGCCAGCTCAGCAGGTCGTGCGTATCATGGTAATACCTTTACACACATTTATGCACATGATTGCACACCCAAGGATACAGTGGAGCAATAGCACGGGCCAGACTCTCAGTGGGTCTGAGATAGGAGGACACAGAGGAGCTGCTTCCTCGCCAATTCAGCGCTGGCTTCCTTATCGCCATAAATTGTGCCCTAAACTGTATTAGCTGGCTGCTGCGTCCCTAATAGGTGTGAAGCTTTGGACATATATCTGCTGTTGCAGTGAGCATCCCCTGCATGTGAAAACTTAAGCTCTCAGAAAAATACATTCCAAATTAAAAAATAAAAATCCTAGGAATGGACCCGTATTGCGAGTTGATGAATTTCTCCTCCCTTAATGCCACGCGCCAGGTTGTAAAGGAAATATTTCTTATTTTCCACACACACACACACAAAAAAAGGCATCCAAGGAATCAAAGCCAACAACTTCCAAAACATCCCCAGCACCTGTTTTGGACTTCCTTGCTTATTTTCTTTTCCTTTACAATCTGTACACGGTGTTCTTCAGCAGGGATGCATCTCTTCTCAGCTCATCCAAGCATGTAGCTGTATTCACGCTATGGAGAGCTGCTCACACAGGTGCCTTCCCAGCCTTAAAGCCACCACAACCTGAGCGCCCTCAATACCTGGCAACGGATGGATCTTGGCAGAAGAACTGTTTGACACTCATTATTCTAATGTAGAGCAGAAAGAAGTTTCCTTTCATTAAAATATGTAATTAGAAGTTCTTTTTAGACATCGGGAAAAAAAAAAAGAAATCCTATCTTGTTTCAGATGAAGAGTTTTTGCTTCTTTGACTTGAATCAGAAAGCATCTCTTTTGGCAATCTCCCACCACACTCATACATCAGCTGTTAAAAACATCTTGAAAGGCACAAAATGAAATGAATCACATCTGGAGCCAATTTGGACAGGCATTTGTTTTCTAAACAGTATTAAATTCAAATCAGTATCTTGAAATTATAATATAAGCACACTAAATAGGATAGAAATAATAAGAAATGGCCTTAGCCATACCATGCTTACTGTCTATATATTCTAACCCAAACAACTGTGATCATAACTTCTAAATAACTTCATGGAGCTAACAGATCACAAAATAAGACCCAAATTAAAACTAAATATAAAGGCAAATACTTCAGCAGCTAATACCCAGCCTGCCAGACCGCAATGCCTGTAAGAGGTACAATACTTGAGCGCCCACCCAAGTCATGGCTACATGTACCAGAAGGGAAACATGTATTTCTGTAAAATCTATAGGTTATTGATTCTTCTTCAGTGCAATTATTCAGACATAGCAAACACACTAGCCTGTAAAATCTACCCAGTGCATGCAATCGGTAGAGCCATCTTTGTTATTGCAAACTATGTTCAAAGCCTCACAGGTGAAATACTCATCTATTTGATACCGAGGGCAGCACAAAGACAATGGCTCAGTGGGCGATGTCTTCCCGCATTTCCATTCCAGTTGCTGATGCCCAAGTAAGCAGGAACTTACATTACTCCATAACAACTCAACTCTTCTGCACCACAGCACAAGAAGCTCACGTGCCGTGACCTGGCACTGGGACCCACCACCACCGTGATGCCTGTGCATACAGCCACTGCTTCCCCTGGCTTCAGCCTTGGGGTACCTCCAAATCACCAGGATTTTCTCACAGAGCTACCTTTGGGTTGAGGTGATCTAGACATGATTTTCTGGGGAGCCAAAACCACCACTTATCGGCTGACCCAGTCCCAGTGGCTCAGGAGCAAGGTGAGATGCTGTTGGATGCCCTTTTGAGGTGCTGGAGATGTCGGAAATATAAAAAAAAGTCAAAGTGCATCCTAGTAAAAAACCCAAAACCCTCTCTGTGATGATGGTTCCTGATGAGCTTTGGAGCCAACCTGGGTGCCAACAACCTGAGAGTCAAACCTTCCCTCTCACAGTCCCCCGACCACACCAGGCTGACAAAGGGAAGTCAAGAGGACTCACAAGTTCTCAATTCAGTCTGCATAAAACAGGATAGATAAAGCAGCAGTACACTCAAGAGGGGTAAAATTTCAGGTAAGATAACAAGATTGTGGAAAAGATGTCTGGGACTACAGGAAGAAACATGACAGAAGTAACTAATATAGTCAGTGGCACTATGAGTTGGCTGGACAGCCCCCTCAGTGTTTTTTACTGTTACTCACAAATAAAACATTAAATTAGCAAGAAGAAAGAGATACAGTTCAATTAAATATCCGTTCACATAAAAGCAGGTAATTATGACTTACATGGATTCAGATGATCTGTGTGGATCCAGACACAGTAGCCAGAATAAAATTTATAAAAGAAATTCTCCAGTCTTTTAGGGTAACAAACTTCCAACAATTTTCATAAACAGACTTTTTGCTCCCAGTTATCCCCCGGGGCATTAGCCTTTCTCTGTTGCAACGAGCCACAATGAAAAGGCAGAGCATCCCCTGACCTGGCCCAGCATCTATCCACCTTTGTTGGTGGCACATTCCCACCACAGCAGGTGGTTTTACTGAAATAAAGTAAGATGAGGAGGATCTAGTCCAGATATATATACATATATAAAAAATCTTCAGGAAAGTCTGCTGTTCTTCCACCATTATTTCAAAATCAAGAGTACCCTTTTTATCCAGACAATGAATAAGGAGCTATATAGTAATTTCCAGCTACCCTTTCCAACCCCTGAAACAAATCAGCCATTAGAAGAAATCAGATGTTGTCTTCCAGGGCACTCGCTGGCAGGTGGAGAAGAGAAAACAAGAGCCTGTTAGAGGGTAAGAACCTGGCAAGCTCTGAAATGACCCTGTCTCACGGCGAGGAGGCTGCCAGCACAGAGGCACACAGAGGACACCGCAGCAGGAGGAGCACAAGGAGGAACCAGTGAAGAAGACATCACAGACATCCCTTCCCAGAGCCCCCACAGCAGCCTTGGAGAAACACGCTCCATCCACTCATAGCACTCAGAGGATTTGGCATCTCTTTCTTTACTGGCCAGAAAAAGTGTTAGAAATATGGAATCTAAATGTTTGGGGTTTCTTTTTTTACCTATTTCCATTTTGCAAACAAATAACTAAAACATTCATCACCTTTTTTGTGATGAAACAATAATATTTCTCTGGGGCTCACACTTTTCAAACAAATCAAGGAGATGATATTTCCCTTACAGGCAGATGATCTCATCAAAAAAAACCCCAAAGATATCATCTTCACTTTCAGAGGAGACACAGCAACATCCTCAATGTCATAAAGAACCGGGAACTAAACCCAAGGTAACTGAGGTACTCGAGCAGCGGGCTGAAGGGAAGGAAATACTTGCTATTTCTAATGCCTACTCATTCTACAGAACAACTTAAAAAAAACCAATTTCATCCCTCTCTCCCTCCACATTTTGGGGGCAGTTTTTTCACACTTCGGTTCTCGCTCCTCTTTTGCTGTTTTTCCATGTTCTACAGGGTGTTGACAGCAGGAAAAACATCATGAGGGCAATTTTTTTTTTTTTTTTAAATCCAGCTGATGAACATTGCAGAAAAGCAGCTGAGTTCTCCAGCCCTGTAGAAATAACTGGGGTGGCTACGACCAGAGAGCACACACTGTCTTTGACTCCTGGCAGCACTGGCTGTCACAGGTAATAAACGTTCATAAACATAATCCACTAAAAAAATAGCCAAACAACTAAATGAAACTGCCTAGATAGAAGAGAAGCCATATACAATTACCCACATTAATAACTACAGGCAATCTTTCCCAGGGCATTTCAGCAGTAAAATGAAGTTTCTGTGCTCCAGAAACAGCCACAAATGCTTCTTTTGGCAACATAATTAATTGGAGAATAAATAGTAAACATTAAAAGGCATGAGGCTGCCTTCCTGGTGGAAGGAAAATGTGTTTTTTTGAGCATCACGTTCACTCTGGCACGTGTTCCCAGGGTGATGGGCACCAAAAGCAGTGCCCTGTGGCTGAGCATCCCTCTTGCTACCCACTCTAAGTTGGAAGAATATTCAACATACAGTCAGATAACACAGTGAAAGAGAAAAGACACGCAGAGAGCAAGGTGGAACACAGCTTTCCATTTGACTTCAGGTGTCAAGAACATCACAAGCACTTCTGCAGCCTTCCCTGAATGCCCTCCCATCACCCCAAGGTCCCACCTGGGCCAAGAGCATCACCTCCACGGCGCTTGGAGACGTGCCCCTGTCGCAGCCTGACAAAGCTCTGTGCTCCTGGAAGGGTTTGAGGTCTTAAGAGTACGAAAAAATTACACAGCAGCTGGACAAAAGAAGGTGCTAAAATGAGCAATAAAACACAGAAGGGAAACCTGATAGACATTCTCTAAAATCTTAATTAATAGGAAAAGCTTAAGGACTGAGACACCCCATAAATCCAAGCTGTATAGATCTCTGATTAAGGTTTGCCGCATCGTATCCTGCGGAAGAATGGAAATGGTTATAGTCTGCAAATACTCTCAGAAGATGATAACACAGTTTTGCTTTCAAAGATAAAGGAGAAAATAATTCAATTTAACAATCAAATGGGAGGTGGGGACCCACAGTGGGGGTGCCGCGTGGGACGGAGATGCCTGGTTCAGGCATTGATCTCTTGGAAAAGAGATAAAATAAAATAATAAAAAAGGACCCAGTCTTTTTACATCTGGAAAAAAGAGAAGATGACATCCATGTTTTCTCAGCTATTGCTGCTGATGCACAAAATGTTCTTTACAAGGGGTGTCCATCAGATACAGACTAAAATTATACAGAGCTGAGAGGGAATAAGCAGCAAAATATCCACACATTAGGATCAGAAGGTCCTGGATTTGGACTCCACCTACTCATCCACTCCATCCTTCAAACTTCTCCTGCTCCAACATCTACCACTCTTGCTGTCCACAGAGATGGAAAACCAAACCTATCCTAACAGAGCCTCTATACAGCAGCAGCTACAGCAGAAACTGGATCTGGAGTCAGCATGCCCCAAATGCTGTCCATCCCCGAGGACTTTCAAGAGGTCCCTCTCCTTCTAAGCCCTGGCACAGAAGTTGGGTGGCTGCTCACATGAAATTGCACAGGCAAGAAGTTGTTCCCAAAGCACTGGGACTTAGTGAGCTAATTTCTGAGTATTTTCACACATAATAGCTCCCTCTTGTGTCGATTCTCCAGTGTCTGTCACCAAGTTCAGCTTCAGCCTTGGCTTCTGGTGGACAACTGTGACAGGATCTCAAACCTCATGAAACCTGTCCTCCTGGTTTCTGTGCCTCTGCTGTTAAATTTGGCTTCAATTAGTCAGTTCAAAACACAGGGAACTAGCAGAGAGCACACTACATCCACGTCCAGTTTTTGCAAACCGGCTTTAAATGGTCCATAACATTGGGAAGACATTGAGAAACTCCACCCCAAGGTCACACCATGAGTCCCACCTAAGTGCACAGATCAGAGCTGGAGTTATTAAGAGACTATTGCTTCCAAGCTGTTGCTTGCACTGGTATCTCCCCTGGCAAATCAGTGAGATGAAAGGCCCACAAGGATATACTTATTGGTTTCCATATCAGCGTGTGCATTACCCCGTGTCTACAAGGAGCCAGCTATTGCTTTATTTTTCACTTAATCCAGAGATATCATCAATAGCTTCATCTATTTGTGGCACCAGAAAACAACGGAGGGTCAGCCAGGGCTAACGCCGAGCCTCTCCCATCGATTATCTATTCATAGGGTTGGAAAGAGAAAGCCACGCAGATGGAAAAGAAAAAGCACTTACTTCTCTGGTTTTGATTAGAAAGATGCTATTTGCAAAATGGCTACAAATGGCAAGAGAAGACCTTGGTCAAAGAAATATAAGAAATGCTACCATGGCCATTACTCCTGTATTTCAGATCTCGTTTTATTCACAAGACCCCATGGTTTCTCCAGGGATTATATAGGAGTCATGATATAGGTAGGCCTCAGACTTGCACAATTCAGATAATCTGGGGAGATCTTCCTTAAAAAGAAATCAGAACAGAAGTTTTTTCCCTCCAGAGCTTCCCATCCATCGCAAGCAGCCGCAGGTCAGCTCCCCACGAAGCACCCGAAGACCTGCCATCTCCCCACACCGAAGAGATGCTGCAGGCAAAGTTGGGTTAAAACTGTGTTTCTCAAAAAACACATCACGTGCCTGTTTTACCCGACTTTAGCACTCGCATTCAATGAATTGAAGCACCCAGATCGCTTCATTAAAATTAGCTTTGTGAAAAATGGGTGGTATTTACTGGAGGGGTATTTTCCCTTTTCCTGAATGCTAATTTTTGTTTGTTTAAAAAAGCAAGACAGCTCCAAGGCAGAGCACAGCTAGAGACAAGGAGTCATTCACAGCATACTCTGAATTTTCAATGAAGTATTTTAATTAACCCATGGGTAGTAACTCTCTTCAAAGTTTTTTTTCAAACAAAAATGATAGCTTTTTTAGAGCAGGGTTACCATTTGAAAAATAAAAGTATTATCAGACTTCTGACATACACAGGGACTTCGCTGAATAAAAACATGCCCAAATTAAAAAAAACTTGTAGTCGAATTCTCAAGCTATCACAAGCCATTTTACAAGGTCAAAGTAACTTCAAGTGCTCTAAAATGAAAAGCCTTTGAAAACTTTACTTTGTTTTGCAAACAAAGGCAACGCACTGAAACCTTCTCTTTTCATGCTATCAGTAAAACCAGGCTGAGTTCTACGATCAAGACAACATTCTTTTTACCTCTGAAAAGATATTAAAAAACCAGCCCCGAGTTACCTCGGTGTTCAGATTCACGTAACAAACCGCCCCAATCCAACCTTCCCCCCGTTAAAAACTACCAAAAAAAAGTATTAACAGTTGGGATGTTGATTAAAAAAATTAAAATATAAGAGAGAAATGATGCAGATTGTCCTGCTTAGAGAAGCCCTCGTATGTGCTGTAGGTGCTTTGATACTGGGAAGAGCAGCACTATGCCACGCCGTCTAAAGAGATGGAGCAGGGAAGATGTTTCCCTCCCTGATCAATTCGTAATCGATACGCTGCAGCACACCCAGCCAGCTCTCTGACGCCTTCATTTTGGGGTTATTATACCTCAAAGACAAATGACAAAACTCTGAAGTAAAAACAGCCAGCACGTACTGCCCACAAATATAAATGCATTTAACTTAAGACGCAGTCGGTATCGATCCTGTGAACATCTCCTCCCTCCCCCCCGCGACATTCACGGAGGCTCACGGGGACCAGAGCATCACCGCTGTCCTTTTCATTTGGATGGGCCTTTATTCAATTAAACCGAAGAGCCGAGGAACAACCTTTTTTTTTTTTCTTTTCGTTTTGTAATATGCTGAAAACAGAATATTTGCCCCGACGCTGATTCTGAGCGTTCCCCCCAGCAGAGCGGGCGGGCAGGGATTACGTGCTAATTGCAGTCGCTCTCCTAGACGCGCCACAAGACAAATCTCTGTTGCTAAAAGGTTTATTTTTGTCGGCAGTCTTGAGAGGGCTCATTATAAGTGATCACCAGATGTCACCAATTCTTCATAAAATACAACAGAAAGAACGTCTTTCCCAGCAAAAAACAACAACTCACAACTGTCAAAGTGTAACAAGAGCCATAAATACACCGTTCTGTGGTATTTTTAGCCACAGTATAACTTCCCTTTCTCTATTATATATCTGAAACAACATCTATTGAAACAGGAATGATGCCTTCTAATAATTTCAGTACTAATGACAAGCTTTCATTAACAGATACCGCGCTTCAGCCTCCACAAAGATGATTAACAAATCTCTGGCAGAAAACGCAGCTGGTTCCCAGCTCAAGCCCCCAGCAGCCAAGAAACAAACCCTCTTCCACGGGAACAGCACGACATGGGAACCCAACAAAGTAGGACAGCTGGGACCAGGCAACGCACCTTCAACCCTCTTTAAAGAAAACACAAGGGTAGGGCCAAAAAAAACCAATGGAAAATAAGTTTATCACACATCTATGTGTTTTACCGGGGGAATTCCCTGAGATAAATTCACTGGTTTTTAATTAAAGACTAAATGCCCTCAACTCTGTATGCGCCCTCATCCCTACAACTCTCATCCCAGGGAGGTTAAGCTGAAGACCAAGGTGGGGGTTTCTCTTGCTAACTTTCCCCTGGAAAACCAATTGAAACTTCTCGAGGTAAATGATACACTTCAGCTGCCATATCGCTTTCCCCACTTTTCAGATCTCAAATCAAATTCGGTCACTTTGTTTTCATTCCCAGTGCAGAGAAGTGTCTGAGTGACTGCCATCCAAAGTGCATTAGGACGTGCATCACTCGTCCCTCGGATGCCGTGACACCGCGGGTATGCAGTCTGCTGCTCAGAGCATTTCATCTATTTTTGCCTTTGGCTTGCTTCGAATGAAAAATATTGTGAGCCCAAACTGCACTGCTCCTTGCAGATCTGTCACTTATATTTATTTCACGAGCAGATTAAGACACGACGCGATCAGAGTCGCTGGTAAGATTTTATTACAAGCTATCAAAGTCTTAAGCAAGAACCATCTCTAACTACTCACTTCCATCCTCGCACCCACCGACTCGTGCACCCATTGATGACAATGAGCACAATCACGGCTTTGATATGCCCCTGACGTTATTTGGGCACTGAGAGAACCCCAAACTCATCAAGGAGACACGTTTGACTCATGACATTCAACGGGCAAGCCCAAAAGGGAGCCTCCTCTCCTGCTCTTCCACAGGAGTGCACCAGACCCCAAACCCTGCCCTCCCTCCACATCACAACCAGCCTCTTGGGTTACTTACTCTTGGCCATTGGAAAGTTAAGAGAGATGTCAGCTCAAAGTATTAAAGTGTCCACAAGAATTTGGGAAAGCTACTAGGACCTCTTGGTTTATTTGAAAGCCAACAGGTCCCTCGGCTGTCCATCTCCTTCCACTGAGATCCCTCCAGGATGACTTACTCTTGTCAAATAATTCCATTTTAACAGAGGCTGATTTGGGATAAGCCGACATAATCAATTGGCAAAGCTTCATTGTTGTATCGAGGCTTACAGAGATATTAGGAATTACTACCGCTCTGTCTGAGCCCACCATGCATATGGTATTGATTTCCAGAGGGGAAAAATGATGTATCAGCTGCTTTTTTTCAGGCCATAGGCAACTCTGCCCTGGGGAGGAGAGCCCCTCTCCAGTGCTGCCTCCAGCTCTGGGGCCACCAACAGCAGAAGGACAGGGACCTGTTGGAGTGGGGTGAGAGGAGGCCACAGAGGGCTGGGAGGGGGTGCTGAGAGAGTTGGGGGCCTTCAGCCTGGAGAAGAGAAGGCTCTGGGGAGACCTTAGAGCCCCTTCCAGTCCCTCAAGGGGCTCCAGGAAAGCTTGGGAGGGACTCTGGATGAGGGAGGGGAGCCCTAGGAGGAGGGGGAAGGGTTTGACCCTGACAGAGGGGAGATGGAGCTGAGATGTGGGGA
>JAOQGH010000051.1:41903147-41917861 GCA_025769975.1 Gallinago jamesoni
GGGGGTGTCCCTGTGACTGCGGGGGGGTGGGACTAGATGGCCTTTGGAGGTCCCTTCTGGCCCAGATGATTCTATGAAATCCCCATCACTACAACGATCGCGCTTCTAATCAACTTTACAATTGAAACTTCTCTCTGTGAGTCAGCTTTTCACCAAAAATCAAAGTTTCTACTCATAAGAGCCCTCGAGTCACTAGCAGACAGACCAAACCTGCAGATCCTTCATTAGCTCGCCGTGGCAAGTTTCCACGATCGTGGGAAGAGTTTCCTCTCAGGCAGGCGAGGGAAGGCAGATAACCTCACCGCCGGCACTTCGGGTGTCTCCAGCGAGAATATGGCTTCAATACAAAACGCAAAATAAAAGCAACAGGGGAATTACAAAGGGCTTTATCAGTACCTCATGCTGCAGAGCTCCAGCGGAGTGCTTATTTTAAATAGTCTTACTCTAACTTCACGCCATCTCCGGTAGGATTCAGCCCTCTCCAGTATATTAGCAAGAAGTTCCTGTTAAATCCTAGAGAGAAGAGGCAGGCAGGGAGCTGGGGCTGGTGGTGGAAGCAGCACCTTTTTTTTTTTCCTTCCAGCCCCTTAATTGAATCCGCACCATCCCTCCTGTTGGTATTCCCCAGCACTCCCAATTTCAATTTGCTCCATGGATTTTTATACTGAGCACCCAGAAAAATTAGCATTTGTGCTGAATAGCTTTTAATCAACTATTCTCAAGTGCCAGTCCTTTTTATCTCTAAAGCACTTCCAAATCTCCTTGGCCCTAGCTTCCCCTAGTCCTAAAATTTATTCCATACATTTATTTTCCTCCATTCGGTTTGCAGTGTCCTTTACCATGACCTAATTGTCTTAATCTTTCTTGATCATCTCTACCTTCTAACCTTTTCAGGTTTTCTTTATAAAGCAATCTCTTGGTCTCTCTCAGGGTTTGTTGCTTGTTTGTTTTTTGTTTTGGTTTGGGGTTTGGTTTTGATTTTTATTTTGTTTTTTGTTTTGTTTTTTTTTAATTAAGGTTTTCCCCAGCCTTTGTCTCAGCAGAGGTGGACGTGTCCCACAGAGGCGTCACCCCACACGAAACCACACGTTACCTCTCAAAAAGGTGACTTGTAAGGCCCTTAATTAAATCAGCAATTTTTCTCCAGATAAAATGTGTGTAATTTTAGAGAAATTAAGGCAACTTCACAGGAGTCACAAGAGCATTGAAGAGGTCAGCTCCCGATTCCTGCAGTCACCCAATAGCCAACATTCCTAATCCTGAAAGAACCCAAATTTGTAGGGAATATTCTTAGCAATTTTTACTAGGGGAAAAGAAAACATTCAGTGTTTTAATTTTCAGTCTAAAAATGATTCTAACATGAATTCTCTTCAAATTACTTGCAGCAACAATTTCATGCCAAACCAGGCACACAGATCACTTGTTGTAGTAGTAGGGTTGGTGCCACCATGATGGACTGAGAACTAAAACATGCACAGGGTTTACAGGGAAAGACAATATCTTTTCCTAGACTAACAACATTTAGGAAAAAAAAAAAACAAGCAGCTAATTTCTGAACATCCAAGCTCTTTTCAGGACTATGAGAGATTCAGCAATGCAGAGGCTCAGTAATCGTGTCACTTTTTAATCATGACTTTGTAACATCATGCCCCACTTTGCCAGCATTTCTCCAGTTTACTCACCACCTAGAGTGGTACGGAAAATTCCTGATAGAATGGTGAGTGCTAATTTTAAATTCAAGAAAATAAGAACGCAAAAATTTTCCATAAAGCTTACTGCATAGGGCTCTTCAATATTTAAGTGGGGTTCAAGCTCCCAAATTCATGTACAATAAACATTAACCTGATCTGCAGAGAAGAAAAGCCAAGTCCAGACTGCCACAAAGTCACACCAAGCACATCAGATGCAAACAGCACACAAAAATAGGTAAAATGAAAGATAAACATCCCCATCTTGAGCGTTGTAGGCAGCAGTACCACAGCTTGCCCAGGAACTCCCAACTGGCAAACGCAAGACACAGCCCCGTGTCTCTTCCCACATCCTCTGCTTTCATTCCCCATCACAACTGCATCAAAAGAAGCTTCGTTGTCACCTCTCAGCTCTCCTGAAATGGCTGCAGTGAAGGTTTGCCAGCGCCAGGCTTAGAGCCGGCCGAGCAGATGCCACCCTAAAGAATAACAATTTGCCTCTCGCTTCTCTGCCCTCAACAATATTAAGCTGCAACTCTGGATGCTTTAAGCTGGGACTGTCTCAGGCTACCATTGTCTTCCTCCATGGCATGGGGTTTTAGGCTGAGCTGTTCTATTTTCAATATGTAAACAGGTCATTAAACCCCTTTTCTTATCATTTTTTTTGCAGAGCAGAGATTCCCAAGCAGCGTTTGATGCTGGTGTGGTCCTCCAGCAAGGCAGACAGGCTACGTGTTTTATTAAGTGTGGGCTTCAGTTCAACCAGCATACCCTAAATTACAAGGGAGAAAGAAATTAAAAAGATGACTTCTGTCTTCTTAATTTTTCTCCAAAGATGTTAATACCGCTGCTGAAATACCCTTGAATTCCTTCGTTCTGGTTGATACCTTCGTTCTGGTTGATACCTAATATAGAGCTGTTTGGTTTTATGGGAGATATCATGGCCATACATATCAAAACTAGAAACCAGAAAAGATTAATAGACTGGTCCTTAAATAAAATGAAACGGGTAACAGTCACCGAATAAAACTCTTCACAGGCGCCCCAGTCGTATGATGGTTGTAAAAAACAAACTTTACACAATTTCATATTAAAAACAAAAGGGCACGTTAGAGTTACTCCTGCACTCCCCAAATGGCCATTGCCTCAAATTGGAGCTATAAAAACACTGGGAATGCTGGAGAGGGATCACTTTAGATAACACCACTTCTTCCACCAGCTTCACCCATCGTGTGTTTTCCCCCATTTCAGCTTTACCAACCATATCTGAAATCTGTCACCAGTCTATGTAGAATTGCAGTATCAGGGAAACAGAAATTGTGGTTTCAGTGAAGCAGACGCGGGTAACGGCACCGCTGTGCGGAGTTACAGTGGCCGTAATTCACCTTTTGACTGACTACGTCAAATTTAGTGCCTGCCACAGTGCTCCAGTCTCATTTTTCTTTGAACCTGTAGGGTTGCCACCACGGCCACGAGGTCCTCAGCAAAGGTTTCCTATTACGAATACATATTAGGTCTCAAAGACTTTTTATTTTCTTACATTCATTTCTTCTCTGGGGACTTCTTGTGGGGCTTCTTAGGACCTTTGCTATTTTCGATTCTTTTTCTAATGTTTAAACTTTCCACACTTTCTTGTTATTGGCATTTGATTTCCATTGGAAGCCCAACAATATCACAGAGAGTTTCACAACCAATATCATAACCAGTTTCACAACTGGTTTTGAGAGGGCCAAGACTTCCCTTGCGTGAATTGCAGTGATGTCAGCAAAGGTATCTTAAAATGGAAAGTACTCTTAAAGACCTTAAACATACTCCTACAAAATTCCTATTACCAAAGGTAGGAGCAGCCTGTCTCATATTCCCATCCTCACATGAAATCAACGGAATTTCCATAATTTACCCCAAAGGCTGAAGCAGTCTGTTCATATGGAGTTAAGCTGTCAGTCACATCTAAGAGGATTCATCCTGAAAATCCAGGTAAAACTGATCCCTCCCCAAAGGGCTCAGGGGAGGGAGGTGGAAAAGCAGCGTGGGAATAGAAAGGAATCCCTTTGGTATTCAGAGCCCTGCCGTATTCAGTGCAGTGAGAACTGCATCAGCTCCACTGAGAGCACCTCCCCCCCTCCATTATATATGGCACTTATCTCTCTATATAACATTGGAAACTCCTAATATATTTACATTGGACACCAAAATGATCGTTACAGGCCAGACCCACGTGTCGAAGACCCCAGCCTCCTCCCCGGAGGGATTAATTGCCTGTCTCCCAGCAGCTCTAAATCCATCTCCCTGCCGCCAAAGCAGCCTGTCAGCCACCCTGCAAAGTTAAATCAGCAAATATTAATTGCCAGCTGGGAAATCTGCCATTAATTCACACTCACATTTATATATATTTTTTTTTTTTTCCAGCTAGAAAGAGACTGTTAAACGGAACAGGTTTCTTTGCAGCCTGCAAACCAGCCGAAAGAGTGGGTTTGCCTGTTTTGCGACCACTACATGAGCAAAACATTCCACACCTTCTCAGAAGATGCTTTGGAACACAATTTTTTGGAACAAATTATTTCTGGAAGTAACAAAGCACTGAGCTAACCCACGGACAACAAATAAAGTACAGAGGAAATAAACCACCACCACCTGAGGCTGAATTCATATCTACTGGAGATCACTGCAGCGATACATTGCACGAGTTATTAGCCTGCTTGGGGTTTGTTTTCCAAGTTTGTAATTTATTTACATTCAAGCACAGAAATTTTTCTGTCAAGATGCAGAAGATTATCATTTTCCATAATTAGAAAGAAACTTTTTGAGAGCTGGAGGAAAGAGAAGCGAGAAGTTGAAAATGAAAGATGCCACTGACGGCTGTGAAATCCTAAAACGATGGGATGATGTGGGTTGGGAGAGGCCTCGATATTTAAAAATTAAGTGCAGAGTCAGACCAGGTGACGCAGGGCTTGAAAGCCCTCAGAGATGGAGGGTGGTGGTCACCCTGGATGACCAGAGATGGTCAGCTGGGTAACTTGTCCCACCACTCGACCATCTTCATGGGGAAACCATCACCATCTCCAGGCTGAACCTCTCATTTCAGCTTTTCCCCTTGTTTTTCATTCTCCCACCCCCATGCAGAGCCAGGCTCTATCTTCTATACTATACCTGCATAAATCATGAGATAACAAGTCATTCTCACTCTTTCAGCGTGTATACACACTTGCACATGTGTGTGTACACACACACAAAGAGGCACGTACATTTTGGATGACAATTTATAGGTTCATAGTATGAAATATTGCTCTGAGCAACACTGAAAGGCTCAGTGTGACCATGTGTCTAACAGAGACGAGAAAGGCAGGTGGTTTTCCACAGGTATTTCTTTCCAAATTCTGTAGAAAATCTGTACAAAAATATGATTTACTGCAGGGCAAAAATTGACCTTGTGTGAGAAGGAAAATTATGTCATGTATGTGCTTAAAAGAAAAAAAAAACAACCAACAACATTGTAAGCTGTGAGACCAAATTATTGAAAAAAATTACTACTGACACTTCAGGAGACAGTGGTAGGAGGAGGAGGACAGGACTGGAATACCAGACACGAACATGCCTTTATAATGCCCCATCTTTCCATATAAAATTCTGTCAGAGCTTATAAAATTAGAGCTTTAGCAGAAGTTGGGCTGCATTAAAAAAAAATGAATTAAATAATCGGTACAGGTACACTGCATTTACATAATGGAAAGTTCAAGAATTCGGTCAACTAAGTTGGATTAAATTCATGCCAGTGCACAAACTAAATCTGACCAGTTGCAGTACAAAGCCGCTCTACAGCCCAGCAAGAAAAGCTGATCTTTTTATAAAAAAAAAACCAATAAACCTGGATAAAGGGAGGATGTCAGAAAGAGAAAATAAGGAATGAGTTTGGGCAAGCAACACGGCTGCCTTCCTCTAGCAGGGGCTTGGCTAATGCAGGAGAGCTTTAGGATTGCTGATCTCACAGAAAAAGGGAGGGGGGAAAAAAAAAAAAGGGGGAAAAAAGGAAAAAATACTCCTGCATCCTGAAAATGGGAAAGCATAGCTCTAAACAGAAAGAATTGCTCTATTGTATGTACACTGCTAGAGAAGTACATCGCTCTGATGTGTCTGGAGAAAGGAAGGAGATAAGGGAAGAAAAACTGGATTGAGAGGTGTATGTGCAGCTTGTGCTGGCCAAAAGTAATGAGATAAAAACGAGTGAAGAGACCGAGTGGGTGTAAAAAGTCAAAAAGAAAGAAAAAATGAATAGATGTGGGGAAAAAAGGGGGACTACTGCTATGGGAAAGCAAAGTATTGTCCAAATCACTGCACTAAAATGATTTAGCTGCATTATCCAAGGCACTTATTCAAATAGGAACGTTTCCAGGCCAACTGCTCATTTTGGACATCTGTGGGACAATTGTCATTATGAGCACAGATATCTTTCTGGTTTTCATGAGTACTGGGAGTGCTTTCGGGGAAGATGAACTTCTTTCTTCTCCTCTTTGGCAAAGAGCAAAAGCACTCGATCCTCATGTCCTTTGTTACTCAGTCAAAATCACCAACACTCAAATCAAATTACTATAGGAACTCAGAAAACAGTGAAAAATATGTAAAACCAAAAAAAAAGCTACCACATAGTGGAGAAGTCTTAAATAGAATATTTTCCTATGGGAAACCAAACTATGTTTCATACTGGCAAAGACACCTGGATCAAGGAGAATTTGAACAGCTACAACTAGCAGTGACATTTCTCCTGAGACCTCTGGATGTAGGACTTCTGCTTTAAGGTATTTCCCTTTGGGATCCAAACTCCTAAGTGAAGTTTTCCATCTATTTATAATTTGCTTCGTCAACTGCAAAAAAAGGATGGCATTTGTATTTTTGTGCGTGGCAGCACTGGGGAACTGTGCTGCACCAGAGGGAAAAGGATGAAGCCTGGGGAGATATCTCCTGCTGGGGCCTCTCATTGCTTCACCCACCTTTCCATGCGCTCCCACCTTGGACGTTGTGTCCATTCACCAGCTCAGCTGGACCAAGCCTTGGGCACGGTGGCCAGCTCAGCCCAAAGCCTGGACAAGGACTGACACCCTCTGTGAAACCTTTCACAAACACGACACTGATGCCATCTACCACGTTTGCCGACACAAACAGGGTGACGTTCACCCTCGCCCAGCAGATCTGTGTGATTTTCCACATTGCTCTCAGAGACACCTATCAATTTCAAACAATGCCATGGGGAAAATCTGAACGTTGCTTAACTTCTTGGACTCAAGGAGCCATTTCATTCTAGGCTGGGCAAAGGAGAAATTGGTTGCTTGCCCAGAGCCAAATTCTCTTCTGCTCTTCCTAATACTAATGCCATTACAGAATGAAAAGCTGGTGAGGTAGCACAAATCAAGCAGTGCTTCTAGTCACACACAAGTGTTCGCTATACACTGGTACTTACAAAGAACTTCACATGTGATGAATGTGTTAAATAGCCTAAAAAAAAAAAAAATCCTTCCCCAAAACACACAAAAGAAAACAAGATCTTCGCTGTTTGCTTTGTTATCAGTTTACTGTGGGCAGACCTAGCTCAGCCATCAAAGAGTAATCGGGGTATTTGATCTCTGTCATACTTTAAGGCCATCCAGTTTGTCACCGAAAACTGGGTAAACTGGCAGAGCACACAGATGCAGATCTGCGGTGTCCCTCAGCTCCATGCAGGGACTTAAGTCGTAATTGAAGAAGTCAACTGGGACAAAAAGCCATGAAGCAGCCCACTCATCAGCCTAATTGTACTCAAGTAATTAAACTATCTACTTGATAGAAAACAAATAGAAAGCACGTGCCCGCTGACAGATGCACACCTGCTGTCCAGCTGAAACAATACACTTGGATTTTTCTCCAAAGTCTTACACTTTATGTTACACCTATAACGTTGTTTATAAACCAGTAGCTTAATTGCTTACTACAAATTTCTATTTAAAAGAAAACACTGTCATTCTTGATTTACAAATAGGAGGCTGAAATACAAAGAAACAAAAAGATACCCAGAACTGCATGGTAGAAACAGGGGATGAAGCCAAATATTCCTGTGGAGTCCCCGCTCCATGGAATTATTCTCCCCTTAAGGTAAACTTCCCCCTCCCCCCCATATTTTATCTCTGCAGCCAGTGGTGTGAAGTACTTTTTGATCTATTCATGCGGGAAGAGAAGTGAGTTTGTTTCTTTCTTCCCTTCCATAAAGCTGTTATTCTGCTGAAAAGCAAATTTGAGCAGTGCTCCATGGCAAGAGTTGAAGGGTTACTTTAAACTGGGACACAGAACTACTACTTTCTGCCATCATTTCATGGTGTGTTCAGGAAAGTATTCAAGCGTGACATTGTATCATTAGGTATAATACAGCCATTGCAGAGCCACTGATTACTGCAATGAGAACTCATTTTCTTTAACACTGTATGTGATAAGGAATGAATGAAAAGCCAGGCTAGAAGCACTGTTGTAAAAAGGTAGGCTACGTACAAGAATGAAAAAAAACAACCAACAACTGTCTGAAGACACCTTTGGGGGAGTCAGGGGTGAAAAACCTGCTGCATCCAGTGGGGTCAGGGGGCTGCCGAGCACCTCTGAAACCAAGTTGTGTATTTCCCCTGTCTTTGGGAGGTTTCTCAAGCTGCAGTCCCATTTACATCTTATTCAGAGATGAAGGCAGTTTCTAGCCAGATCCATGCCCTCATCTGGCTTCATACCCCGAGGCAGAAACACCAGCACTAAGAGACTTACAAGCATCCTTTTCAGATGCTCCAAAAATCCCTCTTCACCTTGACCTGTTCACGTGCTGTGCCTCTAGATAGGCCTTTAGGTGACCCCTTTCCATGATTAACTTCATACAAAGTCCATCCTAGACCTAACCGCCTGCTTTGATAAATTTAGAGCATGCCTGAGACTAACTAACCCAGCTCATCAAGTCAATCCTCCAACCGGCTCCTCTATCGCATCCACAGCCAGATCCCCCAAATAAATGAGAGTTTCCAATGCCGAGCAAAGCAGTGCCAAGATAGCTCTGGAAATTTTGGGCTGGTCTCAGTCTCTGGGCCTCCTCCAAGGCACAAGAACGGTAATGCTTTTCTCTCTCCAAAGGGTATGAGGAGGAAATATTAATAAGACTTTTCAAATAGGCTCCTGTTTCTTAAATAGGCTCTTCCAGCATCGTGCATTCGCACGTGTTGGTAAACAAGAACCCGTCATGGATAGCTCTGTCCACAACCGAGCTCCTCAGGGGCTCAGCTGCCCAGTGAACTGAAGATAAAGGAATTATTTTCACACTTGACCACATAAATGTCACTGGATATATTGGCAAGAACGCACTCGTATCTCTCTGTAGGTATATGAAGTCATACTTAATGAGTTTTCAAGACATACTCTAACAGGGCCTTTACAAGACCTCTCATTAGAAGTAAAATAATTTACATCTTCTTCCACTCCCTGGCATTTTATCACAGGCTCCTGCTACTTCAGCCTCAATTGATTTGTGACAGGATGGTACATGTCATACAAAATATTAACGGAAGAGGCACAGGACTCCATCCCTTCGGTGATTTGGGGCAATGATGATAACGAAACCTGCAGTTGAACCAGTAAAACAGCTGAAGATGTATACACCCTACTGGTAACCAGAACCATCTTTAAAATTAGATTTATAAAATTTAAATTTGCGGTGCTGCTGAGTGGGCCTGGGTGGAGCCAGCATCTCTTGTGGCAAAATTAAACGAGCCAATTAAGTTAAACGAGCCATTATTTAAAATCTCTGTTCTGGCAGTACACTTCCCACTCCTCTTAGGTCATCAAAGCACCTCCTTTCCTTTGCCCGTGACATTTGCCTAAGTAGGAATCTATTTCTCCTTTTTGCAACAAACCTTCTCAAATACCATATACATTTTCTTAGCGTCTTTGTCTTGTTCAAAGCCTTACCAAATGAATTGGATTGTTAAAGTTATTAGACTGGAAGTTGTAAGTACTGAGCAGCACAACCACAGCGCACACAATGCGTGCGGTGATGTTAATTATTCACCAGTTCCCAGTTTGATTACGTTTTGAGTGGTGATGACACTCAGGGGCTTAATAGCTGCATAAAACGTTGTGTTATGTTCTACAGTGTCCCAGAATAAATCATCCTTGGAAAATTTATCTCTTAGAAATAAAACATACCGTTTGGCCATTTATCAAGATTATGGTAAGATAAGTGATGAAAGTTCTACAGAAGTGTTTATTTTTTAATGATACCCTACCTTTGAAGAAACAGTCCTTGCTGTGGATAACGTAGATTTTCTTCCTCTGCAGGCAGGAAGCTCGATGCAGTTGGCAGTGATTTTCATAAAATTTGCCATCAGATCCACACACGGGCATGTAGCTGGGCTTGCAATCTTCTACACATCTGCATTCGGGCTGGTTGGTGTCCTTGTTCACGACACACTTACTCCCCCGGCCGCAATACTTCTTCTCACAGGAGGCGTGCAGGCCATCCTGCCCGTAAAGCACTGGGAAGAGAAGAAGACATCAGCGTGAGCAACATTTTCCAAGCAGACCATACTCTGAGACAGCAGCACAAAAATTACAAGAGCAGGAACTCTCTCAGGGAAAAAGCACTCCCACGTCTGTGCTCCCAGACCTCCAGCTCTTGCTCATCACAACATGTAGCATGTGCTGAACGGGCTTTACTGGAGAGTGATGGAGATAAGGGGCCATTTGGTCTTTTAGCCCTTTGTGACACCATACCTGAGAATCAAAGACCATTGAGAGCATTTCAGTGCCCCAAGTTTGGCCATGAGTGACATTCAGAAAGCAATTCTGAAAAGCTACGCTCCTCCAGCCACAAAACCCATGAGGAACTTTATTTCGGGCAGCGAAGTGCCCTAAGTGATGGCACTTGAGTTCTGTACTGGTGTCCACATTAACTCCCACCCCCTGAGCCAGGAGCAGAACATTCCCACAGATTTCAATGAAAGCTCAGGCAACCACTGAGAGCTTTTGAGAAAATAACCCCCCAAAAAGACTTATCACTGAAGTAAAGGCAATACTACAGGAAGATGCTTCTTGCTGTAAAAGTGACCATCAGTATATATGCCTACGCTCTGAATAAGGACATATAAGGAAAAATAAGTTTCTACTAGTTTTAAGAATTCATTGGATATAACGTCCTGAACGTTATGGCATGATCTGCTCTTTGATACTATTAAAAAGCTAAGGAAGTTGCCCTTATGCTGTAACATTTTCTGCTTCTGAAGTTTCCTCACCTTAAAGTCTTACAACAGAATGTTATTCTAAGTCATGCTGGACAGGGGACTTCCAAACAAGCCACTACTCCAAGTATAACACTAATTATTGCTCTATGAAGAGAGTTTCATGAAATTAGATTATTCTATGCAAACTGGAGTACACAAAGTTGAGAATTACAAAGGGATTCTGCAAAAGGCATAATTAAAACAGGAACAAACATTTTGTAGTGTGCAGCCTTCCAAGAGTAGCTGCCTCTGGCTGCGCCCATGCCAGTGACTTGGTCTGGACCAGCAAAGGATGTTTGGAACCAAATCCCTACGTTTATCACATGTAGGTTTGCCTCTCGGTGAGGTTTTGGTGTGTGCTATGTTTCAGAGGAAGCTCAAGTGGAGGCACTGCTCCAGGTGTGCTCCAGCATCTAACAGGACAAGTCCTGCAGTGACCACAGCACCACAACGTCCTCCAAAACACACCCAGGGCTCTACCCTTCAAAAGTTTATCAAGTAGCAGAAGCATTCAGCCCAGGAGAGCAGACCAGATCTCATCCAAAGACCCTCCCAATGACATGTAATGGAAACGTGAGGAGCATCAGCTACTTCAATCTATTAATCTCTTTTTATCATGCTAAGTTCCTTGCTGACATCAACTTATTTTAGGCCAAAATGAAGTGCCCCAGTGTTGAAGCTACATTTCACCTACTAGTGATCAAGGGGTTAAAGTGTGTGCACAAAGAAGAGCAAAAGTTTCTACAAAACCCCATTTTTCCTGGCTCCTGTTAAGCCTTTGTTTTTATCACTGTACATCAGAAAGGGAAAAAAAAAAAATCTGTTATTGGAGGATTAACTATTTGACTCAATAACTCATTAAAATTCCTCCAAGTTGGCAAGCTAAGAAATATTGACTTTTCCTGACTTGTAATAAACTAGAAGGTCAAAGCATCTCTGAGCAGTGCAAAAAGTACAGTCCCTGGAAGGGGTAGCTGAATATTCTTTATTTACTTTACTAATTGTTCAAGAGTTTCTGCAAAATGTCCTCAGGAATGCAAATTTTGTGACCTGTGGGAGACCTCACTGCCAAGGCCATCTGTATTTACAGTGTCTGCTGTAGATAGAGCAGCACGAAGGAGCAGGGCTTGAGGAAGCCCTTGTCAAGCACCCTCCTCCTTCCTCTCGGTGGCATGACCTCAACCTGAACAGGCACTTGGCTTATCCACCACAATGTGCCTCAAATGATGTGTTTCAGAGGCTGTTGTTGATGCTAAAGATATTTTCTTAAAAAAAAATAAAAATATCAAAATTCAGGAGCTATTATTGTCTCTCTAAAGATAATTCAGATACAATTGCACCAAAGTCCTTCCTGTGCTGTCTTGATTGCTAAAAATTGATCTCTCAGAGCTAGCACCAGCCAAGGACTGCACCACGCATCTTGCTGAAGGTTATTCCTGGTTCACAGTGAGCTGCTCTGATTTAATGCCTCAGGTCCCATCTGGGCAGGCCACAGCTGCACCCTGTCCCAACAGCTACCAGCAGCAGCAAAAAATCCTCTGGGAGCCTCAATCATTTTTGGTATTTTGATTTTTAATATAAACTTAGCATTAGGGAAGACAAACACTATTCCTATTGCAACAAAAGTTTTAGGTTTCTCAATGATACAAAGACTTGGTTGAGCACCAGCTTATTAAAAAAAAAACAAGACAAAATACTTGGACTTTTCTACATCCCCTCTGGTTACTATGAAGAAACCACAGAAAGCCTGTCTGAAATTATGCCTTAATCATTTTGTTCCCAGTTTGGTTCATTCTGGGTTCCCAGATGGAGAACTATTTAAACACCCCTAAGCTGGCTAAGGAGGTAGGAAGGAGACCCCGCAAACAGCCAGAAAAGAAAGTTTTGTGTACTTGGGAATCCCAGTGTGCTTCCACTGGTCCAAGCCCTCTGAAGTCTGTGTCTGCAGGCAGAGTGCTACCAGGGGATGTCTTTGTCAGAACCTGACAACATTGACAGCAGCTCTTTAATTCAATTCTTACTTGTATAACTCTTTGAAGAACCAAAGCTCCCAAAAGCACAGATGGACCCCTCTGCCCAGGAAGGACAGTAATAGGATGCAAAACAGAACAGAGCCAGTGGAAACCAAGAGGAAAGAAGGTATTTGGCTGTAAAAGCATTTTTTGTCCTCATCCAGGTAATTAGTTAATCCAGAGCAGCATCATGGAAAGGGACTTTCCTTGACCGCAATAGGTTCCTGCTCTGGTTGATCCCACGGGCAGGAAGGACACCAGAGTGTAGCTCAGCGGCACGAAACGCGCCTGCCATCGCTAATTTTGTCCCGTTATTAGAAGTGACTGAATTCCCCACTCTTACAAGGATTATTAAAAACAGAAATGGGAAAGGTAATCAAGTGAAACTACCAACTAGCTGCTCATACTATTTACGAACCCCACTGAACGGCATGGAAAAAGGCATAATTTATTTAATTTATTAGTCACAAAGAAAAATCCTTCACTCAGGTTACAAATGGATCATCTTGCAAAACAAGCCACTTTCAGCACTAATTAAGCTTACCCAGATGGCTAGAGTCAGACTTGTTATGTTGCATTAAAACCAGGAGGATGGAGAGAGGCAGCCCGTTTGCATACGCCCATGAAAACACTTCTCCAATTGTTTTCCGGCTGCCCCGGAGAAATTTGGAATTTCAGTGGAAAACCAACAAAAGCTTGGTGCAGAAAGCAAAATACTCAAGTTCAGGGATTTCATAAGGCTGCTTAGAAGGCTCTCTTCATCTCAAAGCAGGAGTCCAATAAGAAAATGAAGTACACATCCTCTGGCTGCTCATTAATTCATGAAGAGAGAGACCTCATCTACCTTTCACACGCCACTAAATATGTTATGGATCAGACTAAGCCTCACAGGCTTTTTTTTGTTTTTACTCCCAAATACAACCCTACTCCTTACTTCAGCAAAACCCCCAAAGAGTTCACAGGAATGTTGGGTTCATGACAAGCACTGCCTGCAATTAAGACCAAACCCATCGCACGCACAGCAAAACCAAAACCCAAACTGCTTTATCATAGCACTACTCATAAGAAGTTGCTTATACACTGCAGAAATGGAAATTACTACATTTACATGTTAAAAGCCTGTTTGCCTTCAAGTAAGAGTGAGCTCCTGCAGGCAGCTGGACATCCAGTTTTATTGCTGAAGGAAAAAGTTGAAATACAACATCAGGACTGGAGCCAAATCTGGAAGTTTCAATTATGAGGCACTGGAGACTGGTATAGCTGAAACCAGAAGTTTCTATGCCAAGCCCATCAAAGGCAATGCTGCACCTTGCAAGTGTTGCAACAAAATAAAAATAAAATCAAACCCTCTACAATACAATAAAAATATTCTGTCTCTAAACCCAGTTTGTTACTTCCATTAGGTAAACCAGTGAGGCAACAGGTCTCGAGCTATTCCTCCAGCATCTGGACATCACTTCTCCAATATTCTTCCTTTCCCACATGAAATAATCTTCTGTGGTCTAAAAACCTCACACCTGTAAGCGCTATTTACTGCTGAAAAATATACATTGCCCATACATGCAGGTATATATATTATGCACACAATGCATATACACAGGTGTATGTGTTCAAGTGTGTATTTACATACATCTATTCACATGCACAGATTACACGTGTTTACACGGGACTAGACACCCCCCATACAGTTTACTCGCCTCAACTTCCCTTTTGCAGATGATGCCACTTTGCTCTGGTGAGACCTC
>JAOQGH010000051.1:41929832-41949795 GCA_025769975.1 Gallinago jamesoni
CAACCTGGTGTGGTGGGAGGTGTCCCTGCCCAGGGCAGGGGGTGGCACTGGATGGGCTTTAAGATCCCTTCCAACCCAAGCCACACTATGGTTTTTAAATCCCATCCTCACCTCCCCTGAGACAAACTGAGGTTCACTTCCACACAACTTCACAGCCCTTTTTCTACCAAATTCAGGGTTCCCCCCCACCCCTTAGCAATACTTGCCACAAAACCTGACTCTTACTCATTTCTTCCACCCAGTCATTTCCACAGATCTAATCTCTCCTCTCTCCAAGCCAAACCCAACTTTTCACTAAAACCTCCCAGCACAGGGCATTTCAAGTGGTATCGGCAAGGACAGGCTTCACCCAGTGCAAACAGTTTGCACTTTACTCCTAAAGATCAGTTAATGAAGTGCAAAACTTCAGGGCTGTTTGATTAAGGAGCTAACGCTCGTAAAATCAATATGCTGGGGAGCGAAGCTTTCTTCATATTTAAGCATGGGGAAAAAAAAAGAAGGAGTTTTAAATTTTATGTAGAATCCAAATGCAACAACAGGAGCGCAGACACACTGTTTGTCAGCGTCTGTAGCTGTTTCATATAATTTACAAACGCCTGTTGTTAGCACACCTTAAAACACACATTATTCAATAAATGCTGCGGAAATTATCTTAGAAGGGGCAGTGCCTTGACTCGCTCCTGCAAAAAGCACTGTGGTATCCACACACTGTATTAGCATCTTTTAAAAGGCTTCCCTTTCCGAGGAGCAGGACGTGTTCAGGAGTGGTCAAAAAAAAATCACAGCGACACCAGTGGCTTCTTGCAGGGTCCCCTCCAGCTCCCGAGTGAACTACTTTTAATTTGCTCCAATCAAACCTGCTCCCTGCCCCCACAAGAGTATTCAACGAAGCGCATGGCTTGATGAACGCATTCCGCTGCCACACGTACAGGTCTGAAAACTTCAAAGCAAGCCAATCATAATATTTTCATTAAAAACAGGAGCTATTATTCCTCCCCACAATGAAGCCAGGAAGATGGTCTCTGATCTCCACAATGGAAGGCTCTCTTGAAAAGGGACTTCACGCTGGCTTTCAAAAATACCCATCTGGACACGGAGTTCACGGCTACGAGCCCTTCCAGCCCCAGAAGGATATTTTTTTTTATTTTATTTTTTTTTAAATACAAACCTGGCATCAAAGCACCCACCCTGCCTCAAAATAGCTCTGAGCTTCAGATGTTAGATTTCCCTTAATGGTTAGGATACAAGCTATATGGTCACAGCCCAAATTCTATTATGCATCCCCTGACTGCACACACTGAGATTATGACTGCTCAGTGCACTCAGCACACGGACGGCCACAAGGGAACACTAAAAGCAAATTCTGGTCCTGTCTATCATCCATAATTCAAGAGAAATCAGGGTTAGAAAAAGTGCAGGAGCAATTGACATAATTTATATGCTGCGAGTGGGAGAGTTGGCAGTCTCTCGCATCATAAAGTTTAAATAATGGTAGTTTAACACCAGATGTACCTGCAGCTGTCCCGAGCGTAACACCATTAGCTCCATTACAGCCTGGAGCCCACCCTTCCTTAGCTCCTTACCCCCACCCTTGTCCCACCAGCAGCCAGCTTAACGCAGGGCTCCACCAGGAACCATCAGTCAAGCACTACTTGGTACTACCATCATGAAAAAGAGAAAAGCCAAAAAAATAACAACCCAAAAAACCCACAAACCACACCTTGAAAAGTTTTGTGATGCAATTGATTGTGAAAGATGCTACCTTTAGAATGAAAGGACGAAATAAAGGGAAAAAAAGTAAATACTGGCATCTCTTCTGAAAATACAGGCAGTCTTCCAGCAGCAGTGCAAAGTTTTGGAGATGCTGCTGTGAATTCTGATCGATATGGTGACATTTACCTTCGGAGGATATACTTTCTTCCTGTTGTAAACTAACAAAATATATTCTTCTTTCCGCCAACTTTACACCAGGGATTATCAAATTAATTCAGTGCGTGTATGCGCTGAGGGGTATTAATTGATTGTTCAATCTAAACCAGCTTTCAGTCAATATTTTTTACTGAAATAAGAGAAAGCTGGAATAATGCTTCCTCCTACCATCCTCAGCTTCATCCATAGCTTTTTTTTTTTTTCCCCCCTCAGTGGAAAACCTAAGATTCCCAGAAATGAGGGATCCCATGAATCCAAGAGCAGGTTTGGGAATGGAGTGGCCAGAAGTCCCACCTGTAGATCAGCTTTTTTCAGCTGATTCATTCTCCACATCCCATCCAGTCCCTCTGCTTATAGGACGACTCTAAAAAGGCAGAATATAACTGAGACCACTGACAAACGCAGAACTAAATTTGGTTAACACCTAACTTAGGAAGCAAAGCCAAGCCTACAGCCTACCCACAGCTCCTGCTCTTCAGCCAAACTCTTTTCAACAGAGGAACTTTGCAGAAAGCATGGGAGAACTTGGAGAGAGGGATCCCTAAAGAGAGGGAATTAACGAAAATCACCTTCACCCTCTCAGTTTCACAGTCCACTTCACATATGATGATGCCATCACCCCATTATCAGTCTAAATACCACTTTTCTGCAATTAATGCTGCAATACCAGGGTTTTTTTTTTTGCTTGCTGCACATTGTGCTCAGATGACGATATAGCTAAGCTGTGTTAAAAAAAAAGTCAGCATCAGCACAGAGCCTGAAACTTAGTTCAAGAAATCCCTTTTCTACAGCCCATGTGAAGATTCAGCACCTCCGTTACAAAGATGATGGGACACTTCCTGATTTAGTCTTGAAACACAAAACTTGGTAAGCACGTGGCGACAAGAAAGGATTATTTTTTTCCCTCCTGTGATTCGGCTAACAAGAGCCAGCAGCAAAGCAGAGCAGCTCTGATGAGAAGCGGCAACACTGAGATAGCTGCTCCCTCCTCCCTTTCAGAGCAAAAAATGGAAGTGAAGCCTCAGAAATCAGTCACATAGAAAAAAAAAAAAACAACAAAAAAACAACCCAAAAAACTTCAGTCTCCACTCAACACCACTTTTTAACTACACTGTTTCTAGGGAGGTGTGTTCTCCATCCCCAGCTGCGCTGAGCAGCGCCTCATATTATCTGAGGGACCAAAGGCCCCTGAGTTATGGGGTTCCCTCCTATTTTTTCTTTTTTTCCCCCTTTTTTCTCTGGGTCGTGATCTAATATTCTTATCTGAGCTTGCAGAGCGCATCGTCTAGACAAACAGCTCGCTCTCTCCCCCCACTGCACCCAGGAGCACACTTGCACATGGAAAATAAAAGGTGTGAGTTTGAAATATGGCACTGAGCATCCCTTTTAACGCAGCCCCATGAACTGCCAGCGCAAGGCGCTTCACGTGGGATTTACAACACACATTTTTCTACTACACGAGGTGGGGAGAGAAATCTGCAAAGGAGGCAGAACATAATTTAGGTTTATTTATGATTTATCTTCTTTCTTCCAGTAGCTGGAGGAGAATTTAAATTAGGCATTTCCAGCACTTCTCTGAACACCTCAACCTCCACGCACCCATGAAGTTCAGCGAAAGCTCTGGACTGTGTTCTCCCAGAACTAACAAAAGACGATATATGGCATCCCTGCTGCCACCTTATACTGACAAAGTGTTAAAATTAGTACCACATCTGGAACCAGGGAACATTTTGAGCAAATTAGTAAGATGAGCGACTTGATAAAAGACTCTCTCTGGGCTAGATAGCTTACAGCTGAGTAATGAAAACCTTGGGGGGGGGAAAATCCACCAAAATCCCATACTCTAACCCGAACAACCAAACATAGGACTTCTACAGCCTCCTTTCTGGAGGCTACAGACTACAACACTACAAACAACAAGCCCAAGGAAAACCAATCATTAGGGAAGTTTTATCATTAGGTCAGAAGAGTGTGTCGAGCTCAGGGCTGATCCTGCTGCAACGATCTCCATAAGCTCTTAGAGGGCTACAGATGGTAAAGAGTTACCCAAAATCGCATTCAAGACAAAGCATCCCTGAGGCAAAAGCACTTCTTTGTTTACCGAGAGGGTGGGGGGAGAGAAGTCCCACAGAGCAAGTCAGAATTACTCCTCCAAGAACTTTGATAGCACTTGGAGGTGCCCCCCACCGAGCACGGCCTCACTGAGCTGATGAAAGCAGAGGAGCACAGCCCAGGGCATGCAGCTGCTCCTCCAGCAGCTAGAAGCATCCATCACCCAACATGAACCTGCCCGAGGCTTATTTTGTTTTCCTATTTGCAGGCAAGCAGGAATAATGCCTCCCAGCACACGCATCCCACTTCTCTTTTCCTCTCTTTCCATAAGGACTCCAACATCCAGCATGTCCCCTGGGCCACGGCACCAGTGTACACTCAACCCTCCTCATCCACACTTTCTCAGGGAGCACCAGCCCTCACAGGGAACTGGGGTCCCCACTCAGACCACACACGTGACAAGGTCTTTCAAACACATTCTGAAGACAGCACTGAAAGGATGTCACTGCTTGGCAGGCATTGGCAAACTCACCCAACTCTTCTCCAAGCCTGGGAAGCTCAGCAGAGCCATCTCACAGCCTCCACATCTCAACTGGCCAACCTCTGGTCTCCAAACAGTAGACCAGGTACTGTCCTCAAGAGTAGGAAACAACCCTGTCTGCTGGGTCATGCCAGATATCACACCACAGGGATTGCCTGGCCATTGCTTCTGTAACAATCCAGAGGTTGCTCACCTGAGACATCTCCTCCTCCTTGTTATTCCCAGGTCTCTTCTGTGCTGACTCCACATGATGACACAGAGGAACAGCAAGGAGCAACTGGAGGGAGCCTGGATTTATCAGAAGGACTGAAGGTGCTCCCTGGCCCCTTCCCCAGTCAGCACCACCAGATGCAACGCATCAGCAAGACTCAACCTTGCTCTTCCAGCTTCCACCCACACCTGAGTCCCATCACGTGCACACAAACAAGCTATGTCCCTAGGAGCAAAGGCATTGCCAGGTTCCAAGGCAGAAACGGATTTCTCACTTGAAATGAAGCAAAAAAATGAAACTTTGGAAGTGTCAAATTTATAGGTTTTAAACCCAAAACATTTTAGGGACAAAGTGAATCTACTCACGAGACCCTTGGTACTAAGACCTGCAGAACTACCCAAGGAAGGTCTTCCCTTCCTGGCTTGCAGTGGGTTTTGCATTAGAAGCATCTGGGGGTCATGGACCTTCAGTGCTGCTGCTCAGGTGTGCTTAGTTTGCCACGGCACGGCCCCCTGCCCCGTGGCACAGGGCCAGGGTGTTTTGGCTACCTACAGTGGAACGGGGCACCAGCTGCACCATTAACAGGCAGAACATTCCAAATTCTCCAGTAGTCTCTGTGTTCACCTTGCAGAGTGAATTGAGAAGTTGGAATATTCCCCTCTTCAGAACAAAACCAGTACTCTTTTGAAAGCACGTGAAAGATTAAAATATAAGGTGTTTGTAGGAGGTGTTGCACCAAAAACTCACGTCTTCACCAACTTCTGACGCTGACGCTTTTTTTATAGTCAACTTTGAGATACAGAGAGTGAGACTGTGCTAATTGCTCAGCTGATTGCAACTCTACAGGTGACACCCATCTTGACTCCCCTCCCTCCTACCAATTTAAATGACACAGTCTGCATCCCAAACCATCAAATCCAGTGCCCCTTTCACTGGTGTGCCTGATACAATGTCCTACAAAGCACCCACATCTCCAGGCAACTGATCAGTGCATTCCCAGTATCCATCAGAAATACATTTTTAGATTATATGAAGCATTGCAAACACGTAGTTTATATTATGCTGTGATGTTCTGGTATCACCCAGAAGACTGGGGAACCATATGGATGAGCAATTCCCTGAAGGGCACATCTCTAAGGGACAGAGAGGCCCAGAAACCTCCCAGACAGAAATGTAACATGAAAGACCTAATAAAACCCTTAAAAAATTCAAGAAGGAAGTGAAATGCCTTCAGATTTCTAAGGTATCATGGACAAACTACTCATACCTTTAATTAAAAATAGTGCCAGGTGAAGTTGCAAATTTAACGTTAGAATTTGAAGCCAGCAGCCCTCAGTGGTTTTTGCTTTGTAACCACCAATTTGCAAAACCTCATTGTGCATTTATGAATTTGATCCTTGGTAAAATTTTATCCCTATCTACAACTCAAGTTGCAAGAACATAGGAATGCTGGGGGGGGAAAAAAAAAATTAATCAAAAATCTAACTTACTTTAGCCATTAGCATAGCGACGTGTTCTCATTTTGTTTGGGGAAAACAGTGCTGGTTTTGTCTGCACAGTGTTATTTTGATGGCTAAATTCCAGATTTTCACCCACAGAAATTACCCTTTGCCTCCCCAAAATGCTGGGTCACTGATGAGCAGCTGCTGCCACATCCTACAGTGCCACCAGCCACATCCTCGGCATACCTTTGACCATCTTTAGCTGCATTTTGCCCCATGTAGGTTATTGCTGAACTTAATGGAAGTGGAATCAGTGAGTGTGGATGGCAGACGCTGCATTTAACACCTACCACAATGAAAGAGAAACTAAAAATCGCCTTTTTTATTGGAACCATTAGGAGAGTCTCATCCAGAATCCCCTGAAAGAAGTAGGAACTTTGCTATTAATATCAGTGGAAACAAGAACTCCTGGTTGTATTTATTCCCTCCAGCCTACCAAGCTATATTTAAATCCCTTTCCTCAATAGGAAGGAACTTAACCAACCTGGAAAACAACAAATCAATGCTACTTGCATTGTTTTTCATGTCTGACTACACATTAATGCTGTGTCAGACACCATCAGTGTCAAAAGAGGCTTCAGCCTTTGCCAGAACTGCAGCATTTTCTGAATAAAAAAGGAAAAGAGATTAAGAGGGATGAGAAAAATTATTAATTGCCCAGGACGTTTTTCATGCTGAACCTCCCCTGTGATTTGGGCAGGGCTCCTGCCCCTGGAAACAAGAACTGGGAGATTTTTCCACGTTGAGCACAGGGATTTCCTTACAGCGCAAACGGTGGATGGAGAATTGGTTTCCTCATCAGTTTAACACGATCCCGAAGGCCCAGCTGGGAGACCCCACTTTCTGCAGCAGATGGGGAAGTTTCTAAGCAATAATATCGAGCCAGAACTTGTCACTGTGCTGTCAGATCAAATTCTCATTCCTACAAGTCCAGTACTCGCCTTCCCACCATCTTCAAATAACTGATGCCCTGTGGCTTCTCTTTGCCATTCTTTAACGAGGTATGATTAATGGGTGAGAATTGTTTGCAACATTTTCACGTTCAGGTTAACTTATTTCAGAGGAATACAACTGCACTTACAAGCAAACTTCAAAAACATACAGTAAAACCACACAGGTTTTAGGCACACCTTATCCTTTCATATTTAGTTATGTAAACTGCTTTTAATTCCAAATGCTGTGCAGTTGTATGTGCTGGTCACTGCTGGGTTCTCTGGGAATCCTGTAAGCCAAAGGGACAAGGCAAAATGTCACAGTCAAGGATTTAGAGAAAGAATTTAGAGAAAATTACAGAAGCCAGGTAAGTGGAAAGATTTAATTCATCGATGCTGGATATAGGAAAGGAGAAAATGTATATAGCTCTATGCAAAGAGAGTACGGAAAGGCTGCAAAACCAGTGCTCTCAGTTAGACAATGTTATCCCACTGAAATTCAGAGAAATCTGAAAAATTATTTAACATCTTCTCCCACAAAAATCTGGAAGGACTTTGGTAGAACACAAGGAATAAAATGAATTCCGCAGTTTATCCCTTTTTCCAGAGGGAATTGAAATATGTTTTACAACTAAAAGTTTGTACAGTTAAAAACTTCTAGCAAACATTGAAAAGACCATTCACAAGGAGCACTTAGCATTGCGTAAGATAATAAAAAGACAACGGAGATTTGCAGAGCAAGGCCATCTGTCGTACTTAAATTAAAGTATAAGCCCACGGTAACGTATTCTCCTCGTTAGCTCTCCTAAAACACTAACCAGGGTATACTACAACAGACACTGGAGAGAGAAAGAGCCATATCTTTGAATACAATGGAAATATATTTGCTCAAGGACAGAAGAGCTCACAGCTCTTGCCTGCACATTATAGACCTTAAAGATGCCAATATTTAATAAGGCTTAAGGACCAAGAATCACAGAATGGTCTAAAGAATCATAGAAGTTGGAAAGGACCTTAAAGATCATCGAGTCCAACCAGTAACACTGCCAAGTCCATCACCAACCCACATCCCTCAGCACCATGTCTGCCCACCTTTTAAATACCTCCAGGGATGGCAATTCCACCACTTCCCTGGGCAGCCTGCTCTAAGGCTTGACAAGCCTTTCTGGGAAGAAATTTTCCTTAATATTCATCCTAAACCTCCCCTGGACCAACTGCAGGCCATTTCCTCTCATCCCGTCACTTGTTACTTGGGAGAGCGCGAAAAAAAAAATAAAAAAATCTTAAAAAAACCCACCCAAAGGGCCTTTAAGAAACCAATAATAAATAAAAAATCCCTGAGATTTTCTCAGGCACAGCCCCATATTCTCAGCACAGCAGCTGGGCTGTGCCCTAGGGCAATCCCTCTGGCCATAAGGCAGAGCCCGGTCCCACCAGGAGAGGGTGAAAGGATGTTCAAGGTCCTGCTCCTGCTGAACCAGCCCTCGACAGAGACCCCAGGGGAGCCGAATGCCGGAGCCGAGGGGTCACTTGTGCCACGGCAGGGACGTGCACACTATCCAGCTTGGAAACACACTGCCAAGCAGCAGGTCCCTGTGGGAGGACAACCGTGCTGGCAGCAGCATCACCTCCACCCTGCCAATGCCCGGCTAATTCCGACACCTGGGAATGCATTTCAGAGGAGGAAAGCTTTAACTAATTCCTTCTTCGGAGCTTTGCAGCCTAGCCATGTTACAAGGGTTTACAGACTATCAAAACTCTCCACTTGAGCTGGATCATCAGAGGGCTCAGACCAGCCATTTTAGTCATTACTTTATTTTTGGGTGGCATTGTTTACTTCTGCATATTTGAGCAGTGCTACTTTTCCATCAGATATGGTTTTGTGGCTGGAAAAAATGGCTGGAGTGCATTACAGCATCTTTCATCTCTGTTCATGCAGCACTGAACTTCTTTGAAATATTCAAAGTTTAACCAATTGATTTTGCTTCTGGCAAGTCTCGCTTGTGTGAGACTTTGCAGAGTGCACACAGACCTGCACCCTGAAATAACTTCTTATTTATCCACCGGATCTATTTACGGAAGAATGAACAAACATCCATGAATACATATCTAAAGTCCAGAAGACAGAAAGTGGTCAGTATGGAGTAAAGAAAGAAATCAGAGTAAGGAGCGAGAAACTTTCTTTGATGGAGAATCCCACCCTCCACTACTTTGCTTTGCAATACGGCACGAGCAAGAAGGACAGACAGAAGGACAGGGGATGCAGAATGCTGATACTCATCCACTTGGTCTTGTTTGTGGCTTTAAGTTTATCTCTGGAAAATCATACGGGAATTTATCATTGTACTCTTTCAAAATGCCACAGAAACATCAACTACCCTTACCTAGCTTAATCGCTGTGCGGTAGGTGTTAATGAATGGTATCCTTCATGTAGAGAAGTTTCCATAAGCAGCCAAAGGGAACAAGTCCTTCTAAAGCCTTCACATTTTCCTAAGTGGGCAGCCAGACCTCCTGTAGCACAGGGGCCATCAATCAGACCCGTGTCACCAACCTTGGTGCAAAATACACATGCCTGTCCGCAGAGGGAAAGACCACATCACTGGGCGTGGAACCTTTCAGAATGGAAAAAATAGCAAAAAATTAACTAACATACTAATAATTCTTTTGAGTAAGGTCTTTGGAAGAAAAATGATGGTTCTACTTTTGTTTTCTGCTTAATAAAAAATAGAGTTGTATGAAGACAAGAGACAGCAGTGTTCATATTTATGATGCCTTAAGCAGACTCTAAAGGTTTCCTATTTTCAATTTAGTTCAGCCTCTAATAACCTATTAGTAGGAAAATGACAGTCAAGTAAGCATAAGCTTAGATGCCTTTTATGATACAATTTCATTTCACATTGCAGAGATGATCTTCCCATCAAGTCAAGCTATGAAAAAAAAAACAACCCAAGCCACCCCTTGAAGTGCTCCAGAACTTAGGAAAACATTCAAATGCTTTCCAAAATACATCTTGGCACTTTTCTCTGAATGTAATTAATACTTTTTGCCTTCAATTAGACACATGGATGCCTATATTGAAGTTTAAAAAAAAAAAAAAAACCACCCTTGGATGGGCTGTCCTTTTCAGAACCGAACTCTCCTTGCTCTGTTCCTCTGTCCTATCTTGTCACTTGAAGCTTGCATTTCTATCAGCGGGAGCTTTCTCTCTAGCATCAGTGAGAGCAGTATTTATTCCAGCATGGGCACCTCTTCCATCACAGACTGGATCCTGGTCATACCGTGCCCTGGGTCTGACTTCCAGAATGCAGGTCCTCCCATCCCAGCTTCATTTGCTCATCCCAGCTCAAGGGATGCTGCTGCTTTTCACGAGGCAGGAGGACACGTGTGCCAGGAGCTGCCCTGCAAGGCTTTCTGCTGTGCCAGCACGTCCATGGGATGCACTTATTAATTCTCACTATTTTGATGCAGCTGTTAGTGCTCAAAAAGAAGTTATTCACAGCTCTGTTCAAGGTTCACAGCAGTAATAATTTAAAAATCTCCTGAAAGGTTTTTAAACAAACACAGTCCTCAAATGCTGATGGGTATGAATGTTCCTCATTTCTGTCAGACCTTGGTTCTACTTCAGTAGTTGGACCGTTAACTTATGGAATGAAAGTGATGTAAACGTTTTTCACAGCAATCAATTGGCACTACTGTGATTTACCATCCTGTTTTTTCCCTGAACAGATGCAGCAGATATATTCCTGAAGGAGCCATTTAAGCCACATGAGGCAGAGAGGGGCTTTGTCTTCGGGCATTTTGGCAAACTGCAGTCCTTGATCGAGAAGGACCTGCTGAAGCTGCTTGCAGGTTGCCCGAGCTGCAGCCCTGTGCCAGCACGACGAGCAACAGCTCTGCCAGACTTCTCTTTGCACCAAAAATCCACCCTTCCAAGGGCATTGCTTTTTACAGCAAACAAAAATGGATGTTTAGCCCCCAATTCATCACTGGTCAGTATCCTGGGATATCCTACGTGGTCATGGCCCAGCAAGCTTTTCTTCTCACCAGATGAACCCACAGAGTGGATGTGTCTTACTGTTCAGCAGAACATCACCACCACTACGTTCCCTCCTGCACACACTGCAGTTTGCCCTATCAATACCTTGACTCGGTGCTTGAAACTCTTGACTTTATTAATGAGGAAGAAAGAGCCTCTGTACCAGCTTCTCTACTTATTTGGAGAGCTGGTGCCATCTCTGATGGAAAGGGGAAAAAACTACAGGTATTACCAAAGAGAATAAACAATACATTTTCCAGTGTGACACCATCCCCTTTCAGCTCTTTGAATGCATTGCAAATTTAATTGAAATTTCTTCTGTGGTTTTCTCTATTTTGAGATTGTAGTGAGATCCTCTGGGCCTATGAGGAGCGATGCTGCATATTCACCTACCCAGAACATTGGAATTCATCTACTGGTTTCTTCATTAGTTCACACTTTCCAAATGATCAAAGCAGATCTTCATTTTTCATGAAGAGGAAAATTGCACCTTTTTGCATGGTAGAACAACTGGGTTAATTGTCAACATTAATGTTGTATTTGTTTCTCAAGAAGCCACCAAGCCTTTCTATCATAACTGAACAGGTATGAGTCAAGGCACAGTCACTGCAGAAAGCTAGGTCCTTCCTTCAAGCACGTGGACACACCAGACCAGTAGTTTGGACCTGCTATTTCAGTTTTGCATTTTGTGAGGCTCAAACACCTACCTCCAACAGGTCATTTTTGCACATAGTGGGAAGTCTTAGAGCACCGAAGATGAAAGAGTTTTTATTAAAAAGACACTTTCATCCAATTTTCCACATTCAGCTCAACATTGTATGTTTTAGGAAGAAGCAACTATATCTTCCTTTACAGCTAAAAACATATGGCACATACTGAACATTTCTGAAGCCTTTAATGAAGCCTGAATGTCTTCCTAAGTGTTTCCTCAGTAGTTCAGTAGCCTACGGGTTGTCACATTGATGTCCAGATTAGAAAAGACACTCCAGGAATCATCAAGTGAAGTTTCACAGACTGGTTTTAAGCAAAGAACATGCCTCTAAGCCAACCTACCACTACGAGTATCTGATGAACTTATAATCTGCCCTTGGTGTGATGATGTCCATGGCTGCTCAAATGAAGACGTGAGTATGAAGACAAGGATCTTTTGGCTCTGTGAAACCCACTGTTTCAAGCTCAGCTGTCTGGTACCAGGGTCTTAACACATGGAGGTTTATTCTTGATGTGAATCAACTCCAGAAGCGTGAGGGGACTATCAGACAACGTGCTGATTCCACCCATTTCTTTGTGAATCTCCACCACCAAGAAATAATGCAACCACCCCGTTCCTCGAGATACCCTTCTTCTCACTTCAACGGACATGACAAATTACGTCTGAAAAGGGAACTTTAATGAACAGGAGTGAACTTCTAATGAAGGCAGTATTGATAAAATGTCAAGTGCAGGGGAGTTCTGCTCCCAACTCATTTACATACACATGGAGGGAGAAACAAGTAGTTACGCTTCCCAGCTTCCCCAGGAGCGCGTTTCCCCTCAGCCCAGGTCTGGGGAATGGCAAGAAGGGAGAGAAGAAATAGAAATTAATTGCTGGGCACAAGACCTGCCCTCCAGAGCCTGCAAAGCCGCGTGGGACAATTCAATGTGCCTGCACAGGTACAGCGCGATGCTGCCATCTCCCTGGCAGGGATGCCCACCTGGCAGCCTCCTGCACGTTTTATGTCCAAAAAATTAGAAAGAATAGAAAGGATGAGTCTGGTTCCCACAGGGGAAAAAAAAAAAAAAAGTAGGAATAATGTAAAAAGCATGATGAAACCATGAGACTGCAGCAATGCTGCACTGCGTTATTCAAAGCTCCATTAACGCTGCTACAGACAGGGACCTGCAGGGAGGGATTCTCATGTACTTCTATCACAAAGCACACTTCAAGAGGCAGGGCTCTCAATGGCCTCTGGTTTCATCCGTCTGTGCAGTGTACTTGGTGTTCTAACCTCAACTACTCTCCACCTCGTTTTATGGAGAAAGTCCTCCAAAAGCACAAAGTCAGTACTCACCAACTTGGTAAGTTCATGGTTCTGACACCTCTCCTGTGAATGCTACACTCCTACTATTTTTGTAACTCCTACTATTTAGTATGCAATAAGAAATCTTTTTCTTAATTTTTTTTTTTTTTGGTGACCACGACTGTACGTGGGGTAGTCATGAATTAGCTACTGCTGTGGTTTGAAAAGCAAGCAAAGAAACTTAAAGATGCTGCTTTTGTTCACATTGTGAAAGGCAGATGCCTTTGAGAGTTGGACTCATCGTTGCACCCTGGGCAGCTCCCCCGTGGTGATACCACGAGCAACAGGTCAACAACTTCTTGTCTAATGGGAAGCTGGAATCTGAGCATGAGTGACTAAATAGCCCTTGAAAAATAAAATATAAAAAAAGGATACAAAAAATGGAGGGGAGGAGGTCAAATGGAAGCAACAGAGCAGTTTTGCACAGTGGGGACGTGAAATAAACTCTGCTGCAGCACAGCAGAAGACTTTGGGCCGTTTAAAATAACACCTCCAGCAGGAGCCTCACCCCAGACAAGGCTTCCTCCCTGTGACACAGGAGGAATCCTCCCCCATTTCTGGATCCAGCCATTTCAAAATAAACCAGGAAAAATGGAGCAGAACCATATCAGCAAACACTGGATCAATTAAAAGGTATTTTGATGCTTTTACTGAAAATATCAAGACAACAAAAGAAGCAAGCAACAGAAAAAGATTTACTACTACCGAGACCAGAACAGTTTGACATCTGTGACAACACACTCGTCAATCCTTTGCCAATGCAAACTGTATTTTCATTTTATAGAGTTGTGGATATTAGCCAGTTTTCCTCCTTATGGAATATATTCTTCACTTGCAACGTTTTCACTGAAAATAAGAAGCACAACAGCCCTGACAGAGGCTGGGCAAGATATTATGGCACTTGGATGTCCTTGAATCCATTTGAAAGCATTCACAGAGGTACTGAAACGTTTATCAAAAGGACAGTTATAGATGCATTTTAGAGCCTTAACTGCGGGGTCTGCCAACACATTAATTTTCTGTTTTCCTTGGCAGTGTTGTGATGTTTACAACACTCCTTCATTCAGTTTAATTAAAAGTCTCCCATCATATTTACTCCAATCACACCTTATTTAGAGATCAGTAAATAAATAGCTGAATTTTGTTATTTATGGTGATGTTTAGTTTCACTGTAACCTCATCACAGGACGTATTTTACAGCCTTCTGTCTTACAAATGATTGAACATAACCGCCGCAACATTACAGACCAAGTAAAATTAATCTCCCCTTTTACTTCTGATCCTTTTTATTAACCACCATGTTTTAAAATTGTAATCAAGCCACTGTACAAATGCAAAACTTAACCTGAATTTAATCACTTGTTTTGTGCTTATGGAAAAAAAAAAAAACAAACACCCTCACAGTTATCTTTATCAAGAGAAGTGATAACTGTGTGTGCAATGTCACTAAGGGCACGGTCTTGCCAGGTGCATTTTAAAGCCTACTTTTCCTTTGCTGCCGCACACAGGGACTGCAGTGACTGGCAGATGTACTCATTTCGTGTTGCTATTGGTTTCCAAAGTCATTATTTAAATTTTCAGCAACATCCTCACTCCTTCCAGGAGACATTCAGATGCACGGAGGAGTTTATGTCATTGATTTCGAATGCTCTTGATGGAAATGCTTAAAAGGGAAGAGAGAGGCATAACAGGAGTTCCTCTGTTTAAAATAGTGTTAAATCATTGAATTCACTTCAGATATTGTATGTGCTCCTAAATTTCTAACTTTGAAATGATTTGAAAGGGTTTCTAGAGGAGTGAATGGGCTCCATGTGGAGCTGAAGGGACGGGCTCTGTGCAATCAGGCTTAGCAACCACACCAGCCCATTAGAAAAATAAAAGCATCTTAAACCCTTCTTTCTCTGGAACTTGGACATCTCCAAGTGGGGACCTGGTATTTGGAATCAGGATTACAGCTAAATTCTTACAAAAGAAACCCCCAGCTTCTCCAAGGCTGAACAAAGCTAGGGATGCTTTAACAGCCTCCAAAATAGCATTAATTACTAGTGGATAAACATTTGAGGAGAGAGAATGTGTTAGCCAGACCAGCTGCAGGTGTCAATGAATTCTGTTAATTAAGTTTACCCTTGTAAAATAATTAAGTTTTACAAGTCTACAAAAAGACTCTATTTTGCTTGTATCTTGTTGGTGAAAAGATCATTAAGACGCCAAGATCACAGGTTGGTTGAGACCTTGCTGAGAAGCCAGCAAACCTTAGAGTATCTTTTCCACTATGAGGGTAAGAGGGGACTCCTAAAAGACCTAAAAGTGTTTTCCATAATGTTTCCACCACATTTCTGCCCTTGGCAGGCAGCTGCAATGCATCTTCCCTCCCCGGCAAGAACAAGGAGAAATTTCCCATTTAACTTCTATCTTTTAAGACTCTCTGGAGTACCCTTATTCCCAAGCAAGTCTGCTCTGCCTAGTCCTCCATCAGCATCTCCTGCCTTACCCTCTGGAAACAGGAGACCACTATCACAAAGAAAAACTTGTAATACCCTTAAAACATCCTATAAAAGAACGTGATTTAAGAGCCTTATGCACTGATCTAATTGAAACACGCTTGGCTGGCCAGAAGTGGATAACTTTTGGCAAAAAATGGTAACAATACCATGATCCTTCCTCAGCAGGAACTCGAGCAGTTTTTATTACAAGATTTTTTTCCACCACTTGCCTGGTCCCAGTCCCAGAAAGCTTCTGCATGGTCGACACATCAGCTCAACGCCCCAGTCAGGCGTAGGGTTTGCACCAGTCTCCCCCCCTCCCTTCCCATTCTCCCACTATTTACCTCTTCCTCTCCTCCTCTGCTTCTCCTTTCGAGTTAAGTTCCTGAAAATAAGGACAACCAGGCAGCTAAATAGAGAATTTGACACCTGAAGTCCATGCTAGTCCCATAGTTCCTGGATGTACAGTGAAATTACAGAGGAAGAAGAGGAGTAAACTAGGATTTCTGGCAGGAGCAATCATTCAAATGAGAAATCCAACAGAATGCCAAATCTGGGAACCTTCCCTATAAAAGAAGTTAGTATTAGAGGGAGAGGGAATTAAGAGCTTGTTGATGAAATTAAGTCTTGACAAATTTAAAATTTAAATGGTTTGATTTTGCCTTTCCTGGGTTTTATTCTAATGGAAAAGTTCAAGATCAGTTGTTGTCATAATAGCAAATAACCCTACACTTTGAAAATCCAAACTGGGATGAGCTATCCTTGTCAGATAAAAACACACCTTCATCATGACTTTTGACTGTCTGTACCATTTACCTCTAAATCCTGCTGAGGAAGCACCTCCTTCACGAAGCAAAATTGTCAATCAGCTGGACCGGAGGGACCTCTTTTTACATCTCACCCCTGCAAAGGGGTGGTCAGAGCTGCTGCCTGGCCAGCGTGACCTGCCAGCAGGGGCTCGGAGGGGAATTTAGGCAATCTTTCCATGTCCGTATATGTCTGCCATTGCATTTCATGCTGAAAATATCATTCATGCAAATCACTTCATCAGGTGATTTTCGGAGTCAGTATGGTTATTCCCAAATTGATTGCCCAAGCAAGTACTTTGCCGTAAACTCAGTAAATTCCTGCTCACATTGCCAGACCGTTCCTCAAACGTCCCTCAAACCCATCACGGGAAAAGCCTACCCTTGTTTGCCCTGCCACCTGAAGGGGACCATCCCAGTACATCACTGGGGAAGGCAAGCCAAAAACCCTAACCCCCCCCCAAAAAAGGATGCAGAATGAATTCGAGACGTGCATGGTTATACAAACATTTGCAGGAACACACGAGAGCAAATAGCAGCCACTAATCCCACAAAATCCTCCGAGAGGACAGGAAGATTTTTTACTCTCTGAAACGTGATAATGAAGAAACAATTCCCAGATGCTCCACCAGATGAAATCGTCTTGTTTGAAAGTTTATAATTATATATGTTAAATGCATCGCTCCACTTTCAGAATTAGTTATGATGATCTTACATTTTTAATAGAGCCCTTCATCCCCAGGGATTTGCCGTGAGCTTCCACAGGCACTCCAGGATGGCTGCAGCTCCCTCTGACTCGAGACATGGCAGCTGTTTAATATCACTGCTTATGCTGTAAACACCACACTGCAGTAAGGAATAAATAAAGGATATTTGTCAAAGGAAGCAGAAGGTTACAGAAAAGCCTCCCTCAACCTTTCACTTTCCCATAAAAGAGCTAGAGGACTGAAAGAAAAGGATGATCTGCTCCCCTAGGAGGCAGGAGAACCTTAGGGACCCACAGTGCTTCGTATCTGTTGGGAAGAACACGCTTCATTCGAGGCAAAGAGGTGGAAATTGCAGCTGGCCAGACCCAAGGCAGGGACCATGCAGCCGAGCAGATGCCCCAGCCTCCCCCGGGTGGGCAGCAGCCCTCTGACCACCATGGAGGCTCAGCCCCAGGAGAGGTTTGGGCTTGGCACAAGTTCAAATTGGCTGAACACAAACCCAATGCCATGGCCACAGTGACCACGGAATCACAGAATGCTATAGGGTTGGATGGTACCCCTAGAGGTCATCTAGTCCAATCCCCCTGCCAGAGCAGGTCCACCTAGAGCAGGATGTACAGGACATGACAAGAGCCCCCACCTTCTGACCATGTTGGTCTCCTTTGCTTCCAAAGAGAAGGACTGCCATGACAGAAGTTACCATAGACCAGAAGTTACCGTAGACCAGAAGAACTAACTAGCATTACAGTCTTCAAGATGATTGTACGAATATCTGATCAACATGGAGTGACCAGGGAAAAGATCAAAAGGCCCTGTCCATCAGATGTCACAAGTTAAATGTTTATGTTATCCTATAGCAACTGGAAAGGTCACATCACTGTTGGCTCTACAACAGGACAGTGCAGACCATATACTGCTCAAAAGCTACAAACTCTATATTTACCTAAAACCCTCCTTTGGATAGTCTCCCTCTCAATCCACTGCTCAGGTCAGAGCTGCACCATCCCAAATCCCCATGTCCTCAATGGCCTAAAACTCTAAATATGGACTCATTTCTTTACCTTTTGGGCACAGCCTCACAGGGTCAGGACAGGGCAGGTCACCAAGCCCAGAGTCCTCCTGCTCTTGGGCACATGAAATGCAAGCAATGCCATTGTGGTGTGAATGGAAAAAGAGGGATCAGCCCCAGTCCCTCAAGAAACACTCTTCAAACTGACCTTGAACTATAATTTATAAACAAGACCTTAATTTTCTGCTCTCAAGTGTAGCCCTTGAGCTTTTCTCGGAGGTAACTGGAGATGGTGGAAGGGAAGCTATTTAACCTCTTGGTCTCTTAAATCACCAACACTCAGCAGAAAGTAATGACACAGAGAAAAGCTAGCGAGTCGTTATCGGAGATACGGTATGAAATGAAGTACAAGCGAAAGAGGAAACCTTCTGATTGGTTTTAATCGGCTTTGAATTAAGCTCTTCAAATGAGAGAGCAGACCTTCAGAGAGACACAGACGAGCAGACCGAATTTGATGTTACTCCTGATTCACATACAGCAAAGGACACTCTTGAATGCTGTGTTTGAGGTACAAAAGAGGGAGGAGGCATTGCAGTCGTTGAGTTCTGCATCCTTTATTCTTTCCTCTAAAGATGAGCTCAATCCATGGAAATTTGTTGAGGGGCTTTGAGCTTCCTGAGACAACTGCAAGTCTTCATACACTTTCCAAAGAGCTACCCCCAGAAAAAAAGCATGCTTTAACTTGTTGTTAATGCTCTGGTCTGAAGGCTTAGCGTGGCACACAGCCACTCTTTCCTCATCACACAGTTTGAGGCCAAACTAATCAATAACAAGTTGTTAATGCCAATGAATTCAAACCAGCAGTTTGTTTTTAAAATGAAAAGTTACTGAAACAGAACTAAATATCGCCTAAATCAAATTAGTTGCAGTGGCAATAAATAATTACAGCACTAAACCAGTTCATAAATGGAGAACGTAATTTAATTAATTTTACCACCAGGTATAGAAATATCAATACTGCAGTGAGAGATGGAGTGTAGGGGAAGGCAGGGCACTAAGGTGCTTTTGCATCCGCAGCCACACACAAGCAGCACAATAGCAAAATGATTGTATATATATAAAAATCAAATCCTAGCAGTAATAGAGTACTTTGAAAGAATAAGTAGCTGTTGAGAGCCAGATAACTGGCTCAAGCAGGGAGACACTGCCTACGTGAAATACATTTTGCCCAGAGCAGGATGAGTTATTTGAGGAAAAATCTCCATGAGCTGTAGATAAGGAGCCGTGCTCGCGATCAATTCCTGCCCGTGCTGCCACATGCCCTTTCCCAAGCTCCCCACGACCATGGACAAATCTGTGAAGGCTTCATCTTTCTCCTGCTTCCTACAGGTGGGTGAACAGGAGCAAAACCCTGTACGGTCAATATTGCACCACGAGCAGGTGGGTTTCTGTCCTGTCTCCAGGCATTTATGGCATTTACAGCAGATACAGACCACACATGAAGGCTCCCCATGCTCAGCTCCTGCCCCCACAGCATTTGGGGTCCCTTGGCTTGAGTGAATGGAAGAGTTTTGGTGGTGGTTTTTTTTTTTCTGTCTGGATCTCCTAGTCATACAAAAAAAGCAAGTGTCATACCCATATTCTTCTTTCCTGACTCTGGATCACAGGTAGACACACAATCTGCTTTTCCTTCA
>JAOQGH010000051.1:41957667-41969348 GCA_025769975.1 Gallinago jamesoni
GGGCAGGTTGGAGGGGGCTTGGAGCAACCTGGTGTGGTGGGAGGTGTCCCTGCCCAGGGCAGGGGGTGGCACAGGATAGTCTTTAAGGTCCCTTCCAGTACTAAACATTCTATGGGCTCATCCATTAATTTAGCTCAGTTACTGGCTGCTGCAGGGGTTCAATATTTAAAGCATTATTATATAGTTAGAAGAATATAGTTCTTTTGTTAGGGTTTTCTACAGGTATAGTTATTTCCTTGTTGAACAGTGTAGAGACAGCCCAGATCCTGAATTCTGCACCTTAGGTGAGTCCCATCAGCATCTTCCCCAGGTCAGGGTGCCGAAAAGGTCACCTCAGCTGTACATCTGCTCTAATTACAACAACCCTCTGTTTTCACAAACTGTTGTTTTTCCCTACAAATGTCTCTGGCAATGGATCATCCCTCATTGACACTGATGCCAACGGAGTTGGACGTGTTGATAACAGCCGAGAAGCTGCATAGGGCTGCTTCCAATTTCTGGCTTCACTGACTCTATTCCCAGGGAACAAGGTCTGCCACAGTGTTCATTCTGCTGAAAGTGGTTGATGAACTTCTCTATTTAATAGGCAATAAGATTTAAAACCTAAACATGATATATATATAAACCTAAGGAAAACCTAATTTTTGAAAAATAAATAGAGGTTACAGACAGAATAAAAACAGGAAACTTAGGAAGGGTGATTAAAAAAAAAAAATCTAACTTAAGTAACTGAGAGAAAAATTACTCTTTAAAACATTCAAATATGAAAAGTAAAGAAAAAGTCATACTATAGGCAATTCACATCATAGAATTTCAATTGGAGGAGCAAAACAAATAGAAGGAGTATTGCACACCATTGTCACCCGCTTTGCAGTTGCAATGAGAAACTAAATTGAAATCTTGTAAGAAGTGACATTTTGAAAAACTTCCAATTCTGCAGATGGAAAACACAGCACTTTTTTTTTTTTTCCTTGTACTTTTTATTTTCCAAGCAAAAGCATAACTTTATGCCATTATCTGCTGGCTGCACAAGGTAGATTTCAGCTGTGGCCTTTCCACCAACTACTGCACACAACAAACCACAGGACCAGACACTTATTGATAACCCCGACGGAGCTGGACCAATGTGCTGAGCAAATTTAAGAGCCAGAATCCAACTTATGCCTTTGGAAGGAAGAGGCTTTGAAGCCTATGGGTCCTATAGGTCCAGAATCACTTTTCACACATTCATTTCATTCTGGAAAAACACGCTACTAGATGAGTTTCATCATACACTCAATGAGAAAAAAATTGTCTGGGCTGAGATCTAACCCTGCTGAATGTCACCTCTTCGGGGTCACTTTAGCAGACAGCAATTAAAAATTCAGCAGAAAGAAGGCACATTTTAACCCCACCAAACCCGAAAGAGTAAAAGGAATGACAAAAAGACATTCCACCTGCGAGGGAGAGGCAAGGATGGGAAGGAGGAGGAGAAGGGAACAAGATGTGAGGACCACTCTCGTGCTACTTCATACACACAGGCAGTGCCCATCTCGTTACATGCAAAACAACAAACTGCTCTAACATTCTTCAAAAGATCTCATCAAACACAACAAGGAAGCAGCATGGCATGGACAAATAAATACTGCCTCATGGCAAACAAAGAAATATTTATGGAAGACTATTAAATTTGGATTACTTATCTCAGACACTGGAGCAGTTGCGGAGTCGCCAATCAGCTCTGCTGACTAAATACATATTTATAAATGCTTTAGCTGTTTTATTTACCCAATGGACCAAAATGGCTTATTCATTCTGTTCTGGTTTTATTTTGGTCTATCAAGTACAGTAAATGTGCAGTTAGATGCATAATAAAAACTCCTTTAGAAAAGTAATTACATTACCTTACACACAGTAGGTTTTTCTTTCCCAAACACCAAGAACAACTGGACTATTTCATGGGTTTATAAGTTCTTTTTTAAAAAAAAAAAAAATACTGACACACACTAATTGCTGAGCTGAAACCTTGCTTGGAAATGTAAAGTCCAAAGGAAGCATTTACAAACAAAGCAGAGTGTCCCCTGGAAATGCACTAATTTATGCCAAATCTTTGCTACGGCACCAGCCACCTGAACAGATGCTCCACGTCCTGTGGGGTCTGATGAGAACTGGATGTGGTGGCAGAAGACAATGACCCACAGGCAGGAATCGCGAGGACCACTGATGCCACCACCTCAGCAAAGTGAGGCACCTCCAGGAGAAGACACCAGAGCACAATTAGACCCTCCCCTACCATAAACCACAATGTTCCAACTGGGCTAATCCTGGCTGGAAGCTCAACACCCTGCGTTTGCCACAGGTAGAGGCCACCCGATTATAAGAGCCTGAATTAAGAGAGCACAAAGAGGGTAATTTCTGCCTTATTTTATCTCATATTTGGGCGGTGAATTGAAGCTCTAAAAATATGAACCTAATTGCTCTGCCTTATGGTTGCAGCTCAGTTCAGGAAGAAATGGCATGTTGAAACCTAATAGGTCTGTAATTGAAAATATACCGTGCTCTTATGCGTTAACTAGACTAGCAGCACATTCAAAAATCGTGACTCAAAAACCTGATTGAGCCCATAAGCGATCCTTGGACTTTGGGTTTTCTGGCTCCAAGGCCAAGTTACTCATTTTGCTAATTTCTAAGACGTGCCGGATAAACCCACTTGTTAGAAAGTATTTTCGTATCACATTATATTGCCATTAACAGAAACATCTGCTGCCAGGTTTTTTTTATCCAACCCTCACAAAAAAGTTTGTTTTATAGCTGGTCAGAAAACTCAGGGTTTCCAATGAATATGCACCTTTCAATATTATGTGCAAGCAGTGTATGTCTTCTCCATCTGAGAGAGAGGTTTCCACATCATGCAATGTTCCAACAACAGTATTTCAGCAGAATTACGTGGCTGGACATTAAAAAAAAAAAAAAGTAGTGTTTCACATGAATAGCAATGCACCACCTGGAACCATGGCCAACATTACTTCAAATCTCACTCTGAATTTCTACCTGGCTGTTGCTAGGGATGCTTAAGTGAACAAAAGCCCTGTTTGTCTGAAAAATCTCTCCGTTTCTTATTCTTAAAGACAGATTGTCTTACTGGACCAGTGCAAACCAGTCCCGCTTTACTGCTCTGGGTTAGTAGCAGGCAAGTGCTTCAGGGGGTAAGGATGCAGCCAAGGCAAGGTTTGTAGGACATCGTGGTATCTTCTAAAAGATTGTTCAGTTTAGCTGGAAAAATCAGAGAAAGAAGCTTGTGGAGTCAAGGGATGTTGGGAAGGGAAAAAATGTTAAAGTGGTTATCTCTTAGGGAAAGACAAGCAATTTACAGGCTGTGGAGCAGAGATTAGGAGGAGAGGTGAAAAAGAGAGGGAGAGACTGCCCTGTGGGATAAAACTAATCTCTCTATTAAAGTCTTCATCAAACTTTGGGGTTTGAGCTGGAGAGGAGGTCATCCATCTCTGGCAGGAGCTGGCAGCACCACCAGCACGGCACCACGACCTGCTGGGATTGATCTTGAGATCCTGGAGGAGGACCCTGGACTTGACATGCCACGCTGGAAGACACGGGCATGGGACAGACACTACCAGAAGTGCCCAGAGAGGCACAGCACTTGGCTTGTACAAGGAAAAAAAACAAGAAAACCTGTCCTTTAACTCCAGAAAATATGCTCATCTATCCCCAAAGCTTCCAAATAATGTGAACTGACGGTTGGACACTACGTGTTTCCCGCTCCCTCAACCTGGCTATATCTTCTTTTTTTGCATGCTTTCAACTTAAAATTCTTGCATAGCCTGAAGCCAAAAGGCTGCTCAGTAAACTCTGCCTTGCTGTTAACTGCTCCGAGAAGCTGGGCTGATGAAGTTGGCTTCGTGGTGTATATTTTGGCCACAAGCTTAAAGCCAGCAATTCATGGGTGATGCAATTGGCTGTAGAAGAAAAAAACAACCAAAGCCTAAACATCTCAAGTGATGGACATTTCCTAGACATGAAGTAGTTCTAGAAGCCTCCTGGACCATGCCAGCAGATAAGGCCATTGTATCACTGCAGGTCAGTGCAAGGTTTCATGCCCCCATGTTATCTGCTGTAAATGAGCATCACTGAGGGACAACTCCAGCATCTTCCACCACCCTGCAGCAGAGCTACGTGCAGCTTGGGATTTCTGCATGTCTGGTTCCAGGATCTGATAGTGCTGTGCACTATCTACCCATGGATACTAAATACAAGGAATGCAGGCAATGGCAGCACCCTGCCTTCCCTCCTCCTCCCCAACTTTTTTTTTTTCCTCAGTAAAATCCCTTTATGTGGCAAGAAATCATCAATTTGACCCATCTCCAGCTGTTCCCTCACATGCTCAAATTAAGAACTGGGACTTCTTTAAAGGTGGCCCATGGCCAAGCAGGGCTGCAGTGGGCAGCACAGTGTGGCAGCCAGCCCCACCAGCTTACCCCACCACCACATCAGCACAGTGCATTCTGCTTTCAGACAGAGGAAGAGAGATGCCTTCGGGCACATCCAGCCTCAGGACTGCTAGGTACTCCATACTTCATAAATACATGTATTATTTTGCACCTCCTTGTAAATCCCCACAAATTCTCCTAGTTTTATGGCTTACCTCCATCTTCTCCCTTTCCCCACACAGGGAACTGGAGTCTGGCCACTTCCTGAGCTTGCCTACAAGCTCCTTCCTCCCACATGCTGCTGGTACCAGTTGCATGGTTTCCTGCTGCTCAAGAAGTTTTTGCTTCAACTCCTTCAGTTCCATCAACTTCCTGCTCTAGCAAAGCCACCTACTATTATATTTACTTACTAAACATTCATGCCCATTCTGCCATGAACAGAATTCATTCCTCTTCCAAAATACTGAACTACAGAAACTGATATATCAATTTAACAGAGCCTTAAGTCTGCAAAGCCATCCTGCTTCCATCAGCGAGAGAGCTGGGCATGCAATGGGGTTCCCACGCTGGCAGAGCTGGGCTAAACCACAGCCCCGTTCACTTTTTCGGATGTAATCCATCTGAATGAACAAACAGGCATTTGGAAGCCAAACGTGACCACTAGAATCAGCACTATTTGATTTGGAAACCCACTGAGAAACCCCTTGGCTGAACCACAATTCACTGCTCAGGGTTTGCAGCTGCTCATCCATGCCCGGAGCCCCATCCATGGCTGGGCAACATCAAACAGCTCTAGTAAGGCTGTCTAGGAATTATACCTATTACTGTTTAATTTGCTACTGTGCCCGATGTTGGCTTATTAGTTGATTATTTAGGGTTCTTCCCCCTCCACATGGTTTTACTCTTGCCACTTAGAACCACAAAACATTCCATGTTATAAGTGAACACCGTTGCTGACATACATGGGAATGAACAATTTTGCCCCTTCCCCAGTTTGGGGTTAGCCTGACTCTAAAATAAAATTCAAGCTAAAAAAAAAATAAAATGCCTCGGGCGGCTCCTTGAAGATATTTTCACCTTCATTATTTCTATCTAATTCCCTGCCAACGTTGCAAAACTAGTCATCCCCACTGCATCATGCATCTGAAGAATAATGTTCAAGTGGGATGAGGTACAAAACGTGCTGAGGGACTGCAGTTCCTCAGAAAACCAGGAGCTGAACATCAGATTCATATTCTGAGCCAGCCAAATATCCTTCCCCAGGTAACAGATTGCTGTTCACTGACAAAATATGCCCTAAAAAGCCAGAGATAATAAAGATTCCTATGACAATAAAGCAGCTCAGACGGACATGAACCTTTGCTTTAAGTAAAAACTGGGTAATTGTTAAAAATCAGTATACTAAATGTGGAAATTACTCCTCTTTGTGATCCTACAAAACAGCTATTTTTGAAGTTACAACCCATCCTCTGAACATACAGCTGGTGTTTCTGGACTTGCCAACTCTGTATGTACATCGCATATACATACAGATATGGACATTTGGTATATTGTATATTATCATAGAACCTGGATGTCATTGGGATAGACAGAGATCCTGGGAGTACAGCTGCTTCTACAGAGCAATACAGCCACAGCTGCTGATTTTGGAGAGTTTTGACCAGGTCATAAGGAACAAAACCATATTTCTTGGACTCTAGCAATAGGAAAAGAACAGCAGGATAAGAAATTAGTAGGTGATTTACTGCAAAAGTAATTACAGCCGATCATTTCATTGTGTTCTTGAAGAGTTTGGGGAAGAGAAACTTGCCATTCCTGCCAAGTTTTGAGAGCCTTTCATCTTCCATGGATAGGTGAAAATTTGAAATGTGCGAGGAGAAAGGGTGCAGTGAATAGAATTTCTAAAGGGCATTACTGTTTTATAACCAGGAGTCAGTTTTTCATCTAGGACATGAGAATTGATGTCAAGTGGCAAGTAATGAAATATTTCCTAAGCTGTTGGCTGGATCTTCCACGACTGCTAATTGATGCAGCCCCAGAGATTTTCAATAAAACTAGAGCAACTTGGGAAAGGTCAGGGTGTGCTCTATTCTGTTGCTCCTCATTGTGATGAGGAAACACACTGTAACAACGAGGACTGCACATTCTTAATAAGTACACAAATACAAACAGCACATCCACAGCACAGAGCTTGTGAATACTTCAGAGAGGTTTCAGCCTTTTTAATTCAAAGCAGATAGTTAAAGTTCATATCTTTATGGTAGTGTGATGTCATCTGACTGAATAAATCCGGAGTTGCATCTCATTTAATAAGATTATATGGCCAAACAGAGTGGAAGCAATCTGCTTGAACATTTCTTGGCTGAATGGCTTCAAAAGCATCTTTTGACACTAATTTGTTGAATGGATGATTGCGAGCAACATAAAAACAAATTAAAAGTTTTAAGTGCTTGGGCTAGATCCTCAGCTAGTGAAAAAGCAAAGGTGGTCCATTAAATTCCGTATGGCTTCGCTCATTTGTACCTATGGAAGATCTGGCTCTTTATGCTTAATGTGACTATACACGGGCTCGGGCTTGGAGTTCTACTCGGCAGACAATTTATCCTGATGCTGAGCATCCTCTAGCCCCACGCTGCCAACAGGAGCAGGAACATTTGTCAGTTCCAGAAGCTGCAGAATTACCTCCCGTGTTCTTGCAAATAAATAGCTGGGAAAACCACCGGAGGTCCTGTTCTGCTAGACACGGGGAATGTGATGGACCTGAATGGCTTTTACATACGGAAATTGTGCGGTCCAATTTACAGCAACAGGTAAGCATCACACATTCATCTGAACTCATGACACACTGAAAACTCACCAATCTTCAAAATTAAGCCCCACCACCGTCAAGCCAAATGCTGGCAGTCCTCCCTTTGAAGCCTGGTCCAGTGCTCCTTCCAACTTACCACAAGCCCTTTAGTCCCCCCCATTTTCTGATAAACACTGTTTTTCATCCTTTTCACTAAACATCTGTCGTGTCCACCTGATCCGCATAAACAGCTGCTTTTCCCAGCTCCCTCCTCCTGTTTTTTTCTGTTCTCCTGCACTGCTTCACTGTCGTGGGCACCTGATGGAAATGTGCAGGTTATTAACTTTTTTTGCTCAATTTCCCTCTTCCTAAGCACTAAGGGCAGGTAGCACATAGGAACTTGCAACAATGCTAAGACCTGACACCGTATGTAAGCAGATGGAGTGAACAATGGAGAAGTATTTAAATAGAAATGGGAAAAGAAAGAAGACTGGAAAACTGGTTTAAAAAAAAAAAAAAGAAAAAAAAAAAAGCAGCTTTGCCTGCTCTAACTTGCCCCCCAATTTGAGTTTGAGAGCAATATAAAGAGATGGTATTCAAATCCTGTGCTTGTTTACCACATGCTGGGTTTCCTCGAGTTGTGCTTTTGTTTGGTTTGGTTTTTTTTAAAGCCAGCATCACAACCTGGCACCTCACACTATATTCTGTTTTCCATTACCTGGGCATGATGGAAACTCCAGCAAGTCGTAAGAGTGACCCACCGAGAGCAAAATTTTGACATAATGGGTTTAAACTGAACGCAGGAAAATATTCTTGCAGCTTCTAATCAGCTACCATAATGAGGTTTTTCGGGTTAAAAGATCGGTTTTAGTCAAAAAGACAACATTCAAATACCAGCTCGGCATCCCTGGAACAAAATGGATCTGCAGCTATTTCCATTTAAATTCAGAAGGAAATCAGTCTTCATACATCAGGCTGGAAGGTGGCTGCCAGCTGCAGTCAGGGCAGCATCTCCCCTCCATACCACAGCAATTAAAAGATCATGTAATTATAGCTGATCTAGCGCCCACAGAAGTCAAAGGAAAGCCATTCATCGACTGTAATGAGCTTTGGAGCAGCTTCAGAATTTCTCCAGCATATGTAGCCCTGACACTCCAGAAACCAAAAGCCTCCCAGTTTAACTACACTCATCCACAGCTAAAAAAGGAAGAAAGTGTTTTCCCATCTTTCTTTCATCTAATGCAAACGCAGCACAACTGACCATCAACTGTCTATTAAATGGACTCTTTCTTGAAGGAAATAATAATAATAATCAGGGCTTTGCTTCCTTTGAAAGAAAAATATCTGCTTTCAGTCTTAAGGATGCAAACCTTTTGTCCAAAAAAAAAAAAAAAAGAAGAAAAAAATTCTGAAAAGTCTAAGCCAGGATGGACCCTCCTTTCACCAAAAGCTCTTTTTAAATTATTCTGGTTCACCCATGAGCATGGGATAATAAAAGTAGGCACAGAGCAAGTTTGCTGTAGCTCTCACCTTTGTGGTGGTTGCCATTAGACGTTTTTTAAGTTTCAAAGTTTTTCAGCCAAATCTTCCACCAAAGGAAGGCAACAAGCATAACGCCCCCACCCTCAAACATTTTCTAATCATCTTATTTCCTCAGGTAAAGGCCATTATCCCCCCAAAATTACCATTTTCTTAGGCAAAAAACATCATCCCCCCAAATTGCCTGAACCTTCAAATCCAATCACAGCATATCACAACATTTATAATAAATCCTTTCATGTGCAGAACAAACATTTTAACCCTCCTGTTATTTTTTTCTAGCACTGAGAGATATCTGCTCTGCACACATTTTAATACTGAACAGGTTTCTGAAGGAGGCTTTTGTTGAATTATTTTATAGGCACTATTGAGGACTAACACCAGAGAGGAAGATACTTAATCATTGCTGAAAATCCCCAGGTAGCTCCGCAAATCCACAGGCTTTTGTGACCAAGCTGTATTCACCCTGTTAGTTGGCATTTCCTTCTTGACTTCTGAAGAGTTTGCAGTTCTTCAGACGTATGTGATTATTCACAGATTGCACTGCTGGGCATAAGCCCAATTTATCTACAGACCTTAACTCCCCAACTACCATCCCCTTCTCTCCAACTCCATCCACGGATCTAAGAAGCCTTCTGCCAGAGAAGTTCATTATATTCAGTTCATTTCTGAAAAAAAGGCATGGTTTCAACCCTCCAAACGCGAGTCAAGTCTTACCCATCCTCTGAAGGCAATCAGCCTAACGGAGCCTGGAGATCTGGTGTCTAGAGGCACTGATCTCAAAATCCAGTTATTGCTCTGAAGTAACATTTTCCAAGCACCCACATGGTCTATAAACTCAGTCCTGCTTTCAAAAAAAAAAAAAAAATTGCTATATTTGAGGTCTTCTAGGAGTTGATTACTTTTCCTGGGAAGTAGATTTGGCAAGCCAAGTCATACCTGAAGCAGGACTAGGGGTACTTCCACAAAGTTTTATTCATGAAGTCCATTTTCACAAGACTGGATTCCCCCTCCATGTCTACACCGAATTGCACCACAGAGTCTCCAGCTACAGCATGACTGAAATATCTCCATAATTCTGCATCTCAAAGCAACCCTGATCCAAGACCTCAGTCTTCCTCAGTCTGAAATCAAGGGGAGTCCAAGAAAACTGGACTTTTCATGAAGGTTGGCAGACATTTGACCAACACCACACACATGCTGGAAACCTGAGCTAAGCAGATTTCACCTTAAGCAACAGCCATATATTTGATTTATTCAAGGCTCTCTGCTGCCTCAGACTCACAGCAAAAAATAATAAAACCACAAAAAAAACCAAAAGGAGATTATTTGTCCAGATGAAAAGTTACCCTTGGACATTACCTTTTTCATTTACACAGTAAAACAGCGGTAACCATATTTGGGATGCCTGAAGAAATTAAAGAAGCTGCTGGAATAGACCAGGGGAACGCGTGAATCTGTTGAACAGGAGAGTGCCACCCGCCTCACGTTACACCGAGACAGATGAGGCAAACAACTGCCTGGTCCAGAAAACATCTGCTAAACAAAAATCAAAATTAATGCTAACCAGAACCAGCTCTTTGATGGCCAATTCTCACCCAGCTGCAGGGAACCATCAAAGAACCTCTCACAGCAGCAGCCAATTAGTTACTGATGCAGAATAGTTTAGAGGAGCAGGATCCAAGCTCCAGGCACCAGCACAACTCCCATTTCCACTGACACACCTTGGGGTGGATTTTCACCATGCTGATGCTTCAAAAGCCTCATCTGGACCTTTTTCTCCCTGAAATGCTCCAGGGTCAGAGCATAGATCCTCTGCCAGCACCCAACAAACGCGGACTTCCACCCCCAACACCATCATGCAGTTCTGTGCTGAATGAGCCATTTTCCATTGAAAAAAAAAATATAAATCTACATTTTGCAACTGTAAGAGCTGTCAGGCAAGCATTGGGAGGCAGTCTCTTTGAAATCCCACAGCAGTACACTCTTTCAAGTGTGTAAAGTATGTTTGTTTTAAAAAGCTACTGCAAGAATACTCAACACCAACACACACATTGAAAGAAAATTGTATTCTTTTTTCCTACCTTTTCTTCTTGTAACTTCAAACCTTCTGGCATCCTATAAGGAAAAAGAAAAATTTTTGTGGTTTTTTTTTTTTTAAATACAAGAATTGTTCAAAGGCAGCATGAAGAGAAACCCCCCAAAACATTAGTCATTGTCCCAGAGAAGTATCTATGAAGCTCTACACAATAACTGAGGAGTAATTACAGGCATAGATTTCAGTTTGTCCAGAGATATTTAATGGATCAATATATCACCTAAAATGATTCATCATCCTGTGATAAGTTACATGGTAGAGCACAATATCTTTCTTTAAAATAGATTATTTTTTTTCCTCTATTGATGTTAAAAGGGAGCAGCTTGGAGGATTGTTATTACTACACCGAGGGTTCAGGGTTGAGGAGGGAGGAGCCGTTACAGATATTTTTAGCAGAGACTTGTTCAAATACCTGAATAATTTCAAAGCCACCGGACTACTCACTCTTAGAGCTGAGGACTCATTTCAATCATCACACATCTACATTTTTGCCCTGTCTCTTGTGAAGCCTCGCTACCACCTCTAATGAAGAAACTTCTTTTAAAAAGACACTGAGCAAAGTCTCAAAGGGCATTGCATTCCCAGCCAACACTGTCTACTTATACTAATGGTGGGACTCCAGAGGAATAAATATTTAATTCCAAGCAGTAACATTATTTATGGGTTAATTACAGATACTTACAATTGCCATCATTCAGGTTACTTATCATAGAACGGTTTGGGTTGGAAGGGACCTTAAAGATCACTGAGTTCCAAATCCCCTGCCCTGAGCAGGGACACCTCCCACCACACCAGGTTGCTCCAAGCCCCCTCCAACCTGCCCTTGAACCCCTCC
>JAOQGH010000051.1:41969448-41984077 GCA_025769975.1 Gallinago jamesoni
ACCCCTCCAGGGATGGGGCAGCCACAGCTTCTCGGGGCAACCTGGGCCAGGCTCTCACCACCCTCACACCAAAGAGCAACAAAGAATACTCCTTGCAACCAGCATTAGAAACAGCAGAATCATGGAGGACTGTAAAAGACCATCTTGCCTGGAATCCTGTTGACCTCAGCAGTGCCCACTGATGGCTGATGCACCCCACCATGTGCAACCTCAAACTGGGAAGACCCCAAAGAGCCAAATGGCCCCAGCACCACCTCCACCATGGTACCCCTTGGCACACACCCAGGGAAGAGGAGCAAACTCTCCAGTCCCCTGCCCGTGGCTCCTAAGGCAGTTTGTTTCTCTTGAGGGTTTGCCTTGTTTAACCTCATTCCATCCCCTTTGTGCTCACTCTTCTCAGATGTTTGTTTATCAGAGAATGAAATAGCTAAAAGGTTTGTTTCTCTCCTCCTTTTGATAGGGAAATAACACATGGTCTCCCCAGACATCTGAGCTTGCTGGCCCACCTGATGCTTATTGTGATTTTATTCGTATTTTTTCCCTTTTTTAAAAATAAAGTACCTCCCTGCAGACCACGTGTAGACAAAGGGAAGTATAGTGCCACGCATCTAATGAAATATATTTGAAATATATCCACAGTCCCCTTCTGCCGTACAGAGAGCCTTGCCACAGGGTAATTGAAAATACCAAAAGCTGCCACTGGAGCACACGATAAAGAACAAGGAGCTTTTCAAAGTGAGAGAAGATAGAAATAAACAAAAGAAAAAAAAACCCACAATAAATCAGTGTATGGAAGTAACACCAGTACCTGCTAGGCTAACTCCTGAAAGCCTCAGCTCCCTCACCCGAGTAGATCAGACAGCATCAGGTAACTCGGAACGAGGTGTTTTATTCAAGGCTGTGATATCACACACAGCAGTGCTGGGGCGACTCGTGTGCTGCCTGCAGAAATGCTCTGCTGCCTCCCAGCCCTCTCCCAGGACCCCCACGAGGGAAAGGAAGAGGTGGGGGGGGCTTTCTCAAAAACAAAGCTCTTACCAAAACCAAGAAGGATCAAAAGTAGTCTCCTTGGCACTCTAAAGTCAACCGAGGGGAATAAACAAAAACAAAAAAAAAAAGGATATTCGCTTATAAAAATACTAAGTCATTATTCCCCATAGGAAGCTACCTCAGTGATCTTAAGAAATATGTAAAATGGCATTCAGGATTAGTACAGACTTCAAAGCATTTATCCTCTTTAGGCAGCAAAGCTCTGAGCTGCGTAGACAGTTATACTCCAGGGAGCTCTCACAGCTTTTCAAAATATTAGTTTGAGAGGTGGGGCACAGGATAAAAAAAAAATAATAATTCAGATACAGCCTGCTATCATTAAGCCTGTGTACATGTAATATATGCAAAAGGGAAGAGTACTTTTAAAGTTCGCCTGGAGTCCCTCACTTTAACAAGCTGTTTGAATTCTCTGCATTTCAAAAGCTCAGAAACACTAAAACTAATTACAACTATTACATTGATCAAAAGGAAAAAAAAGACAATCACACTTTATAAAAAAAACCTCAAGTGTCAGCTCACTTGTATTAAATACCCTTTTGGTATTTCCATGAAAGGAACTGCACAGACATCGTGAAAAACAAAGGATGGTCTTCAAAGTTTCCCTTCTTTTACTCTGTTCCCCTTATAATTATAAGCTGTAATGAATGTAAACTACTCCAAAAACCAGATGTGGGATTCAGAGGAAAAGCTTGTTAGAAATGCAGTGGGAGAATGTGAGGTCAGGCTACAGTTCATCACTTCTCCTCACCTGGGAGAGTATCAGCACTTGGTGCATCCCTCAAGACATCCCCTTCCACAGAGAACAGGCCAATGGCGTTGAGAACACTCAACACTTCAGGAGAGTTGACAGAAAAATGGGAAATTATAAAAATGCCTGGCAACCCTGGCAAGGCTTAGAGAGCAGCCACACAAAGGCACCAGCTCCAGGTAGAGACACAACAGTGGGTTCTGTCCCTCTGGTAAAGCAAACTATGGCAGGGACTAATTTTTCTTAGTTTGCCTCAGCCAAATCATTTCTCTCTTCCATAGCACAGAAATGATGCTGATTTTCCTCCTTTAAGACACGTTGAACACAAGACCTTTCTATTGGTGATGTGATGTACCACTAAGAGATGTGCCAGCAAGGCTGGCCACAGGCACAGCACCGTGCTCCACGCTGGGACAAGCTCTTCACAAAAAGGAGGAGCCACCCTTTCTTTGAAGTGTGAGACACTGCTCTCAAGTAAAAAATCACACAGAGGTTTTAATAGTGTTACTCATAGAGAGCCAAACTATTTTGATAAAAATGACATTAAAGTTCTGGGATGCATTGCCCGAGGAACACTTTTCCGCAGAAGCCATAAAACAGATGGTTATAAATGAGACTTATTTCACGGGCACCATTTAATGACTGCAAATTCCTTTAACTAAAAATCTAATTTTATCAGAGCATAAATCATATGCTTCGAAGGGAAAAAAATGCTTCGGATTTCTCATTCCTTCTATAAAGCTTCTTCATGAATACCATTTCAAAATACCATTTCATTAATGCAATACAACAGTTTTATTTGTCAAGGTTCGCTTTTAGCACCTATTTTCCTCCTTTTTAATGTTGGTTAATTGAACGCAGAGTAAAAGGCCTCTCTGTTCCCTATCTGAAGGGCCTCATCATCATTACGTGGAAATCAATGGAGTGTGTTTGCTCCAGGTACTGCTTATCAACAGACACATAGCTACTGGAAAAACTGCATCTCCAAAGGACCAACCTCCAAAGGACCAAAGCTCCAAAGTGTCAGCACGTGAGAGCAGATGGAGTTTCATGGAGTACAATTACTAATCCTTCCCCGGATTAGGAGGGACAAACACAAAAATAACAAATCAGAAAAATGGTTTGCCACCCACTGTCATAGAATCATGGAATTGTCTAGGTTGGAAGAGACCTTTCAGATCATCTAGTCCAACCATCAACCTAACTGTTAAAAAAAAAAAAAAAAAAAACACAACAAAAGAAAGTCACACAGCTTTGCTCCCCCATCACTGCCATGTGTTGCCCATCAAACACCTGCCTGAACCTTTTGCCATTTAACAATTTTGTTTCACACAAAGGCCTTTTCTTCTCTTAAAAAAAAAAGGGAACCTCAGGCTTTGAGGAGACAGCATCAGGATGTCCTGCCAAGGTGGAATAGCCTGGTTGTGTGACAGGAGCACTTGTGGAATAAAGAACCAGATTTCATTCAGAACACAGGAAACTTCATTGTGCAGCATTAAAATACAACTATACAGAGGGAATACACAAGGTGGGTGCATCAAGAAGAGCGTGGCCAGCAGGTGGAGGAAGGTCATCCTGCCCCTCTGCTCTGCCCTGGTGAGGCCCCATCTGGAGAACTGGGTCCAGTTCTGGGCTCCCCAGTTCAGGAAGGACAGGGAACTGCTGGAGAGGGGACAGCAGAGGCTACAAAGTTGATTAAGGGCCTGGAGCATCTCTCCTATGAGGAGAGGCTGAGGGACTTGGGTCTTTTTAGTCTGGAGAAGAGAAGACTGAGGGGGGATCTGATCAAGGCTTAGAAATATTTAAAGGGAGAGTGTCAGGAGGACAGGGCTGGTCTTTTCTCAGTGGTGCCCAGGGACAGGACAAGAGGAAATGGTCACAAACTTGAGTATAAGAAGTTCCACCTAAACACGAGGATGAACTTCTTTACTGTGAGAGTGGTAGAGCACTAGAACAGGCTGCCCAGAGAGGTGGTGGAGTCTCCTTCTCTGCAGACATTCAAAACCCACCTGGACATGTTCTTGTGCAATCTGCTCTAGGCAGGCCCACTCTGTGGGGGGGTTGGACTAGATGATCTCCAGAGGTCCCTTCCAACCCCATGTGATACTATGATTCCAAGATAATACAGTGGTTGGCAGCCAGTTTGCTGCAAACTGATCTACTGACAATCATTAGTGATGGATCCAAGCAGCAAAACCACTTGCAAGTTGTTTGGTCTCTATGTAAATAAAGCCTTTAAACACTTCTGAATTAAAAAAAACCCCACATATCTATGTTTGTCCTATATACCCACAAAGAACATATTGTGTGCTACACAATACTGTGATGCTCTCCATCCTGCAAATCCCCACTGCAGGCAGAGAAAACTATGTGAGCTTTGGCTCTTCTGCAGCTGAAGCAGGAGGCCTCTTGTCTCCTGACTGCTGGAAAAGAGGACATTGCACCATTTGTGGGGAACACACAGCACCTTCTAGCTCAGGTTTTTACCAAAATACACTCAAAGGTTTTCCATTCTCAAATACCGTATTTTATTTCAGGCTTCACTGAGTTCATGGGAGGAGGGTTTCACTCTTGGATAATGGAAGATTCAGCTTCAAGTCTTGTGCTTGAGCAAACTCAAGTTTGCTGGAGAGCCCTGTTTGGTGTCTTGGTGCACCCTTCGGGGTGCGACTTTTTGGGGGTCTAGCAAGGGGAGCCCAGGAAGACAAACCAAAACCAGTTTCTCTCTTAGCTTTATTATACCAATGCTAATCAGCAGTTGATCATTTTCACTTGTTGGAGCTGCTCTAACATAAATGGGGGTGGTGGGGGCAAGGAAAGACCACACACACATTCCTCTTAGATTTGTGACTACAATGCACTGAAAGGGTAATTTCTGATTTGGAAAAAATATTGATCAACAAAGCCCAAGAAATTGCTGCACCAAACTGTGGTGACTTGTTTATCATGCAGCAATCTAATTCCCACACCTCAAGGGCAATCTCTATTAATAAACATCCACATATTCTCTCCTCCAGCCAAGGAGCGAGCAGGCAGAACAGTCACATGGCTGCTCTAACTACACAAAATTATTATTGCAGCATGAGCAAGAGGAGGTCGTACAGAAACAAATCTGATCCAGGACTGTCTGCAGGAAGCACAGCATGAATCAGAGCCTCCCAGAAGCTTTGAAACACCTGTGGGACTGAGGACACAAACAAGCTGCTCTTGAAGTTCTCCTCAACTCCAGGAGAGTAAAATAGCCCAGCCTTTAGGCAGGCAAATATTAACCATTTAGAGCAGGTTTAAAAATTGTAACGGATTCCAGATACCTAATAACTGCTTGATGTATGTATCAAACCACATCAGCAGCAGCTGCTGTGCATGATTAAAAGCAATCTGTTAACCCAGATCCTACAGCTGGGGAGCAGACATTAAGGTGCAGAATGTAATACACACCCTTAGCAGTCTTAAATAAAAATATGCCAACCCACTGCTAAAATAGCCCATGGTTTGACAGCAACCAACACCTGTTCTGTCACACGCGTGGCTCCCCAGGCTGCATGGATTTGTGCACTCACAGGACAGCCCCAGTGTTGTCCCATGGTGGGACCACAGGAGATGGAGCACAAGACACAGCTTTCTGCCCTGGAAAACAGCTCTGAAATGCACACAGAGTCTAGAACTGTTAAAAATTACAGTAGCTACATAGTACTTTATACTTGGTGTAAGTGACGGGCTGATCATGTAGACAACCTGCCAACAGGGAGGGGAAAAAGGACCGTTTCCTGATTTTTCTGGAACTGTTGTTCTTCCTTTTGTCCCTGCACATCCTCGTGTGGCCACATGCAATTTCCTGCATTCTAATTGGAAAAGTGAGCACGCTTTGCAAGGTTAGTAATTAAACAGTCACAATTAGGCTCGAAATCAGGAAAGACAGGTTTCTGTCTGCTGTTTCTTCCTAGCTTTCCTTTGACTAAAACCAGAGGATGAGTGCTTCTAACCCAGACACGCAGAGACATCACAAGCAGGAATTAGTTTTTTAAGGTGCAAACCTTCACAGCAGAGTGTCTCTTTGTAGTTCTCTTTCTTCCGCATTTGCAGACCAGGATTTACAGAGATTTCTGTACAGCTGTGCGTTTGCCATCCTCTTTTTGTTAGCAGCCTCTGATCCCACGAGCGTGATGCTCAACGTGTGCCACCAGGTCTGGTACCAAAGAGGTACCAACTGCCCCCAAGTGCAGCAATTCACAGGATAACCTTACCTTGCAGTGGTTTGGGTCTCCTGTCCTTTAATAGTAATGTATATTTATTCAAAAGGAGTTCCCTTTTTTTTTTTTTAAATGACCATAAGGTTAACACAGGGGACTTTGCTAAAAAAAAATATAAAATTAATGTAGGAGATGGAAGGGATGCAGAAGAGCAGGTAACACATCCCAGATCCACAGGTCGCCAGCATTGCTGGAGCACAGCAACCCTCTTACCAGATGCTCCATGGAAGGGGCTGCAGGGTTTCTGCAGGAGGATAAAGCAAATCCAGCAGGCACAGCCAGGCTCACACCAGGTCTAGCACTAAATTAAACCTTACCCTTGCACACAGCACATCTCCAGGGACCTGCTCCCAGGATCAGCCTAACTGCTGCACAATTTCTAAATATACCCCCCTGACTCATTTAGCAATTTTATAAAGAAGTGGCTGTTCCTATTAATAGATTATTATCCCAGGGATTTTTTATTTTTTTTTTTTCCCTTCTGAACATGCTCTTCCTTATCTCAAGTGAGGGGTCAAGGCAATTACACTGCCACCCAGCACAGGGCTTGGGGAGGCATTCTGCATACGGACCTCAGCTTTTTTTAGTGGTTATGACTAACACACAGCTTAGGTTGACAATCAGGATCTTCTGTTTACAACCACAAACAAAGCAGATTTTCAAAAAAAAATATGCTAATGAAGCAGCAAGCATCTGCTTTATTTATTTTTTTTTTTGAGCCAGGCACAGGGAAGAAAATAAATCACGCACTGCTGTTTAAAGCAAGCTCGCTATCAGGACAGACGCTGGCAATTTAGATTTGTCCTGTCTGGTATAAACATTGAGAGAAGCTCTGATGTCTCCCATCACATAGTATCATCTGCTCACCCATACGGTAGCTAATTGAGGTAATTGCTGCATCTCTGATTTTACTGACTACTATTTCTGGACTTCAGATGAGAAAACCCAGGTATAGCTCCATAAATTTCCACATTGTCATCTCATGGGATGCCTGTTTTAGAAACCCCAAATTTGCAGATGTACCCTTCCTAACTTAAAAAAAAAAACCACAAAGAGAATTCCCCTGCTTGATGGTAGAAAGTATTTTCAGTAGAGCTGTCTTCCTTTAAAAACTACTGCTAGAGCCTTTTTATTAAGGGATAAGATGCTACATTTGGAAAAAAAATTAGTCGATATTTAGTCTTTTAAGGTTAAGTAGCTTCTGAACCGAATATCAGCAGGTGTAACCCTCTGCCACGTCACAGCCAAGTTAAAATTGCCTTAGATTTCTTTTTTATTTGCAGGATGTTTCACTCCGGTCGTATGCTCTGCTTCAGGAATATACTGGCATTTCCCTGCCTAGGTGAGATTTTTCACAGTTGCTCAACTGTGACATGAAAAAAAACAAACCACTTCCTGAGATTGGATTCCTGTGGTCAGTCCGTGCCACAGCTCAGCTCAGAGCCAGGCACCCTGAGCCCGTGGTCCTTCCTCTCCCCGGGGGGTGGCATTCACAAACTGACCATAATCATCCATGTAAACTAAAGCTCTTCAAATTTAACGCTGTTATTCAATCATATAGTTATCTGCCTTGTTTCAAGTAACCCGACATTCAAGTTTTCTAATACTTCAAGCATCCCATAAGATATGGCATTTATTAAACCCTCTGGGTACCACCCCATAAGATCCAGCATCTATTAAACCCTCTGGGGACACAGGAGGGGGTAAGTGGGGTTTGGGGATGCAGAGGAAGGACCCCAACGCGTATATCCAAATACTATGGGAATATTCCAGAGCACCATGAACTGCAGATACTCTGATAACCAGCACTCGGGGCAAAAGCTTCTCATCTCCACAGGGATATTACGGAATACCAGGTTGGAAGGGACCTCAGGGATCATCTGACCCAACCCTTCTTGGTAAAAGCACATTCTGGACAAGCACCATGTCCAGCTGGATCTTAAAAGCATCCCACGATGTGGAATCCACCTCTTCCCTGGGGAGATTATTCCAGTGGCTATTTCTTCTCATTGTGAAAAAAATTGCCCTCTTGGATCCACATCAACGCAGGTAACAAGGAGTGAATTATCAGTACCTACCAAAATAGTATCAAAATAAATTTAAGTCTTGTCTCCCTGTACCTTCCTCGATGTTTAGAACAGGCACAGGCTGTAGCCCAGTATAGATACTAATTCAAATCTGATTCATTCCTTCCTTTCTCCAAACTGACTTACAAGCAGGAAGAGCACACACATGGCAGAGAATACATTACTAATAATAATTCTTAAAATAAACACCAGGATATTAGATCTTCAACTGCATATAAAACTGACACACTGTACCTGTTTTATTCCAGGCTTATGCTCTGAAATTATGCCTCTATTTCAATTATAAGTAAAAGCTTTTACCAAAAGCCTTTGCAATTTTGTACCTTACTTCCCAAAGCACTCCTGTCGGAGCACGTCAGATTAGGAAATATGACTTGGTTGGGGGAGGGAGCACAAAATCACCCCCGTGACTCCCCTGCTGCTTGGAATAACCAACGGTGGTCTTCAGCTGCAGCAGTACGTGGAACAGCATTTAAGAATCTGAAGATAATTAGGAATTCCAGAAGTAATTGATACCTGCGGAGAAGAGCAGTTGAGGCTGTGAGTGGGCACCAGGGGGATGCTTTATCCTGTGCGGGATGGCACGGAGGGGCTGGTAAGACCCAGCATTTGCAGTCACAGGGAAGGTTAAAGTGACATTTATTACTTGGGGATTTCAAGCAGTTCACGTGCCATGTGCAGGCAATAACTAACGAAGAAGTCAAACGATGGGCATCCCAACAGCCAAAACCTTCTCAATGCCCGTTAAGAAAGCTGGGGTACCTTGAAGAAATGAGCACGTTTGCTACTTTAATCAGCATATAAATAAATGTGGGTATAACTACACAGGATACTTTGAGGTTGGTGATATAATTTAAGGCATAAAGCAAAATAAGGTAACAAAAATAATAATGGGCAAAAATAATCAAGAAAATGAAATCGTATTGGCACAGCTGGTCTAATTTAGCCCTTGAACTGTCACGGTCCAAATTAGATAAATCACTGCACACTGACACGGTCTTGCTCCTCACAGGGAACAGTTAAGGTGCACCGGTGAGGTGAGAACATCTCGGAGAGGGGAAAAGCAAACGTCCCCGTGCTTGGATCTGTGAGAGCCACTCGTGCGAGCACTCAAAGCATCACTTGTGAGCCCTGCACTGGAGGAGCCTCCCCAGGGACACAGCTCTTCTCCCACAAGAGCCTGGGACACGTTTATGGTGTCCCACGAGACTTCTTAAATAGGAGAGTGGGTGGCAAAAATAGAGCACGGAGTGAAAGCCAAATAAAAGCAATTAATCATTTCTGCAAAACGACTGAGCAGCCCTGGTTCTGCAGCGCAGAGCAGACCCTGGGACACCTGCTGGTCCATACTGGAACCGCTCAGGAACTATCGGGGGACATCCAAACAGCACCTGTAACAGCTCAGCACACACCAACCATACATGTTGACGCACAGGATTGTTCCCCACTGTCACACTATCCAGCTAGGACAATATCCTTCAGGCTACCTGCCAGCAGAGCCCTGGAAAACTTAGCACGGGATTTTATTTCTGAGACCTAGCGCTCTGCCAACTTGCATTTTGAGGAGCTTCCCCGCATCAGATGGGAGACCCGCTCCTGGAAGAGCCCACAGAAACCTGCAGCGCCACAGGTTGAGAAGGGGAGATGAGAAACTTGCCCCAGGAACCACAGCAAAACCAGCTTGGCTTCAGCACGTGCAGAAAAGCAGCCTCTCGCAGAAAGCGGGAAAGAGAAGGACAGCTATTGAAATACATTTCAATATTTAATAAGATGCTTTTTTAAAATACCCCAAAATAGGTTGAAAAATCAGCCTGAGCTACTAGTGGGGATTACTTTGTAGAGACCAAGTGGAGTAGTACCACTCCATCAGAATCTCCTTCAAGTTCAAGTTCTCCTTCAAACCTGAACACGGGGATTATTTCAGACCCAGGTTGTTTATGCCTCTTTTGTTATGCCCATGTTGGAAACTCCTTTCACAGCCACTGCCAATCACTGGCAGAGCTATGTTTTTGAGAATTCCTTTCAAGAAAGGAGAGGTGACCCCAGCTCACATCATCTGGTGCTTCATGGGCAACTCAAAGCCCTTTTAAGCCAGCAGAGCTACCCTTGAAATGTGGTCACCTCTAAAACATCCACCTTTAGCATGGAACCAGCCTTGCTGAAGGTAGAGGCAAAGCTTGTCCAAAAATATCACCCCAGAGTGGTGAACTCCATATATTTAGGTATTTTGGCATATATTCCACTCAGTAAGATTTAGGCCTGTGATGGCTCAACCCTGGGAAGCAGCACCTCCTCGCTCCACAAAAGTTCATGTGCAGCATCCAGAAGCTCCAAGAGCTTCCCAGCATCCTCTGGAACCAACCTATGAGAAGTTTCACAACGTAAAAGTGACAGCAGTATTCTCCAAAATTAATATAGACCTTGCAAGTCCCAGCTTTTCAGTTAAATACTGACCTTGTCCTTATTTTAATCAGGTTTTGTATTTTAGTTCATTCTACGCCCATGGAATCTCAGACCACGTGCACATGCTTATTAACTACTGCAAGCAGGACCAAAGATATTTCAGAAAACAAACCTGTTCTCAGGAACACCCCATAAATTTGAGAGGTGGAAGGCTGAGCATCAAGAAAAGATAAACCATTGCAATATTAGAGAGTTAATTTCTCACGCAGAAGGGCTGCATATTGCAGTCTATGGCCTCCAGACTTATTTTCCCCTTATAAATGCAAAGCACAACTGCAATAATTCTACCACAGACCATGAAGAAATCGATTTAGCAATCTGAACATAAATTAAGCAATGTTTTTGATTCAGTAAACTTGTTCCTATGTAGATCAGAACAAGAATTAGTGAAGGTCAGTGACCCATATCCAAGTATTTGCTTTGATGAATTTCATAGGAATTTTAGATCAGAGCACACTTCAAATTATTTGACCTGTGAATTAACCCTTTAAATATTTTTATGCAATTTTAGTGAATTGCTAGGAGCTTTTCTATTTGTGATTCAATGTTTTAAACATGTGTTAATGGAATTACATATTAATTAAACCACACATTTGGTAACCAACAAACACTTCTCGTGAATAAGGAGCTCCAAGCGGAACAAAGCCCAAGATGACTAGGAAAGGATTTCAAGTGATTTTTATTATTAAAAAGGCGTTATGGCTACACTATTTTCTGAAAGGCAAAATGAATGCCTTTTGAGAGCAAACAGCAGCTCTCAATTTCCCTGACCCACCTGAAAGCTACGGCCAGGGCTTCCAGATTCATCCTGGTGTTCAATGCCACAATGTATAAACACTATTTCTTTTGGAACAAGCTTTCTGCACAGTTACATTTTTTAAAAAAATCTGCATTATAACTTATATCCCTTGAAGCTATTTAAACTGTATTCTTTGTAGATGAATTTTTTTTTTAATATTCACACCTATTAAATGCAGTGCAAATCTGAACAAGTACATTTCTAGCTTAGATACTTTCACCTCAAGCAAGATCAAGTAATTGGTGCAATAACTTCATGGTTTTTAGAGGAAGATCAAATGAATTAACGTCTTTCAAGTAGCATAATAGTTCTACAGTTTATGGTAAAGTAAATAATTTGGGTAATGAATTTAATTCCTCAGAGTAACTTTTTCAAAAAAAATCAAAACTAATATGCATTAGTGAAGAATGAGATCTTTTAAAATGCAAAAGCATGCATATTTTTTGATAAAAAAAAGGCAAAAATTATCTGAGACAACACAAGAATGTGTTTGACAGTGCCAGCAAGCTACCCAAGTCTACGCAGCAACAAAAGAACAGTGGAGGTGTGGAAGGGAACTGTTTTTCTTCACTTTTTCAGAACAGATGATGGATTCCTCAAGTGAAAACTACACCTGAGGTAGAACTCAGAACTGCAGAACCTCCAGCTCCGGTGCAATTATTTTCAAGTCCTGCTAAGCAGCGAAAAGCATCTTTTTAATCACCTTAAACTACTTTATTGAAATAGCACACACGCAACTGTGGGTATTTGTAGATGGAATGTGACTGGGAGAAATGGGATTCTCCAAGCAGAACAAAATCCTGAGGCTTAAATAGATCCAATTGCAGCGTGAATCCATCAAGGGCTCGTCATTAGCCTGGCACTGACTAATGTGTCTGCCAGTACGTAAGTCTTCTAGGCAATGGCAGTTAAAAAAATACCAAAGTCTCCTTTTTCCTTGCCTCCCCCACCATCTCCCACTTCCAGGCATTTGAATGATCATTTAGCAAGCCTATGATAATCAGGAACTAATTAAATAACTAAAATTGTTTCAGCATTCATAGTTATCTTTTCATGAAAGTCACATTTTTGGATTATTTTTTTTTTAATGGCCTTTTTCGCATGCCTCAGCCTCAGAGATGTGAAAATCTGGGCCCACTCACATCTGTGCAACCAACCCATGCTGGGAGCTCTGGTCCGGAAAGGCACTGTCTCTGCTGGGACAGCCCACATCAGACCCATCAGAGTGGGGACTTACTTAATCCGTATCACTCGACAAAAGCCAAGGCTGTCACCTACAGCACCAGAAATAGGTCCAGTTGCTTCTCCCCACCTGCCAATCCAGGGACTGAATGCTGAAGAGCACATCACCATCCTGCAGCAATGCATCAGGAGTTCCACCTCCCTACCCAGCCATTAGGAGTCCTCTCCAGCTGGATCAAGATCACCATCCCTTCCTTCTTGGTCTCTTCCCCAATACTTTGTGCTTTGCAGGGGTTTGGCATCAGAAAGTCAGGAGGGAAATGCTCTGGGCAGTAACTTTGCTGGTTCTCTCAGAACCACCCAATGGCTCAGTTTTCCCATTTTTAAGCAGCAAAAGGACTTTTTTCAAGTTTCATCTGAAGGTCTAGTGACCCAAATGAAGAGTCAGGACAAAGTTTGCTTATTAAATTTCGTTTCACTGGTCCCAGCAAACCCAGGACAGAGTGTAGAGTCTTTGGGACAAAGATGGCATCTCCACGATGGCCAGATGCACAATTTCACTCCCAGAATGATGGCAATATACTTAAGAAGTTTAAGAGCTTCTGTTTCACAGATTGTACCCAATCACTGTTTCTTCACCGACCTCCTCCGCAGGTGTTTAATACAAATACAGATGGATAAGCCCTCACTCGTTCCCGTTTTCACAGGATGGAAAGCCTGAACCCAGCACAAAAACAGGAACACAAGAGTTGCAGCTGATGTACAGTACCTCTTGGTGCAGCCTCCCCGCATCCGAATACAGCCTTCTGCTCCTCTCCACGTCCATCCATCCTCTCGTCACCCACGGGAAAACCCCAAGCAGTACCAGAGATAACCAAAAGCTTCTCGATTTCATCATTTCGCGTCTGTGGAAGAGAAGAGTCGAGTCACAAAACAATCATCTCACAACAGAAGTCAGCCCAGAGTCAGTAACACGGCAGAAGCTTCAGCTGATGATGCCCATCCACACTCGGTCAGTGCCGGTGGAGCTTTGCAGACTCCCACAGCACATGCAGAAAGAGACTCATTTTCCTGTTTTGCACCCACCAGAATAATGGCAATGAATCCCTGCCCACCTCCCAACCCTCCCCCCACAATATAGCAGTTTTACTAAATATTTACCCCAACACTACCCTCCAGAGGACATGCTGTTCCCACACAGCACCTACAGAACCAGAGCTCTGGGATTTCCAAATCTAACTACTGCAGCCAAGCAAAAACCACATCAAAACACACAATTGTGGTACTGCAGAAACCAAAAGGTGACACTCATCTCCAGAACCCCCAGCAGCACAGGGAAACCCATAGTCAGGGTACAAGACTCACACTTGCACCCTCAAATCTTCAGGAAAGTCACAGACACCCACGTTCACTTCTTTGACTTCTGAAGACTTCCAGCAATGTGACAGAAAATATCATTAATCCCCTCAAATTCAGGGGATGCTGCCTCGAGCAGACACAGCCACTGCTGACACCCAAACCACAGGAACAGTCATTCTTCCCCCAGATGAGGGCACCTGCCCAGATGGTCACCAAACCCATTCCAACTTGCAAGACCTAAACCAAATTCTGTGCTGCAGAGGGCTGATGTGTTTGTCCAGCCACGATGCAGGTGAGCCCTGCCTGGGGCTGTGATTTCTCCACTCTTTTTCCCCCTCAGTCCCAAACAGAGACATTTCCAACCCCCCTCCCAGACTCATCCTACTCAGCAGGACCATCTCCCTGTGCCCCACCACACCACAGCCCCAGCCACAGGGGACTGGGAAGAGGAGATCAAGGATTTCCACCACAACAGCATCCACTTTGAGCAGCGTTTCTTGCCTTGGGTGGTTTTTTTTAATGAATTTGGAAATAAAACCAACACAGTTACTCAAAGTATTGTTAGATAGGACTACGATGTTCCGTACACGCATGGTGTTCTAGATGCTGGCCCTTGGAAGCTCAGCCAGGAGAGCTCTATAGGTCACCTGAACTTTTTTGGGAAGAGGCCACCAGATTGTGTCATTACTTT
>JAOQGH010000051.1:41984177-42000647 GCA_025769975.1 Gallinago jamesoni
TGGAAGCTCAGCCAGGAGAGCTCTATAGGTCACCTGAACTTTTTTGGGAAGAGGCCACCAGATTGTGTCATTACTTTTCGCATTAAAAATACCAAAGGAGTCTTCAGGCCTGGTACCATTTCCATGGTAGCTTGAGGGAAGATCTGACCTTTCACAGCCACCGCCGAGGATGCTAACATGGACCCGTAACGAAGCATAATGACCACTTAACGAAGCAGGCAATGGCATTTCTATAGCACACAAGTGACAGGCTGCTGCTTGGTTAGAGCAATATACATTAACAAGGCGAGTTACCTGCTAATGGCAAAATTAAGCCTCTCTGAATTAAGCCACCGTGACATACCTTGTCTTGACAGGACTCAAATGAGGGTTTTCACGCCACGTATTTGCTGCAGGACATACCCGAGCCTTGGTGCATCATTAGTCACCCTGGAGCTACCACCAGTTACACCAGCACAGCTAGTTTGCCTGCCCAAAGACACACCAACAACAGAATGTGTCTGACCACACACCATCCACCCACCGAGTCCAGGTATTGCCTTTTCTCAGCACTAACGTAAACACTCTGAATTGAGAGCACTCAGGATGAAATCCCAATGTATTAGGGCTTTCTAAATTCCAGTTAGAAGCCTCAGATGCAATGTTACCGGGGCTACAAATAAATGTTTAATAAACCAAAGTCACTATATCAAGAAGCGACAAGTACATTGTTACATTATGAATTGCTCTCACACAGCGACACTGTTTCTCAGGTTTTTCAGAGGTATTCTCTGTGCTCGCTTGGTACCATCACAGCAAACACAACTATTTCACTTTGCAGTTCTGGAGACCTCCGACTCGTACGCTGCTCGAAATTACAATCCTAGAGCAAAACAGGGGAGTAGCTAGTTTCATGGATATTTAGCAAATAACTAGCTGCTAGAAAACACAATGGTGTTTGGATTAAGATGAAACTGAAAGGGCAATCTCTACCTGATACAAACTCCAGCTGTTTTACAAACAGATTTTGTAGAACATCTTTCTCTAGTCAGTTTAGAAATCACTTATTTTTATTGCACGCTGACTGACAGTACGTTAATTGCTCTGGCTTATAACAAGAGGAGGACACGCTAATAGACATTATATATTTGAACAGCCTAAACCAAGCAACAAATATGCACCATAAATATCATGGGAGGGTTAACTCTGAAATCATACAGCGTTTTTGTGTCACTTGGCATCCTAAACCACAGCTCAGCATCACTGTACCCTCAGCTGTGTGGCAGGCTCCTTGCAGAATCTGCTCTGCAGTTGCATCATGTCAGACAGCTACTGGATTGCAGCCTGAAGTTCCCCCAAGTCAACAGAAAAAAAATATCCAAAATTGAATAAATTTTGGACCACCGCTGTGAACTCGGACAAGTTCCACTACTGATTGCCTTTCCTTGCTGGAATCAGGGACAGATTTGCAGGATGTGAGCCTGCACGGACATCGCTGCCCAGATAAATCAAAGCCTGCACAGGGAAGTGTCTGCATAAAACAGGCAGTTGTACTTGAAAGATAAAAATAAATGAACATTCATGGTTAAACACTAGAAGGCTCTCAAGACCTGGGGATGGAAGGGGGAGTCTTTCACACACCTGCTCTTGGCAACACATGTGAGCAAACAGAGATTTTAATCTACTGTGTAATGCAGAAATTAGTAATAGCGATGCAGATGCTAGAATTAAACCAGGGTACTTTAAAGTAAACAAAGTTGAGCATCACATCCATTTGCAGCCTTTCCTTTGGTTTCAGGGGAATTACTTCCAAAGCAATTTTGGCTCTCGCAGAACGCACAAAGCCTGTAAGTTGACATAAAAGCTGCAGTTTCTTCCTCGGAGCTACGACAGCGTTACAGCCTCCCTCACAGCCAGCATCGCTTCACCGAGAAACACCACCACAGATCACAGCACCATGATCTGAAGGAGCTCCAACACCACGGATCACTCACACGTGCGGTGTCCAGCCTGGTGGGACCGTGCACCGTGGGAGCATCAGCGGTGGCCAAACACCCATCCCGACCTCAGATAGGTTTGTGCCAACACCAACACACAGGGAGAGGCTCAACACCCAAGAAAATGAGCACACCACCTCTGAATGAAGAGCATCAACAGCCAGAGCTAAGACAAAGACACCAGCACGGGTTTAAGAGCTGCTCAAGCAAAAAGGGTCACCTTGAAAAAGGAAGGGGACTAAGCACATTGGCCATTTGAGTGGGGAACACCACAGGTTGTCTAAAGCACTCCTGTGCTGTCAAATAGCTTGACTGCTGCAAAGATCCCACAACTTTCCCCTTCGCAACATGGAAGCTTTAAGAATTCAATTAAGTTGACAGTAATAAGATTTTAAAAAAAAAAAATTGCCAAAAGCAGTTATTTGGTTTGTTTTCAGGGCTACTTAAATTGCAGCTTATTTTTTTTTTTAGTATTGAGAAATTAATAGTTCACAGTAGCTTTTAATAATTACCAAGAAGCTTCACATTAGAAAGAGGTTGAACTTAATTACCTGAAGTTATGACTGTTGCTATAGCAAAAGGAAAGCATTCCGACCTAATGGTTACCTCTATATAAATTGGCTCTATTAACACCAGATAAGAATCTGGTCCTCAGCTCCTCTGCCATCAACTGCTCCAATTGCTACAGCCTTATCTAAACAGCACTTCTATGGCCTGCAAAATAATTTTGCTGTCCATAATTTCTTGTTGAGTGCTACAAGTGCTACAAAATTAAGGAGAAAATCCGTTCTAAGAGAACCCTTCAGCAAGACATGATGAAGCCAAATAGCAATTTCGGCCAGCCACCTGCAGTATCTTAGATAAATACTTAAAGTTTTGATGCATTACAAACTCATTGGAATCAGCTCTGATGTTTAAGAACCAACCAGACATTTTCTGTGAGCAGAAGCACACGTAAGAGTATTTCATTTGATCTTTAAATCACAGCAACGACACTTCAGCGTTTCCCAGAAGAAATCTGGGGAACATCAAGCCAGCAGGGAGGAAGGGCTGCCGAGAAGCTCCTAAACCTCACAGGTATTTAACCTTTGTTTTCCAGGCTGCCTCTGCAACGTTTTGGCACGTTTCAATCGCAGGTTTCTTCTGAGGTTATGTTCGAGAAGTCCTGTACCATCCCCTCCATCTGGACACCCCGAGCCAGCAACACCACAAACAGTAGAGCATAAACAGAAAAAAAACCTTGAAGAGGAGTCTCCTGGGCCAGCAGAGGTTGGAGGGGCTCACGGAGAGACAGGACAAACAGGATTAACTCTCTCCTCCTGTCCCTAGCCCTCCTGGGTTGCCATACATCTTAAGACCCGGAATATCTCCTTGACGCCTTTTCTATATTTTCTAACTTAAGGAGAAAATCTGTTCTAAGATAATCTTTCAGCAAGACATAACGAAGCCAAATAACAATTTTAGCCAGCTACCTGCAGCATCTTAGATAAACACTTAAAGTTTCCATGCATTGAGGTCTCATCGGGATCAGCTGTGATAAGTACAAACCAGAGATTCCATTTGGGCAAACACATACATAAGAATATTTGATTTGATCCTTAAATCCTCCAAGACATTCCCGGAAGAAATCTGGGAAACATCAACCCGGCAAGGAGGAAAGGCTGCCAAGCAGCTCCTAAACCTCCCAGGTCTTTAACCTTTGTTTTCCAGGCTGCCTCCGGGACGCTCGGGCACGTTTCAATCACAGGGTTGCTCCGAGGTTATGTTATGTTGGGAGAAGTCCTGTACCATCCCCTCCATCACCCCGCATCAGTCATCCCCCCCCCCCTCCCCCCGCAAAGCCATTTATTCCCACCCCGCAGAAGCATTTCAGACAAGTTGGGAAGGGAGCCCAGATTCTCTTTTAAAGGAAAAAAAAACACCACAAACCCCAAATGCATCACTCTGCTGCCGGCTGCAAAGTGAAGGTCGGGCGAAAGGAACCGGGGGAGGAGGGGGGGGTGGGGGGTGGGCTCCCCTTACCTGCGCCCCACGGCCCGCACCGGGCCCCGACGGGCGCTCGGCGCCACCCAGCGGCCGCGGGGGGGGAAGCACCGGCCCCGCTCCCGACCGCGGCGGGACGCGCCGTCCGGCCCCACCGACGGCCGCTCCCGCAGCGCCGGCACCGTTGCGGAGAAAAACACACACACACACCCCCCCCCCTTCCCCGCCTCGCCGCTTCCGAGGGAAGGGACCCCCGTTCCCCCTACTGGTGCCATCGCCACTTCTTGCTCCCCACGCCCGGGGGGCGACACCCTTCCCAGCCCGACGTCCCACCCGCCCCCGTTGCGGGCACCCACCTGTTACCGCACCCGGCACAAGAACGCGGAGCCGGCGGACGGGGTAGGGGGGGAGGGTCCGCGGCAGCGACTCCCCCCAACCCAGCCCCGAGCGCAGCCCGCGGAGCCGACGGGACAAGGGAAGCGGCGCAGCCCCCGCAGACTCTCTCTCCTCAGCCCCGGCCGGGGATGGCAGCGCTCCGCCGGCCGCCTGGAGATGCGGGGCAGCGCGGAGCTGGACCCCCCCAAGCACGTACCTTCCCCAACCCCCCCCCCTCCCCAGGTGCGGCGGACCAGCCGCTGCGGGGCGCTCCCCCGCGGCACTCACCTGGGGAGGGGAGCGGAGCGGCGGATCGGGTCGCGGCGGAGCGGCGGTGGCCGGGGGGGCGAAGGGGCGGGAGGGGAGCGGCGGCGGCCGAGTCGGCGGCGGGGGCCGGGCCGGCCCTATTTCAGCTCTCTGGGGCCGGAGCCGCCTGACGTCACCGCCGCATTTGCATATTCCACCCAATCGCCGGCACCTGTGCGGGGAGGGCGGGACCGCCCCCGCCTGGGGGGGGAAGCGACACACACACGGCGCTTGGAGCATCCCTGTGTGGGTACCAGAAACACGGGGGGAGCGGTACCCCCGTACCCCCGCGTTGATACCGGGGAGAGGCTCTCGGGGAGATGCGGGACCCCGGCTGGGGGGAGAGGAGACCCCCCCCCCGAGCGTCCCCGAAAAGGGGGGTGTCCCGCGGGGCAGCGGGTTTTCCCCGGTGGGACCCCCGCGAAGTGTTCCTTCTGATCCCACCCATCCCCGGCCCTACGGAAAGGCGATGATGGAAATTCAGTCACTCTCCTCCTTGCCATCGCACCTGGTCTTCAAAAAATAAAGAATAATAAAATAAAATTAAAAAAAAAATCAATATAATAATTTCTCATTTATTTTTTAAAACGGGTTGGATGTTTACAGTTACGGGACTGCAGAAGCCAGGGGGGGATTTAGGGTGCTTGGTTTCAAAGGGGGTGGGGGGGGAGGAGGGGGGGGATTAGGCACAGACTGGACACGCCGCAAAGACGACGTAACGCACCCACAGTTAACAACAGAAGGAGAGGAGCAGTCTAAAAGGCTGATAAAACATGCCTTTTTTTTTTTTTTTTTTTTGTCTTTCTTCCTATAAAGACTCCTACAGCTGGGTCCTGCTGAATTAAATTGGGTTTGTCATTGGCTTCGGCATGAAACGGGCAGGACCCCCTAGTCCAGATGTTTCAAAAGATACAGGCTGCTCTCCGAAACCAGGTCTAGTCTGGAAGAAAATCTGCTTATTAAGAAACCATTCCACAAAATTAGGCACGATGTTGCAGAAGGGACTCTTTCTTGAGAGTAAGCTTTTTTATTTTGTTTATTTATTATTTTCTTTGCAGGAAATACCGAGTGATCAGATGGGTTGGTTTTCTGGGATTTTTCACACCTTTAGTTCTGGCCTGTTAAATGCAATAATTCTGAAATATTTTCAGTGTTTACCAAAAAACTGGAGCTTATTCTACCCAAACTGCACACAAAGGCTTGCAGGGACTCTTGTTTGTTCTGGTTTCCTTCTTTGGGAGGGAAACAATCTGAAATGACTGATTTAAGGTTTGGATTAAAAAGGAAATCACAAAAGTAATAAAATGGAGAGTATCCAGTGTGATGCGGGTAATATAAAGGAGGTCTTTGTAGACTATCCTTAAAAGAAGAAATGAGTGAGTATTTCACAGCTGGCCCATAGGTTTAAGAGGTCTGAGGTTTAGGAAAAAAAAAAAAAAAAGAAAAAGAATCTAATCGGAAACAAATATGTTATCTTCAGTGAGATCTTCTCTTTCTTGAAGGAAAAAAATTAGAAATACTGGTGGAGACAACTCTTTCCCCATATCCTGAAGGAAGAAAAGTTTTCACATCTGTCCCTGAAGCTGAGCATCTCACTTTCCGTGGCTAAATGGGTTGTTTAGTCTGAGGAAGAGGAGGCTGAGGGGAGACCTTCTCATGCTTTATAACCACCTGAAGGTGGGGTGCAGAGAGGCGGGGGTCGGTCTCGTCTCCCAAGTCCCAGGAGAGGACAAGGGTCAATGGCCTCAAGTTGAACCAGGGGAGGTTTAGATTGGATATTGGGAAACATTCCTTCACGGAGAGGGTTATCGGGCATTGGAATGGGCTGCCCAGGGAAGGGGTTGAGGCACCATCCCTGGAGGTGTTCAAAAGACGGGTTGATGTAGTCCTTAGGAGTATGGTTTAGTGATTTTTGTCAGGGTTGGGTTGATGGTTGGACTAGATGATCTTTAAGGTCCCTTCCAACCCAGACAATTCTATGATTCTATAAATGAGGAGAGTAATTACCCCTCTCAGTGGATGTGCTGAGTAACTTCGTAATGTAAAGTGCCCATCTGCTTCTCCATCAGTTACCGGGTGCTGAAGGTGACTGTGTTCCCAACCCAGGTATCTCAGGACACCCAGATTTCCATTTCCCACCGTCGGCACAGTTTGGTACCAACAGTCATTTTTAGCATCTTCTCTTGCTCACTTGGGTCCTTTGCAATTCTCTGATGTTTTGTTTCAAAATCCCTTGATGTTTTCCAAACTTTTGAAAATACTATTTCTACAAAGCAACTGGCAGGCACCCCTCCTTGCACCCCCCGACCTCCATCCAGCTCCATCCCCCTCTTTTTCAAATGCTTTTAATCTGTCCCGACACCTTTTAAAAGCCTGGCTGCATCCCAAGGAGGTTTTTTGAAAGGGAGCTGTGGGAGCTTTGCTGGGGGTGGGGGGGGAGGTATCTGGTGTCTCCCCCAACACCCACCCACAAAGGCTGGAGTTACAGAACTGGAGAAATAAACTGCTTCTTGCTCCAGAGCAGGCTGGCAATGAAAAACTGATAAATTCCTCATCTTCGGGGCTGGATGAGTTTGAGGCAAAATAATTGTTGCTTGCCTTTGAACTGGGAATTGGAGAGGCCAAAAAAAGAGTGATTGGAGTTAGAAGGAAAAGAAAAATGGATGATTTTAAAGACAGGCTTGAGGAGGGGAAGATTCCTATGGAGAGAAAGGAGGGAAACAAGTTTGCAATATTTTTTCTTAAAATACAGGATAACCACTTCACTGAAATGAGAATTAAGCATCATCCTCCCCACTCACTTTGAAAGAAAAATAAAAAACAAGAAATAGAAAATAAAAGAAAACAAGAAAAAAAAATAGAAAGCAAGAGGGCAAGTAAGAGCACTTTGAAAGTTTAGAGGAGTTGGAGCTGCAGGTGACAAAATGTTTAATTATGACGTGTGCAAGGATGGGGACTGTGAAGGAGGAGAGACCTGGCCCCGTCCCGGTCTCGCGTCCGTCGGTGAGAGGAGCTGGAAATGTGCAACCTGTTGGCAGCTTTGACTGATGCGGCTTCAGGAGTTTGATGAGAAATTTTAAACAACAGATTGGCGAGGCAGAGCTCCGTGTCACTGAAGATACGACAGCATTCAAGGGTGACCACGGCAGTTAGTTTAAGGGAAAGAGTTTTAAAGAACAGATGGTCTTCTCTTATTGGGCTTTCTTTTTTTTTTCCCCTTTTTTAATAAAAAAAAAAAAACAAAAAAAACCAGAGCAATGCACATAGCCAAGACTCCCTGATTTCTACCAGCAAAGGAATTAACTGGTAACCATCTGAGCCATCTGAAACACTTCCAAAATCTACTCAGGGATGTTCAGAAGAGGAAGATAAGGTTTTATCTGAAAATTCAAACTTTGACCGACAGAAAATCGCTCACCCACCCACCCCTTGTCCAGTCTTGCTTTCTAAATGCAGTAATTAAACATGAGGTTTTAAAAGAACATTGTATTCACTGGAAACAAGAAGGTAATAGGACAACAAGATTCATGCTCATCACTTGTAGTTATTTGAACCAAGAGGCTAAATCAGAACTGATTAAAATAGGAACTCAAAACCAGAGCCAACCAAAACTAGGGATATTAAACAAACACAAATGTGACAAGAGTCGTGATTCAATTATTAAGAGTCCATCTTTTAAATGCTCATTAAGATGACAGCGGGTATCTTTGCCTACATACATTTAGCAAAGCTTTTTCACTTTGACAGCGCATAAAATTATCCATGCCAACTGTATATCTCTTACTTTTTATGTCAACTTTAGAGTTGCGGGTTTTTCGTTATCCTCTTGGTCACAAATTAATAAGGAGGAACAAATTTAATAGCAGCCTCAAACCTTTGGAGATTATGTCAGCCTTGTGTATCTGTGCCAGTTAAATTACTATTTATTTCTGCTTAAGTTTAATGTGGTCATCTTCATACAAACACACACATATTTAAAGCCCGCTCTCAGGGAACGGCTTTTGCGCACCGGGGGGCTGCTCTGAAAAGCTGACATGGAGCTCAGATGTGAACGTTCCCAACCACATCTCTCCATCTGAGATGCAGCCAATGGAGAGGACCAAGGTCAAGGGCTGGAAACACGCAGGGGTTTTCTTTGTGGGCGCTGTTCTGCCATGTCATTACCAGCCAGAATCTCTATGGCCAAGCCTCTGCAGAGGTGGTATGTCCTCTGGGTGGTCAAGATGGGTCAAGGCCCAGATCTAGGCAGGTGCTGCCCTTGGTGACCCATCCTTCCCTGTTTTCCTCATGTTTTAGTGAACAATTGCTCTGTTTGGAGAGTGCCCGCAAACGCTGGATGCTGGACTGCGCCGCTTCGTCCCTGCCTTCATAGCTGTGAGCCCAAAATAATAAAAAAATAAATTGTAAAAGATGTTTTATACCAAAGGAAATACTAAACGTGGAAACAGTGGTTTGATTCATTTCACAGCTGTAGTCTTTTTTGATTTGTTTGTAATTTTCTACACTACTGCTTCCAATTTGATACCGTCTGGGCCTCGGATGACAATGGGAATGGGATAACAGATGATGAGCTCAAAATACTGAACACAATCATAGTCACCCTACGTGTACCCACAATCAATATGTCACTTTGAGGAAGGAACCATCAGCCACTGGGCAAAGTTTGGAATATAAAATGTCACAGGAACTCAAGGCTCATTTCTTATCTCTTAGGAGTTGTCAGAGCAGCTGACTGTTGTTGTGTAGGGGACATGCAGAGGGTTCAAATTAGTAGTCCCAGATACCTGAATTTAAATTGTTGTGGTGACTTTGAGCAGCTCCCTCCATCTCCATCACCCTGGGAAACCAAGCACTCAAGGCTAAGGGTAGGGCTGATGGCAGGACCCTGGTGAACAGTCCCACAACCATTGACCCAACTCGGGGCTTTGGGAATGACACCTATTTTCCTCAAATGACCTATCTCTGAGTATTTTTCTGGTCTCTTCTCCCAGATGCCCAAGAGACATCATCAGAAAGAGTGGGCAGTGCCTATCTGGAGACAAGAAAGCACTTTGATCCATGGGCATGGACAATAATAAGGTGTTTAGATTTTTTTCCTTGGCTATTTGTACACACAGTCAAGTCACAGGAAAGTCTTGGTGGGTATTCTGGAGCATATGGTGATCTTTCTTTCAAGCTTGTTTTCAAGAGGAAGTTTAAAGTGAGAAGCTCTGGTGGACCTGTTAGGACGCAGGTTGTAGAGCAGACGGGTTGTCCTGGACTCCTAACCCACGCCATCAGAACTCCCCGTGTCAGAGGGAAAGAGGCAGATGGATGGACCAGGTGAGGATGAAAGAACATGCACCAAAGCAGAAGAAAAACCAGCAAGAAACGTGAGCCTGCCTCATCTGAAACATTTGGAAAAGTTTTCTAAAGCGTCTCTGCCTTTTATTTCATCACTGAAAGGTTTTACTTTGTGCCCGTGCACGTCTAGGCTGTGTATCAAGTTCAAGAAATACATATGAGCAAGGGGTGAGTTGGCTACGGATTCCTGGAATTGCCTCTGCAGACAGATGGCCAGAAGGCAGGCTGGGAGAGAGAGCACAGGCGAGGAGGACGTCGTTCTTCAGGAAAAATTCAGAAATGTAAATGGCACCATCAGTGCTAAGAAAGACAAACCCCTGCGAAGCATTAGCCAGGCTCAGCTCAAACAGCAATTAAATGATTTAGAACAAGACTGCGATCGTTTACAATTTTTAAAGGTGAAAGGTGTGATTTTGGTAATACCTTAAAATTAAAAGGCCAGCCACTCCATCTTTAAAATGATGGTTTCTCTCGTGGAAGACTTATCTCATTGTCAGTCCATTAGCAGCCAGCCAGAACCCATCCATACAAAAATAATTGGCTATTGATATACGGTAATGCTGAAAAGTTATTCTTATTTTTGTTCATTGCTACAGAAAGATGTGCTCTCCAGCCCACACTTTCAATCATTATAAATGCTACTGTGAAAAACTAAAAACACTTTTCTGAGGTAGATTAAGATCTACTTCACAAATAAATGTATTTTATCACTAAGAGAAGAGGCAAATGTCACTGGCACTGAGTGTTTTATACACAGTAGAGACCACTTAAGCTGGAGTTTTCCCCTCATGGTAAATTAATGTCACCACCTGCGCACGGTCCCCTCCGCAGGAGCCAGCTCCGGTGCAGGGTTTATATCTGCTGGACACACGTGAAGAATTATCTCTGAAACACAACAGCAGTGGGCAAGAACGGGGTGAAAAGGAGGGTTGATTGTGAAAAGGGATGGTTTATTGTGGAAAAGGATGCTTTACCGGAGAGAGGCAGGGGCCACTGCTCTCCGCAGGGACCAAGGTCCCATCTTTGCGCAGAAAAGGGTCGCATCCCACATGCTGATGTGGGATGCCCGTGTCCCGGAGGAACCAGCAGCCTGGGAAGAGCCAAACCTCCCACCACCAGCAGCCATCAGCCCCGTAAAATGTTATTTGTGCTCCGGCTGGGAAGTTTGCAGTCAGGCTGTTAAAGCCGCCGGGAGCCGGTGGCAGATGCTGCACTTGCCAGCTAAGCACCCCTCCAGAAGAGCTAATAAAAGAGGAGGACGTTAGGCTCCGTAACGCTGTATTTTAAAGATAAAGAGTCTCCAGTTGGAATCGTACTAAGATATTTTTTTTTTACTTTCTCGGGGACAGCGATTGCTCTGCCCTGGAAGACAGTCTCCAGCTGAACTGAAACGACGAGTTATAAACGATGCGTATGGTCCCGGCCATTTTTACAGGGAGATGTAAAAAGGCAGAATGGAGGAAGTGGGGGAATAATCGAGCTTGACAGGGAATTTTTGAGGCCATAGTTTGAGTCAGTAGTCGAAATCTCTCACGTTTAAGGCTCAAAGACACACCAATGAGAAAGGAAAGTGCTGAATGGCTTCAACAAATCTGTCTTGGGACCTTGTGTAGACATTGATTTCTTAGTTGTTTTGCCTTATTTACGGCCATTCACTTGTAACAGTTGTTGATAAAATATTTTAGGGAGAAAAAAATTCATTTCAGATATGTTTAAGCTGCTAATGGAATTATTTTTCCCTATATATTTTTCTAGTTTGACCGAATTTCCGCTGTAACTCTTCCAACACAAACCATTTTCATTGCTTTTGTGTTGCTATTAGGAGCGTATCACTCAATAGTTACTGTACTGAGTCCCTGGTATCCCTTTAGCAACAGACTCTCCTACAGCAAAAGAAAATGCATTTTTTCTCTTGTCTCTTATTGTCCAGAATTACTCTTGGATATTAGAGTCGTCAATGTTTAGTATTAAATCATTTCCCTGCCAATTCGTTGTAATCAAATCTTCCACAAAGTCAATAGCAATAACATTTTTATAAGGCATTGTCTCTCTCAACCTATTAGGTTCCTTCTGATCTTTGAATTTTCCATTCCGAAAATAATAGATAGTGACCTGGAAGAAAGCATAAAATCTGTGAAAGTCACACGACCAACCACGTAATTGCTCATCCCGACCAAATCTTTGGGTCAGAGTTTGGACTGCTGCAGACAGGTTACTCAATCATGTGAGTGACTTTCATTTGCTGTAGAAAAAAAAAAAAAAAAAGCAAAATGAATAAATGAGCCACGGGGCCGTTGGCACCCATGGCGTCGGTTCAACGCTGGGGTGAGGATGTCGGTGCGAGCCCCAGCTGAGGGTGCTGCAGAGTCCCCCGTCCCTCCTGGGTGCACCACCCAAAGTGATGGGTGCTCCACAGCCCATGGTGAAATACTGAGATAACGACCGCTTCCCACAGCACCCTTTTGACTGAAAGTAGCTTTCACCTGCATCTTCATCAGGTCCTCAAGATGAACTTCGGTTTTACCTTCTTATGCCTTTAGGAGGAGCAGAATCATGCTTTTGGGGTCACTCCGGGTTAGAAGGAATGAATATAGGTCACGGGCAAAGCCAAAACACCTTAATTGTAAACATACCGCTTGCACAGAAGCCAACAGAAGTTTTGTATGGAAGGAAATGGCACAATTATGGCTTCCCATCATAGCTATTTACAAACACAGATGGAGAAAATATCACAATGAGTGAAAAAAACCAAAATTCTCTATACCTACACTGTGCTAATGACACTTGTGATGCTGTAACTCCATAAATGAAAGAATAAAACAGCTCATCTAACTGAATTCTTGCAGCCTTAAGAGGAAAAAGCTCAGAAGGGGACCACATTGCACTTGTAGCTACAGAGAGATGGATCCAGATGCTCCTCAGGTACACAGAGAATGTCCATGGCCAAAGGGTGCAAAAGGATATTCTGTTAGATAGAAAGAGGGGAATAAAATGACCCAAAGGGCAGTTAAAGGCTGGAACAGGGACTCAGAGAGGTTGTGGGATCTTTCCTTTGAGATAGATAGCTAAAACTTGACTGGACAAGGCCCTGAGCAACCTGCTCTAGCAGACCCTGCCTTGAGCAGGAGGTTGGGCTCAGTGACCCTCAGAGGTCCCGTCCACCCAAGTTAGTCTACAGTTCTGTGACTTTATAAATAGCTTTTGACATCAGCCTCGAGAAAAAGGAGCATCACTTAGTGAATGTAAACAGCTGAACCCATGGTCACTTTCAGGCAATCAGGCTGGTGTGTATACATATTTTTTTTTTAATGCTATTGAAAGTAACAAGTATCCAGCTGATGTCTAACTGAAAGAGCAAAGCAGAGGCTCAGACTCCAAAAAAATAGTGAAAAGTCATTTAGAAAGTCTTAGTTTCTGTCCAGAAGCAGTTCTGTTGAAAATTACATATAGGATATTATAATGAACAGTTGCTGCTGTGATATTAAATAAGTTTAACACGTTTAAAAGTTAGTGTTTCATTTTCACCCTTATGAAAACACCCAATGAGGTCTGAACTGGGGTCTTGTACATACACTGATCTCTGCTTGTGGTTGTGCCTGTTCTGGGTGATGCTGCTCCACGTGGCCACCGCTGCTTCAGCAGAGATTTCCAATGCACCAACCCAGCATCCTCAAGAGTTTTCCCTCTTGAAGATGCAGAACTCTTCAGCCCGAGGTTACTTGACTTGGCTTTGAATGTAACTAGTGCTGCTGCTGAACTCTCCAATCAGTTCCACAGTGTATTGGCACAGTCTCAGTACAGGTGTCCCTCTTCTGTGGATTTTAATGAGACCTGAGGATCTCTCAGAGTCGAGAGGCAGTTGCCCATTAGGTCACTTAGTTCTTCCACTCGCAACACCCATCCTGGAGCCAGTGAACTACCTACATCTGGCAGCTTATAACTAATGGGCTAAACTAACTAAAAGTCAGGGTGCACCAGGCACAACACAGACTGTGAAGTAGTTGTGCTTTCTCAGTTTTATTTGAACTTTGGGGAAGTGCAATAACCTCAGTGCCACTGAGACACCAGCATCACGACCTTCAATTAACTGATTATTTTAGTTCCCTACCAAGGAGGAAAAAAGCAATACCGATTTTGAAGATGCTTCTATTTACCTAACCCAATGGTACTGCAAAGCACCAGCCATGATCCACCGGTGACCACAGGCTGAGGAGCAGGACTCTCCCGAGGGGGGACTCACGTACCCCGACACACTCAGAGGATGGAAGTGCTGCGAGCACTTATCACTTGGAAGCGTGGGTGACGGAGTTACATCCCTGTAAACCGTGAGTTTCATTGATTCTGATGGGTAATTTATTTCTGACTCTGCAAGGCAAACCCATAGAGACCAGCAGTCAATACCGGTAGAACTGGATTAGCGCAATAACACACATCTTTTGGGTCACTGGGCAGGCAGAACAGTTATTATTCCTATTAGCTCAGATTCAGGTGGCACGGAAAGGAAGAAGTTAGTGTCAGCTGCAGGCTGTATATATCTCATTTCTCCTTTTTCATTGACGGGGTTACAAAATGTGCTGTTACGCTGGTTTTTCCTTTTTTTTTTTTTTTTTAATATCGATGCATTTTAAACAGGAAGAAATAGAGAATTGGGACATCTCTAGTCCCTATTCTCATCTCACCTTCTTCATGTATTGTGTAATTCCCTAATGTCAGGGAACCTGTTCCAAACTCCTCATTGTCGGCGTGTTCAGATCTCGTGGGACAAGACCCACAGCTAATATTCAAGACAATGCATTCCTCTCTATGAATAATATGAAGAGCTGAATCATTTTTTCTTCTTTTTTTTTTTTTCCTCCTCTCACATGGCCTTAATGAAGATTTTGTAATCCTTTCTCCCCGGGGGCACATGAGTACCATCTAATATCTGCATTTAAATATTCTCTCCCTGCTTCACATCCCAAACTGAAATCTGAAAAACGGGAAATGGATTGTTCCAGGCTTCCTGAGAAACATACAAACAGGTCTCTGCAGATGAGTAGAGCTTTAAACTTAAAAAAGAGGCACAGCATGAAGAAGAAATAGGGCCAGGCTTAGAGGTCTTTACCCTTCAAGAAATACTGAAGTCAAGGCACGAACCTGATGAAACTTGAAATAAGACTCCTACAACCACACCAAAACCTGGTTTTACCTGTTTTACATGACAACTGGATGAAATATCCCATTTTCTTCCTGCCCCACTCTCCATGCCCCCAGATTTCTTTTCACCTCACATAAGAGATTATTTGCTCCGGACTGGATATACATGAGCTTCATGGAGAGCTGCTCTCCCAGGAAGGAAGAACTCTAGATTAGCTCCCCCATTTTGCTCTGACTTAAAGCTCTCACTTGCTCTCATTTATAGAAGTAACATTATTGCCAAAAGTACAGCTGACCTTGAAGTATTGTGAAAATCCAGTGACTTCTGTGCTCCAAAACCTACCTTGAATCTGGTTTTAAAACTCCCGCTGGAGAGTACGTGCAGCCCCTGCACCAGCAGCATTTGATCTCTATGTCCCAGGTGACTCTTTCTTCTCTCCAAATCATTTCTAGATGTTTATATCATTCCTGCATCACTGAGAAAACAAAGAAACAGCTGGCATGGGTGAGGCTTTATTTGGGGCAGCTGGTTTTATTGCTGCTGCTTTGGGGGCAGGTCCTCCAAACTCTGGCTGAGGGCAGGGACGTGAGAGTTGCTCCTCATGTAAATAGAAACCTTCAAGTCATTGTGCCTTTTCTGATGAAAATAATAACAAATAAAAACTTCCAGTGCATATTGACAGATCATTTCGATCTCTAACTGGCACTTTTGCTTTGTTAGTTGATAGATTTGAGTCCCAAGTTCCTATTCAGATAAACCTCCCAGTTTTGATTGGAGTGAAAATCAATAACCAGACCAAGATTTGGCCTCCAGTTGGACTGGTCTAACTGGAGTTTTTATGGGATTCAATTTTAAGAAGCAAATGAAGCCACCTGCAATAGAGCTGGTTTGGAGAAAGGGAAAATGGACAAGAATTACAACAACATGCACATATAAATTAACTCTTTTCTCCTGTTATTTGGAAGGTTACAGATGTTTAGAGTGTCACAAACGTTAAATCATCAGAAAGCTCAAACTGGGCAGGGGATAAATATTATTCTCCGACTAGAAAAGCTACAGACATCCAAGTTAAAATGATGCTGTGTGACCTTGGAGACACGAAGAAGAGAGGATTCTTGGAGAAGACAAGAAGAGAAGGCTCCAGGAAGACCTTCGAGCCCCTTCCAGTCCCTAAAGGGGCTCCAGGAAAGCTGGGGAGGAACGCTTGGTCAGGGAGGGGAACCATAGGATGAGGGGTAGGGGTTTTAAACTGAAAGAGTGGAGATTTAGATTAGAGATTGGGAAGAAATTCTTCAGTAGGAGGGTGACGAGACCCTGGCCCAGGTTGCCCAGAGAAGCTGTGGCTGCCCC
>JAOQGH010000051.1:42000747-42020079 GCA_025769975.1 Gallinago jamesoni
GAGGGGTTCAAGAGCAGGTTGGAGGGGGCTTGGAGCAACCTGGTGTGGTGGGAGGTGTCCCTGCCCAGGGCAGGGGGTGGCCCTGGATGGTCTTTAAAGTCCCTTCCAGCTCTAACCATCCTATGATTCTATGATCCCCATAGACAACCGGGAAGTAATAAAATGGGAAGACTATTGGAAAACTAACCTGCCGACTGAAAATTATTTATCCAAGCAACTTGGTGAGCGTTTATAAATAAGTAATACAATAGCACTGACTGGAGTTGGCACAAAAATTATCCACAATTAATAAACTGACCCATCCTACATACTGTGTTATTTTCCCTGACATTTTCACCAGCCACAAATCTGATAATACAATTAAATGACAAGTTCAATCACTTCTTCATTTCATGTATATGTATATTATAATATTTTATAGCTGTATTACAGAAAAGACTGTTTACTCACGTTGTATCTTCCCTGGCATAATTCAGAGCTTTGCTTGCCTAAGAAATTACTTGTCTGCATTTTGATTAAAAAAGCAAAACCTCATTGTTCCCCGTGGCAAATGAATTCAGTCTTTAAATGAAACTCATTGTCACATCCTTTTCTATGCAGCAAAGGCATTCAACTGCTGGAATGGTTTTAACCTCTAACACAGCACTTTTGTGTCTGCATCTGATCCAGGCCATGATTCATTTTTCTTCCAGAGCTTCTTCATCGGTGTTGGGGCTTTCTACTTAGTTCTCAATGAACTGGCCATAACGCAGTAGTTACAGCTCCCTGGAAAATGACACACAGTAACTCTGTCAAGTTTTTTATTAGCTTGGATAGGTCTTTTATTTTAGCAAGGTCTTTTATTACCTTGGATAGCTTTGAACTAGTTCTGAAGTGGATGAGTGAAGACCTGGAGATCCAATTTTATATCGAGTGCCATTAATTTTTTTTAACTGCAACTTCTTGCTTATTGATAGGCTTTTGTTCTTTACTGTCATTGCACAACACATTGTTTGAAGTGAATCAGAGTGCACAAACTTTCACAATTATTTACTGGAGTTTGGATGGGTCTGGCAATTGGCCAAAGTCCTCTGACTTTCAGAATGCAAAAAGCATCTGCTCTAGATCAGGAGCTAATCTGATCCTTTTTTGTTCCATAATATTTGTCAGAAAACATCATAAGAACATTATGGAGAAAGGAATAACCAGATGGTGGTTATTCTTTTGTACATTAATCCACACATATGCACAAAACCAGCTAATTTGGAGTTTTCCATAAATCAAAATGGAGTCCAGCAAGATAAAAGAGCACGAATGAGGCAGGAAGACCAGGATCAAGCTGTAGAAGCCCAGAAACTTGAAAAAAATTACAAATAAATAGAATTTCATTGAAAACATTGAAGTTTTAAAAGTGGTGTAAATCCTTGCCAAAATAGCATGGAATTCATCCTATTCCCGTTTCTCTTGAGCCTAGTAACCATTCTTTTCATTGACATGATTCGAGTTGTACTTTTATGGCTTCAGCATTTGTTAAATTTGAACTGAACTCATAATGTGGATTCCTTGTCCAGTGTAAAATCATAAAATATGCGTTTCATGAAATTTTGTGACATGACCAAGAATTAATTTGCTCCCTTTTTCTAATGGAGACTTCTTTGCATTATCAAAGCACAATCTAAAGCTTTAGAGTTAAGACACATCACAAAAGATTTTGATTTTTTTTTTTCTTTTTAAAAAAGTGCTGTGAATATTTCCTTAATGAACTGCGGTACAATTTCCTTACAAGTTCAGCTGTTCAAAGATGCTTTCTTTTTAAAAGGGAACAATATATAAAGCTTGAGTCAATTCCAACTTCCAGGTGGCTGAAGTCAGCCTATGACTATTACTTGATAAAGTTTAATCCTTTTATATGAATCAGTCTTATTTATGAATCAATCAAAGATTACTTTCATATTTAGTCTCTTTTGCCTTAGAATTACTCTTGCATTGGGCTGCAGCATGGAACAGCATTTTTCTGTGATGTTCCTTGGGTTATTTATGCCGCTGTGACCTCCAGATACCCACGACACAGAATAAATGCTCCCACTATGGCTCATACAACAATCAGTTGCAACGATCCCCAGATGTTGCCAAGCAGTCAGATAAATGGAAATCCATGTTGCCACAAGGATCTGCTTGGAAAGGATCCAGCTGTAGGCTTGGCAGCAACAACAACAGCAAAAAAAAAAATAATAAAATCACATTTTTCCTTTAGTTTTACAGACCCTATTCCTTTCTCTCGGTCCCCATATCCATATTGCAGCCCTGGCTCAGCGACGCGGCCAGGAGTCGGGCACAGCATCTGCAGAAGGTCTATGAGGAGCTGGGTGGTGATGGTAAGTGTCCAGATGATGCTCCTTTCTTGGGAGCAAAAGTCCCCGGTGCTTGGCAGGATTTGGACCTCTCTTCACAGTACCTATGACCACAGCACATCCTCATGGGTTTGCTTTTAAATCACAAGTTTGGGACGTTTCCATTTTCCTTATGGAACCCGTTGTCAAGATCTCACAGACAGATTACACTGTCCTGCTAAAAATTTCATTCTGTAGGGATCAGCTCAAGTTAAATCTAAGAGGAATAGTATTTTGCCCTGGGATTAGACTCATATTTCAACCAGACTGTTTGCTGAATAAGATCTCACAGCGTGGGTAAAGGTAGCAGAATTGGGACCCAAGGCACCAGACGTGCAATGGGCTGGAGAGGAGACAAGGAGCGTCCCAGGAGCTGCAGGTGCTACGTGGGATGGAGCCAGTGGGCTCCAGGAATTGTTCCTCACCTAAAGGGAGAGAGGGTAGACAGCTTTGGAAGGCAGTTTTCAGCAAAATATCCCTCAGAAAAAAACTGGAAGCAAATTATAAAATATGGCAAAAGAGCCTACGGACAGGAAAGATTCCATAGCTCTTTAGAAACAGCACATTATATATCTGAGCTGCAGTGTGAAGGAAAAAAGCCAGCATCCTTGTGCAGTCCTTGATAAATCCATGGCTGCTCCCCTGGGCTGTGAAGAGAAAGTCTTCGAGCATCACTGATATGGTTCATGAAGACTCCTCACTGCTGTGAAGAGAAGGTCTTAGAGCATCACTGATACGGTTCGTGAAGACCCCTTGCTGCTACTTCTACCCTCGCTGACAAATCAGCACTTATTCATGATATTTTCACTGAAGTAGAGCCTTGAGGGGCCCAGCCAGCACCCTCCAACATGGCACGAAGGCAGGAGGGAGAAACCACAGTGGGCAGCTGGTGCTGAGCCCCAAGAACACTCATCTCCACTCCCACCTCGCTTCCTCCTGAGTTCTTCCACCTCCTCATGGGAATCCCATGGCTTGTTTGGCCCCATCACCAGGTTGGTGGAGGACCACATTTGTCACATCATCAACATGGTGATAACCTGATAAAAAGTCAGAAAAGCTTGTGTCCTTTTTTATTTTTTTTCACACAGCCAGCCACAAAGCCCTTAATTTCAATGTTAGGAAGTTTATCTTTACAAATTATAGCCAGTATCTGATGGATTAAGAATTTCTGTACACATTTATCCTTTTTGGTTTTGATAAAAGCAGAAAATGTTCTGTAGCCATTGGTTTAGTTTAGTTTTTCCAAGCCCTCCTATATTTGCCATCTGGAAACACCTAAACGCCAGCAGCTTTTGGCCTCAGGTTAGAAAGTGTTTAAAATTTATTTCTCAGAATTGCTAAGAAGTTTCCCTGGCAAAAAAAAAAAAAAAAAAAGGAACAAACAATGATTCAGCAAAGCCTTTGAAGATGAAAAAGAAATATAATTAATTTGTTAAAGTGGAAAAATACCCAAATACCTGTTAACAAAATTGTATTTGACCTTCTGCATTTTTCTGCTGAGAAGACAAACTTTTTACTTTATGCCAGCAGGATCCTCCCCGCCGAGAGAAGTGAAAACCCCACACCATGGAATTTATGAGACTGTGTTTTATGGCACTATATAAGACAATGCACTTCTACCTGCCCTTGCCCCTGCCACTAACTCACCAAATCTCGTTTAACGGCAAAGGTACTAACGACCACCATAAATCCATAAGGCAGAGGATCGTCTTGCTCAACGTGCCAGGCACTCATAGCCAGTCAGGGATGAGAATATTGGGAGGACAAAGGTACCACCCATCCAGGGAGCAAAGATATCCATCATCTGCCCCCAGTGCCAGAAAAAAAAAAAATTAAAAAAATCCAGCAAAACCAAATCTGAGCAAGTTCTGCTGCTGGAAGCTCAAAACTAAAAAATCTGCAAATTCCATTTGGAGGAAATTCAAACCAAAAAAAGGGCTGATGGTGGTTGGTCCCAAAGCAGTCACATCTAAATTAAGTTTAGTTTAACAGGAAAAAACACATTTTCAGCATCTTACATGATCACAAAACGCAGTTAGGGCTGGTTTTACCAAACTACACCTCCAGCTCCCACGACAAATATCTTAAAAGTTCTGTCGTTTCCCTTTCACACTTTCCTTATCACACTGAAAATGTGTGATAAGCTTCCCTGGCATAACAGTAACTGATTAGAGCTAAATACTAATACATTATGTCAATTAAAAATTTTAGTGGCTATAATACTGTTTAACATGGGATGTAATCCTTTACAAAGCATATAATAACATGAAAAAAATTGAAGGTGATCTGAAATTTTGCAAACAATGGAAACAACTGAAACATAGGTGGGCATATCTTGTTGGCAAGACTGATTTAGAATGAAAAAAGTTGAAACAGCTTGTGTAAATGATAGGGGATAGATGTGATATTTTAGATATGAGCTCTGGATGAATTCCATTTCTTCAACAATTCTGTAAAAACAGCAGCTAAAATCAGATTATGTTTGGTTTTAGGGAATTAACTGTGCAAATAACCCAATTTAATTCCTGCGTTACTGTGACAACTTTAAAGTCAGACCCACAGTTTTCCATAGCGTGGTAATAGTGATATTAGCAAACAGACACTCTGAAACTTGTTTAATATTGCTAAATTAATTATTTTTGTCGGTGTGCTTGCCTTAATCCAAAGAGAACTGAAAGCAAGGCAGAGTAAATCAAAAGTGAAATGCAATATTGTGGAAAGACCTGTACATACACAAAGTATGGTTTGAAGACCATCAGTCCACACAAGTTGAGCAGTGAGTTTTATGAGACCTGAAGCCAAGGGCAGAGTGACGGAGCAGGTTTTTCTGTCCCAGAATTCCAGCTTCTAATTTCATTTTCACTGTGACCTTAGTGAGCTAAAAATCAATCTAAACAGTATGGGGAATTCAGAGGGAGGAATCGGACTCTTGCACATACCCATCGGTAAAAATAATAGTAAAAACCTGAACAACTAGATTAAAACCAAAACCAACTACTTATTTAGTTTTCATATTTGCCAAAAAACTTTAATGTTAGGTTTTGCCTTCCTGATGCTGCAGATCCTCTGAGACAGTGGGGTGCTGATGCATGGGAACCCAGCTCCTTGGACCTTCTAGGAGCAAGGAGCATCCTAATCCTGTTTAGCCCCACATAATCCAGGCTGGCAAGATGCTGCCATCTGTGATGACAAGAGCCTGAAGATAATTCCTTAGTTGGCATCATGGCTTCACATCAAAATCCATAATTAATTCCTGAGCAGCTGACTCCCCTCCTCCTACCAACATTTCCTTAATTTTTGTTCAAGATTCAAACCAGAATGAAAATAATAGGCTGTGGGAGCTGCTAGTTTGAAAAATCCATCCAATACCCAGCAATGTCACCAATGTGAGCTGGAACTAAACACGTCTGGGAAGACAAATTCCTTAACTGTTCGGTGCTGAAGGACAGGGTAGGTAACATTAACTTGGCTAATTGTTTACTTGCTTAGCTAATCTAACATAATCTGCATTGATTAGATTTTGATTTCATGCTGGATGACTATACTGCTTCTGTGCGCCTTGCAGTTAATTTGTGGACCGTACCAAAAAGTCATTTTTATAACGCGTTTAACGCTCCAGAGCTACGAGGGAACGGAGGAGAGAGAGAGAAGGCGGCCAACTCGGCTGGTATTAAAAGGGTCATTAAACTCAGCATTAGGTAGAGGGTCTTGTTTTGGGTTGCGTTCAACTCGCTTGATTAAAAATGAAGCGTAAGCAAAAGGCATTCGAGAGAAATATTCGAATGCAAAGTACACCATAGATTCTCCCAAATATAACTACACAGTGGTTGTGGACACTCACTGCCTCTTATTCAAGCTCCTTCCACAAGAAGCCTTTAAAGTTCACAAAACCTCCTTTGTGAGCTCCGTGCTCCAACGGTTTTAGGGTGAATATATTATAATGAGCATAATGAGGCTGCTATTTGCCCGATAAATCCTAAATGTTCACGTGAGAAGAACAGAGGTAATTTCAAGCCTAATGAAATGTTATAAATACATAATTTTTTTTTGATCACTCTTTTGGGTTTTACTGCCATGGGGCCAGAAACTTTCCCCCCGAGTTTATTGAAAGCATTTATTGCTTTGAAGAGGAGAAGGAGGGGAGAGCAGGATTTGGCCTAAAGAAATCAGATTTCAACTTTGATGGAAGTAGTTTCCTAAAATACAGGATTTATTGCATTAAATGCTGTGGAGTTTTGGCATATAAACAATACTTTCTGCAGCACAGGAGTATGAAAACACTGTTCTAGCTAAAAATGAAAAAGCTTGGATGGTTTCACGGGTCTTTAATAGGTAACAAAGTTCACAGCCTTCACCTTGAAGTCTCCAGTAGAAATTTAGATTGATTGTGACTAAAAGTAATTTCTGTCTGACAGCTCATGTGAAGAGAGTTACTTCATTTCATAACAAATGTGTGGCCAACAGCCTAAAAATTATTATCACAATTTAACAAGTCCATTGGCAGTTCCAGAGGCACCGCGGACTGGGGGAAGTCAATCCTGCCTGGCTGGGCTCAAGAGACATCGAGGTGGGGAGGGGAAGAAAAACCAGAAGCAAATCTATGAGTATTATAACTCTGCTGTGGAAGAGCTCACAAATTTAATTGCTCGAGCCTCTCTGTAGGAGCAAAATTTACCTACGTCCTCACACAAGGCTGCCGGCTGGCTAATGTTTGATTTTTCTTCCATAAAGCTAGGCTTTCTGGTTTGTGAAAGGGAAAATAAGCATTTTGGGTCATAACCATTTGCAGAGGAGACAGTTTTCTTCAGACAATAATATGGCCTTAGCTATCCTAAGGGGGGAACACACATCATAGGGCAATTCTGGCTAATTCTAAAACTGAGGTTCCATTGTGCACCTCAGTCAAATCCCAAAATTAGGTGGGATGAGGCAGCCCAGTTGCACAACAATGACTTTCCAATATAGCTCCTATTTCAATAGCTCCTAATTCAATACACATTTTTCCTATTTCGAATAAAACTGAAGAAGCAACAAAGCAAAGCCTCTATTCATCCAAATTTTAAATTATTTTTGCTCATATCCGAGGAAAGTTCACCGCCGTTCCCGGAGTAATTGACATGTTTGTAGGAAAGGATTCTAAAGGACTCGGAAAGCATGTCCGTGACACGTGGCTTTCACCTCTCCTTTAATAAATGTGCCAGGCAGAATGTTTGCAAACATATCCATTTGGGAACCTGAAATGCAAAGTGATTTCTCTGACCAACTGCAACTAGAAGCGTTCATATCATTAAGCAATAATAATCAGCTATTACACTTAAATAGTAATTAAGAAGTAGTCAGTGCCTATTAGTGACAATCCCAGGAAGAGAAAGTGAGGGTGAATTAAGGCTACTGGCAAAGCACACGTTCAGCTTTACTGTTTTAGTTAAATCTCGTGTTGGCAACTCTTCCTGCTCCTCTACTATACGTTCAGAACGGGAGTAAATCCAATGAAGTCACACTTGAAAACCCTTATTTTACTGCTCGGGTTATTGTAGATCATATAGTCCAAAGAACCCAACAAGGTAACCATTCAGAAAGCAAATCTTAATAAATCAAAGTAAATTATCACCATGAAATAAGATTTTATGTTCATATATTTATCTATCTGTATATGTGCAAATACATATACGATAAGGGTCTGTCGACTGATTTTTACAAAAGACTGGGAAGATAGTTCTATCTTAGGGACAAACCACATATAAATTAGGGCTGAATTATTTATTATGACCCGGGGCACCTTAAAGTTATGAACTTTTTCACATTTGATTTTTATGGCACAAGATGCCAGCCTTTTTCTCTCTCTGCAATTCCCATCATTTGTTCCTCAGCTGGGTTTTTCCAGTTGGTGCACGGGACAAATTCTGTCCTTAGGGAAGCAAAACGGCATTGATTTCAGTCAGGGAGTGACGTATGTGTTCATCCAAGGACTGTGTTTTGTTCTGTATGGAACAACCACTCTCACTGATTTATGCCCTGTATTTTCAAAAGTGCAATAACTGCATTGCATCTTTTAAATCAGAAACATGTAAATTACCCAAAAAGCTGAGGTATGCAATTAATGCAGGAAAGCAGACCACCACCTTAGCTAGGTCAGGAAAAGTGATTATTTCCATGGCTACCAGCAACTCTTAATTGCCATAATAGGCTCTTATTCAGGGAGAAGTTGTTAGGTTTGCAAAGTACAGTGAACATGTACTTTGTGACAAAACCACTAACTACAGAGAAAAGTTTTCAAAATACAACTGAAACATGGAAGAAAATTTGCTCAGTGTCTCCAAGAATAGTCCATACAATGTTCCTACTCATCCACGTCTTCTGCAGTGAAAGCAACACAAACATCTCGTTAAGATCCATTAATTCCCATAGTCTTCCTGGTTACCAACTCTACATAAATAGAATTATTAGACCTCCCTTTCTCCCTCTTGTGGTTCCTCATGATTTTTACTAGTTAACTACAAAACATCCAGCCTATCAACACAATGTTACAAAAAAAACAAGCCACCTTTGCTGGTGAGACTCTCTACTGGTTCCCAATTTGTCACTGTGGGAAAGCTATTCCATTGAGGACGTGTCAAAACAATGAATGTCTAAAACTGTGACACTGGAAAGAATGATAGTTAACCTTCATAATAAATAATGCAAAGCGTGAGCTCATTTGGCCTGTTCTCAATGATGATTAATTTTGAATCTTTCCCTCCCCGAGGGCTAAATGTGTTCTAACTTCAGGTAACATGCATTTTTTTGTTAATTTATTATAGCATTGAATGTGCTTTCATATATTTAAATTTGTTACCTGAGCGAAGCATTTTGACAGATGCTTTGGTCCCATTCTTCTTGTTGCTTGTGATGAACTAAACTTCCAAAATTACAGTTGGTCTTCAGCTATTAAGGTGAGGAACACTCAGAAATGACTCAATTTGAAGAGGATTTGATGCACCAGCATCAAAGCCAGGTGTAAATTTGTCTGAGATCCCATCATGGCCAGGCCCAAGCTAATTCCCTGCTGGAATCTTGGTCAAGTCAGGTAACACCTAAAAAATATCACAATAAAAACATACACCAACTGTAAATATTGGGAACACTTCACGAAAGGGCCAGTCTGTTATGGTAGCACTTTGTGGTGTGATTTAATCCTGTCCTAGAGACCCATAGTTTCTCACCGGAGGGGCAGCAGTTGTCTGATGACCCATGGCTGTGGTGTTCAGCCTTGGAAGCTTAGAGGAGAAGTTGAGTTATTTTTTCCTGGCCTGACTCTGTGTGTAGACAAGCTCGCTGCGTCCCTGATTTATATTTTGTCAAGAAAATAGTTTTGAAGACTAAGAAGATACTAAGTTGTACAGGGAATCATAACCTTTGAAGACGGTGCTTCATCATTTTTTAAAAATATCCATAGGTTGGTGTGAGATTTTTGAAAAACGCAGTTACATTTCTAACCCCAGACCAAGGTTGTCTTGGTTTTTTTTCAGACTGTGAGCTCATCAGAGCATCGAGCATCTATTATTCTCAATTTATTTAGTTCCTGGTATAACACAGCCTGGTTTTTGATAATTACCCAAATTTTACCATAATGAAAAGAATGAATAACTCTAGCAGCAGTGGGAGTTTTGTCTGTGAGAGTGCAGGTTATGGTGAATGTTTCTGAGCTCTTTACTTGATGGGAAGGTCAACTGCGGGCGACATCAGTGACCACTTCATATGTAACTATAGGCTTAAACGTTACAGTTGTTCTACACGAGATTTCACACCACCGAGTGGCTTTCAAGACAGGTTAAAAAAAAGAGTAATTTTTGTCATCGTGGGAGAAAAGCACTAAAACACCTTGTGATTCTAATATAGAGAAAAGATGTTATTGAGTGACGTGTCTGTCTCCCAGGTCTGGAAAGGAAACACAATGGGCTTTGACTTACCCAGTGCTCACTTCAGGCATTCAATCTAAACAGTCATTTTAGAGCTCTACAAAATACCATGCAATCATGGACAGCAGCTTGTGATGACAAAGAGCAAATAGACAGGGAATCCTTTTAGCTTAACAATGTAGATAAAAGGACATTTGTATCTCCAAATGATACTCAAGGCTCAGGTGTTGCAGACAATACAAAAATAATGCAATATTGCTTCTATCCAATGCACTTTTACTTCTGGAGTTAGCTCACCTATATTGATTCACTGCTGGTTCTTATTCTCTCTCAGCTTCACACACCCTTTTTTGTATGAGGTCAGCACACAATATAAGAATAATACTAAACCTAGGAGGAAAAAAAGTAAGGGTATATATGAGACTAGAGTTGAAATTGCCTCCTTGCTCCATTTAGCCCTTCAAGAACAAGAAAGCAGAATTATTTTGTGCCTTGTTTCCATTGTCTGTCATATCTGATGACCTGTGTTCCAAAGCAAATAAAGAAAATACACCTGTTACCTTCAAATTCTAATCAGGTATTCTGTGTGTTGGCTGGGGAAGAGGAGAAAATGGAGGGAAGAAGAAAAAAGTATAGGTATATCTGGTCTTCCAATGTAACAGGCAACTATATTTTCAAATAATTTTATTTATATTCAATAGGGAGTTTCTTATCTACCTGCTTACCACATTGAGTCCTCCATGAATAACTTATTGGGATTGTTCTTTTAAAAACAGATTTTATTTACGTTCTTTATAAAGTCAATTGGAATGGAAAGCATTTAATACCTCTTAAGTTAAACCCCATCACTGGATGGCCACTTACAGAATGAAATACAATAGTACCATCTAGTCAGCTGTAGAGAGCAGAACAGGGAGGAGAGATTTCTAAATAAAGGCAAATAAAAAAAGAAAGGTTTGGTGTATTTTTAGCAGTATGGTCATTTTTCAGGTTGTACATTGATAAAGGTCACTGGCGACAGTGACTCTATTGACTGAACAAAGGCCATTAAGGTCAACAGAAGTCCCTAAGGAGCCTCATTCGATCTCTCTTGCCAGATGTAGATCAGCTATATCAATTCGTAGACTATCTCAGTGTAAGAAACTGCTTTGACTGTGGTGAGTGTGAATAGCAAACCACAAGACCCATTATCATTACTTCAGCCCAGGCTCCTGGATGTAGAAGATGACATCTTTCAGGAGCATGAAGCAAGAGAAGACAAGCATCAAAAGATAGACTAAGTTGGTAGAAAGACTAAGACGTCTTAGGGGCATGTGAGTGTGTAAAGAATGAGACAAGTATGGACTCAAAATCAAGATAAGTATTTCCTTAGCAACTAAAGGAAGGGAAACATTCCACCAGAGCACACAGGAACTGCAACCATCTGATTTTACAGTGGTCTTTCGTAGCCCCAACATTACCCTCCCACTCATAAAGACTGTAACTCTCTTGCTTCTTTGACATCCGTTGGAAAACAACGAATACAGACCTGAAATTTGCCTTGAGTTGGGCACAATATAATCCTGACACTAACTGGGAATCTTGGCCTAATATCTGCATATAGTTGATAGACACAAAGAATTGCAATGGGGTTCTTCAGATTTTCTTGTCTCTTTCTCCTCTAAATGCCAGCATTTTATAGGTTCTTTTCCCTTTTTTATTCTTCACAAAACCACTTTCAGTCCAGCATAATTTTCCAGGCAAATTGCATACTTGTCAGATCACCTGATTAAGGGCCCCATATTCATTACTATAAAAACCAACATGCTCGCTGAATCATTAAAAAGCAGATTGGTCAGTAATAATAATCAGTTTTCTGCTAATAAATACAGCTCGGCATGCCTAATTCTGTGTCCTACTCATACCAATGATGAAGAATTTAACTTTTAAAAAGTGCATTACTGAATGTAATATTAGTGCGTTGGTCTTGGTAAGGAGCATTACTACTGTCTTTAAAGGGCAGTCAGTTCATGTATTAATTATTTCACTCGAAGAGTGCATTGATTTCTTGAAAATCTCTTCATGCATAAAAGCAATTTGAATACTGTATATGGTTAAACCCTCTCAATCAACTTGAACACAAAGAAAGACCAAGATGTACTTGAATTCAAGAGCTAATTCCAGAAATGGAAGCACCATTAGACGAGTTCATTATTCACTTTATGTCCCTGTGACAAACACCAGCAGGGACACAAAGCAATCCTGACCACCTCTTTGCTGGGCAGGAGGAAAGAGCTGCAGTGGAGAAAGTATGGGCAGCAGAACAAGGATGCAGAGGGGTGTTACGTGGCAGCAGGATATATTTCAAGAACTTCACAGAGAAAATGGTGGAGAAAGATTGGTACAAAGAGGTAGGATGGCACCAGAGGGTTCATCAGCTACAGTAGCCATGTTTGGCTGATGGTCTCAGCAGTGCAGGATTGGACTCTGTAACTTGCTATGTCATAAGGAAATTGTTATGTGTTCTTATTTCAGAGACCTGAACACTGAAATGACCATAGTAGTGAAGTTCAGGACTCTGAAGAATTCTATCTACCAGAGCAATACACGAAGAACCATGAAACTGTTGCCATCAGAGATGACCAGGGCTCTGCCCCAGCAACTCCTTCCACCTTGGCAAAGTGTGGTAGTGAGGGCCTCATTCATGTCTATGGTCCAGAAAGCTCCTCATGGGAAGGAAGCACCCAGAGAAGCCTTCAGTTGCTCACGCATGTCCCTTACAGGTGCCTGCTGTTCCCAAAAGCCACCTCAGGCGCATCTCCACATGCAGGTCTGCCCATCTCTGGTTTTGGTCTGTGGTCTAAAAGTCTTTTAGAGATGTTCAGTCCTTAGAGGTGGATCTCAGGACACCATCAGAGCTGTATGAAGAGTTACCCACAGCATTGCTGTGGAACTGGAGCCAGGATATCAAGGTTGACCTCCATTCTTCAACCTCTGGATCATCTGTGTTTGCCTCTGAGACACACTCTCATCCCAGTGCTGCAAGTGGAGACTAAATGCATGACAATAAGCAACACAAGTAGCTTATCACACGGCTGACGCCAGGCATTAGTAAGTAAGGGCAAAGACCTATCAATATGAACCAAGAAAACCAATATTTGTAGCTAAGCTGGGTCTGCTGCTGATTCACCATCAATCCTCCTATTTTTACTGTCTTAAAAGCATGAAAGTGCTGTGAAAAATCTGCATTATTTTTTTTAAGTCTTAAAATAGCAAAATCCAAAACACATACTGAATTCATTAGTTACGGAATTTAATCAAGGAGCAGAATGACTGACAAAAATTCTTCTGTCATTAACCAACGCAGCACAATTCTTTGTAGTTCTGATGCTGAGTATTTTTAACAGACCTTCATAAACAAGTGGTAGCAGAAAGTTAATTTCCAACTGCATTAATAATATTGAGTAATGAATATATTAGAAAATTTGCATTGTGTAACAAATCTGCTGTTACAATTCCATACATATTTACATTGTTGTCAGCTTTTGGTTGCATCCTAAATAAAATCTGGAACTGATTTTTTGATTGAACAAGAAATACTGGACATTAGTTCTTCTTTCTACCGCTTTCATCCTGTGTGTTTTCTTAGAAGATAATTTTATTCTCCAGGCACAATGCTCCTGCCCTTCCTCAAGGAAAGCTCCAAATCCCATAAAGTTGTCTCTAAGGAAAGAGCTGTATCATCCTCTCCTGCCTTTCTGATAAACTTCTATTTATACCACAATATTTATAAAGAAACCCATCTATAATAACTTCTGAAGGCACTCAAGAAGGGTCAAGAGAATTTCAGATTCTAGAAATAGAGAACTTCACACTGCCAGAGGTTCAACTGAAAGTACCTGGAGTTCAGGAGTGCAGCCAACAATTATTCTGTAGAACAATCATGCTCAGTGAAAATCCTTTGAAGAGGAAAAAGGTCAGGAAATTTGTCATTTTAGAAGGATGATCTTAGTAGTATATAAAGGAGTTCTTGAAAATGTGAACTAACATCTACTGAACAAAGCAATAGGAGTATGATTATTGAAATGCTACCAACTTTTTCTAATTGCTTCTTATTGCCATAATGCAGATTACTTTTTCAAAAGAAAAGTTCTCATTTTGATTTGAAAAATTTAAAGTATTTTGCTCCCTCCACCCTATCACAAGTCCTTAACTCGGAGGCTAAAGAAATTAAAGGGAGAAGGAAGAAATCCCAGTATATGGGCACATAGGGAAGAGTCTACTCAAGCACGGATGCGGTGTGATAGCTCTCAGAGATACAGTTTGAAACAGCAATATGGAATTGCATATGGGCTTGTAAACTTAGTCAAAACACAGAAAAGAAAAGAAAACAAACACCCAACCTCTTCCTGCTAAAACACACTCTTGAAAGCAAATCCTTTGATGAGAAATTTAACATTTGAAACAGTGCTTTGTTTGCCCCAGCCCAATTCATTAGATCTGAGCAAGTGCCAGAGTTCAGAATATAAATTTCAAGAGTGTTCTCGCTCGGTGATAGGTGCTGCCTAATGGCAGGAAGTCATTTCCCTGCTCAGAAGCAGCTCCTGGTTTCTGTGTGATTTAAAATGCCACCAGAAATAAAGGAATTATCAAGGCTTGGCCTTGATGTACGAGCCTATTTAAATCCCTGGGGTGAGACGCTAAGGACTACTCTTCCAAAACAGCCTGAACGGGATCATTAAGCAGTGCAATAATAGCTTGGAATTGGTTCCTGCAGTATAAGGATGAAGCTGTAGTGGGTGTGCTGGAAAGAGCTGCTCAATTACAGACAGCAGAACAGAAAGGCTAAATAGGACATGGGATACAGCAAACATTGCAAGCTGCTGAAAGGCTGCAGGTGGAACTGCGTATGCACCAAACACTCCTCCGTACAGATTCAGGTCAGCATGAAAGTTAGGGTGCTTGACGTGTGTGGAAGGCATTTGGCTTCCCAAAGGCATCCTTTGGAGAGAAGGAGTTATTCTGTGGATGATAGTCCAAACCGGCTTGTCCAAAGCTAGGGATCACAGTCCATGACTGCTCTGTACCTCTGAAAATGAAATCATCTGCACCTTTGGAAGGTCAGGATATGTGGTGGGGTTTTTCAGTTGGTTGGGTTTTTGCTTGTTTGCACTTACCTACACGGAAATGTAGGTATACATGGAAATGTAGGTAAGAACAAACAAACAAAACCAAAGCAGACAAAACCCCAACCAAACAAAAAAACAGATACTAGTGCTGAGCTACTCCGGAGGACTTGAAGACTGACATAAAGTATTTAATGATGGACAAACGAGAGAAAAAAGATTCCAAGACTACCTGGTCTCTAACTGTTTTGATACAACATTTTTCTAGTTATTTTGTCCATTTCTTGAGATTCCTTTTAAAATTCCCACTGCAAAACATAGCACACTCAGCTCTGTACTAAATCATCAGAACCCTGGTGATTTTCTTACAACAGCATCTCCTTGAACTTGGTCCTATGAGGCTGAATTGCTCATTTGTCATTAACAAGTTTCACTATGCAAATACTGAAATCCAAGGCCCCCATCTTACAAAGATACACATGGAATTGTTACTTTATGATAAGCAAAACTTTGCCAAGGTAACATGACTGACCAAGTAAGGTGAGCACACAGATAATATTTTGCAGAGTCTAGGCTTGAATTTAAGCAAGTAGATCTAGTATGAGAAGAAAGTCCCAAAGAAGGGGTAGGAGAACCACAGCTGGCCACCAAAATGAGACACTTGTTAGTCGAATTGGTGCTCTCTCTGTGTCTGGTCTCAGAGGTGTCCTCTGCTTCGGTTTGCTCTCTCATTGTGTAACTAAAACATTTCAATAAATGTCTGATAAATAACAAATAGTAAACATCGTGCTTCTGCTTTGCATTCCTGGCTTGTTTGGGCTCCCACTGGTAAAGCTCATGGGCAATTGTCCAAGACATTGGGAAAAACTCTCTGTCCAGCCCCACTAAAGACGGAGAACTCAGGACAGTCCTCAATCATCTTCTCAAGTTTGTCTCCTAATACACAAGACACACTGAATACTTTTTAAGAGATACCTCTTCTGATAGGTTTTTCTCTTCTTGAACAATTACTATGTAATAAACTACTTTATCGGTTTTGCTTACATACTGTATTTCTGAAAACAAAACAATAAATGGCTGTAAAACCAATAAAATGTAGTAGGCTAGTGTTTTATTACAAACAAGCCAATACCATACACTGCAGCATATTTTTCAGCTCAATGCACCAGGATTCTTATTGTCCAGGTGAATGTTCCTGGCTGTAAATCGCAGCACTATAGCTCTTTTCCAGCCCACTCTAAAACTTCTTTAGGTTGATGTGCCTTAAAACACTCCTAGTCCTTGGACAAATTTATGGGGAGGATAAAGCTTGGCGGTTTTATGCCAAGGTGGTTTTAACTTTGCTAGCCACCCTGGAAGCACTTTGAGGTGCTGCACACCATGAGAGCAGACTGCACCGTTCAGCTGTAGGAAGTCCTTCAGTGCTCCGGGTAGACCTTGGAGACACGGCATTGGGGAGAGGGCTGGAGTGGGCAGCAATCGATCCAAATGATGGACTATTTACTAACTTTGATGGTTGCCAAATCAGGAGCTCTGCATACCTTTTTGGCAATTATCATACCTACAGCAGCTATGAATAAGACTAATACTGAATAAAAAAGCCTTCCGTAAGACTCTTCATTACAGTTCCTCTAACTTTCCTATTCATTTTCTTCAGTCATTACTCACTGTCCCAGAAAAAAAAAAAAGCCTCTTTGTCAAGGACCTCTCAGAGCAGCTATCTTGCATATCTAGATGGAGAACTTCTAATGTGGAGCTATATCATACCGTAGGGCCACAGTCCTCTACTCCAGTTGTTTGTCAAAAACAACTTCAAAAGGAGGCAGGGTCACCTAAGGTTGGTCATTGAGGACCTGAGACTCATCTGTGTTTGATTCTACCAGTGTGAGAGAGCCCACAGAACAAACCAAGGTATGAGCAAACAGCTGAAATCATAATTTCTTAAAGTGCCTATTTTTGTAAACATGATGTCTGCATCCCTGTAATGGATAGAATAACAATATGCACACATTAAAAAAAACAAAACATACAGCCATTAATTAGAGCAATTCACTTTTCTGACTGCTGGTTAGAGCAAGTAGTTGTTTTTTTATTATTTTACATATTATTAATGCAGATGTTATTTTTTGCTGAAGCAATCTCCAGTTCCCTGCAGTACACATGAAGTGGCAGTAGATTACTGGAATACATTTCCTTAGCGACTGTCGGAATAATTTCATGCCCAAGAGAAAGCAGTTTTCCTAATACACCTTCAATCTTGTCAGCAGCACTTTGAGCCAGCAAGACTTGCCCGTCAGTCTCTGACAAGCACAGTAGGGCAAGAAGAAGTTTAAAGTAATCCTTTCCAGAACTCTGTGTCAGAGTTTATCATGTTATGATATAGACCAGCTCCAAGGAAACCTTGGCTGTTTGCTACAACAGATGATCATCCCCAAATAAAGAATTCTACTTACTTTTTTTTTCTGCCAAATGTCATTCAAAATAACCAGTGACTACACCAAACATTGAGCACAGAAGCCAAAAGCACACAGAAGCCAAGGGTTGGAGATGACCTCCAAGACCAGATCTAATATGATTTAAGCCAATATTGTGATCTATGCAAGAAGCATATTTCTTCCTCTTGCATCCTGCCACAAATATCTTCCCTATGTATAACTGCTGCTTTGCTTAGCACACAGCCAGCCCAGCCTGTGAAGTCATTGGTGTTAGGTCCTGCTCCCACAGCACGTTAGAAATACACAGATGGACTCCAGAAAATGAGTCGCACATTTACAGGAAGAAAGTTCTGTTAAGAGAAAATACTTTTGGTATTAAATTTCGGCAACATTTTTCATCATCTTTTCTGAACCTCACCTTTCATTTCAGCTTCCTGTTGAAAAAGGCTTAAGATCAAATACAACTTGATCCTATTATACGGAAATCCATCATAGGCTTGCAAGTGATCTCGGTGGAGTGCAATTAAGAAGACATAAATATGATAATGAAGATGTTACATCACATCTTTCTAGTTTGAAACTCTATGAACTTACTTTACTCATCTATTTATATGCTTTGATGCATATGTCAATGTAGGAAGATGCATTTATTCCTTGCCTTGGCCAATATAGCAGGAATAGCTCCCCTGCCTTTTCAGCGTGTTCCCATCAGCCACACTATGGATAACCTCCACAAAGGCCACTCCGGCCAGCGTGTCCTGAAAACCAGCAAGGTTTTTGAGGGAAAACCAGTTCAGAGCTAAAGATCCTGCCCAGACTCTCCCATCACCCTCAGTAAGTTCACAGACAACACTAAGTTGGGTGGCAGTGTTGACCTGCTGGTGGGTAGAAAGGCTTTGCAGAAGGATCTGGACAGATTAGATTGATGGGCCAAGACCAACGGGATGAGGTTCAACAAGGCCAAGTGGTGGGTCCTCCACTTGGGTCATAACAACCCCCTGCAGCTGGGGGCAGAGTGGCTGGAGCTGCCGGGCAGAAAAGGACCCACTTCGAGGGCTGTGTCCAGTTTCATGCCCCCTACCACAAAAAAGACATTGAGGTGCTGGAGCGGATCCAGAGAAAGGCAATGGAGCTGACGAGGGGTCTGGAGCACAAGTCTTATGAGAAGAGGCTGAGGGAACTAGGGTTATTCAGCCTGGAGAAAAGGAGGCTGAGGGGAGACCTTATTGCTATCTATAACCCCCTGAAAGGAGGGTGTAGCCAGGGGGGGTTGGTCTCTTCTCCCAAGTCACAGGCGACAGGACTAGAAGAAATGGCCTCAAGTTACACCAGGGGAGGTTCAGATTGGATATTAGGAAAAAATTTTTCACTGCAAGGGTTATCAGACATTGGAATGGGCTGCCCAGGGGGGTGGTTGAGGCACCATCCCTGGAGGTGTTCAAAAAACGGGTTGACATGGTGCTGGGAGACACGGTTTAGTGATGGTGTTGCATTTTGTTTGTTGTGTGGGTGTTTATTTTTGTCA